>CM070718.1:48518375-49118375 GCA_036346275.1 Otatea glauca
ATGTACTTATTCCAATTGTATTGTCCTTGATAAGAAAGAAAGATACTGTCGTAGCTATTCTGTTGTTGTAGGAGTTGTCCTAGGATCAGAAATGGATTATGGATTATACATTTTAGATCACAACTAACCATATTTCTGATCCAAATTGCTGCATTTTCATGTGAACACTTCGAACATCCCTAGTAGTAATTTCCTTGTAAATCTATTTTATACAAAACATTGAAATTCTCATTGCCACTACTTTGATCAGTCCATTATTATGATTTGGTAAGATAGATGACATGAAAAAGCTGTTGGATGCAAAAACAAAAGCTTGAGGTGGAGATAGAACAATAGAACGGAAAGCGTAAGTTAACTGAAGAGATTTATAAGATGAAAGAAAAACTAAAAGACATAGATGACAAATTACAAGATATTGAATCTCTTAACACAGCACTCATCATTAATGACCGCAGGGCGAATACAGAGCTAGAAGAAGCGAAAGCTAAGCTTATAGAGGTAATAAAAATGATTCAGGTATTTAATTCAACATGGTTACTAATAATATACTAAGAAACCCTTTTCGCAGCAACATGATCGCTTTTGTAGTGTGGGCACCCGAAAATATGAATCGATCCTTGCTCGTGCGTTGGACTCAGAGGTGACACCCATACTCCACTTAAGTGTATGATCACTATCAACCAAAAGTCCCGTGCACGAAGTATATATTAACCACATGGCCCTCACTCAAGCAAATATGAGCCACCTAGTTGCACCGTACACACTTACACAACCAAGGGAGTTTCGAACCCATTCCAAACAACCATACTGGGACTGAAACTAACTCATCCAAGCATAGCACTCGCCGTCCGTCTCAGAACCTTGGTATCTCCCGCATTCACCAAGGGGAGCGCAAGCAATAGCCAAAGAACGACGATCGCTCTAGTTTATGCATTAGATGGTTGAAAACAATTACAGGTACCCAGATATGTGTCTAGTGCTAGTTATCAAGATCAATGCCTAGCATCCACATATCCCGCATCCGAGATGTATCGCAACACATACACACAAGACTAAGCAGTTGGCATAGCATAAACATAAACTAGAAACTATTACAACTACTTAATATTACATGTAGTGGCCGACCGGCCAAATATTACAAGTCCAAAAGTAAATCGCAGCGGAAATAAAACATATAGCAAAAGTAGGACAGTGGTATGCCCATCCCTACCCATAGGCAATCGACTTGGGAAAAACCTAAGCTCATCCGTCAACATGATCATCGCACCCCGGAGTAACATATGCATCGTCGGGGCATTCTTCCATATCGTCGTCTATATTATTTGGATTAAGCAACTGTGAGTACACGTATATACTCACAAAACTTTAGAGTATGGAAATAAAGTAAATGCACGGCTAGAACAAGGATAATAAGTTTCTACTCTAGTCTCATTTTCAGCACAAAGCAGATTTTGTTTAACAAGTGAGTGTTGCATAAAATGGTAACGGAATTGTAAAGAGCATTTAATATAAAGCTAAATAACAGTAAGTAAAGTACATATACATCATTCCAAAGCCCTCCTTGGCTGCGAACAACGAGTAAAAACAGCCAACCTTGGCTCATGTGTTTACTCATCCATTCTAAAACCATTTCCAAAAGTTTTTTGAGAAACCAAGACTATACTTGATAGTATTCTCCCAAGTTGCTCATGACCACGAGCACGGCTAATTAATTAGATTTTAATCTCTGCAGAGAGTGTACACTTTACCCACATGACACATTCTAGCAATCATGTCAACCATGCCTCGCGATACTCATCGTACCCAATTTGCTAGACTGTGACGAAACCGTTCAACTCGCTAATGCTTAGCCTTGCACCAGCGACAGTGATGTTAAACCCATTCCATAGTCTGAAGACCTGGACAAACACGTGCTGTGCTAGATGATGGTATATCCCCATCGGATCTACTCCACATGGCAAGGCATGCACCGTTGTGTTGGAATGCTTGGACCCCAACACCTCGGTGAAGGTAGCACCTACGAGCAACACCGTTACGGGTGAGCCCTTACTACTTCGGCCTACCAAGATGCAAGGTTAAACTTGAACTAATCTATTGAGTTTAGGCTATCCCATACTAGCACATGTGGTTGCACTAAATCACTTAGGTGATAGCATCAAGTTCGGTCCTTAACTAACCAAGGCGAGAATCTCCCCCTATCTATGCGTGAGGTCCTTTTCATGCCTCAAGTTTAACCATAACTCGCCCACGTCTAAATTATAAGTTTTGAGTTGGATTTTTACCAAATTACACAGAAACCATACCTCGGTTTCGTTCATTTAAACCAAGTTGCTCAAGCAAGATTGAAAATGTATCCCATCATTTAAAAGACGTTCTAGTGAGCATGTCTAAGCATGTACATAATTTATTCTGCAAGTACTACCTAAGTGACACTAAGTAATGTCTACCCCATGTCTAGGTTACAATGACAGGTAATTGAATAACAAGGGAAGGTAAATGCATACAATTGGAATTAACTACTAACACCCACAATATAGCAAGTTTGAAACATACACGCATACATATAGTTTGATAAAACAACATAACTTTGCAAATATGGGATCAAAATGGTCGAAGGAGGGTGCTTGCGTGGTTACTCTTCTTCGTGTATGTAATCGGGATCGTAGTCGATGTCGTTATCAATCGAATCCGAAATATCGTCGTCTACGCGTCGAATAATAAGAACCGAGACAAAAGCAAATAACATCATATCAAATGGGGCAAAATTAAATCAAATGCAAATAGCAAATTAAAACTTACCAACAAGAACATGGTGGTTTTGAGCTTCCAATTTATCACTTGCACGACATTTCCATTGGTATTCAATGTATGTAAGGCTCTTTGCTTGTATAGGTTACTCTTGTTGATTACAAAGACTATAGTTATGAGCTTACATGAGGTGGTTTATGAATCCAAAAGGCTATTATCATGTTTCTTTGTATCTAGTTATTCGGATTCTAGATGCTAAAATTGTTTGGATTGAGAAAAGTAAAGCATTAGTTAAAAGGTTTTGCATGAATAGTACTTAGCCTTAAGTGTTCATGCATGGGAGCAATTTCTACAAGTTAGATCTGAAATTTTAAGTTATTTGCTGCTACTATTGTAATACCCCAGCCCGTTAATGTGAAGGCCCATGTGGAGTGGTGGTGGGATTAGTCCCATATTGCTTGCACAAAGTGAGTTGTAGTAGTATATAATGCCTGTTGGGTTCAAACATAACACCTCCGGGTTAACCCTTTTACACGAAGCGAGTACGAAAGTGTAAGTGGGTTGCTATGCATGCGTAGGTCCGCCATATGGTAGGCTGGACTTTAAGCTAATTTGGCCAGGGTGTTATAGATGGTATCAGAGCATCAACCTTCGCTGCACGGGCGCGGGCATATGGCGCATGGTGCATGTGGGCCCGGAGTGGTCACATGGCACTAGAGCATGGCCGTGTACCGAGGGGTGGTTCTGGGTATCTGCCGTATATACGGTGTGCTGCTGAGAGCGTGAGCCCTTAAGGGGGGTGAGTGTAATACCCCAGCCCGTTAATGTGAATGCCCATGTGGCACATGTGGAGTGGTGGTGGGATTAGTCCCACGTTGCTTGCACAAAGTGAGTTGTAGTAGTATATAATGCCTGTTGGGTCCAAATATAGCACCTCCGGGTTAACTCTTTTACACAAAGCGAGGACGAAAGTGTAAGTGGGGTGTTATGCATGCGTAGGTCCAGCCTATGATAGGCTGGACTTTAAGATAATTTGGGCTAGGGTGTTACAACTATATGGTCATAAGATAATTCTTGCGTTACGGGTACTTCGGTTAAAGGCTTTTAAACTTAACTATTCATACAACGTGACTTTGGTAACCTTATAACTTAGGGTATTTGCGTTAACAGAATTTATATGCTAAGCAAGTTGTAAATAAGATATTTTTCTAGGATATGATTTTACATATACACTACTGCGGATCGGGCATGCACAAGCGGTTCGAAACCACTTTCAGAAGCGGTTTTAGAACCGCTTGTAAGCAACCGTGAGTGATACCCCGTCGGGTATCACAGGTTCGACATTTCCACAAGCGGTTGGTGTTACCAACCGCTTGTGGAGAGGTTCTCTCCAAAAGCGGTTGGTGTTACGAACCGCTTGTGGAGAAGCTCTCTCCACAAGCGGTTGGTACCAACCGCTTGTGAAGAGTCTGATAGCATAGCGTTTTGATTATATTCAATATAGAATATGTTTTCAGAGGGGGTTTTGATATAGATTTTGACAATTAAAATAAATAGAACTTCATGAGTTTTTTTGACACAATTAAATATATATATATTAGTCATGAGTATTCATTGGATAATTACGGATAAAAATGAACAAGTTGATGAACACATGAAATAATAAGCCACTTTTACAAGTTTCAAAGAATAAAAGGGCGAATCTTGAGCTCATTTCTTGCGTGCGTCGCTCTTTGTGCCCTTGGTCGATGTCGATGTCAGTTCACCTATCCTTATTTCAGGACAATCTCTCCAACCATTTGCGTGGAACTCGCCTTTGGTGGATACAATCTCGCCGACAATAAAGCTGATGAGTTGTTCTTGGATTGCTGCAACCCGATGCGGCGGGATCACGCCTTGCACATCGACTTTGGGCTGACAAAGCGAGAGGTTAATAAATCTCTGGACATGTAATTATTAAAGTGTAAGTACTAAGAAATTGACATGTGCACACTACCTCGGCGTTGGTTGTCGGCACATCACCGTGGGTAATACTTTGCATATAGTGGCACACATAATAGCCACATAGGTTGTTTCCACCCGTCTGTTGTAGAACCTGCGATGAAATTTGAAAAGAACACGATTATTTGGATGAAAAACTGTTAAGGCATATTAATATTCTTTAATACGTACTCGAGTGCTTAATTGTACATCAAATTCGTTCTGGAAATCTCCTTGTTGCTTCTTTCAAACCGCATAATGCCTGTGTGATGCGTTAGTATGAATGGTAATTATCGAGTTGGAATTAGCAAGGTATTTCAATATATATAATAAGGAAAACTATCGTATATATATGTGCTATATACTGTTTAGGGTGTCAATGATAAATTGATATTTTTCACCGATCCTTTTTGAGTCTTGAACAATGATCCGCCGCTATCAAGCTTGATGACAAGAAGGATCCAAAGTGAAACCTATTCATGTATTGCAACAAATATGTAACTAGCTAGTAGTATTATAAATGCCTTGGAAAATATAAGAATGAGAGGTTGTATATATACGTACTCGAAGTTGAAGGGCAGAAGTATGTACGGTTTGTAGTGCTGTCCCAAGAATGCATCGAGAATGTAATCTTCAACATCCTTTCGGTTGTATCCAAAGACGAACTCGTTAACAATCTCTGGGTCGATGAAGCCCACGTTGAAGATATTATCTTTTCTACATCGTTGTATCTCCATTCTACATAGAAAGGTATAAGTTTAAGAGTTGCAATTTTATTGTACGACGGAGCACATGGTAAAGGTATGAGCTTGACACTTACAAGCACCAGCAGCTCATGAGAGACATGTTGATGGAGTCGGCATGGTAAATATTGTATAAGTCGTCAAATTCGAGACATATGGTGTTGTCCCCGCGATAAAAATCATCTTCTTTGAAACGAAGGGGGAACATCGTTCTTCCTTGAGCGGACTCTGTCATGTACCATTCGTGAAATTGCCGCATCTTGGTTGGCAGATCCTTTATCTCATTTGGGTCAATCAGCTCCCGGCCCAACTGAAATTGCCATCTGACCTTTGTTGCCATTGGGATATCATCTGTTAATCCAAGAGCTGCAGCTGTGGAACTCAGTCCTGCCTCCTTCAAAAACCTCTCGAGGTTCTCCTGATCTTGGTCTCTCTTCTTCTTCTTCTTTGCCGCCGCCGCCTGACCACATTTATTCTTCTGTGTAGCCTTAATTATTGTCCGTTCATAGTAGGACGGCACAGGTAGCGGCTTTGCACGGCATGTCACGAAGTGTTCCGCCGCTTTTGGATCAGTTGGTACCTTTGGCTCTACCTTCTTTCTAGCGAAGTGTGCAGCCACTTCTGCTTTAGTGACCGCGTCACTCTCCTCCTTATTCATATCATATGCCCTCTTTGGAGGTTCCTTTACCTTGGTCGATCGGCTGGACTCCGCCTTCTTGGGAGCAGTGGGGAGCCTTAATTGATATCGAGCTTCTTCCTCGGAGAAGATGGTGGAGGCGTGGTTTTCCTGGGGGGGTTCTTTTTTGTTTGAGATGCTGGTGGTGGAGTAGGGCTTCTGCGTGGAGCGGGTGGTGGAGGAGGCGTGCTCTGTTTTACTGGCGAGACATTGCGTGGTGGTGACGTTGGAGGAGGCGTGGGTTGGCATGGTGGAGATGACGCGCCCACAGCAGCTAGAAATATGATGTACCATTTGCGCCAAAGGATGATATTGTGGAGGGCCTGTCCAAGCTTGGTCACGTCGTCGCCTCCAGCAATATCGAGGTGAAGTTCTTCAAATCCGCTTAACACCTCCTCCACCGCTACCTTTGAGTAACCCGGGGGTATCTCGTTGCAGTGGAACATCTAGCCCGGCTCCACCGGATATGCCATGCCGTAAGCCACCTTGATGGAGAGGTTACGCACATCAACGTGTAGCTCACACTGGCGGCGAACCCTTATATCATCCACGGGATAACGGGCTAGCAAGGTGTCCGCTTCAGGGGCCCCGGTGGACGCGCAGCTACTTCGCCGCGCGTAGGGGCTGATCACGGCGTCCGGTTGATTGCTCGGACCTAGTCCTTGAAGCTTGCTGAGGGCAATTTGTACTTGTTGCGCAACTATGTAGCCGATGCTAGCCTGGGTTGCTCTGAGCTCTTGTTCCAATTGGTACACTTTACGTGATTCTCTTGTTTTGCTTCTATGCCGGCTCCTGTACGTATGTGCATCCTTAGCGAAACCATACTTCCACGGCGTCAGCTTGCCCATACCTCGTGTCCGTCCTGGGTGCTCAGGGTTTTCAAGGGCATGTGTTAGCTCGTCATTCTCCCTATCTGCCACCAATATACCTGCCTGAGACTGCTCGATAGCTTGTACAATCTTTTGGCCAGCCTCTTGTACTCCTGGTGCCATCACCAAACTGCCGTCATCTGAAAGGCTCCCCACATGACCCATGAACCAATTGTGCAGGCGCTGTTCCCACAGAGCGGTAGCCGGTGTGACGTCCTTCGCCATTAATTCTTCTTCCCGCTTCTCCCATTTTGGTACAGCCTTGATGTAACCACCGGTGCCAAGATGGTGGTGGTATTTCTTCATCTGTGAATTGGCCTTGTTCTTCTGACTCGCGGCCTGGCCTTCAGCTGACAGCTTGAACTCCTCGAATGCTTCCGAGTGATCCACCAACTTAGGAAATTGGTTGAAGTCGGGTCTTTCTCCTTCTCGCACATACTTGCGGCCGAGAGACGCCTTCCTACCAAACATTGTTGCCATCTTCTTCAAAGTGAATTTCTTGGCCTTGTCTTCGGACCCTTGAGGAAATGTGAAATTTTCCTTAATATCTTGCCAGAGCAGATCCTTGGTAGCTTGAGGAACTTCGGCCCATTTTCTGATGCTAATTGGGACGTGATCCCTCACGTGGTAACCGCAAGCGTTGTTGTACGGCCCAACTGCTAAAAGAGGGGCAACCGACATCCCTTCGTTGTTAACGTCTGTAAACACGTGCTTTGTGGACGGCTTCTTGTTAGATCCCCGATGCTTGGATTGGTTGCTCGATGCACGGAGCTTAAAATACATAAACATATGTACAAACGTGTTAGAGTGTATTATATTAATGAATTGCGATTAATTAACATGTCTATGGGGATTATATTCTTTTGGCTATACCTCATCCTGGCCGGAACCAGTGTTATCGGACTCAGTGGCTCCAGCGTCAATGGCTTCATCAGGTGCAGCCTCAACGGCCTCACCGGAACCACCATTAGCCCCAGCGGCAGCAGCGTTAGCATCACCTTCGATGGTACTCAGCGCGATGGAGTCCAACAGGAACTATTCTCCCTCATCGAAAGTAGGGTCACCACGTCCTGGTTGCGCCATCTATCCTAATTCTGAAAAAATGTTGATATAATTATCATATTACTTTGAAACAACCATATTACAGATTACAACACAAGCATATTATTACATAAATTTCTACACCAAGCATTAAGTTCTACGGCATGTTGGAACTAGCCCAAGGACCAAACACGAACTCGTAGACACAAGAACAAGAAATACACCATCATTTTGGAACTAGCCCAAGGACCAAACACGAATACGGGCATGCGCACAAACCGCGCAACTAACGCTGGTTACTGGAAGACAACGGGAAAGGACAAGGAAATCTTCACTGGACAACTACCGACAACACCGGAGCTAGTAGGAATGCCACGGTAATACAACTTTTTATGTATTCATCATATGACAGGATGAGTGGGTTATCTGTCGTGTCTTTGCCAAGAATGTTGGTGTCTTTGACAAAAATCAGCTTGTGGGCATTTCACCGAACATCTGGTGGGCAGCCGAATTAGAGAGGGAGGACGACGCGTGCACACATATACCTCGGTCCTCCTGGGTGGAATGGCGGTGTGGTGGCGCTTTGGTGGCGGAGTAGGCGTCGGCGAGGTGGCGGAGAAGGCACCGGCGGCCGGGGTGGAGTGACGACGGCGACGAGGGCACCAGCGCTCGCGGGGTCGATTGGCGCGGTGTGGAGGCGCCGGGATGGTTGGGTGGTGGAGGAGGCCGACGGCGTCGACGGGGACGGCGGCGTGGGGTCCGGACAGAGGCGATGGTGGCGGCGGCCGGAGAGACACATGAGGCAGCGGCGCGCGGGGGGATCACGAGCGGGACTTAGAAAATTTCGGGTGTGAGAAAAGGGCGGGGCATTTCAAATTTATACAAGGAGCACTTCTACAAGTGGTTCTAATAACCAACCGCTTGTAAAATATCTCTACAAGCGGTTTTAGAACCAACCGCTTGTAGAGGGAGGACTTCTACAAGCGGTTCGTAGAACCAACCGCTTGTAGAATATCTCCATAAGCGGATTTAGAACAACCCGCTTGTAGAGGGATGACTTCTACAAGCAGTTGGTATTACTAACCGTTTCTGAATGTTGCGCTCTAGAAGCGGTTCTTTTATCAAACCGCTTCTGAAATCTGCGTTCTAGAAGCGGTTCTTTTCTCAAACCGTTTCTGAATGTTGAGCTCTAGAAGCGGTTTGTTTGTCAAACCGCTTCTGATTGTTGCGTTCTAGAAGCGGTTCTTTTCTCAAACCGCTTCTGAATGTTGCGTCGTACAAGCGATTCTTTTCTCAAACCGCTTCAGTTTAATTTCATAAATTTTAAAAAGTGCTTTTAGCACTTCAGTTTCATTTCAGAATTTTTAAAAAATGATTTTAGCAATTTAGTTTCATTCTATATTTTTTGAAAAAGCTTTTAGCACTTCAGATTCATTTCATAATTTTTTAAAAAGCTTTTAGAACTTTACTGTCATTCCATACTTTTTATAAAAAGCTTTGAGTACTTTAGTTTCATTCCAGAATTTTGGCACTTTACATTCATTCCAAATAAACACTTCATACTGTAGAAGACCCGTGTTACATATACATAGTTCATACAGTAGGGGTACATCTTAAGTAGTAACGTACGTTGTCTTTACAAGTGTTCCTTCATTATGATCGCGACGTATGAAAGGAGTATCCACGTCTGTGTCATTGAGGAGGCTTATGTCGACATCCACAGTGAAAGGAGGGATCTCGTCGAACTGACTATACTCTTCCTCGTCTGTGACGTCCTCATCTCCAACAATCCTTCGTTTGCCTTGTAGAACCACGTGTCGTTTTGGCTTAGTACTACAATCTTTCTGCTTGTCCTTATGCTTCTTAGGTTTGCTTGACATGTCCATTACGTAGAAGACCTGTCTCACATCGTTCGCGAGGACGAACGTCTCGCGCCTATAGCCGACTTGCGTGAGGTCCACGATTGTCATACCGTATTTGTCGACCTTCACGCCGCTTCAAGTCAGTTTGACCCATTGGCACTTAAATAGAGGGACCTTCAAAGGTCCATAGTCAAGCTCCCATATCTCTTCTATGAAACCATAATATGTATCCACGTTGCCTTTGTTGTCTTCGGCGTCTATACGGACACCGCTATTTTGGTTGGTGCTCTTGTTATCCTGCGATCCGTGTAAAATGTGTAACCATTTATCTCGCACTTTGAATGTCACGATTTCACTAGATGGTCTCCGAGCCAAGCGTTGCAACTGTTCATTGTCCGACCCTTTCAAAAGGATGTACTTTTGTAACCAAGCACCGAAAGAATCCATGTGCTTCAGTGTTATCCAATCCTCAGACATCCCCGAAAAATCGCGGCGTAGAATACTCTTGTGCTCAAGGACATACGGGGCCACTAGAGTTGATTGTTTCAAAACCGTGAAATGTGCTTGCTTAAATGTAAGAAGATCATTGCATGCAATTGCTTTCCTTCCTAGTGTCCCTTTTCCCCGTAGCCTCCCCTCATGGCGTGATATAGGGACGCCGATCGGGTTTAGATCATTAATGTAATCCACACAAAACTCAATCACCTCCTCTGTCCCATAACCCTCGGCAATGCATCCTTCCGGACGAGAACGGTTACGAACATACATCTTTAGCACACTCATGTACCTCTCGAAAGGGAACATGTTGTGTAGATACACAAATCCAAGAATACCTATCTCTTTGACAAAGTGAACAGTGAGATGAACCATAATATCAAAGAATGCAAGAGGAAAGATCATCTCAAGACTAACCACACTTTGTACCACGTCATCCTGCAGCTTACTTAGTTTATCTAGGTCGATGACCTTCTGTGAAATCGCGTTGAAAAAAGAACACAGCTTTATGATTGTCCCTCGTACCCACTCGGGCAAGATGCCTCTCACACCATCGGGAGCAATCGTGTCATTAACACAAGGCACCATGAGATTTCATGTGTACGATTTTATTCTCTTTCGTGTTTACGAGTCTCTTTACATTCGAGGAGTATCCGGAATGGACCTTCACACTGTTCAGGAACTCTATCACGCTTTTTTTCTCTTCTTTGCTTAGAGTGTAGCTCGCAGGATGTAGGTAATGTTGTCCTTTCCCTCTCTTTTTGGGATGTAGGTCGTTCCTCAGTTCTAAGAGTTTAAGGTCCTTCCGAGCTTGCAGTGTATCTTTCGATTTTCCATACAAATCTATGTAGCCTAGCAGGTTCAAGCAGACATTCTTCGTGATGTGCATGAAGTCAAGTGAGTGACGAACCTCCATGACTTCCCAATAAGGCAAGTCCCAAAATATTGACTTCTTCTTCCACATGGGTGCTTGACCATCCTCATTCTGCACATGTTTGCTTCCAAGACCCTTTCCAAATACTACTTTCAAATCTTTTACCATAGCAAACACACGTGGCCCACTACGATGCTGAGGCCTTGCACGAAGGTCTGGTTGCCCGTTAAATTTCCTGCCTTCCTTCCGCAACGGGTGACTCGTAAGAAGAAACCTACGGTGACCCATGTACACAACCTTCCGAGAGTTTTTCAGGAACATGCCATCTGTTTCATCTAAACACTGGATGCAGGCTCTATATCCTTTGATAGTTAGGCCGGACAGGTTACCGAGAGCAAGCTAGTCGTTGATTGTTACAAATAACAATGCACGTAGGGTGAAATACTCCCTTTTGTACTCATCCCATACCCTTGCACCATCGTCCCACAACGTCACAAGATCTTCAACCAATGGTTTCAGGTAGACATCGATGTCATTTCCGGGTTGCTTGGGGCCTTGGATCAACAACGGCATCATGATGTTCTTTCGCTTCATGCACAGCCATGGAGGAATGTTATAGATACAAAGTGTAACAGGCCAGGTGCTATGGCTGCTGCTCAATTCTCTGAAAGGATTCATCCCATCGGTACTCAACCCAAACCTTATGTTTCTCACCTCATCTGCGAAGTCCGCACGCTCGGTCAACTTTCCTCCACCGTGAGCCATCCGCAGGTGTCTAAGCATCCCGCCGCCCTTACGCTCTTCTTTGTGCCAACGCATCATCCGGGCATGCGCTTTGTTAGCAAACATACGTTTCAATCGGGGATCACAGGAAATACCACAACACTTTAGTTGGAGGTCTCTTCTTCTTACGCTCCCCATCTATTTCACCGGATCGCCACGCTTCACCTTATACCGTGATTCTCTCGCACATGGACAAACATCCAAATCGGCATACTCATTACGATACAGATACAATCATTAGGACATGCATGTATCTTCGATTTCCAATCCCAAAGGATAGACGACTTGCTTGGCTTCATATGTAGATTCGGCATCGTTATCTTCTGGAAGCAACTTCTTTACGAGTGATAACACCTCATCGAATCCCTTATCTGACACACCATTTCTAGCCTTCCATTGAATGAGTTCCACTGTGGTACGCAGGTTTTTGTGGCCCTGCCCACAGTTTGGGTACAAAGGAGTTCGTGCTCCTCTAACATGCGCTGGAACTTCTCGAATCGTCTTTCATCCGTAGTCTCCTCTCCATCACGCAAAGATCTGGTCTAGTTCATCATCACCAAAGTCACCAAGTGTTTCTTCCACGTAACAAGATACGTGCCGTCAGGGATATTGTTGAATCCATCTTCCTCTTCCTCGCCTTCTTCATCGCCTTCTGGCTAATCACCTCAACTTCGCCATGGTTGGTCCAACAGTATAGTTTGGCATGAAACCTCTCATGATCAAGTGGTTCATAACTTGCCATCGCTGGAGTGCTCCTTCTCGCTCTTGCAATCTACACACGGACAACATATGAAGTCGCTCGAGGCAAGAATGCAACGGCGCGTGATCGAGAAAAGCTCGCACGCCATCAATGAACTCTTTCGAGCGACGGTCCGCATTATACATCCATTGCCGATTCATCTATACCAAGTTATAATTTCATTAAAAATTATAACAAATTCCGTTAGAAAAATTATAACCTAACTTAAATTTCGTAACATTTAAACCCAACAAAAAAGCTCCACCTACACCGTCATCCAATTAAAGACCTACCTTTCTAATTATTTTGTATCCCTTCCTACCTTTGTAATTATTTTTTATCCTTCTAGATGTTTTTCTATTTTATTTCATACACCAATAATTACTTCCTTGCAATGTTGTACCTAGATCTCTCCCAATATTGTGATATTTAAGATTCTAAAGCTAACAACCACCTAGATCTAAAGCTTCCGATCACCTTTACCTTGTAATGTCATATTTTAAACTAGATCTCCACCCTACATCTTCATACAACAACAAAAACAAGGCACAGAAAACAAATTTTCGATCATGCTTAAAAAGTTCAAGATTTCTCCACATCCATTGAAAAAAATAGCAATATCTAGGTGAGAAGCATGTTCACATGATGTTACTAACTTTGAAACACTTAATTTGGAGCTAATCACCTCCAATTAAAAATTTGGACAGCACCTCCCAAGAATGTAGCTTGGTCGGCCTTCTCTGCTCGATCGTACCTCTGCTAGCGCATGGAGGAAGAAGGGTTTAAATGAGCTGTACGGGAGGGCTTCCAGAAGCGGTTTGAGACACGACCGCACGAAGGTTGCGTTTAGAAGTGGTTCTTTTCTCAAACCGCTTCTGAAAATCAGAAGCGGTTTGAGAAAAGAACCGCTTCTAGAACGCAACCTTCAGAAGCAGTTCGTGTCTCAAACACCATCTGGAAGCCCTCTCCAGACCGTTGCCAACGAGCCGCTTCTGGTGCGAACATCACAACGGGTTCGCACCAAACCGCTTCTAATAGGCCGGTTGTGATGCCTAGTTCTGTAGTAGTGATACCAAATTGTGTTTTTTGGCTGCTCTTCTCAAAATTTGTGTTTAGATTAGTTGCTTTACGAACCGCCGAAAAGGCTTAAGTGTTTTAGAATCTGCGCAACTAGTGATCGTTTAGGGTGTTTGCCTTGGCAGGATTCAGATACAAAGCAAGCTTTAAATAATATATTTTTCCAGATTCTGGTAGTACTTATATCAAAGGGTGTTTCTGGGCTATTCCCCCATAATTTATCATTTAAACATGTTATTTTATGGGCTACCAAAATGGCTTAAGTAATCATGAAGTTTACGCGATTGCGGTTTAGTTTTCTTTTTAAGATTGCGACTGCACCTTACAAGATAATTTAACCATTTTTCAGGCAATAATTTTGGATGTCCCTAAGAGTGTTTTAAAGTTGATTCCGTGATATTTCATTTTTATCCGCAACGTTTTTCACATAAATGAATATTAGGGCCTATTATGGACTTAATTCAAATTAGGTCTTTTTGCTGACTAACAAGATCTTGATTTTAGGAACATTGTGAAACCAGCCCTTCATGACCTAATATTTAGTTATGTCATTTTGTTTGCTTGAACTTGAATACTTAAGTACACATCTCTAGTATATGAAATCATATTTTGATTAAAAGGCTAAGTGCATACTATGATTGGTTACAATGAGTGTTACTATATTAAGTGGCCTGGTCATGTAGGTCTTTTAGGAATTAACTTTTCATATATTAGCTTCTATTCAAAGCAGCTATCTATATTTCAACTTTTGTATATAACAAGTATAGCTACTTAGGAACTTGGCTCATCCTAAGTTAATTGTCAATTATTTCACCATGAATAGATTATATGGACCTATAGGATGATTCAAAACCGACCTCAGATATAGCTTCCTTTGTTTGTGACATTTTTCTTATATCCTTTTCCTTTATACATAGAGAACAATTTATTTATAAATCTGGATTTAAACTAAACACGAAATTCTTTTGCATATCTAAGGTTGCTATTATCCTTACTAAGCTTAAGAATTGATTTTTACAAGGTTCCAATTTGTTTGTTCCAAGTCTTAGCTATTTTGGTCTCTATGCATTGAATTACAATTCTTTTTCAAATTTAAATTAAACTAAATTTAATTTAGTTCAAGAAGCTATTTTGGTCTCTATGCATTGAATTACAATTCTTTCTCCTCTGTCGGTGGAGCAGGAGATTCGGCTTGGCTGCGGCAAGGTAGAAGAGCAAGATCAAGATCTGGAGGTGAGGTTCACAGCGAGATGAGGCGACAGAAAAAAGAAAAGCTCACCGGCTAGCTCGATGGTGCTACTCCCCTCCCTACGCTTCGTGCCGGCACTGAGGAAGAAGTAACCGCAGCGCGGCAACGGTGCTCATCTTGGCTGCAAAGGGGTAAGGAGCATGGTTAAGAACCTGAGAGATGATCCATGCTGAGGTGTGATGATCGTGAGCTCACCCGAGCTTGCTTGCGTGAAGAATAGCTCAGTGCTCCGTCCCTGCCACGACAAGCTTACAGCAGAGGAAACAAGACGCAGTGAGCAGGGTGGCCAAGAGATTAGTGACCAATCTTTATGGAAGAGTGAAGGCAGAAGGTGGCCTTGACATGGGCACCGGCGGAGAGGACAATACTGGTTAGCTGCAACCGCATGGTAGTGGGAATCTGTCGAGGTAGTGCGTGGCCGAGGTGTTCCTCTGCCGCGGCATTGTTCGGGCAATGGCAGGGAGAGAGGGAAGGAGAGGAGGAGGGCTAGGTGGCTGACTGGTGGGGCCTCTGGCCTGGGGAGCCCCACTACCAACGTCAGCAATTCCGGCGTTGCGTCGAACCCAACGAGCTTGCATGCAGAAATTTTTATTTTCTGGACAGAATCTGAGGAGGATTTGAAGTGACTCATCAGTGATGCTAACCTACCTGAAAATTTTTGACAAAAACAATGGTAGTAGCCCATTGAATGTAGTTTCAATTTTCTTTGGTCTCATGTTATTCCTTACTGTGGTTTTCAAACAGTAGATCCTCAAAGTTGACTGTTTTTAATCTATTCTTCATTTTTCCTATACAAGAAATTAGCTTAGTTTGATATGAAACCTTTTATGGATAACCCTGATGATTATTAATAGGTACCATAAAAATTTAAGATGATTATTAGTTATGTTTATTTTTATAAAATTCAGACATTGATAATATCTGAAGCACCATGTGGAGGTCCATCCATGTTTGTGATGAGTATTTGACTTTATTTGAGCAAGGTGTGCTCAAGTTTGAGTTAGATTTGGATTGATTTTCAAAATGAAGCAATTTGAGTTGTCTCTGCCAGGAGTGGCAGTACCGGTCGTATAGACGCAGTAGTGATGAGTTGGATGGTTTATTGCACATCTTTGTGGGCATTGCTATGTGAGGAGTTTCCTTGTTTTTGATGGTTGCAGGACGACGGTGCTAGGTCATGGTGAGGCGAAGGATGACCGGGACTAGGCGAGGAGCGTCGGAGGTCCAGATGGTCGGGAGATCGCCGGAAGATGATCAGAGATGGAGTTCGGGCAAGTCAAGAAGACAAAGAAAAGAGATGATGCTATCTAGATGCCGCGTGGATCAATGAGGGCCGTCGGATTGAGGTCTAGTTGATAGGTTAGCGGGTCTAGGTAGTATGCTTTGAAAACCGTGCAAGAAAACCCGGTATGTGTGTGGGTTTTGGGTTAGCCCTTGCATGGCTGTGTGTGTGGGTTAATCCTAGCCCTTAGATGAGTGCTCTAGGGTTGAGGGACTCATCCAAGGGTGGTAGGTGGCCCAAGAGTAGTATAAATAGGGGTGGAGGGGTAGCCTCCTTCCCTTGAAGGTTTTGAGGTTTGTGAATGCTCCTTTGAGCTTTGCCCACATGAAAGTGAGGCTTTGTAACCTCTCCTTCCAGAAATGAAAGTTTTATCCATCCACCTCTGAATTTATTTTGCGCATTTACATTATGTTTTTACTTTACGCAATTTAAATTCAGCATTTACTTTCCCGCAATTACATTCCCGCAATTTACTTTCAAGTAATTTGGATTTGCCACCCCTCCTAAATGCTGCTGATCTTGTATGTTTTGAGTGTGTTCATATGGTTTTACATCTCTTTTGCACTCTTGGATTGAGTAGAGAACATCTTTTCTTTCAAGTTCCAACTTTGTTCAGAACTTGTTCTTCGCGCAGCAGTGAGTGTTTGATTTTTTTAAAAATCTAGAAAAATCTTTTTTGAGTGATTCTTCTTGGAGGAGGTGAGGGACTCTGATATTATCCTGTAGAAAAATTTTAGAGTTCACTTGTTTCACCGTTTGGACGCCATGAGGTGAAAACCGATCCCCAAACTTTCTGCTCGAAGTTCTTGACCAGACTATGTTCTTCGATTTTTCCTGTTTTTTATGTAAGGCTTTTTGAGGAGAAATTTGGTGGAGTTCTTCAATACTCCGATTCTCATAGGGAGAAAAAGTCTCACAATTTTGTGAGCTGCATAAACCCACCAACCTCCTGTGAAAATTGAGGATAAGTTCTGGAAATTCTGCTTTTGCTTTTCTGAAAGTGACTTTTGTGATTTGAATTGATGTCCTTTCTAAAAGCAAGAGTTTGATTGATTCCTCTTTATCTTGGATACTAGACAACCAGTATTGTGACTCAAAAATCCCCACATATTTTATGGTACTTATCCATGCAAGCTTGGGGTACACATAGTTGTCTAGTTTTTCGGGTTTTTCACAATTTCCTTTGAGCGATCTTGTCGAGGTTTTTGTTGGAGTATTTTGGGGAAATTTTTATTTGCGACCATTCACCCCCCCTCTATTCGCCATCTCGGTCCTTCAATTGGTATCAGAGCCGGTTCTGCACTTTCTAGATCTTGACCGGTCTCAAGAGCCATGGCGACGGACAAATATTCCACCAAGCCTCCCATCTTTAATGGAGTTGATTTTCCTTTTTGGAAGTCCCGGATGGAGTCATACATCACTGCCCAAGGCTACCTGATATGACGAAGGTGAAACTCCGTATGAGGTTCTGCCGATGAAAATGTCACGGCCATCAATATGGTTGACGTTGAGGCGAATGCTAAGGCAAGGAACATTCTCATACAGGGTCTTAGCCGCGGTGAGTATGATAGGATTTCTCACCTTCGCTCCGCTCACGAGATTTGGGTAACCCTCGATGCTTACCATGAGGGCTCTACTTAAATCAAAACTGTGAGGCAGGACCAGTTCAAGCGCGAGAACAACAAGTTTGATCAACGCGCTGGTGAGAGTCTCGACGAGTGTTTTGGTCGGTTTACAAAGATTTTGAGCGACCTCCGAGCAGTTGGTTGCATATACCCTGACTCGGACAATGCTCGGCATTTCTTGACCGCACTTGATTTGCGTGTTTGGGAGATGAAGGTGACCACCATCAAGGACATCACCGACTTATCGACTCTGACTCTTGATGGGCTTTATTCCCGCCTCAAGACTCATGAGATCGATGTCGTCTCTCGGAAGACGAAATCTCAGTCGATGGCTTTGGTCACCGATCCCATTGGATCTTCTTCTTCTGATCCTTCTATTGGTTTCTCTCTTTCCGCCCTTTGCGAGCTAAGCGATGATCAACTGGAAAAATTTCCAGAAAATGAGCTTGCTCTTCTCACTCGCAAGTTTTCTCATGCATACAAGAGGGTGAGAGAGAGGAAGAGAGGTGGCATGATCACCTGCTTCGAGTGTGGTGGCCCCAACCACATTCGGGCGAACTGTCCCAAGCTGGAGAAGGGCAAGAACGACATTGGCGGTTCGGGCAAGAACGTCTACACCGACAAGAACCACAACAATTAGCCTCCAGTTCGTGAACCGGCGCATGAGAAGAAGTACCGCAACTTCTCCAAGAACAAGAAGCTCTTCCACCGCGTCCTCGCCGCACTTGACAATATCAACCTCTCCGACATGGAGACATGGAACGACGAGGGCGAGGATGATCCGCAAAAGAAGAAGGGCGGCGATGACTTCTCCGGCATGTGCTTCATGGCCAACACCAACGACATCAGCGACTCCGAGCTCTACAGCGACTCGGACGAGGTACCCTCCTATGACCAGCTCAACGAAGCTTTCTGCAAATTAGGAAAATTTCATGCTAGAGCTAGAGCTAGGTGTACTGAGCTTGAGAAGGAAGTAGGTACCTTGACTCGGAGTTAGCTTCACTTAGATCTTCTCCTCCCGAGTCACCGATGATTGCTCTTTGTGTGATGCTATTCTTGTGGAGTTGGAGAACCTAAGGACCATACATGATAGTGTGCTTGCTGAACTTGATGGTCTTAGGTTGAAGAATGCTAGCACTAGTTCTGTTGATGCTATTCCTGTTGAGACTAGTTTTCTTCATGCTCACTCCACTCCATCATGTGCTAATTACCCAAAATTGCTTGCCGAAATTGATGCCATGAGCTAACACCTTAGAAAGCTTTCTACTAGAAATGATGAACTTGAATTGCATGCTTCTAAGGACCCAATACTCATGTGAGGGTCAGAGGCAACTAAAACTTGACAATGATGCTTTGAATGTCAAGTGTGATCAACTTGCTAAGGACTTACTAGTTAAGTCAAAATCTGGTTGCCTGTTGTGTGCTGGGGTTAAGGATGATGTGGATCAAATCCATGTCGAGCTTAAGAAGAAGTTAAAAGACCAAACCCTTAGGATTAGAGATGCTCCTTGCGTTTCTTGTGAGGCCCTCAAGATTGAGGCAGCCGTGCTAAGGGAACAAAAAGCACGTGCCGAGAGATCTTCTCTTTCTGGTTCTTCTTCTTCCTCTCCTTCCCCCTGTTCTTCTTGTGCTTCTTTCTTCCGAGATTGCCAATATCTTATGAGCACTCTCGAGAAGTTTGTTGGAGGCAAGAAGAAGCTCAATCTTATTCTAGACCAATCCAAGATTAGTAGATTCAATCAAGGTCTAGGATTTGATCCCTTGAGCACGCCGGCGCATCCTCCCACCATTGTGCGCGGCTCCAAGAGTGGTGAGATTGTGGTAGCTCCCAGAGTGAGTACCACCGTGTTTAGATCTGGTGGGGTTGTCCATAGGACTTCTGATCAGAAGGGTGTTACTCCTATTGCTTCTGCCTCTAGCAAGGCGAAGTACACATGCACCTTCTGTAAGAAGGATGGTCACCTATTAGATTTCTGCTTCAGGCATGCCAAGATCACTCGGCGTGAGCGTGTTGTTGCTCTTAGGGGTATTCAGGGTCATACCTAGACTTTGAGTGCTCCTAAGACACACTCTGCTTCTAGACAGGTTAGAGAGTCTCCTGTTTTTAGGCAGCGTCCAGGACTTGGTTTTCATGCTAGTTCTTCGAGTTTTAGTCCTGGAGCTGTTTGTAGTCAGTCTTTCCGCCGTCGTTTTTCCCATCGAGGTAGATATCAACGGCGTGAGGTGTTTTCTGGTAAGAGATCCAGGCAGCCTTACTGGGATGGTCCGACTTTTGCACCACGGCGTGCCAACCCAGTTCCAGCTCCTAGATTATCTACTAGAGTTACTACTGGTCTTGTTAGAGTTGAGCGTCAGAGAGACACTCGAGTCCAGTCTTCTTCTGTGGCTGGTACTCTGAGGTGTCGTATGGTTCAGTATTGGGTTCCTAAGTCTTCACTCTATACCAAGATCGAGTCATCTTTTCTCTTGTGTCTTGATCAGTTCGTCGGATGGGAAGGGCGATGTTTGGATTGTTGACTCAGTTGTTCTCGTCATATGACCGGAGATTCTCATTGGTTCTCTTCCTAGTTCGAGCCCCCGGTGATGAGTTAATCACTTTTGGGATGCATCTTCGTAGAGTCATTGCTAAAGTACCATCTGCATTAACCAAAATTTCATTCTTAAAGATGTTGCCTTAGTAAGTAAGTCGTAATACAACCGCTTCTCTGTTTCTCGACTTATCGATGACTCTTTCGAGGTAAGCTTCAAGAGTAATGCTGTAGAACTCTTGATTCATCAGAGGGTTAGTTTATGGATTTCTAGATTTGGGAGAGTCTTTCGTGCTGATTTTTTCGCTTCTTCCGAGACTCTCTTCGATGTTTGATTGCTTCTGAGTCCCGTGATCTCTCCTTCTGGCATAGGAGACTTGGTCACATTGGTTTTGATCATTTGACCCGAGTTAGCAGCCACGATCTCATTCGGGGTTTGCCTAAACTCAAGATGGTCAAAGACTTAGTTTGCTCTCCTTGCCGACATGGCAAGATGGTTACTGCTTCTCATCCTCCAGTCACCGTAGTGATGACTGATGCACCAGGACAGCTTTTACATATGGACACTGTTGGTCTAGCTAGAGTGCAGTCAGCAGGAGGGAAGTGTTATGTTCTTGTCATCGTTGATGATTTTTCTAGATACTCTTGGGTATTCTTCATGGCCTCGAAGGATGAGACTTTTTCTCACTTCAGAGGTTTGGTCAGTAGGTTGTCTATTGAGCTCCCAGGTGCATTACGAGCTATACGCAGTGATAATGGCACGGAGTTCAAGAATTCCTACTTTGAGAGTTTCGTGTGGAGTCCGGTTTAGAGCATCGCTTCTCCTCTCCTACGCCCCTCAACGAGAATGGCGAGTGGAAAGGAAGAACAGGACCTTAGTAGAAATGGCCAGACGATGCTAGACGAGTACAAGACTCTAGGAAGTTTTAATGAGGCTATAGCTACGCTGCCATGTTTCTAATCGCGTGTTTTTGAGAGCACATCCGCATCGCACTTCTTATGAGTTGAGGTATGGGCGAAAGCCCGGTGTGTCTCATTTCGCGTTTTGGTTGCAAGTGTTTTATCTTGAAGTCTGGTAACCTAGATAAGTTTGAGTCTCGCTCTTCTGATGGTATCTTTCTAGGTTACTCGACTTCTTCTCGTAGCTATAGGGTCTGGAGTCATGTATACAAGCTCTCCAAAGCTTTGTATGGACTCAAGCAGGCCCCCAGAGCATGGTATGAGAGGCTCAAGTCTTATCTTCTCAGCCATGACTTCAAAATGGGCATAGTAGACAAAACTCTGTTCATCAGACACCATGAGTCTCATTTTCTTCTTGTCTAGATTTATGTGGACGATATCGTTTTTGGTGGCTCATCTCATTCGCTTGTGTCTTAGTTTTCTGAGGTGATGAGCACAGAGTTTGAGATGAGTATGATGGGCGAGTTGAGCTACTTTCTTGGCTTCCAAATCAAGCAGACTCGGGAGGGTACTTTCTTGAATCAAGGCAAGTATACCCGTGACCTCCTGAGGCGCTTCGATATGTTTGATGGGAAGCCGGTGATGACTCCTATGGCCACCACTGCTGTCCTCGAGCCCGATGAGGATGGTGAGCATGCTGATCAAAAGGAGTTTCAGAGCATGATCGGCTCCCTCTTGTACCTCACTGCTTCGAGGCCGGACATACATTTCGCTGTATGTCTGTGCGCTCGATTTCAAGCTTCTCCTCGCGCCTCTCACCACCAGGCAGTCAAGCGCATCTTAAGGTACCTTCGTGCTACCACCGATTATGGTATTTGGTAATCTTCTTTTTCTTGTCTATCTCTTAGAGCCTTTTCCGATGCCGACTTTGTCGGGTCAGAGTATAGATAGGAAGAGCACTTCTGGCACTTGCCAATTCATTGGCACTTCTCTTGTTTCTTGGTCATCTAGGAAGCAGTCTGGGGTTGCACAGTCCACCGCTGAGGCCGAGTATATTGCTGCAGCCAGTTGCTATAGCCAGGTGCTCTGGATGAGATCGACCTTACGGGACTATGGGTTAGAGATAGAGCGTGTGCCACTTTTCTGTGACAACACTTCAGCTATTTGCATTGCTAAAAACCCAGTGCAACATTCTCGGACCAAGCACATTGATATTAGATATCACTTCCTTAGAGACCATGTGGAGAAGGGAGATATCGCGCTTCAGTTCGTAGAGAGTGACCTTCAATTAGCCGATATCTTCACCAAGCCTTTGGATAGCTCCAGATTTGTTGCCTTGAGGAGTTAGCTTGGAGTCGTGAGCCCTTACGGCCTTTCGTGAGGGGGAGATGGTTTGTATATTATGTATTATATGTTTTCTTCCAGCTTTTCTTTTCTTTGTGTTTCTTTTGGGTGACTTTGGGCTTGTTTTCTTGAGTTGAGTTCACTCACTTAGACTTCTGGCATGCCTTCCATGGACCTCTTATCTTGTGTTTTAGGTTGCTATCATGCGTGATTAGCTGTTCTCTCTTCTCTCTAGGTTGAGTTCCCTCACGCCTTATAAGTCTAGCGGTATTGGGCCTCCTGGTAGACAGTGGTGCGTGTGCACTCCTTAGTTGGGATCTAGAGTCGACTTCCTATGTCACCACTGGGAAGATAAGAGCGAGTCCGAGCCGTAGTGAGTCTCTTCTATCTTATCTATGCTCAATAGCCATCCAGTTTTGCAGTTTCTCGACTTCTTCTCCTCATTCTGTTTTTCTAGTTATTATTGAGTTGATTCGGTTTTTCTTTGTGCCTAATCTTGATAATAACTCAACTTTAACCAGATTTGAGCTTAAAATTGATTCATTTTTTGAGGGGGAGTTTGGGAATCTTTTCATGCATTGCATTTAGACTGTATTTTCTGTTTTATGAGCTTTGTCTATTATGCAATTGATTTCTTCTTCATGCTATACACCATGCTACATCATTTGAATAAAATCACTAGCTTAGGTATATCCAAGTTCATTTAACTTGCTAAGCTTAAAAATGAAATAAGCCTTAAATGAAAAACTTGATGAAACTTGTTGCTTTTACTTGCTAGGTTTCTTCTCTAGAGGTTTGTGCCATAATTTGAGAAATTTAGGAGTTCTCTAGAGTCCCTATAGCAACTTGGGTGAAACTAGTTTGATCCTGCTAGAGTCCTTCAATTGCTCATGAATCGTTGTGCTAAAAATGAAAATTAAACAAAATTGACTTTTCTTGTGCACATACGACTCAACACCTTGTATTCACGAGACCGCTTCCCATTGCACTTGGGATGAACTTGGAATACATCGTGTTTGACCTAGACCATCCTCTTAAGGGTTCATCTTGAGATGGTCGCATACGGCTTGAGTCAATTGGTTGTCAAAAGAAAATGCAAATAAATTAAGAACAAAGACATATGTGGGTAAAGAATGCAAATAATGTCAAACATTTGCACCCCGCTATGTCTAGTATGATGATAAATCAAAATTTGCATTAAGTGATAAATGTGCCCGAAAGACCTTGTATGCTCTTCTAGATTTCCCAACGTGTTGAGTAGGTTGAACTCTAGGTTTTCCTTTTGATCCTTAGAGTGGCTATTCTTCTATTTTTGAAACTAAAGCTAAGTGTTGCACATGTCAAATCTTGCTAAAAATGAAATATTCAAAACTAAGCTCGTATTTGCACTTGGACATGTCTTAGTTTAGTCATCTTCTGAAATTGACTAGCTTGGTGTAATATCCTTCCATTTTGATCAATTGGATAATCTTCAAAGCTCTTTCGATTGCATTTCATGCATACATAAAAAATTGATGCCTATATTGCCAAAAGGGGAGAAAATGTAGAAAAGGCATCACTAAAAAGATAAAAATGTGAATGCTTATTTGGTTATTATGATCTTTGTAAAACTATGCTACTACTTCTGTTGGATCATAATCTCATAATCACATTTGACATGTTTAGTTGGATTTTGGAGTTTTTGTTGAAAACTTGCTCTTTCGTAAATTTAACTCTAAAATCTAAATTCCTCTTCGTCAACTTGGTCATGGTTCTAATTTCTATCTTTGGACCAAGTTTGACTTTGCATCTAAAAATTGCTTTCTTCTTCATTTTCTTCAAACTCAAATTTATGCCTTTTTGTGTGGTTTGTCAATATACTCATCAAGGGGGAGATTGAAGGACCATGTGGAGGTCCATCCATGTTTGTGATGAGTATTTGACTTTATTTGAGCAAGGTGTGCTCAATCTTGAGTTTGATTTGGATTAATTTTCAAAATGAAGCAATTTGAGTTGTCTCTGCCAGGAGTGGCAGTACCGGTCGTATACACGCGGTAGTGATGAGTTGGATGGTTTATTGCACATCTTTATGGGCATTGCTATGTGAGGGGTTTCCTTGTTTTTGATGGTTGCAGGACGACGGTGCTAGGTCATGGTGAGGCGAAGGATGACCGGGACTAGGCGAGGAGCGTCGGAGGTCCAGACGGTCGGGAGATCGTCGGAAGATGATCGGAGACGGAGTCCGGGCAAGTCAAGAAGACAAGGAAATAAGATGATGCTATCTAGATGCCGCATTATCAATGAGGGCCGTCGGATTGAGGTCTAGTTGATAGGTTAGCGGGTCTAGGTAGTATGCTTTGAAAACCGTGCAAGAAAACCCGGTATGTGTGTGGGCTTTGGGTTAGCCCTTGCATGGCTATGTGTGTGGGTTAATCCTAGCCCTTAGATGAGTGCTCTAGGGTTGAGGGACTCATCCAAGGGTGGTAGGTGGCCCAAGAGTAGTATAAATAGGGGGTGAGGGGTAGCCTCCTTCCCTTGAAGGTTTTGAGGTTTGTGAATGCTCCTTTGAGCTTTGCCCACATGAAAGTGAGGCTTTGTAACCTCTCCTTCCAGAAATGAAAGTTTTATCCATCCACCTTTGAATTTATTTTGCGCATTTACATTATGTCTTTACTTTACGCAATTTAAATTCAGCATTTACTTTCCCGCAATTACATTCCCGCAATTTACTTTCAAGTAATTTGGATTTGCCTCCCCTCCTTCTAAATGCTGCTGATCTTGGATGTTTTGAGTGTTTTCATATGGTTTTACATCTATTTTGCACTCTTGGATTGAGTAGAGAACATCTTTTCTTTCAAGTTCCAACTTTGTTCAGAACTTGTTCTTCGCGCAGCAGTCAGTGATTGATTTTTGTAAAAATCTAGAAAAATCTTTTTTGAGTGATTCGTCTTGGAGGAGGTGAGGGACTCTGATATCCTCTTGCAGAAAAATTTTGGAGTTCACTTGTTGCACCGTTTGGACGCCATGAGGTGAAAACCGAGCCCCAAACTTTCTGCTCGAAGTTCTTGACCAGACTGTGTTCTTCGATTTTTCCTGTTTTTTCTGTAAGGCTTTTTGAGGACAAATTTGGTGGAGTTCTTCAAGACTCTGATGTTCATAGGGAGAAAAATGCTCAAAATTTTGTGAGCTGCAGAAACCCACCAAACTCCTGAGCAAATTGAGGACAAGTTCTGGAAATTCTGCTTTTGCTTTTCTGAAAGTGACTTTTGTGATTTGAATTGATGTCCTTTCTAAAAACAAGAGTTTGATTGATTCCTCTTTATCTTGGACACTAGACAATCAGTATTGTGACTCAAAAATCCTCACATATTTTATGGTACTTATCCATGCAAGCTTGGGGTACACATAGTTGTCTAGTTTTTCGGGTTTTTCACAATTTCCTTTGAGCTATCTTGTCGAGGTTTTTGTTGGAGTATTTTGGGGGAATTTTTATTTGCGACCATTCACGCCCCCTCTGTTCGCCATCTCGGTCCTTCAATATCATTTTAAATTAACTCTTCTTTTGATTTCTTTTCAACACCAAATTAGTTCACATGTCTTTGAAAATTTCTAGGGATGACCAGGGGATGATGTAACATCCCAAAATTTGGTTTAATTAAGTTTTTATTGCTTAAATGTGCATTTGTGATTTTCTGGAATTTATTTGGATTTTTCTGGATTTATTTGAATTAATTCTTATTTCAAGTTTATTGCTTTTTATTCAAATCTATTTAAATCTGTGCAAAGTTAAAATAAAGTTTTGCCAAAAATATTTTATTTGAGTTTAAAATGTCTCAAAGTATTTCTGAGATTTTTCTTAGATTTTTCCTGATTATTTTATTTGCCTAAAACCAATTAAATGAATTTCTAGAATTATTTTAATTATTAAAGTTTTAAAATCTTTTGAGCAGTGATTGGGCGAAGCCCAATCATCGGCGCGAGGTCCGCTTCGGGGCCCAAGTCGGCCCGCTGCATCAAACCCTAGGATCCATCGCGGACAACCGTTGATCGAGATCCAACGGCCGTGTTTTGCCGCGTCGTCGATCGTCCGAGCCGTTCGATCGGCGCCGCGGACGCTGGCGTCGGATGCAGCCACGCCACCTCTCCGTGCCGCCGGAGTCCGCCGCCTCGGAGCCGTCCTCGAGTCCGGCTTTGCACGCCCCCGCCGCTATTTAAGGCGCCGACGCGGTGTTGAATTCCTCACCTCGCGCGCGCGTCGCGCAATCCGAAGCCCCGAGCCGCCACCGTTCGCGTAGAAGCTCGCCGGAGTCGCTGAAGCCTTCGCCGCGGTCTTCGTCTGTTTTCCGCCGCCGTTTCGCCGTTCCGAGCCGTGCCGGTTCCAGATCGGAAATCCCCATACATCGACGCGTCGGACTCGTGAAGCCGTGTCGCTGTTTCGTCGCCGGAACGCCGTTATCGAGGTCATCGTCTCCAAGCCTGGCGAAGAAACACCGCCGTGCCACCATCGGCGCCAGGGAAGCTTTCGACCGTCCGATCCGTAGCGGAGAGGTGAGATCGTGCCGCGTGTGCTGTGCGTGGGAAGCGTTGCGGACCGTCAGATCTAGATCGGTTGGTTGATGCGTTGCCGCGTCGTGCGAGATCGCTAGCCATCCGATCGTGTTTCTGCGGACCAGATTGAACCGCGCGAGTGACTAACCAGATTGCGCCGCGTGTCAGGCGCAGGGCCCGAAGCGCCGTGAGCCGAGTCCACCGTGGGCTGGCGCGGGTCGTGGACTCAGTCCATACGCCGAAGACACGCGTCGGCTTCTGATTGGTCCGGTTCAGCGCTGGCGTCATGCTGACGTCATGATGACGCAATAAATCAGTTTTCGTTTTAAAAATAAATCTGTTAATTCCGAATTTCTGATTTTCTGATTTCAGTATTTATTTCAAACTTCAAAAGGCTATATCTTTTGCAATTTAACTCGGATTTGAGTGATTCAAATTTCTAAAAATTTGTAAAATTGAGATCTATTTAATGGTGAATTTTATTTGATTTTTGGAGTTCAATTGCTCTCTGTTTTGGTATTTATTTGCTTTTCTCCTTCGGTACGCGTAGACGTTGAATTGTGCGACGCTTCGGAGGAAGATCAAGCAACTCAAGAGCAAGTTCCGGAACCAGATCAGGACCTATTCCAAGGCAAGTTGTGCTTTGATCATGTTGAACCCATGTATATAAAATTTCTATATTTGTTTTACCCTATTGCGTATGTTTCAAATATACAATTGTTTCAAATTAGATTGGGATTAGCTAATATACCAGATTGATCTACACCCTACCTTGTCATTGTATGCCATGATCCATTGTCACCCTAGATTGGTTTGATATAGTTGATTAGTAATTATGATCAACATTGGAGGTTTAGACCGTATTAGTTGCTTAGTCGTGCCACATCATCACATGTATCAAAATCATTGATAATTAATCTTGGTTAATGGAATATGGAACGATATTATGAACTTGTGTGTCATGTGGGATCACACGATGAGATTGAGTTGCTGTGGCGAGTCATGTCACGCAACGATGTTGAATTGTTGATGGCACTGGTGCTTGGTAATCAAGCGGGTGATGATAATTTAGATTGGGGCAAGTGGCAAGGGCGAGGAGGCCAAGGTGGGCCCGATGGGCAGAGGGTATGTGGATGTCTTGCCTTGATCACACTAAGGACTTAACCTTGCAAGCCTTTGACCTAAGTCAATCATGCAACCACATGTCTGGTATGGGCCAGCCTAGCTGAGTAATTTGCAATGTCTTAATTTTGGTACTATCGTGGTCGGTGTGAGTTCCCGAGTTATGGTGTAATTCACATGGCGCAAGAGGGGGCCCCGGATGTGGTAACCATCCCACCAGTGTTGAAACCTTAGCGGATAGTATCGGGTTAAGCGAGCATTGTAAAGGCTTTGTTATAATCACTCGCCTTGGTGGTGTTTGGTTGTATCACGTGGGTAAAGTGCATAACCTCTGCAGAGTGTGAAACTATTCGGATAGCCGTGCTCATGTATTGAGCAATGCTCGGAATTACTGATTAAGGGTTAGCTTAATTAATTGGACAACATGGTTGGGATGGCGGAATGCCATATGGAAGATGGAATTTGACTTAGGATTGGAAACTTGGTTTACTTGAGAAATCCTGAATTTATTTACTATTGTTATTTGTTTTACATTCTTTACAATCTATTTACTGTATTTGTTCATAAATGCTGCTTATTGCAAAATAGCCATGATAGCCTATCCATTGGAATAAGCCTTACATATAGATACATAGAATTGCATTCTGTGCACAACTTGTTGAGTGCTTTAGGTACTCACCCTTGCCAAACAACAATAATCAACAGTTGAGGAATCTACACCTGTGTTGGAAGATGAAGTCCAGGAAGACACGAGTCATTAGGGTCCGAGCCTTGTCGGTTTCCTGTGGTGAACTGATGAGCTATCTACGTTTTCTATTTTCCGCTGCTTAATCATTAGTTATATTTTCAGTCTTGCCCTTCGTGGCTTAATAATGTAAGTTGGTCATAAGATCATACCTTTAGTTATATCAATGAATGAACTATTATTCTATTGTCGTTGAGTATGATGTGATATGTACCAATGTTAAGCTGTGTGCACTAGCGTTGATCCTGGGAATAGTGCGGTAAACACAGTGGGTTCGAATCAGTGGATTCGGGTCCTTACAGAGGTGGTATCAGAGCATACTGACTGTAGGTCTTGGCCCTAGATAGTATGGTGGTGTCTTGTGTGTGTCCAAACTATTTTCTAAAAGAAAATCTAAACTTGACTAATAAAACACTCTCGACTCATCTCATTCTCTACTTCTCGCCTTTGCTGAATTTACCGTTTTACTGGCCGTTTTGGGTGGAGCTCTTATTCGAAGTTCTTGTGGAGCAGATGCCGATTGTTCCGACCTTCGAGGAGTCAGCTGGCGACTACGCAATGGAGCTGTGGAGAGTACTTCAGACGCTTGGGGGCTTTTATCGTTCGCTTTACCGAGGAGGCGGTGGTCGTTAATGGTGTACACCGGGATTTATTTGCAAGTCGATTATCTACGCCGGAGAACGAGAAACTAGCAGCCAATCAACATCTCTGCCAGAAGATTCTCGTACGAGGTTGCAATTCAGGAGGTTGCCCGACTTGCTCTTCGCCGTGTCTGCCGCGACTACGCCGACGAGCTTCACGACTCAGTGTTCCGCCTTCACCCAGACGTTCAAGCATGCCGACGCCGACGGATCGTGGAGAACGAGTGTGCCACTGCGGTACACCTTGCGGAGTTCGCCCTTGCCCAGGAGGATCATATGAGAGAGACTACTCAGGAGCTGGAGACTGTGTACGAGGCACTCAGAGTGGCAGAGCAGGAGCTTGAGGTGACCCGTGCTTCAGCTATCGGGATGATCACTGAGCTGGGAGAGGCCCTAGAGGCGGTCGAGGACGAGCTGGAGCGCGTGACTCGAGAAGTTCAGGAGCCAGCAGAGGAGTCCGAGGAGGATCCAGAGGAGCGAGAGTGGGAGCCGAGGGAGTGCACCCGCTGTTGCAAAGGACTCGATGAGTAGGTCACCGTGATAGGTTCGCCCTATGCCCGCCATCCGTCGGTGTATGCGCGGATCGGCCTCACCAGGTGGTCGGATGAGTGAGTGTCAGCCTTGGAGCTGTGTTGAGACTCGAGTGTGAGTCGCGTCTTTAAGTTAGTCTTTACCTTTTTAGTTGACGTTAAGTTTTCGTGTTAGTTTGCTTCTTTGTAATGCTGAGTGTGCAGTATGTGTTGCAAAGCTTGTAGGCTTAAATAAGCAGCCATACCAAGAATAATAAAGAATTATTTCAGTTGGGTATAACCTATCTCCCCGCTTTAGAAAGTCTTACTTCTTATCTATGCTACATCTACCGTCCCTAACCTAAAAGGCAATCATCAGATGGTGAATACTCGAGCGAACAACGGAGCTTCAGGAAGTGGACTGCGCCAGAACAACAACACCAACGACAGAGGCAGGCCTCAACCACCGCCAGTGGACATACAGAACCTGGGAGCGTTTCTTGCCGCGCAGACTCAACTAATGCAGACTATGATGCAGCAGATGCAGCAGATGACCAACGCAGCTACCAAAGAACAACAACCTCAGAGCTCAGAACAACCATGGTGGACCCCGACCTCACTCAAAGCTATCGATTTTATGAGGACTAGGCCACCAACTTTTCAGAAATGTGAACCCTTTGGAAGCCGAAGGACCGGCTTAGGACTATTGAGAAGAAGCTGCACATCACGCAATGTGAAGGAAACGAGAAGGTACTCTACGCCTCTCATCAGTTGGAAGGAACCGCCGCAGAATGGTGGGAGAATTACTGTGCCGCTCATGGAGCCCCACAAGAGATCACCTGGGAGGAGTTTACTAATGCTTTCCGCCAGTATCATGTTCCGGAGGGAATGATGGACCTTAAGAAGGAAGAGTTCAGGGCTTTGAAACAAGGAGGCCAACCAGTGGCCGAGGGTTATAAAATAAATAAATAATATTTTAACTTCAAATTTTTATGAGAGCATCCTTAACCTAAATAGAATCCTGAATAAAATTTTAAAAAATAAATAATACAATTTATGCCCTTAAATAAATCAAAACTTGAAATGACAATTCTAGGCAGTGCACAGTTTCAGAGTTTTTATAAATTAACTATAGGACTCTAGGTAGATGTCCCCTGCTTATGCCTGGAAAATGGTTAAATAATCCTATAAGGTGCAGAAGCAAGCTTAAATCGGAAACTGAACCTTTATCACGTAGAATTTAGAAACACTTAAGCTTTTTTGGCAGTCTATAAAATATCTCGTCTAAATGTAAATTTTATAAAGATCAGCCAAAAAGTGATATTTGGGATATGTGCTACCATAATCTAGAAAAATATTCTTGTTACAACTTACTTTTTGACTAAATCATGCTAGTTAAATACCCTTAAGTGTTATGGTCATCGGAAACCTTAATGCCATTTAAGCTATTTCAGCAATGAATATAATGTCTCGTCCAAATCCAAAAATATATAAAATCAGCTTAGGAATGCTCTCGAAAGTATAGTCTATCCTATTCCAAAGAAATAATCTCTTCTCATCATGTTTTGTATATAAATCCTGTTAGGAGAATAACCTGAAGTATTATGGTTTCTGAACTTCATAATATGAATAAGCAAACTTAGTAGTATTGAAGAAATCTATAGATATGATATTTTTATCATCGGAACCTTCTTAAAAACCATGAATATATAACCAGTTAGCCAACTTAATAGATCTAACATATTCGAAACCGCTTCTTATGCAAAATCAATTAAGTGCTATTCATTCATAGCATCGAACATAATGTTCTAATGTTTTAATTCTATTAATCTAAATAATTTTAGCATCAAGAATTTGAACTTATAAATACAAGAATTCATAATTTTAGCCTCTTGAATTCGTAAAAACAAGAATAGATAATCTATAAAAGAAACCATGCTTTGTTCGTCATAAAAGCCATTATCAATATGAATGCTTAATTATCTGGAACACAAGATATGGAATCATATAATTCAACACTAAAATATTCTTGTTTTCTACAGTGAGTCTTTATTTGGTTTTATATCTGTTTTTTTGCCCTTATTGAAGTTTGTTATTTGCTATATTCTCGATTGAACGACGTGTAGAATCCGACGTCACTACCTCTGTCGTCGACTCCGTCAGCTGCGACCTCGACTTCGTTAAAAGAAACGATTAAGCAAGGCAAGCACCCCCTTTGATCATATTGATCCCAATATTTAATTTTCATGATGTTTATCAAACTGTTTCATGCATGCGTTTATTTCTGTAAATTCGCTATTTTGTGGTACTGGTAGATATACCTGTTGTCTCATGAAATTCCTTGATAAGTATTGACATGTGAACCTTGATAAACCTAGAATAAGGTTAGACAATACATAATGTCCACATAGGGTATATACGATTTAATAATCATGCTTAGCCATGCTTTAGATTTGGGATGAACCAATTGGATAAACTGATCATTGGAATTATTGAGTCAATATGATGATTAATGTGATCAATGGTAATTTCTTAAAAATCCAAAAATAAAACTATGGTTTTGATGCGGGTGATTATTGGCAATAGTCGGTTGTGCAGATGGAATTACACGTAGTGTAGAGAGAAGTATCGCCTGTGTCGGATTAAAAACCGAACATAGTGTTGTATGATCCAAGATAAATCTGTACAACCACAAGTGTTGGGATCGGGCAGCCTTAAACCAATTAAGTTATCTAGTTTAACTTTGCACATTGGTAGGCGGGAGCTAGCAGAAACATTCCGGTCAGGTAGGCGGGAGCTAGCAGAAACATTTCGGTCAGGTCTGCTTGTGAGGGGCTTCCACACTTCGATGTAGGTAAATGCATACCGGTGCAATGGTGTACGCCTTACCTTGAACAGAAACGGTGTGTTGGGTGTTACGTGAAAGAAACCATATCTTGGGTGCGTGTTTCTGTTTCTATGGCGAGGGCTTAACGTCCCGGGCTGGTGCAAAGTTAACCTAGGTAATGTAAAGGTTTTTGTCATGAACATTCTGACCACACGCCAAAGGTGCATTAAACATGAGGCAAAAAGAAAATTTCATGACTTGTGGGTAAAGTTGTACACCTCTGTAGAGTGTAAATCTAATCGATTAGCCTTGTCCACGGTCAAGGACACTTGGTGAAGTCATTCCAATGTTAGATTTGGTATTTTCTGAAAATGGGTTTTGGTTTGAAACTTGTTTAGCAACTGTCACTTTATGTCAAAGGGCCGATATTGTTGAATTTCATTATATGGATTATTCGTTGCCCGCGAAGGGTTGTGAGTATTACTTATGCTTTACTTATTTCTTATCAGTCAAACTTGCTCCTGTAAATTCTGTTTGCAAATGACAACTTGATTTTCAATTACAATTTTGCTTTATGCAAATTAACCTTAGAAGCCTTTCCTTTGAAATGGCCTGCATATATTATAGGTTTTACTAAAGTCTTGCGGAGTACGTAAAGTACAAACCCTTGCTTAATATGTTGTTTTAGGTGGAAAAGTTAGCGAAGCTTCGAAGATATCTTTCAGTCGCAGGTTGCGGGATTTTTCGATGATGCAATCTTTCTAGGGATTATGCCTTGTCAGTTGCCTGCGGGTTGGGTGGGGACACTACAAGACTTTGCTTCTTTTGCTGCTATATGCTCTGAGTTCTAAGATTTCTTTGTACAATAGCTTCTGCTTAATAATATGTTGTATGGTTGTGATCCCAATTGTTGAAAATATGCGTACTAGCCACTGATCATGGGACTAGTACTGTATGCGCATTAGATTTCCATTTTTGCATTTATATGAAAATGGGGGCCGTTGCAAAAGTAAAAGCCAAAAAAAATATTATTAAAATTTTAAAAATCTCCATCACATCTTTTTACCTGTCAAAATATTTTTTTTATGAATTAGGTAAAGAAGTAAATAGTGAAGTGACATGTTTTGTCTTCAAAACAGTGGTATTAGAGAATTTTACAAAAATAATCAAAGCTTATCTCTAGTTGAAAATTTTACCATGTCTTACTCATAATAGTATTAACCCCTGGTAAAACTATTAAAATTTTTTAATAAATACATTATATGCTTTTAAAATTAAAAATATAAATCATGAAAATCTGAAATCTGCAATGTCATAATTAATAGAAAATAAATATGGAATATTTTGACCAGGAAATTTTACACAAGAAATATTATCCCATATCAACCTCTCTCAAAAAGTTTAAAATTTCTTGAATCCAGTTTTATCCTCAAATAAAATAAAAACCGAAAGGAGTAAATAAAATAGTCTGCATTTTCATAATTTCTATAATCTTTATGTATAAGATTTTAATCTGAAAATTTTATAGTAGGGTGAAAACTGTCTCTAGATCACTGAAACAAATTCCAAAAATACAAAACACGAGCTGATAGCTCATTCAATGCGCTTGTCTTGTACTGCCCAATCTGCTGGAAATAGAAAAATTATCCTTTCGCTGACAGGGGACCCCACTCCCTGTTCATCCTTCTTCCTCGCTAGCTCCGCCTTGCCCATGCTTGGATCACAGCCTGCGCCATGCCCTGGCAACCGGTCAAATAGGTGTCTCAACTCTGCCACAGCATTCCATCTGATTTGATGCCAAGCCGGCCTTCTGCTCCATGCGGTTTTTCTCCCTCGGCCTATTCAGCCAAAGCTACCACGGCTACAAATTCATCGCCATCTTTTGCCATGGCAGGTGAAACCAACCCAATATGTTGCCACGACTAGGAAGAATCGATAGCTGTCACTTTTTCTCCCAGTTGAATGCTGCCCGTCGCTGCCATTGTCTGCCACAACAAAGATTTGGTGCCAACTTCCTTGCCGCGGCAGAGATTGGCCGCCATGCGGCTCACCAGCCCGACCACCCAATGCTAAGCATCGGCAGCTCTGCGGCGCCCATGCCCTGGCTTCCTCCATGCCCATGCTCTGGTCACAAGGCTTTGATTCTGAAGGATAAGCGCAAGGAGCTTGAGGAAAATCGCAAACGCTTGATGACCAACCAAGGTGGACGCCCTAACCAACTACGAATGAGCATGACATCGCAACAGTTTGCCATGTTCCAACCGCAAGCTGTTAATAAATCAGCAACACCTGCGCCGCGACCACCAGGACAGAGTTATCGGACGCCGACCGAAGGTAACAATGCTCAAGGAGGAGTGCAGCAGTCAGCCGCCAGAAGGTGCTACAGTTGTAATGAACTGGGCATTATGCTAATAGATGTCCCCAGAAAGGAGGTATCACGCCAGTACGTTTCAACCTTTGAACGATGCCTGCTAAGGCACCGATGACGGGAGCGAACCGAGGAACTGGACAGGCAGGAGCAACGCCTCAAGCTACTATTCCGGGTAGAGTCAACCACATCACCGCAGATAGAGCTCAGGAACCATCAGATGTCATGCTGGGTAAGTTTTTGGTAAACTCAGTACCTGCGACAGTCTTATTTGATTCGGGAGCTTCGCATTCATTTGTCTCTCGGGCTTTTGCATCTAAAAATAGTTTGATTATGAAAAATCTTAAATGCGTGATGTTAGTCCAAGCCCCGGGATCTGAGTTAAGATCTAGCCTTGGGTGCTTGGGAGTTAAGCTGCTAATTAATGGGGTAGAGTTCCTAGCGAACTTGATCATGTTAGATACCCAAGTTTTAGATGTTATCCTTGGTATGGACTGGTTGACCAAGCATAAGACAGTATTGGATTGCGGTCAAAGGGTTGTATCCATTGAGAGCCCTGGAGGAGAGAAAGTGGAATTCCAAGCGACATCAGTTCGTGATGGTCAACTAATGGTTAATAGCGTAAAAGCCGTCAGCATAGAAGAAGTGCTAGTGGTTTGGGAATACCCAGATGTATTTCCAGAGGATCTGCTGGGGATGCCGCCAGACCGTGACATCGAGTTTGTCATTGAGTTAGAGCCTGGAACAGCATCGATAGTAAAAAGACCCTATCGGATGCCTACTGATGAACTAGTAGAAATGAAGAAGCAGATTGAAAAGCTATTGGAGAAAGGCTTCGTAAGACCAAGCTCATCGCCATGGGGAGCGCCAGTTTTGTTTGTAAGGAAAAAGGATGGAAGTCTAAGGATGTGTATCGATTATCGAGCACTTAATGAAGTAACAATTAAGAACAAGTACGTGTTGCCAAGAATCGATGACTTGTTTGATCAGTTAAGGGGAGCAGGAGTCTTCTCCAAGGTAGACCTTCGTTCAGGATATCATCAACTGAAGATTAGAGCAGAAAATGTACCGAAGACAGCATTCTCGATGAGATATGGACATTACGAGTTTACAGTTATGTCGTTCGGATTGACCAATGCGCCGGCATATTTCATGAATTTGATGAATAAGGTTTTCATGGAGTATCTGGATAAGTTTGTTGTTGTCTTTATAGACGATATCCTGGTTTACTCGAAGACAGGAGAAGAGCATGCTGAACATTTGAGGTTGGTTTTAGAAAGGTTGCGATAACAACAGTTGTACGCTAAGTTCAGCAAGTGTGATTTTTGGAAGGAGAAGGTTGAATTTCTTGGTCATATGATGACTGCGAAAGGAGTGGCAGTAGACCCGAGCAAGGTGGAGACAGTCCTGCACTGGGAACAGCCAAAGTCTGTTACTCAAGTGCGTAGTTTTCTGGGAATGGCAGGTTACTACCGACGGTTTATAGAGGGATTCTCAACAATTACGAGACCTCTCACGCAATTGCTGAAAAAGGAAAAGAAGTTTGCGTGGACGCCAGAGTGTGAGAAGAGCTTTGACGAGTTAAAGAAGCATCTGACGACAGCCCCAGTGTTGGTACTGCCTGATGTTCAAAATGGTTTTGATATATACTGTGATGCGTCAAGACAGGGTCTTGAATGCGTATTGATGCAAGAAGGTAAAGTGGTCACATATGCGTCAAGGCAGTTAAGACCGTATGAAGGAAATTATCCTACGCATGATTTGGAATTGGCTGCCGTGGTGCATGCCTTGAAATTATGGTGTCATTATCTCATTGGAAATAGATGTGAGATACATACGGACCACAAAAGTTTGAAATATATTTTTACTCAGTCAGATCTTAACATGAGACAAAGGAGGTGGCTGGAACTGATCAACGATTATAATATGGGAATCCACTACCATCCAGGAAAGGCTAATGTAGTGGCTGATGCCCTGAGTCGTAAAAGCCATGTTGCAAATATGATGGTACAAGAAGATCAATCGGAGCTGTGTAAGGAGTTTCAGAAGTTAAAATTGGAAATGATTCCAGAAGGATTCATAGCTACATTGGAAGTAAAATCGACGCTTGAGGATCAGATTCGGGAAGGGCAGAAGGATGATGAGAAAATCGACCGAATCAAAGCTAAAAAGGATGAAGGATTAGCGGCAGATTTTACTATGGATGACCAGGGTACCATGTGGTTCAAGGGTCGAATCTGTGTGCCATACGCACTGCACCTTGCAGCTTGATTTTGGAAGAGGCTCACGATTCCAAGTATTCAATCCATCCTGGAAGCGCCAAGATGTACCAGGACTTAAAGGAGAGGTTTTGGTGGCCGAATATGAAGCGTGAAGTCGCTGAGCATGTTGCCTTGTGTGATATATGCTAGAGAGATAAGGCAATACACCAGAGACCAGCAGGATTGCTACAGCCGTTAAGGGTTCCAGAATGGAAATGGGAAGAAATCGGTATGGATTTTATCACTGGGTTGCCAAGAACTCAAAGTGGGTATGATTCTATATGGGTCATTGTGGATCGATTGACTAAAGTTGCTCACTTCATTCCGGTTAAGACAACTTACTCAGGAGACTGGTTAGCAGAATTATACATGGCCAGAATTGTGTGTTTGCATGGTGTGCCTAAAAAAATAGTGTCAGACAGAGGTACTCAGTTCACCTCGAGATTCTGGGATAAATTGCATGAAGCTATGGGAACGCGATTAAACTTCAATACAGCATATCACCCACAGACTGATGGTCAGACAAAAAGAGTAAATCATATTTTGGAAGATATGTTGAGGGCTTGCTCTTTAGCCTACACTACTTCATGGGACAAATGTTTACCATATGCAGAGTTCAGCTATAACAACAGTTACCAAGCTAGTTTGCATATGTCACCATTTGAAGCTTTATATGGTCGTGCCTGTCGTACCCCGCTGAATTAGAATGAGACAGGAGAGCATACGATATTTGGCCCTAATGTTCTCAAGGAAGCTGAAGAGCAATTTGCCATGATAAGAGAGAGGTTAAAAATCGTGCAGTCAAGACAAAAGAGTTACGCTGATAATCGACGCCGTGATTTGAGTTTTGAGCCAGACGATTTTGTGTATCTTAGAGTTACCCCTCTGAAAGGAGTTAAAAGGTTCCACGAAAAAGGAAAGCTTGCCCCAAGATATGTTGGACCGTTCAAAATTTTGAGCCGTCGAGGGGAGATTGCTTACCAGTTGGAATTGCCGCAGTCACTGGCAGGCGTGCATGATGTGTTCCATGTGTCACAGCTCAAGAAGTGTCTTGGTGCAATGAGCGACGCTTTGGAAGAGATTGAGTTGCAGAAGGATTTGACCTACAAGGAGCAGCCGATGAAAATTTTGGATGTCATGGACCGCAGAACCAGGAACAAATCAGTTCGTTTTTGCAGAGTTCAGTGGAGCAACCATTCTGAGAATGAGGCAACCTGGGAGAGTGAGGAGGACCTGAAGTTAGAATTTCCAAACCTATTCCTTAGTTAGCCTTGAATCTCGGGGTCGAGATTCTGTTGAGGGGGGGAGGTTTGTAACACCCCAATTTTTGCTTTAAGTGTTATTTTATTGTCATTTATGCAATTTGAGATTTATTGGGATTTTTCTGTATTTATTGGAATTTATTTTGAGAATTAAGTAATTAGCCTCTTTGAGAAAACAAATTAAATATATGCATAGTCAAAATAAAGTTTGCCAAAAATATTTTATTTGAACTCAAAATGTCTCAAAGTATTTATGAGAATTTTCTTGGATTTTTCCTGATATTTTAATTGCCTTAAGTGAATTAATCTAATTTTGAGAATTATTTTAAATCAAAAAGCCTTTGAAAAATCAGTGAAGCGATCTTGGGCGAAGCCCGGCACTATCGTCTTGTGACCCGATCTTTGTCGCGCCCGTCAGCCGTTTCACCGCCGCCACGCGTGTGGACCGTTGGATCCACATCGGACGGCCGTTTCTTTCGCGGAACCCTAATGTGATCGACCGTTGGATCGAGATCGTGCGGTTGAGTTCGTGCGGCATTGTTTTGGAAAGAATTGATCGCATCTGCTGATTTTGGAAAGTGCGGATTGGATCGGATCGGCCGAGATCTAATCGTGACCGCTCGTTGCAGATTGGACGGCTCATGGTCATCGTCTCCGATTCGGTTTCCAAACCCGCCGCCGCACGCCGTCTCCACTGCGGAGTGCTAGAAGTGCCATTTGTGCTCACATGCCGAGGCTATAAAAGCCGCAGCTCGCACTCCGATGTTCCTCATCCCCTTGGGAAGCCAGTAGCACTAGCCTCTTCGCCTGTTTCGCTGTCGTCGTCGCCCAGGAGAACGTCATAGTTCTTTGTAGCGCCGCCGTGAGTTTTTGCGTCGTTCCGCCATCGTCGAGCCTCCTTTCGCCGAATCGGTTCCAGATCCGGGGTCGACGTTCTAACATGCGCCGAGGCCGCCACTTCTTCTCGCCGGAGTCACGCCGAAACACCGTTCGGGGAGTCGTCTTCCTCCGCTCCGGTGCCAATCCGCCGCCGTGCTTCGGAGCTTAGCTCAGCCGTTCGATCTTCACCGGACCGTCCAGATCGAGCCAAGCCTCCGCAGTCAACAGTGATTCGCTCGGGTAAGCCTTGGCCATTAGATGTGCGATGAGCGTTCGAGATTGAGCCACGTAAGTGTAGATCGGTAGCCGTCGGATTCCCTCGCGGATGTGCGCCGCATGTTGAGCATCGGCACGCGCGGCATCGTAGCCAATCAGGGCACGCCGCGTGTCGGGCGCGTGGACTGAGGCGCTGTGGGCCGCATCTATGGTGGACCAGAGGCGGTTCCGTGAACCAAGTCCATGGACTAGGCTGACGTGTCAGTACCCGATTGGCTCGGGTCAGGGCTGACGTTAGCGTTGCGCAATAAAAATCTTTTTCAATAGAAAAATAATTCGGAAAAATCGGAAATTCTATTTTCTGTATTTTCAGTATTTATTCAAACTTCAAAAGGCTATATCTTTTGCATTTAACTTGGATTTGAGTGATTCAAATTTCTAAAAGTTTGTAAAATCAAGATCTTTTTATCGGTGAATTTTATTTTAATTTTGGAGTTTGGTTGCTCTCTGTTTTGGTGTTTATTTGCTATTTTGGCATCGTTTCGCGTAGACGTTGAACTGCTCGGCGATCCGGTGGAAGATTCGTCGCTTCAAGACCCAAGCTTAGAGCAAGACCAGCACCTACTCCAAGGAAAGTTGTGCTTTGACCATGTTGCACCTGATTTCACAAAATTGCTATTTTGTCTTTTAAACGTTATGCATGATATTTTATGTGTATAAATGATTTCATTTAATCTGGGAATTAGATAATATGCCTATTTGAATTAAATCATACCTTGTCAATTATATGTCATGATCTATTTGTCACCTTAGGATGTGGAACTATAGTTGGTTAATATTAATAATCAACATGGGACTAGTTAGACCGTATTAGTTTGCTTAGCCATGCCACGTCATCACATGTGTTCGAATGTTGATACTTGATCTTGACTAATGGAATATGGAACAATGTTTAAGAAGTGGTGTGTCATGTGTTGTCACACAGTGATATCAAGTTGTCGTGGCGAGGAGGTCACAAACTAGACTGAAATGTTGATGGCACGTGGTGCTTGGTAATCAACTAGGGTGGTAATGATTTAGATTGGGGAAAGTGGCAAGGGGCAGTGTGCCAAGGTGGGCCAGGATTGGCAGGGGTATGTGGAAGTCTTGCCTTAATCACTTTAAGGACTTAACCTTGCAAACCTTTGACCTGAGTCTTTCTTGCAACCACATGTCTGGAATGGGACAGCCTAGCTGAATAATTTGTGAAGCCTAGATTTCCGTGCTGTCGTGGTGAATAGTGAGTCCCGGGTTTACGGTTTAACTCACATGGCGCAAGAGGAGGGTCCTGTTGTGGTGGTTTAACCCTTCAGTGTTGAAACCTTAGTGAACAGTATTAGGTCTAGGTGTAGCATTGTAAAGGCTTTGTTATGATCACTCGCCTTGGTGGTGTTTGGTTGTATCTTGTGGGTAAAGTGCATAACCTCTGCAGAGTGTACAATCTATTCGAATAGCCGCGCTCACGGTATTGGGCAATGCTCCAAAATTACAGTTAAAGGTTAGACTTTTGTTAAACAAAAACCTGTTGGGATGGCAAGGTGCCATGGAAAGTGCAAATTGATTTAGGATTGAAAACCAGGTTTACTTCAGAAATGCTGAATCTATCAATTACTGTATTTGTTTTACTGCTTTTCAATCTATTTATTGTATTCTTCTTAAAATGCCGCTTTATTGCAAAATAGCCATATTAGCCATTCCTTTGGATTAAGCCAAGCATATAGAATATTAGACTTGCATTGCTGTGCACAACTTGTTGAGTGCTTTATTTACTCACCCAAACAACAACTTCAGAAGAAGGAGAATCTAAGCCTTTCGTGGAGCAGGATTATATGGATGCGAATGCTTAGGGTTCGAGCCTTGTCAGTTGCCTGCGGTGAACTGGGGAGCTGCTACGCTTATTTAATTTCCGCTGCTTCTTATTTGCTATTTCTTTTATAAGCCCGGTGTGGCAATAATCATGTAAGACAACAATTATTGTTAATTATTAAAGTTATACTATATTCCGCTGTGTATGACTGTGATAGCATCTATGTTGAACCTGTGTGTACTAGCGTGATCCTGGACTAGTGCGGCATACACAGAGGGTCCGGATTTGCAAATTCGGGTCCCGACAGTATTGTAAGACCTTATTGTATAAATTACCATTATCATTTGTAATAAAGAGTATGGATGTGATATCAATTGTTGTATATGTGCGTGTTAGGCACGTATCATGGGATTAGTACCGTATGCACATGAGATTTCTAGTTTTACATTTATGTGAAAATGGGGGTCACTACAATATGTTGATGTGATATATATGCATGTGTAATGTGAGACCCCGTTTTTACAAACAGGGACCTCCATGTGATTACTGTACTAGTCCCATGATCAGTGGCTAGCACTCACATGTTTACAACATTCATATCACGACCACAAGATAAATATCTGACAGGCATATATTACAAGCAGTAATATTTATACAGAGTTAAATTTTTTACAACAGCGGAAAATTAGAGGAATTAAAAACTCCAAAAGCCACGTGGTTTGCCCGCTAACCCTCAGGCAACTGACTTGGCAAACCTAAGGAAACTCATCGTCAAGAGTCCCGCACCCTGCGTGAAAGTAAAAGTCATCTGGCGCTTCGCAGGATTCGTCCTCTGAGACAGCAGATGCAAGATTGAGTACTTTCGTACTCAGCAAGACTTATAGTGTTTGATGGATGCAATAAAGTAATTATGCAGGCTAATCAAGACAGGTTAAAGGTTATTTTGCAGTTGCACAAACATTTGAGAATATGACATAATAAATTGAAACACCGCATTTTCAAGTGAGCATTTGGAATACAAAGTGATAATCAATAACCAAGTCCTTCAACCCAGTCTACCCGACTGCAAAGATCCCCGGAGTCTGTCCACTACAAGAATCAGGCAAAAATTCGTGGGTTTTTTAAATTCGTGGGCCCAAAAAAAAACTCACGAATTTATTTATTTAAATTAAATCGGTTTGAATAAACGCACGCGTTTTAATTAAATTCGTGGGCCAAAATGAAACCCACAATTTAAACATTTAAATTGTGGGCCAAAATGAAACCTACAATTTAAATATTTAAATTGTAAATGAAAAATTACCACAATTTAAATATTTAAATTGTGGGCCAAACAATACCCACAATTTAAACTTTTAAATTGTGGGCCAAAAATTACCCACAATTTAAATATTTAAATTCGTGGGCCAAACAATACCCACAATTTAAACTTTTAAATTGTGGCCCGCATACCTACAATTTAACGGGAAAAAAACCATCAGCGCTCACAAGACGCACTCCATTAGAGGCTAAAAATCCCCCAGCGCCGCGCCCGCCCGCGCCCGCCCGCCCGCCCCACGGCCATGCCCGTTGGCCCGCCGCTTCCCTCCATGTTGTCGGCCCGCCCCGCCTCCCGCCTGTTGTCGGCCCCCTTGCCCTCCTCGCTGCGTCGTCCTCGCTGCGCCCGCCTGCCGCTTCGCCCGCGCTTCGGCCGCCCGCCGCCGCTTTCGGCTGCCGCTTTCGCCCGCCGCTCGGCCGCCGCCCTTCGCCCGCCGCTCGGCTGCTCGCGCTCGGTCGCTCGAGACCAGCCGGCCGGCGGCGCCCGCGCCGCCCCGCCCGGTCGGCCACGCGCGCCGCCGCTGCCGGCAACCAGCTTCGCCCGCAGCCTGCCGCCGGCCCGGCTGGCCGACCTCCCGGCCGCGCGCATGACCCGTGAACCGCCGGCCGCTGCCGCCCGCCTCGGCCGGCCCCAGCTTCGCGCCCGCCCGCGCCAGCGCCCAGCCAGCCACCGCCCGCAGCTGCGCCCGCCCAAGCGCGCCTCGCCCGGCCGGCGCACCGCCGGCTCGCCGTCGCCCGCCGCCGCTTTGCTCGCCGCCGCCCGCCGCCCGCCCGCCCCCGCCGCTGCGCCACCCGGCCGGCGCCCGGCCGCGCTTGCCCCGCCGCGCGCCGCCCCGCCGCGCCTGCGCGCCCGCCTTCGTCGCTGACGTCGCCGGCGGCCGCCCCGCTGCCCCGCCGATACCACCCGTGCCACCGCCTCGCCGCTGACGGCGGCGCCCCACCCCGCCCTTTGTCGCGCCGCGCCACGCCTCCACCCGCCCGCCTGTCCGCGCGCCGGCGCCATCGCGCAGCGCCATCGCCGCGCCACCGCCTCCCGGACCCTCGCGCCCCGGCGTTGGAGAAGGTATATTCATCTCTTTTTATATTTGTTTAAAGTTATTTCATCTCATTTTATATTCACGCATATGATATATATTTTTTATTTTCTCGCTGCGTTGTATGTAACGTTAGAGTTTAGGGTTTGTGTCGAACAGAGAGGGCATAGGCGTCACCCGTTGAGGCGGCACATCTCACATTTGCTTGTGAGGTGCGCGTTCCTAATTGTCCAGCGTATTTTGGACTGACCCGAGAATGTTGGTTGTTGCATAGGGCCTGTGGCGTGCGCAGCGATCCGAGCGTGATTTCGGCCACATAACCTGTTGTTCTCCGACGCACCAAAGATCGCCGGCGTGCGTTTGGAGAACAAATGCGGGGTTATCTTTGCCGAAATTCGTTCGATTAAATGTGCTGCGTCACGTGTCGCATGCAATAGCCTCCATTCTTGGGTGGGTTTAGGACAAATCTTTCCTAATAGGTTGTCTTTGTCACCTAAGCCACGGTCGTACGTTGACATTGTTTCATTTGTTTAGCTTTGATAATGGGTGACGATCGAAGGGCGATGTATGACGGATGGAGGAGTGATGGGGGGCACTCAAGGGAATGGGGGCAGATCACGGATGCTTTCTTGAAGCAAGCATTCGCTGGAGGAGCTGAATAAGTGTATTGCCCGTGTACCCTCTGCGAGAATAACAGTTACTACAGCAAGGATATAGTGCAGTATCACATTTGCAAAAACGGGTTCATGCCTAACTATTTGGTGTGGCACCGTCATGGAGAGGCCGCAGGGCAGGCTATCGAGACAGAAGAGATGCTGGACCATGTGGAGGATCACGACCGGATGGAAGACATGCTGGATGATCTTGGTAGGGGATGAATTTAACTCCGGGAGGGTCACAATGAGGAGGTTAAGGAATTCTATAGGCTACTTGGCGCCTCGGGCGAGAAGTCGCATGACTTGACCAATGTGACCGCCCCGCGGCGGTTACGGCTTATGTCGATGAAGTCGAAGTTCAACTTTTCGAACAAATGCTTCAACGCTTTGCTTGAACTAATGAATGATGTCCTTCCGACGGGGCAGGACTCGATCAATTACCTACCGATGCCACAGACATAATAACAGATGAACCCGGCCCGTCACGGAAACGCCCTCAGAAGTCAGTAAGGATTGCACGTCTTCAAGCACGTCTCAATGAAATACGAGTCGCGTATGCATTCAGCGCCGACGACTTTTGATATGTATATTTTGTAAGATTATTGTTTCCTCGTTCATTTTACAAGTCATTGTTGTCTCCTTCATTTTTACATGTTATAGTTGTCTCATTCTTTTTGCAAGTTATTGAAAATTATTTGTAAACTCGCATACTAACTCTTGTCAAATTTGAATGATGAGTATGTTCGGGCATCAGTTGACAAGCTTAAAGGCAAGTTCAGTGGTCGTCCTCCGTAAGGTCGAGGAGCAAGGGTTCGATGGTCGAGGACTCGGCGGCGGCAGCGCCATATTTCTTTGGCGGCGCAGATTAGATAATGGCAGAGCAGCTCGAGAGGTGCCGATGGCGAGAACAAAGCGGTAGCAGCCACCGGAGGGCGAGGGGCAGGTAGGGGTTGCAGAGGAGGGGCAGTTGGGATGTGAGCATGACGACATGGGCGAGGCGGACGATGAGGAGGTCGTTGGGGGTGGTGGCGATGGGACAACAGATATAGATGCAGACGTCGAGGCCGAGGCAGCGGCAGATGCAGAGTTGGAGGCGACCTTAGAGCCAGTTGAAGAGGGCGGGTCTTCTTCGGGTACCATCAGGTATATGTGTAGTATTGGATTATCTTTTAATCTCCATATTTACATTGTAATGTCTATGAACTAATTATTTGCATTTCAGGTTTCGTAAAACCGTCTCAGTTCGTCCGAGATGCAACCCGGCCGATAGGAGGTTGATAGAGGTACACGGGAGCAGTAATGATTATATCTTCTCTTTAGCATTAGCTAGGTGACAACTTATTGTTTTGATGCATCTTTGTCTTGTATTTTGTTGTAGGCCTTTGGAAAGAGCCGGGTTGGATTGGGACGGGCCACATTACAAAGGTTAACGCCGTCTTTGAGAGCCCTTGGCGGTACTACTACCCGGCATGGTTGAGTCAAAGGGAAAGATTCGCGCCCCTGGCTGGAAGCCTTGGGCGTTGAAGGAGAACGTGGAAGGAGGCGAAGACAACCAAACATGTCGAGCGCAGATGTGGGCTGGCTTCGGGTGAGTTTGCGTTATGTATTTACTCTATTTGAGTATTGCTTTAAATGTAAGTACAATTTGACAAAGTGTGTGATTATATGCGGGAGAGGTTCCGCCTTGAGAACGAAGACGATAACGCTTTGAAGAAGGCCAAAAGTGTCTTCAACAGGCGGCATAAAAGGTTGTTTGAGATTCATTCAAGAATGCACGCATTCAAGCTGTCATCAATTTTACAAGAGGGTGAAGAAGGTGAACATGAGAAGAGGACCAGAGGCGAGGAGGATACACCGATGAACAAGAGTATCTCCGAGCTCGGTGGATTGGATAATGAAGGACATGGAGGCTTGGAGGTGGATGTCTGCGTCTTCGGGGGTGGAGGATTTTCAAGAAAAATCAAATAGAAATCGAGGAATGTAAGAAGTAGATTGGGGAAGCACAAGTACGGCGCAGACGGACACATTGGCCTAGAGCAACGCATGGTAAGTATCGGTATTATAATTGTTAGTGAATTTGTCACTATGTTTACAACTTTTCATCGTAGGAGGCTGAAAGTGGGAGTACTCCCACTTTTGTGGAAGTTTACATCCGGGGGCACCAAGGCGAGGATCCACAGAACCCGGATGTGTTGTGCGACGACGGGGCTAGTGAGAGGATGGTAAGTATAAATGACACAATATGTTTTGTGCAAATTTACATCCAGAGCACCAAAATCTGTTTTGTAGGCGTCATATATGCGAACAAATGACACAACGTCATGGGGCGGAGGTTGATTGGAGGGCCGCACCGGTCGATGTGGAAGCGTTGTACCACGCTGGAGGGGGCCTAAAGCATGGGAGGTTCGTTAATAAAACTGATTTTATTTGTTTTCGCTCTACTAAGGGAAAAAATTGCATGGTCACATTTTAGTATATATCGTTTGTAGGTGGGCCATGGGGGATGGAGTTGTGGAATGCGATCGTCCTCCACGAGGCTCGGTTTCCTCACAGGGGAGTGCTCGCTCGTCGAGGTCCGCACGGGAAGCACAAGCGCACGAGGAGGCTCGTGAAGCGCGAGAGGAGGCTCGTCAAGCACGAGAAGAGTCTCGTCAAGCACGAGAGGAAGCTCGCAGAAGCCAAGAAGACTCAGAATACATGAAAATGTATCTGCAGGTACAATCTCAACTTTGAACAAAACACTCAAGTTTACATTTGTGATTGAAACCTAACAAACAATCTATATGCAGCAACTGTCACAATCTCTTGGACCTAACGTGCCAGTGTTTCGCCCTCCTGTTCCGCAGGTAAAGATACTTGAGTTCATTACTCTTTAATTCACTTAGCTCGTAAAATCACGAATTCACAAACTGGACTATTATATCATAGGGCTCCCAGCCACCTCCCTTCTACATGTTTTCTCCGCACATGCAGCCACCACCACAAGGAGAAGCATCACAGGGTGCTCAGCCTCCCCCGGCGTCCTTCATAAACCCTACTGGGATGCAGGCACCACCCCTAGGAGATGCACCTCAGGTTATATGATATTCTCATGCATTCTTTATTTTCAAAAAACTCTATTATGTGTACTTCATATCACAAACTATGATCCACAGAGCTCCCAGCCTCCTCCTCCTTTCTACATGTTCAATCCACGGATGACCACCTTCTACGGAGAGGCACCACAGGTAAAGACGGATCGGTTCAATTCGTTATTTAAAATTTGAATGAATGATTTATATGTGGCATGATGTACCTGTCTATGCCTTCTGGGCTCCCAGCCTCCAAACCCGTTCTACATGTACCCACCACCTATGCCAAGCCAAGGAATGCCTATGTACTTCAACCCGTGGGCCTGCAGAAGAACCTCGCACGACACCACATGTATGGATGTCGAAAATATTATAAGTTTACGACACGAGCTAAGTTTGTCAATTCTTGTACAAATTGCCGTTTTGGATGTGTGATTGATTATCTAAGGATCTGCTAGAATGTCTCCTTCTAGTTTGAGAGATTGGTATATATATTATAAGCGCAAATGTTTCTTTGTCTCTTTGAGTGGATGTCCTATTTACTAGAGAGGTCATGCGAAATTTTGTACATTTCAATGACTTAGTTTTAAGCCGGTTTGAAAGAGTTGAAAGGTTGGTTTCAGTCTTTTAGTAGAGGTAGTAGGTTTGGTGTCTCATTTGTTAATTTTTCGTTAGCTTGAACTTTGTTGTGGAGTTTGATTACTTGGTGAGCTACCTGCCCCATCCCTTCCTTTCTCTTGCTCAAATTTAGAAACATATGCTTCCGTAGGAACTTTAGTTCATTCTTTGAATATGAGATTACAAATGCTTCATTGAATATGAGATTATGTGTGCAGCGGATGGACATATACTTCCGTAGGAAATCTAGTTCATTCTTTTAGTATATATCAATCTTAGTAATCTGTTGCAAAAGTGATAATTTTTGTTGAAATGCACAACTGAGTCGATTTTAGGATATTTAGGCAACTCTTTCTTAAACCTTGCACAAATCATCTCAATGTTCATACTTGGAAAGGTTAACTTGTGTGCTTATGAAAGTTAATTTATGTGCTCATGTAGATAAGTGATGGTTTACCAAATTATGAACCCATTACGTGCTATTTGATTTTTCTTTACATCAATAACTTTTGATTTGAACCTTATATTGTCTTGACTTCTTGGAATTGAAAAGTTATCTTAAGACAACTTGTTCAATTGTGAACTTATGTTTTAAATGCTTCATATGGCATCCTTGTAGAATGTTGTTTGCCCATGTACAATCGATTGTTTATCCTTGTAGAATGCTTTATATTTGTACTTTGTATATTGAACTCTTAAAATGACTACCAAAACTCTTATTGCTTCTTTGAACTATTTTCACTGTTTGTTATCTTTTGAATACTCATTGATGCAATTGGGGTCTTTGGAAGTTGAATTAAATAATTGTAGTTGTAATCTTGGCCTTATGTTAATACTAGAGAGTATTACTTTGATACTTCATTGAATATGAGATTGATGTTCATATGATTATTAAAGCATATCTTGACTAGCTCAAATGCGTGTAGTTTTTATATATAATACCTATTCTTGTTTAGCTTGACTGTCATATTGATATTCTCATATTGTGTCTTGGTTGAATAGTACTATTGATATTCTCATATTGACATTCATGTGAATCAGCATAATGTTACTTGTAGCACAACCTAAGTTAATCTTGAACTTGCGGGTTTCTAGGTCACGCCCAAAGACGTTCTAACGACCACATCATAGAAGACATCTTCAACAGCGCCCGGCGGTGGTGGTAGCGCCCACAACTCCAACAACCCCGAGGCATGAATTCCATTGTGAGCTCGATTGGTGTATAACTGTTGTATTTTATAACTTGTTGTGATGGATACGTTGTGATCGACTTATTGTGATGGACTTATTTTAATGGACTATGGATTGTATCTATTGTGGTTGTAATGTGTTGTACGTCATTGCGTAGTTTACAAATTGCCGTTGGATGTGTGATTGGATTATCTAAGGATCTGCTAGAATATCTCCTTCTGGTTTGAGAGATTGATATATATATTATAACCGCAAATGTTTTTTTCTCATTTGAGTGGATGTCCTATTTACAAGAGAGGTCATGCGAAATTTTGTACATTCGGAGACTTAGTTTTAAGCCGGTTTGAAGAGTTAAAAGGTTGGTTTCATATTTTAGTCTTGGTAATAGGTTTAGTGTCTCGTTTGTTAATTATTCGTTCGCTTCAACTTCATTGTGGAGTTTGTCTTTTGTGTTACTGATTTACGATCGATTTGAACAAAATAGATGATCTTATTTATTCTTCGCTTAGCAATTTTAGTTTCAATTTTCTTTTTGCCTTTTCTTTTCTTCTTTAGATGTTATATGTATTGAGTGCGATACATATATATATATATAAATACATACATTTGGATATATATACATATATGTATTGAGTGCGATACATATATATATATAAATCATTTGGATATATATACATTTTTTTGTAAAAATGCAGATTAAATTAAGTGGTGAAAAACCCACGAATTTAATCGATTAAATCGTAATTTGAAAAACCCACGAATTTAATCGATTAAATCGTGTTTGAAAAAACCCACGAATTTATCGATTAAATTCGTGGGTTTTTAGCCCACAATTTAATCGATTAAATTCGTGGGTTTTTCAAATTACAATTTAATGATTAAATTCGTGGGTTTTTATTTACAATTTAATGATTAAATTAAGCGATTAAATTGTGGGTTTTTAAACCACGAATTTAACTCGAAAACAATTAAATTCGTGGGCTTAGTAGAAACCACGAATTTAACTTAAATTCGTGGGTACCCACGAATTTAATTAATTAATTTCGTCGAGTTAAATTCGTGAACTAAATTCGACGGTTTGCTCACGAATTTAAGTTAAATTCGTGGGTTTTAGCTTAAATTCATGGGTTTTTGGCCCACGAATTTTTCCCTGTTTCTTGTAGTGGTCCTCTGACCCAAAAGTTAGTTGCAACACGGTTTCCTTTTTAAACCCAGTTTTTCCAGAAAAGTACCAAATCATTCTAACATTGGAATGACTTCACCAAGCGTCCATAACCGTGGACACGGCTAATCGATTAGTTCTTACACTCTGCAGAGGTGTACACTTTACCGACAAGGAATGATCAACCTCTTTTGCCAGGCCAACTTACACACTTCCTTTGGTGTGTCGGCAAGGAGATCATACAGAGCCGTTACATTATTTAGATGTGGCTTTGAACCAGCCCGGGACGTTTGACCCTCGCCATGAAAACAGAAACACTCACCCAAGACGTGGATCCTTTCACATCACACCCAACACCACGTTTCTGTTCACGGCAAGGCGCCACCGTTGCATTGGTAAGTAAACCCCCTACAGACAGACCGAACCGGAATGCCTGTGCATTACTCCCACCTTCCTTAGATGCAAAGCCACACCTAAACAACTTAATAGGCTAAGACTGTCCCATACCAGCCCTCGTGGTTGTATACGAAATTCTTGGATCTATAGCGTCCCATTGCTCGGTCCTTAATCCGACACAGGCGATACTTCACCCTAACTACGTGCAATTCCTTTGCACCTCGGCTATCGCCAATAATCGCCGCATCAAATCATAGTTTTAGTTTTGGGGTTTTTAATCAAAGTACTAGCAACATTTTCCCAAATGAGGATCATCCATTCGTTGAAAAGATTGAAAACACGATCAACGACTTAGCGGATATTTTATGCTAGCGGTCATACCCAAAATGACATTAAGCATGTCTAGTTTTCCAACTAAGGCTTACAAGGTTCACATGTTCATATAGATTGAGGCAAACCATAATTTACTGGGACTAACTACTGTTCTAACCAAAATTAGCATTTTTAGGAGAACTATCCGGATGCTTGTACATAAGCAAAAACAACATAGTGTAGGTAAATTATTAGGCTCGACATGTTCAAGGAGGTGCTTGCCTTGCAACTCTCATTGTTTAGCTCGGATCCGGATCGGCGATGAGCGTCGTCTTCCTCTTCGAGGATGTCGGACTCTACACGACGATCAAGCGGAAGAATAGTAAATATCCAAATTGAAAAAGGCGAAAAGAAGATGCGATAAGTCAAATAAAGAAAAAGCTAGAAAAGCAGGTTATCTGTTGAGAGTTGAAATATAAATTTTAAGATTTCGCACGGCAAATAATTATACATTTAGAGCGTTAATACAGTTTGTGTAATGAACAACATGGTTTCTCTTACAGATTAATTGTTTGGAATTTACGAATTCAAGAGGCTAAAATTGTGAATTCTAGTATTTATAACTTCAAATTATAGATGCTAAAATTATCCAGATTAATAAAATTTATGACATAAGATAGAGGGGTTGATTGCACTAAATCTATTAAGCTATGATACTAGGTTTGTTCATGGCTTGAAACCATTTAATCAATATCCTAATTATGTAATTTCCTATGCACATATATATACATATATATGTGTGCATTGGGTACTAGGGTTACTTCATATTTCTAATGGTAGTTCCAAACAAGTTTAATCCTTAATTATTTTTGCATGTTCAATTATTCTACTGCCGCCCTATTATTCATGAAATAAATTTTTACTTATTTCATATTCCTTTCATATCATTATACATATTTAAATTCTTAGTGTATTGAAAGCAAGACTTAAATAGAAAGTCGTTCAAACATGCATGAAAATTAAATATTTTTATATATTTGAGCTTCTGGAAACATGAGGATCCTACAAAAATTAGTTTCATTAAATTCTAAGTTTGTTTGCAAAATTTTTGTATAAAGCATATCTTTAGGCCTTTTATTCAAATTTGAATTTCAAAATTACCCAGAGATTGTTTTCAAAATATTTTTGCATATTCTAAAATAACTTGATTTTACATGAATATAAAATTTTATTTCATTGATTTTGGAGTTATAATTCAAAAGTTATGGGCAATTGAAGTATCTCGGTTTTGGAAAATACACTGAAAATCCAAAATACGCTTTCACCGGTGGAAAGCGTCTTCCTGCTTTTGCGCGCAAGACGCATTTGAACTTCGGCGGTCGCGGTGACAAGCCGCCCCACCCGTCGCGACCACGCGGCGCGATCGTGGTCGGCGATCGTGGCCGCATGTCGATGATCCGACGACGCAGCCAGCGCCACAGACACGGTCCGACGCCGCGGATGGGCCCTTCGTCGATGACCGAGCGACTCAAGAGTCTGCGCCACTGACAGATTGGGCCCACCGGTCAGTGACCCGAAACAGGGCCTTTTGGTCTAAGGCTCCTTGGGCGAACTAACGCCGCCACGGCCGGAATGGGTAGCTCAAGAGCATCGGTGTTCCAAAGCGAACCTAGGGCGTTACCCATTCGCGGGAGGTGGCGGAAAAGGGTTGGCACCGTGGAGGCGGCGGCGCCATTCTTCTGTGAGCTAAAGCTCGCCGCCGCCATGATTTTGTTGGGAAGCAAGGCGTCGACATCGGTGAGCTAAGGGCAAGTTGTTTCACCGAGGAGAAAGCGAGAAAGGCCAAAGATGATGACCACGCCACGGAGCCGAGGAAGAAGCGCTTGGAGGAGGCGCTGCATACAGAATAATGAAATTAGGGTGTGATCGATAACCTGGATGCTCAATGAAGCTCTAGATGGAACCAATACCGATGATTACCAATGGCTTTGCTCAATTCACGATTTCCCCTCTTTTGGGTTTCGGTGAAAATGGCGAAGAACGGGTGATTGGCTCGGGTGTTCGGCTCAGGAGGCGGATGAGGAAATGGGAGCCTCGTGCGACGCTCAATTGGTATTTATAGCCGGGAAAAGTGATGGCTCTAGTGTATTGTGAATCAGGAAAAGCGGCGGTGACTTGGTTCTGTGAGGCAGTGGCGCGAGATCTTCGGGCTCCGGCATTGTGGTATGGCTGGGGCGTGGCGCGGCCAGGCTGAGGACGAGCCGTGGCGACGCACGGCGTGGGCTCGGCGGGTTTGTGGCCGAGGCAGAGTAGAGCCGTGAAGGAGCGAGAGGCGTCGAGTGGTCTCGGCGAGAGAGGAAAGGCGAGAGCGTGAAGAGGAGGCGACAAGTGGGTCCGGCCCCACCGGGCAGTGAGAGAGGGATCCCGGTTCAGCTGCTAGCGCATCAAGCCACTTCAACACCCGGGCCCGCATGTCAGTGAGTGGAGTTGAGTTTAAAGGATAACTCAGGCCGGGACAGCTCCCATGTGGGCATTAAACTACTATCAAATCACTTTGAAAATTTTCCAAACTTTTTGACTGGGTTTCTATGGTAGTTCACGGCGTCCATTTAAATTTTCAGATAAAAATACATTATGGTTAATTTATGAGAATTCTGACACTGAGGACTGGTACATGAACAAAATTTCGGTATTCTATTTATTTAAAGGTGTAAAATTTATTAATTATTTTCCAAACTTTTTATGGAGGTTAATTTTGTCATATGGATGTCTCCATAAAAATTTCAAGTCAATAAATCAAGTGAATATTTTATAAAAATTCTGACATGAAGATTTCTTGTTTTTAATTGTCTCTGTTTTTGAGTTTTTAGGAGGCTTTACCTACATGATAATTTGCTGATATTTTTATCAGATGTAACTACTACTCTAAGGGTTCTTTGGTAATTTTTGGGTCTCCTGGTAAATTTTGATTTCTTTTAATTAATTCAAACTTTACTGTTTTTAGTCAAAAGAAAGAATTCAGGTATTTATTTTTGCTCCAAATCCGCACCAAAGATTTTTACTAAGTGTTTTTACTGGTTTACCAGATTGGTCATGGTCAAATGGTAATTTTTCTTATTTTTACTTTTACCTTCTTACCATTTTCCATTTGATAATTCTATTAATTGGACTTTTCATAAAAGCATAATTCCAAAAATTCCAATAAAAACCAATAACATCAGGAAAACTCAGAAATAAATATATTTAAATCCAAAACATTCATTTCCATTTTATTATATACTGTTCTTTCATTTTTGGGCTGTTACATCTAATAATTGTTAAGCGTGTTTGTGTTGTATATTGTGAACGAATGTGATATATGTGTTGTAATTAAAGTGTTTATGTTCTGTCAATGTGATATGTGCATTTTGTGTTTTGTGCTACGAATGTGATATATATATATATATATGCATACTGTTAATATGTGCTATTTTGGAGAATATGCAAAAATGTCACACCCCTATGACCGTCATCGGAATCGGTTCTTAATTGGAACTTAACCGATTCTCATAACCACATCATCAGAATCGGTTCTACATAGGAACCGATTGTGATGATACCTCATCACAATCGGTTCTTTGAAGGAACCGATTATGATGATTATGTCATCAGAATTGATTCCACATAAGAACCGATTCTGATGATCACTCATCCCAATCGGTTCTTTAAAGAAACTGATTCTGATGATAAGGTCATCAGAATCATTTTCACGTAAGAACTGATTCTCATGACCACTCATCACAATCGGTTCTTTAAAGGAACTGATTGTGATGATGAGTTCATCAGAATCGGTTCCACATAAGAACTGATTCGGATAATATGGTCATCAGAATCGGTTCCGCATAAGAACCGATTCTGATGATATGGTCAGCAGAATCGGTTCTTGGTAAAAGTCGATTGTGATGAGGCTCTATCACAATCGGGCAAAAACCGACTGTGATAGTTCCTCCTAATCACTATCTAAAGACTTTGTATCGCCACTAGAACCAGTTGTAATAACAAAAAGGAACCGATTCTGATGTACAATCCTGTAGCAGTGAATCCATATGCTCAGTTTATCAATGACCCTCCATTATTACTACGTGAAGTGCGCTAGTGCTTCATCCCCTTGCTCAGCGTTGTTGTATTGTTACCTCATTAATTAACTAATCCATATGTTTTATCTATAGTTGAAAGACATAGTTTCTTGCAGTCCAAATTGAGGAATGCTTCAGATCTATAGCAATTGTATAATGATCTTGGGATGGTAACTTTGTATTTGAAGACCAGGAAAAATAATTGGCGCAGTCTAATGATGTACATGTAAAATGCTTATTTTGTTCTTTTCCTAAGATTTTAGGTATACCTTTTCTATATTACACATCTGTCTATCATTATGGAATTGCTTTAATCATGGAACTACTATACAAACTTAGATGCATGCAACCCTTTTTTCCCTTCATTATGGAATTTCTCTTATTGTACACAAGGATGAATACTTCAAGCTTGTATGGTACGATAGGGCACCACAAACAAAAGAATGTGACACTACTACACAAAATTGTAATGACCCCCATTTTCACATAAATGCAAAAATGGAAATCTCATGTGCATACAGTACTAGTCCCATGATCAGTGGCTAGCACGCATATTTACAACAATTGATATCACATCCATACTCTTTATTACAAATGATAATGATAATTTATACAATAAAAGTTCTTACAATATAGAGAAATACAGCGGAAAGGATCATAATTCTTGTAGTGTGCCCATCCAACCCTCAAGCAACTGACAAGGCATAATCCCTAGAAAAGCTTCATCATCAATATCCCGAATCCTGCGTTAAATATGTTGCATCGGACTAATCTGATTCTTCACCTAAAAACAACAATTAAGCAAGGGTGATTACTTTCGTACTCCGCAAGACTTTTGCAAAACCTATAATATATGCAGGCCATTTCAAAGGAAAGGCTACTATGGTTAATTTGCATAAAGCCAATTTGAAATGTAAATACAGAATAGTAGATTGCAAAAGAAATTTAAGAAAAAGCAATTTAATACAGAAATAACAGTATGTACAGTATGAGTAAGTGAAATCACGAACCTCGGTATCCTGACCATATCCACAAACCATTTTTCACCAACACATGATAGAAATCATCGACACATGGTAGAAACCAAATTTTATGAAAATAAAAACATCTAACTATGTGATGACTTTACCAAGTCCCCATATCCACGAGTACGGCTAATCGATTAGTTTTAGACTGTGCAGAGGTGTACATCTTTACCCACAAGTCATGACATTTTCCTTTTGCCGCATAGTTTACGCACCTTTGGCGTAGTGGCCAGAATGTTCATGATGAAAACCTTTACATTACCTAAGTTAACTTTGCACCAGCTCCGGGACGTTAAACCCATACTATGGCAGAAGAACTCAGAGCATAGAAATGATGGAACTTCCCCAGAGTACGTTGTACACCGGTGTATCGGTAAACGTTTGATCAATGATCACCTCGGTGAGGACGTCCCTTCGAGCAATTCATTAAGAAATAGCTTGTACTGCTCCAGCCTTCCAAAGTGCAGAGTTAAACTAGATAACTTAATCGGTTTAAAGCTGTCCCATACCAGCACTTGTGGTTGTACGGTAATTCTTGGCCTGAAAACAACCCATAGTTCGGTCCTTAACTCGACACGGGCAATAATCTCCACCCTACACTACGTGCAAAGACATGCACTTCCGGCTTTTGCCAATAATTGCCCACATCTAAACCATAGTTTTATTTTCATTTTCCAACCAAAATACCAACCATAAGAAAGGTCATACCCATTAAATGTCATATCCAACATTTTTAATAAAGTCAAAGTTTTATGTTGCTTTAAGCATGGCTAAGCATAACACTAAGTGTGATTAACCCAAATTGACATCAATTACTATCTAAGTTATTCTAGGGTTATCAAGGTTCACAAATCCATACTTTTCAAGAAAGTTCTATACAACTACTGGTACAACTACCAATACCCATAATATAGCAGACTTTAATAAAAATAAAGTATGCAGTAAAACATTTAATGAAAGCATTTATAAAACTGGGATCAATATGATCAAAGGGGGTGCTTGCCTTGCTTATTTATTGCTTACCAGGAAGATGAAGCCACGGCTGACTGAGGCAATGACGGAAGTAGCGACGTTGGATTCTACACGTCGTTCAATCGGAAACATAGCAAATATCCAACTTCAATAAGGCAAAAAGAAAATAGACAGAAAATCAAATAAAGATTCATTGCAAAAAACAGGAATGTTTTAGGGTTTGGATTAAATGATTTCAAGATCTTATGATTTAGATAATTATACAAACATATTGTTAATGACTTTTATGATGAACAAACATGGTTTCTTTGATAAATTATCTATTCTTGAATTACGAATTCAAGCTGCTAAAATTATGAATTCTTGCATTTATAACTTCGAATTATAGATGCTAAAATTATTTGGATTAATAGAATTAAAACACAAATTAAAGGGTTATGCGAATAGCACTTAATTCCTTAAGTGATTTTGCATAAGAAGTGACTTTGAATATGTTAGATCTATTGGGCTAGTTTACAGGATTTATTTATGGTTTTTAAGAAGATTCTGGTGATACAAATATCTTAATTACATATTTGTTCATTATTACAGAGTTTGCTTGTTTGTATAATTGAGTCCATAAAACATATTACTTAGGGTTATTTGGCTAATAGGATTTATATGCAAAACATGATGAAATAAGATTATTTCTTCAGAATAGGATAGTCTATTCTTTGAAGAACATCCTTAAGTTAATTTCATACATTTTAGTGTTTAAACAAGACAGTATATTCATTGCCGAAGTAGCTTATATGATATTAAGGTTTACGACGATCATATCATTTAAGGGTATTGGGTTAGCCGGATTTAGTTGCAAAGCAAGTTAAAAATAAAATATTCTTCTAGATTACGGTAGTACATACCTTAAATATTATTCCCAGACTATTCTTCATAAAATTTGCATTAATTAGAGATATTCTACGGGCTGTTGAAAAAGCTTAAATAATTCTAACTTTTATGCGACAAAGGTTCAATTTTAGTTCTTAGTTTGCAACTGATCCTTATATGATTATTCATTCATTTTTCTGGCATTAGCATGGGACATTACTAAGAGTATTTTAAAGTTGGTTTCACAATATTTTACTTTTATCCGATATGTGTTTTTATATACATGAACATTAAGATCTAATATGTACTTAATTCAAATATGCACAAACATGAGGTATTCTTGCATAACAGGGGGGTTTATGATTTTATCAAAGATCTAGGAATCATTTTACCATTATTTGGATTTGCATGTTTTAAGTTATACTTAATTTGATTCATATGTATTGAAGAGTAATCTATTTCTAAATTAATTTAAACTAGATTCAATTCTAAATTTTTTTGTATATCTAGGTAGATTACTAATTATTAAACACATTGAAACTGATTTGACATGAATTGAACCATTTTTGCAAAAGATATTCATATTTGAATATTTAACACATGGGAAACAATTTACTTTAGAAAATGATGTAAATCAAGTCAAAATTTAAATAATTGTGCATATTTAGGTTCCCGAGGATTTAAGGTTTCTAACAAAATTGATTTCATTCAAATTGAAGTTCGTTTGTAGAAATTCTATATATGCCGTTCTTTTGATCCCTTTCTTTAAATTGAACTTAAGATTTAAACATAGTTCATTTCTAAAATATTTTTGTGTATTCAGAATCTACAGGATTTATCATGAATTTAGAAATTTATTTTATTTCATTTAGATTGATAGTTCATAAGTTATAAGTATTTGAATATACTAAGGTTTTGAAAATATTGAAAATAGAAAAGTTAACATAAAGGGTAAGTACGCTTTCCGCTTCAAAGTGCGCTTTGCACTTTTGGGCTCGGCTTTGATTGAGGTGCTGACGGCCGGGCCCAAGCGCAGTGAGCCGGTTGACACGCGGGACCAAGGGGCAGCGTCACCCGCGCGCGTAGGAGGCTGACACTCGGGACCCGGTCTTCGGCGACTCAGAGCAGGGCAGACATCAGCGAAGCTCGCCGCCGGTGAAGGAGGGCCGAAAATGGCGAATGGGTAGCATGGAGAGCTTTGGGAGGTCCATGCGCACGTAGGGGTAGCGTTGGTTTAGCCGGAGACGGCTGGGAAGTGGGTCGCCACCGAGAGCCAACGGCCGCGACCACGGTCAAGGTTCGCCGGCGACGAAGGAGCACCGAAGTAGGTGAATCGGTACCATGACGAGCACTAGCATGTCCGTGCGAACCCAGCGGTGGTGCTAGCTCGACCGGAAAGGTTCGGAGTTGACCTGCATCCGAGAGCCAGCGGCGGAGAGAGAAGCTGCTAGCCGGGGAAGAAGACTAGTCCACCTTGGTTCGGATGGGCAACGAGTTAAGTATCAGCAAGGTCAGAGGTTTTCATTTTTGTGGTCGGATGGATCGGGGACTCACCGAAGAGTGCCATCACCTTGCGACCGGAGCTGGGGACGAAGATTGATGAGTAGACTGTAATGAAGTGTGAAGCTCTAGATCGAATCAATTCGAAGGATTAATGCCGAATGAACTCAATTGGTTCATTGCCCCCCTTTTTAGATTTTGATGGCAGCGGCGAAAATAAATGGCTCGATCAAGTTGCTCGGCTCAAAAGAAGAACAAAGAAGTGGATGAGGTCTCAGAGTGGCGCCACGGTGGTACTTATAAGCTGCGAATTCGCCTTCAAATGGTTTGAACACAAGATCAAAGTTGCGGCTTGGTTTTGGCGAGATGGCACGCGAGAGAAATAGAGAGTAACAGGAAGGAAGAAAGAAGAAGGTGGAAGAAGGTTGGGAATTAGACTGGCATGGGCTTGACTTTGACTCCCGCCTGGCTCGGCTTTGATTGAGGGAGAGCGGAGGCGGTGCGGCTGGCGTCTTATAGCGCGAGAGAGATTGAGAGAAGATGGAGAAGAAGGATCGGGAGAAGCTAGCTGACCTGACTGGTGGGATAACAAAAAGGGGGGGCCCACATGCAAGAGAGAGAGACAGACAGCTATGCTGATTTGTCTGGACAAATCAGGGTAAAGATCAAGGTTTGAGTTGATAGATGGACTTAAGATTTGGTGAATATTGTTATGTAGGTCCGCAAGGCAAAGATGAGAGTCCAGAAAATTTTTAGATAAAAATTCTTAGTAAAAATATTGATAAAAATCTAACAATTCATAGTTGTCATTTTCTGTTGATTCTGAATTTTATTTAATTTAAGATCAAAATAAGTTTATTATTTTATGAAACTTTTTATGAAGATCTGAAATGAAATTATTTAAATTTTGTAAAATTATAAGATTTTTAAAATTTATATTTTAATTACAACAATTCTGACATTAAAATTTTCAGCTTTTCTTATTGTCTATTTTTGAATATCTAAAAATATTAAATTTAGGAATTAATTCTTGATATTTTTACCAGGAATGGTTAAGATTAAGATGTTGGCATGGTTAAAATTTTAACTCTGGTTAAGGTGGAGAGACTTCTAAAGAATTCTTACAATGTCGATTCAGAATATCTAGACATGGTTATTTTTGTCTTTTTAATTTATTTTATTAATCCAGATCAATGAAAATTGCATAATCAGGAACCTGGATGGATCTGGGATTTACCTAAGATTTTTACAAATTTATTTGTTTTAGATTTGTTTTATGTTTTTACTTGTACCATTTACCATTTCAATATGTATAACTTTTCTTTTAGAACAAAACTCAGGGTAAACCAATAATTTAGTAAACTCAAGAAATTTAAATTTAAAATAAGGATCACATCTCAAATTAATTTTTATATTTTATTTGTTTTGGAAGAAATAGTTTTAATAAAGAAACCTTTCCTTTCTTAAGATTAAAATGCAAATAAGAAGAAAAGATATTGTTTAAAATCAAAATCTTGACTCCAATTAAAATGTTTATTTAATTTCATTTTTAAATTTCAAACTCTTCATTTTTCATATTTTTCGATTTTTCGGGATGTTACAAAAATGACCTTATCACAGACGGTTCAAAAACCTCATCACATACGGTTTTGCGAATCTTCTGTAAACATGTGTCTGTGATAAAAAGGGCACATCACATAGACGGTTTTTGAACCGTGAGTGAAAATAAATATCAAAGACGGTTCTATCCTAGAACTGTCTGTGATGAGGGCTAATCACAGACGGTTGTAGTCTAGAACCGTCTGTGATATGCCTTTGTCACACTAGATGACATGCCCTCTGAAACAAAAATATTACATAAAAAACATAGAACAATATGCCTTATTATCCAAGATAATATCTAAAGTTGTATAATGTAATGAAAACATCATATTAAAGATGTAATGAACAGAATATACTAAAAGATTTTAATCAACACACTTCAACATATGTGAGAAGCAGACTCGAATGGAAATGCATATCCATCAACTATATACACAACAAGCACTACTACACAAATATACATCACAATCGGTTCTTTTTTTATCATCACAGTCGGTTCTGATGGCGACACAAAGTCATGAGACAGAGATGAGGCGGCATTATTACAGTCGGTTCTCGCCCGATAGAGATATGACGGTCATCTCTATCGGTTCTTTGTAAGAAGCGATAGAGATGATGACCTCATCTCTATCGGTTCTTTATAGGAAGAACCGATAGAGATAATACCCTCATCTCTATCGTTTCCTAAAAAGAACCGATAGAGATGACTTCCTCATCTCTATCGCTTCTTAAAAAAAACCGATAGAGATGAGTAGATCATCCCTATCGCTTCTTACAAAGAACCGATAGAGATAATACCATCATCTCTATCGCTTCATATAAAGAACCGATAGAGATGATCGCATCATCTCTATCGCTTCTTAGAAAGAACAGATAGAGATGAATACCCTCATCTCTATCGCTTCTTATATAGAACCGATAGAGATGAGTTCATCATCCCTATCGCTTCTTACAAAGAACCGATACAGATGACTGTCATATCTCTATCATTTCCTTGTGAGAACCGACAGAGATGAAAGGATGTGCTGTGCTATTTTCTAATTCACCTTCCAATCAGCACATATTCCACACAATATACACATATCACATTCACAAAGAAATTAAAGACAACATATCACATTCAAAGAACATGAACACTATGTTACAACAAACACATATCACATTCGTTAACAAAATAGAACGTAAACATGCTTAACCGTACACATGCAATCGCATTCAGATATGTAATATTGTTCACATCTGGTCTAGTAGGAGCTTTCGGGATCTCTAAACCGTCCGTCCTCCGACAAGCATTCTATCCAGTACCACTGGCATAAGTGGTCTCTTATCTTGTTGAGTGCAGTGCTGTCTATACTCTTCTGGGGGATATTGGTATGCTACAAAATAGAAACAAGTGCTCTAATTTAAGTTTTCAAATTTCTATGTGAAAAACTAATTATATAATAATGCATGTACTACCTTAGGGAAACGGTCTGAGCCGGCAATCAAGATCACCATGTGTTGCATGACATACAAACCACAGCGGTCGTCGCTGCCCTGTTGATGACACTGTGAACAAAGAAAAATAAATTAAGAGACGAAGAAAATATGTCAGAAAATCTAAATCTTATATATGATATCCACTTGTACCATGAAGCGGACATACTCCAGCTTGGAGCCCTTTTTGTCGTCGTGTGTCCCTCCTGCTTCGACGTATTCCTTGAAACTCCTATATACATTGGAGAAATGCCGTTGAGTAAAAAAATAATGAATGTAGTTAAATACAGAAAATGTTAGATAAGAGTGGTGCACTTACTGCTCCAAAGGAGGCTTGATCGCGTAGGCCATATGTCTCTTATCAATCGAATTAAAAGTGTACACTTTGTTGTCACTCGGAAGGAGCATGAGTAGAACTCAGTGGTCGCTTATTAAATGGTATGTAGCCAAGAAAATAAGTTCACATACGGTTTCAGTGCATAGAAGTAATTGAACGGTGAAGTAGCACTTACTCCTCGTGGTACGGGAGTAGAATGAAGTCCTTCTTCGACTCAGCTTGCAATGCCCTCTTAATGTTGGAGGCAACCCATTCCGGTTGAAGCCTAGCCATCATCGCGGACACAAGCTCAGGGTCGACGAACCCAACTAGTTGTCGATTCATCACGACTCGCTGCCTCATCGCCCTGCAACTCGCACTGAATGTTAAAAAGCGTAATGGAAAATCCTATGGAAGTCATAAGGTCGGTACAGCGTGGTGCGATACTCACGGCGTCGAGGATCGTGCGGTAGAAATATCGATGGCTATCGGTTGATGCAGACGGAACAGATCCTCAAAACTAGCGAATGTCCCATCCTCCTCGCGGTGGAAATGTCCCTTTCGTATCTAACATTGAAGGCGTCGCTCGCTCTCTTTCACTTTGTCAACGTACCATCCATGGGTCTGTTGAGTCCATATGCCTAGAGCATTCAATTTCTTTGGGTGGCAGAAAGGGCTTTCCATGTACGTAGGCCTTAAATTGATAAGGCTTCTCTGTGGCCGAGGCAGTTGGCTTTTCATGTACCGAGGCGGCTGTGGCCTTTGTGAGCCTAGCCTTTTAGCAGAGGTCTCGGTGGTTACGTGGTTGTCGTGCTAGTCCTTTTATGCACCAGCTCTGTACTTTGTGCAGGGCTCGTCACGGTCGTGGGAGCAGGCGTAGGTACGGTAGGAACCTACAAAGCACGCGCATAATTAAGTAATTTGTTGCAATACTACTGGAATGGTACAGAAGGCGTGAGGATGTTTACCTTGACCGAAGACGACGCTGTCGTGGGCCACTTAATGAACGACATCGGCGCTAGCCCGAGAGTGGTGATGTCTTCGTTGGGGGGGAAATCGAGCACATGTGATAAGAAGGCTTCGTTGACGTAGTCCACCTGGACCCTCATGTAGCCCTTCCCCAAAGGCTGACCATGCACCGTGTCGGTCTCCTTGCATGGAAATGCAACCCCGCGTGCAGCCTCAACAGGAAATCCGTCTTCCGTCAGGGTGAGTTGGCACTTGGTAGGCGCCTGCAAAAAGTGCGCAACTTTTGAGAAAACATATGAAGAATTACCCTCGCACCATTAAGTTAGGCAAAATTAATTATTACCTTCAGTTGGGGACCGGACTTATCATTTTTGGAACCGCAGCTACTTGGTGGGGGCACAGGTTTCTCTGATGAGCGGGGCATCGGATCGACTGCAGGAGATCATCGCCATCATCTCGGCCCTTAGGCGCTCCTCACGTGCCATCATCTCCACCCTCATCTCCTCCTCACGTGCCATCATCTGCACCCTCATCTCCCCCCTCATCTCCTCCGAGATCTCCTCCCTCAGCTGCTCCCTAAGCGTGTCCTTCAGGCGCTCCGCACGTGCCTCCCAAGTTCTTGATCTGGTACTCGCAGCAGCATCTTGGAAGTAGGACTTCTTTGTATGCCCCGACCCTACGGCAAGCACCCGACCCTTATGGTCGGGCTTCCTGATCGCAGAGGATAGGATGTCATTTGACCCTTGGCTAAGAAAGGTACCCTACTCTTTCCTCTGGCTTACCTCCTCCTGCAAGAAGCGAGTACGAATTAGATCTAAAATACAACAGGAATGGTCTACTGCAATGTAGTAAGTTTGATATCTTACGATGGTGGAGACGACTTGCGGTAGTGGGGTTTGGTACTACCACCTGCCGTCCACGGTTTTCTTTGTCCTCGCTAATACCCGACCACGTGCCGCTCCTCACATATGTGCGAGTAAGGCATCGTCCCGAGTTGGCGCACTCATCGGCTAGTCGTGCCCATTCTGCTTTCTTCCCTTCGTAGCCGCCTGAACCAAGATGGTGCGCATGCATGTTCAGCCTCTGGGTAGCAACGTTCTTCTGTCTCAGCTCCTCCGCCTCGGGCGTACTCTTGATCCTCGTGAACTCCTCCCAAACATCGGGAGTTACGAACGGATACCTATCGAATGGTGTACGGCCTTTCAAAGACGTACTCCTTGTGCATGTAGACCTGAAGTGCCTCGAGCCACACCCATCCTCTTCAAGGCGCATCTTTGGCATTGTTTTCATCCTCCTCTTCTATAATCCATTTTCCCTTAACCTCGTCCCACAGCCGGTTCTTCTGCTCGACGCTGACCTCCTTTCTCCAATCCTTAACCGTTATGGGAACTCTCTCCCTCACCAGTTGCCCGAGGAATGAGCGGTATCGCCCCTTACACTTGGGAGGAGCCGTGCAAACGCCCGTCGCATTGAAGTGGAGAATTTGCGGTGTTCTCCCTGTGGCCCCTTTGCTCGGTCCTCGAGCCTTCCTCACCTTACTCGGCCCCTCGACATTTGGAACTTGGCTCCGCTCGACACTTGGAAGTTGGCTTGGCCCCTCAGGAGCACCTTCTACTCTTTCTGGCGATGAGCCGATGCTCTCTAATTGCGACATTTTGAGTTTTCTTATCTAACATGGACATATATTTCACATGAGAGAAAGCAATTCGTAGCTATTATGTGAACTTCACAATAAATCATCTAAAGCAACAGATCAATGGATAATTCATAGAATGTCATTGTTCTAGCATATTGCACTAGAGTAACAGATGAACGAATGATCTTCAAGACAAGTCTGTATGTAGACCAACTAAATACGTACGGACGATAACTCGTAATCTCTAAATAGGTTTGGTCCTAATCCCATTCGAGGATATGTGGTTCGGACAAGTTCCTAAGCCGTTGTACAACTCCAGAGAAAATTTCGGCAGCATCTCCCTGCTGTTCTCCAGATACACGTCTCGACAACAGGTCAAGAGGGGTGTGTATCCAGAGAACACCAGGGAGACGCTACCGAAATCTACTCTTTGAGTTGTACAACAGCTCAGGAACTTGCCCGAACCACATATCCTCGAACTGTCCAAAAAACGTGGACAATCCTAGATTGCTTGCTTCTGAATATGCCGAAATGGAATATTCATAAACAAGCACCCTCGAACGGGAGACATAGGTTACGCATGGTGAACTGTAACGTTGATCATATTAATGCAAAAAAAAGTCATGGAAATAAAAAGACATGTTTGTTTAAAGTAAAATGTATATTTTACTACTTTGCTGCAGAACCAAAAGGTTTCAATACAAAACAGATCAGGGAAAACAAACCAAGAATAGATTTCAGGACAGAATGGCATGCATAGCTCAAGAATTTGCTGTTAATTGACAAAAGTATGATGCCTAGAGTGGGTCATTCACTGCAACCTGAAGCCAGAGAATATTTTGCTGTTAATTGATCAAGTTAGCTGTTTCATGCTTGGAGGAAGATAGGAAGAAAAGGCCAACAATGGAATCAGTAGTAGAGAGCCTCCTTTCGGTTGATGAAGCTCGAAGTTAAGGAAACAATGATATGATGAATGAAGTTCTTATGTATGTTCATTTTCTTTCAATAATTATGGGTATGTATTGTCATACTGACAATGGTAAAAGAAATGCTACAAGTTTGGAGGTTGCCACACAACATGCCTGTACTAACCTATGGTGTAATTTTAGAATTGTGCCTGAAATCTTCTTGTTTGCTTAATTTAGTTTTTTTCAGTGTGCCATTTTTCCCCTTGATATGCATGTTCCATGATATTTTCTATCTTCATCTCATATACGCAAGGTTTTTCAGCTGAAAATTTCAAATGCAGCAAGATTGCACAGGTATTCTTATCAAGCTGAGGATCTAAGTAAACAATATGCATAAAAAGCATAAGTCACCATTTCAAGAAATCAAGATAACAAACACAACAATTTATTGCACATATACCTAACTATATACGGCGTGGAGGCGAGTCGGCGATGGGGGAGGAGTGGACGGCGTGGGGAGGAGTCCACAGCGTCGGGGCGAGTTGGCGACAGGGGGAGGAGTCGACGGTGCGGGGGCGGCTCGGCGTCGTGGGGTCCTCGGCGTGGGGGCGACTCGGCGGTGTGGGGAGGAGTCCACAGCGTGGGGGCGAGTCGGCGACGAGGGGAGGAGTCGACGGCGTGGGGGCGGCTCGGCGGTGTGGGGAGGAGTCCACAGCGTGGGGGCGAGTCGGCGACGGGGGGAGGAGTCGACAGCGTCGGGGCGGCTCAGCGGTGTGGAGAGGAGGGGTCCACAGCGTGGGGCCGACCGGGCGAGTCGGCGACGGGGGGCGAGTCAGCGACAGGGAGAGCAGAGGCTTGCGGCGACGTTGGCAGCGAAGGCGAAGAAAGCGTGGTGCGGCCGTGCGGGGGCTGGACGGTGGGAGACTGGGAGCTAGGGCAAAATAAATGGAAGGGGCATGTATTAATTGGTAGTATTAATTGTGTCGGTTCCGTATCACAATCCGACACAAATAACCGCACACTGTTCACTTTCCCTAATTTCTATCGGTTTTCAATATAAACCGATAGAAATAATGCCACTATTACAATCGGTTTTCAACAAAATCCGATACAAATAATTCATCATCTGTGTCGGTTTTTTATCAAAACCGATACAAATAACAAAATTACCTGTGTCGCTTTTTTATTTTAACCAACACAAATTATGTCAATATTACAATCGGTTTTCAAAAAAACCGACACAAATACTTAATCATCTGAGTCGATTTATTGATAAAAACCAATACAAATAACTTAATTATCGGTGTCGCTTTTTTATTTAAATCGATACAAATTATGTGAATATTACAATCGGTTTTAAAAAAAACCGACACAAAGACTTAATCATCTGGGTCGGTTTATTTATAAAAACTGATACAAATAACTGAATTATCTGTGTCGCTTATTGATTGCAACCGACACAAATTATGTAACTATTACAATCGGTTTTCAATAAAAAACCGACACAAATACTGGACAAATGTGGGTACCATACTTAAATCATCTGGGTCGGGTTTTTTATCATCTGTGTCGCTTTTCTATTGGAACCGACACAAATAACTTCAGACTATGCCAATCGGTTTTCAATAGAACCGACACTAATACTTTTTCACGCAATTGCCAACCCATATGACCTGGAACTATCACTATCGGTTCTATGAGAAAACCGACACAAATAATGGAAATGTCACTATCGGTTTTTGAGTGAAACCGACATAAATTATTATCACAATCAGTTTTTAAGAAAAACCGACACAAATGTGGTTCACTGCACTATTGGTTTTCCAGGGCAAACCATTGATCCTGAATTTTCAGAATTAGATCAAACAGTTCAAAAGTTCAAAATGACATAACTTTTGCAAATATAGTTGGAATTATTTGAAATTTTGCAGAAATATACTTTGAGGTACTAAAACATTTTCCAAACACAGTTTTTAAAAAAAGAGTTAGGACTGAAAAAATGTGCCAACATTTACTTTGTAGGCATGATTTTTGGTGCTAAGAGTTGAAAAGTCAAAACTTCTACAAATGAAGTCCAAGTTTTTTGAAAATTTTCAGAAATGAACGTTGGACTATTACACGCTACCTTTCTCAAAATCTCTATCGGTTTTTACCAATAAATTCGACACAAATAATACACATGGAGACTACACCATGTAATTGCAGGACAACAGCGCATGAAAAATATAAACATTTCAAGCACATAGCAAGTGATACAATGACGTACTCCCTTTATTTACAATACAACCCTTCTTCATGATCTACACGCATGTAATTTCTTCCATGTGTGTCGTCGTCCCCACTAAGACAGGCCCCATCCGCAAACGGAGGTATTTCATCAAATTGGTCGTATTCTTCTTCATCTATGACATTTTCAACACCAACGCATCGCCGCTTGCTGTAAAGGACGACATGCACCCTCGGATTGGCCGGATCACGAACGTCAAAAACTTGATTTGCCTGCTTCGCAAGGACGAATGGGTCATCTTTGTAGGCGAGTCTATTGAGATCCACAAGAGTAAAACCTCTCTTGTCGACCTTCACTCCATGTGGAAGTCCCACCCACTTACATCGGAACAATGGAATTTGGTATATTTCGTAATCGAGCTCCCAAATTTCTTCGATCGCCCCGTAGTAAGAGTTCATTGCCATTGAGGATCCTCCTTTCGAGTGATCTTCATCGGACAAAGCATCTATGCTTACACCACTGTTTTGAACAGTACTCTTCTCATCCTGACTTTCAGTGTAAAAGGTGTACCCATTAATATCATACCCCTACCATGTCTGTACATTAAATCTAGGTCCATCAGCCAACCATTTGATAGTCTCACTAACAGAGACCTCCGCCTTTTGTTTGAACCATGTGAGAAATCTATCGTTGTATTCTCGCATTATGGAAAGCTCATCCATATGTGGATTCTTTCCCGTAATATCGACTTGTCTTTGCTCGATGTACCCCGCAACCTGCGCTATTACGCAAGGACTCGGATGCGCTTTGCAATACATATCAAGCGTGGCCTCGTTAGTTTCGACCCCACGGTTCCTTTGCGGCAAATGCGCCTCGTGGCGAGATAGAGGAACACCGATTGCTTGTCTTTTCCCGAGATAGTCCACACAAAACTCAATAACCTCTTCAGTCCCATAACCATCCACAATACTACCCTCAGGTTTCGACCGATTCCTCACGTAGGACTTTAATATACCCATGTACCTCTCAAACGGATACATTTAATGTAAGAAAGCGGGTCCACATATCTTAATCTCTCTAATAAGGTGAACAACAAGGTGGACCATGACGTCGAAGAACGACGGTAGGAAATGCATCTCAAGATGACATAGAGACTGCACCACCTCACTCTACAAGTTGTCTAGCACGGCAGGGTCAATAACTTTGCAAGAGATCGCATTGAAGAAGTAACACAGCTTCGTGATTGCAAACTTGACATCCTCTGGCAGAATATTTCTTATTGCAACTGGGAGCATTTGGGTCATCAAGACATGGCAGTCGTGGGACTTCATGCCTAGCAACTTCAAATCATCCAAGGACACAAGCTTCTTAATGTTCGCGGAGTATCCAGATGGAACTTTAATACCTCGGAGACATTTGCAAAGGTCCTCTTTCTCCTTCTTGGACAGGGTGTAGCATGCAGCGGGGATGTACGGACCTTTTCCATCCTCCTCTATCACCGCAAGCCTGGGCCTGATTCCCATGTAGGCCATGTCGCAACGAGCATTCACACCATCCTTTGTCTTTCCAGGTATGTTCAGCAGGATGCCAACCAAATTGTCGCAGACATTATTCTCAACGTGCATGACATCAATACAATGCCAGACATCTAACTCCTTCCAGTACGGTAAGTCCCAAAATATTGACTTCTTCTTCCAAATGGTCCTATAACGAACAGATTTACGGCTCTTTCCGTACTGAACATCGATATCCTCTACACGTGAATATACTTGCCTACCACTCATAGGCTACGGTGCCGAACGAACTTCCCTCTTCCCATCAAATTTGTCATCCATCTTACGGTATCGGTGACTTCGAGGTAGAAACCTACGGTGACCCATATACGATTTTCTTGGAATTTAGCGACCATAGGCTCTCGGTCTCCTCTTCACAAATAGGACACGCTTTTGCTCCTTTCATCTTGTAGCCGCCAAATTTCCAAGAGCCGGAAAATCATTTATGGTGCAAAATACCATAGCCGTAGGGTGAAATGCTCTCTTCTCAGACGCATCCCACACAATGACCCGTCATTCCACAATTTTACCAAATCCTCGATCAATGGGCGAGGTACACATCAATATCATTTCCTACTGTTTGGGTCCCGAGATTAGCAGCGACATCATGATATACTTCGCTTCATGCACAACCAAGGAGGGAGGTTGTAGATGCACAATGAAGCCGCCACGTCTTTGTGACGATTGCTCATGTTACCAAACGGATTCATTCCATCGGTACTCAACCCAAATCTTATGTTCCTCATTTCGGCACCAAACTCCTCATGTTTCCAATCGATGTTTCTCCATTGAGCCGAATCAGCAGGGTGTCTCAGCTTGCCATCTTCCTTTCAAGACTCATAATGCCAACACAACAATTTCGCCTCTCTGGGATTTGCAAACAACCTCTCCAGACGGGGAATGATGGGCAAGTACCACAATACCTTGGTCGGTGCACCTTTAGTGACCTCTTCACCGTCGTTGCCCCGGCTCTTACGCTTCTTGTCGTTACGCTTTTCCTTTTGCTTGTACCGGGACACACCGCAAACTGGACAAACGTGTAGCTCCTGATGTGCGTTACGGTACAAGATACAATCATTCGAACATGCATGTATCATTTCTATTTCCATTCCCATGGGACATAGTAGCTTCTTCGCTTCATAAATGCTTGTTGGCAACTCGTTTCCCTCGGGAAGAAGATCCGATAGAAGAACTAGAAGTGCATTGAAACTTGTATCTGTCCAACGGTGTTTTGCCTTCAGTTCGAACAATGCAAGGACCGAACCCAACTTGGTGTTTTCTGCTTTGCATCCTGTGAGCAGTGGTTTGGCATCGTCTTCCATCAAGCTTTTAAACTTTTCAAACTCTCTTTCCGTGTAATTACCCTCCACATCCCGCAACATTTGCTCCAAATTCTCCTCCTCAAACATATCAGGCTGCAACTCATCATCCGGTTCCACCGTGTTTTTATTGCATACCGGCAGGGTACTACCTGTCTCCCTGTGATGGATCCAACACGTGTAATTCCTCACGAAGCCACGTCGAATCAGGTGGTCCTCAATTTGAGCTGAGTTGTTAAATCTTCTCAGATTGGTGCAATCAATGCAAGGACAATATATGAAGTTTACACCCCTCCTCACCATGTCCTGTTCGATAATTTTTTTGAACTCCTTAACACCCCTCTGAAATTCAGCACTCACACGACTTTTGTCATACATCCATTCCTTACGGTTCATCTGCAATTAAAATTCACACAATAAATTAAGGAAAAACTGGAGCGACGCCAAGCTAGCTATTTGAAATATTGAGACATCATTTCAGTTAATATTACCTTCGCAAAATAGAGAACAATTTCATGGAAGATATATGAAATGTGTTCTCCCGATCGATACCTAGATTCTTCCCTGGTTTAGAGCTTCCAATTCCCTAGATAGGAGACATACATTTTTAACATCAACAATGATATCAAACAATCTAATTATATAGTGCAGTAGCTTACAAATCTTTTAACTACAACGAAACAAATTAAACAAGGGTACCAACGATGGCTCCTAATCTCTAAATAGGTTTGGTCCTAATCCCATTCGAGGATATGTGGTTCAGACAAGTTCCTAAGCCGTTGTACAACTCCAGAGAAAATTTGTGACATCTCGCTATTCTCCATATACCGTCTCGACAACAAGTCAAGAGGGGTGTGTATCTGGAGAATACCAGAGAGACGCTACCGAAATCTACTCTGCAGTTGTACAACACAGCTCAGGACCTTACCCGAACGACATATCCTCGAAATGTCCGAAGAACGTGGACAATTCGAGACTGCTCGCTTATAAATATGCCATTTCGTTCAATATATTTATAAACATGCATCCTCGAACGGGAGATGTAGGTTCCGCAACCTAAACTCTAACATTCATCAGGTGACAATAATAATTCCATATTAACATCAAAGCACTACAAATTAAGATAATTAAATACATGTGTGCTTGTCAAATAAAGGGTGTGCAATTTGATAGGACATAGACAATACCAATGCAATCTAAACTTTCTTCGCGACAAATCAAAATTACATAGTGCAAAATTAAAGGGGTTTGAAGGAATGCTCACATTTTGAAGAAAACCACAAATTATGCAAAATGAGGGGAAATCTCCTCAAGTTAGGGCTTCAAATTTACCCTCTTAACACCCACCTTTGAGGATTTCAAATTTTTTCACCCAAGTATTGCTTCTAACCACAGAATATGAGCTATTTTTTTGTGTGGCGGCGGGGAAATCTCCTCTGGAACAATAACAGAGAAGAGTTCAGTTCGAGTGGTATAAATAACCTGACGAGACACATCACGATCGGTTCTTATAAGAGAAGCGATAGTGATGATCTTTGTCATCTGTCGGTTCCCACATAAGAAGCGATAGAGATGAGCACGCGTTGACATCACTATCGGTTCTTATGTGAGAAGCGATAGTGATGAGCATGCATATCACTATCGCTTCTCACAAAAGAAGCGATAGTGATGAGAACGTCTCATCACTATCGGTTCTTATGTGAGAAGCGATAGTGATGTGAATGCTCATCACTATCGCTTCTCACATAAGAACCGATAGTGATGTCAACGTGCTCATCTCTATCGCTTCTTATGTGGGAACCGATAGTGATGATAATGCACGTCACTATCATTTCTCGCATAAGAACCGATTGTGATGTTCACAGTGCACATCACAATCACTTCTAACCTGAGAACCGATAGTGATTTTTACTAATGCCTCCCCTAAGTCATCTATCACAATCGTTTTTTCCTAAAAACTTAAGAACCGACACAGATGAAGCGATAGTGATGTACCATTCTGTAGTAGTAAAGCTACACCATAATTTACCATGATTTACGGCCAAGACTTGGATAGCCAAAATTTAGCTAAGTGTCCAATTTTACTATGACTTGCATAGCTCAATTTTAGCTAAGTCTCAAATTTACCATGACTTCTATTTACCAACTAACAAAATAGTCACTGACTCGCCGTGCATTAACATGCACATACACATAAATATTCTGCAAGCATGACCATACTACACACAAAAATACACAAAAAGGAAAGAAGCGGATGAAGTTGTAAGACTACTAAGTCCCTGTTTGGTAGAGCTCCAGATCTTAGCTCCACCTCAGATCTGAATCTTGTAGGCTAAAATAAATTGAATTAAGTATATATTTGTAGTCTAAAATGTAAATAAGATGACCCATATAAACACTCTTAATATACCCACAGCTTTAGCTCCACAGATCTGTGGAGCTAGAAATACCCAGCTCCACTAGATCGACGAATCTGGTGGAGCTGGAGACGTACCAAACACACCCTAAGTAGTGCAAGTGTGCAACCATCTTTATCGTAAACAAAAAACATAAGTAGAAGCATAGGCTTGCAGTGAGGTAAAGTTCGAATCTCTAAGCAGCAAGACAGCTAGAATTACATAATAGAAAGTGGTCCTGTATTTTTTTAGAAGAAAAGGTGGTGTTATATGTAAGTTGAGGAATTAGAAATATAGAGAAACAAAGCTCTCCAGAATAGGTAGCAATTCACACTAGAGAGTCAAGCCTTTAGTTATGTATCAATTGTCTAGCTAACTGTAATAGTCATTTAGTTGGTTCTCACATCACTAACCTTGAAAATCTTAGTAGCACACATTATCATACTAGTTTTTTTACACTTTTTTACATGCCAAAACTTCACATGCACGGTGAAATTCTAACAAGAAAATATCGTAGATAATTGGGAGAACAAACCTGTGGAATGATATTTTTCTCCATGGCGTCTTTGAAAAGAGGTGGAGGTGGCAGGTCAAGACCAAGCATTAAGAATGGGACCCTAGATGTTTCAGTGACAACATCAGCATTAGATGTTTCCAACCTCTGAACACCCCCCCCCCCCTCACCATTCTAGTCATCACCATCCTCTTTCATTTCCACTATATGCTTCCTGTGAATATCTTTAACAACTTCAAGTTCTCCCAGCCAAAAACAAGATTCTATTGTGACCACTAACCAGATAAAGTTGCTTGCAAGTTTTATTAATCACATTGCTGATATCCAGAAAAGCTAACCTGGAAGCAATCATGTATGATACTTCAATTCTATTTTTCTTCTTTGAGCTTTTTAGTTTCGCATGCAGTGTGTTCAAGAGCCAGGACATAAATTCCACCTGATTAATTGTACACCAATCTGGAATCTCTTGTCGGTGGCCTTCATAACTGCTTGCAGAAACTCATGTGGACTAACCTGGAGAAAAACAAGATCGATGCTAATTTGCAGACAAGAGTGGAGGCAGAGGGATAGCAGTATAGCACAGATATGCAGCTGAACCAACCAGCTGGCCCTTGAAGTTCCTAGTATGCCAAATATTGCGAATTAGTTCTCCAAAACGATGAACCAATGGGCAATTCTTGCGAGTTAATTCTCCAAAATGATGAACCAACCTACAAATTTAAGCAAAAAAGGCAATTATTGACATAAGATAAAAAGGCATCGAGAGCCAACTCCCAAGTGCTTGCAAATTCCCATCTACATTCAAGTGAAAAAGGTAAGCTAAGAACACTCTACATTTAAGAGAAGGAGGCGGCAGCGGCGATGGAGCAGGCAGCCTCTAGCCCCAACCGACCAACCACCTCCCCAAGAGCGCCTTGGGGAGCCTGTCGATCGGGAGAGACGGCGCCCTCGGTGGCGGTGCATGTAACATCCCGAAAAATACAATAATATGAAAATTCATATTTTGAATTTGAATATATTTATTTCTGATTTTTCCTGACATGATTGGAATTTATTTGGATTTCTTTGGATTTTTGTATTGAATGAAAAATCAAACAACTAGAATTAAAGAATGGATAATGGTAAAAAGATAAAAAGGTAAAAGATAAATTTTGGAAAAATTACCATGGAACTATAACCAATCTGGTAAGTCAGTAAAATCAATAAGTAAAATTTTATGCACAGAAAAATGGGTAAATAAAATTAATGTCACCTCTTTTTGACTAAAAACAGTGCCAGTCAAAATTAATGAAAAATATTCGAAGTTTATATGAAGCTGGAAAAATTACCAAAACACCCTCGTTGTAAAATATATCTCTGGTAAAAATTTTAGGATTTTATCACACGATTTAGACCTTCCAAAAATTCAAGAACAGAAGCTTGGAAAATCTGCAAAACTAGCATGTCAGAATTTTAATAAAATAAATACCCAATATTTTGACTTGAAAATTTTACATAGACATCCTTGACCTATATTTAACCCCTCATAGAAGTTTAAAAAATAAATAATAATGTTTGAACCTTTAAATAAATACAAAACCGAAATTCAAATCCTGTACAAACCTACAGTGTCAGAATTTTTATAATTTAACCATGAGGTATTTGAGTCTAACATTTTTAATGAAGGTTATAAACTACCAGTAGGTTCAGGTAAAAAAATTTCACAAAATTACGTGGTGATTTGGTATAGAATTTAATGCCCACATGGAGCGGTCTGGGCTGAGCTTATCACTTTGACCTGCCTTCTCTCGCCGACAGGTGGGCCACCCCCTTTATACCGTAACCGTTCGGCGAAGCAACGGGAAATTGGTTCTCTCACTGCCCTGTGGCCCCGACCCCACTTGTCAGCCCTTGGCTTCACAGCCTCCCTCTTCCTCCCTTCTCGCCCGAGACAGACGCGAAGTCTCCCGAGCCCTCGCGCTTGCCGCCGAATCGGTGCATCACGCTGCTGCTGCTGCCAGTCACTGCCACGTTCATCCTTGAAAGCCGAGCGCCATACCCCGGTCAATTCTGGTGTCACTTCTTGCCGGCTAGAGTGCATGCGCCTCATCGCCGAGCGTGGGAAGAGCCAGCCGTAACTCCCGCGAACGTTCAAACCCTGTGAAGCAAACCTCTCGTGGCTATAAATACCAATTCCACGTCGCGTTGAGGCCTCCTTCCCCTTAGCTATTCCCAGAACCGAGCAACCAAGCGCCAAAAACCTGTTCTTCGCCGTTTTCGTCAGAAAAGCCGAAAAGGGGGAGAAACTCCAATTCGGGCGAAATCGGTATCAATCTCTGAAATTGCTTTCTCCTTTAGCTTCACCTGGAACCCTACTTTACTCATTCCGCCGGAATTCTATTTCTTTTCGCCTGCAGACCATCCTCACCGGGCGCCTTTCTTCCTCGGCTCCGGCGCACGGAGGCAGAGCCACTCAGTCGAGTTCCGGCCCGGAAAATAGGTAAAATGGAACCCTCTAACAACGCTGATGCTCGAGCAGCTATCCATTCGAGCCTAGCTTTACCCATTTTCTCCTCCGGCGAGCCGCCTCTTCTTCCGCCGCAGGTCGCCGGCGTCAGCCCGCTCCGGCCACCCCCGGAGGTGAACGATACCACTCCCGAGTGTGCCGTGAACCACTGATGCCAGCTATGCCCTTCCCTTCACCGGACCCTCGCCGGAGCGCCGTCGCCGAGCAGCCCTAGCCGCTCCCCTGTTTTCCCTCACTGCCGCGTGGGGCCTGTCTGTCAGCCGAACAAAGCGTCCTCAGTGCATTCGGGTAAAGGCGCTTTCGGTTCACTGAAAACGTATTTTCATTTCTCAGTTTATTTGGTATACCCGAGTCACTTCAAACATTGATAACTTTTGAATCTTTGGTCCAAATGAAGTGAAATAAAATTCTAAATTCATCTAAAATTAAGTACTTTCATAATACGCAATAACATTTTGAAAATCCTCACTGGTTAAATTTGAAATTCAAATTCAAAGGAAAAGGCTAAAGACATGCTTCATATAGAATTTTTGTAAATAAACTTTAGAATGAATGATACCAATTTTAGTGAAATACTCATGCTTCCAGGAGTTCAAATATACAAACAATATTTAAATTTCATTGTGTTAGAATTACTTTTTATTAAAGAATGTATTCAATGCATTAGAATTTCGAATAAGCATAATTTGAATAATGAAAATATGGAATAAGTAAAATTTAGTTTCTAAATATTAGCATGGCAGTAGAATATCTTAGTTTGCCAAAATATTTAATAAATGAACTTGAGTTGAATTAACTTGAAAAGAATGATATAGCTTAAATATAAAATGTGTATATGTATATGGATAGAAAGTTGAATATGTTAGAATATGGGTCAAATGAATTCAAATGATCGCCAAACCAGTTTTATTATACCTCTGGCAGTATAAGGTTTCCAGATATAAAATAATACTTAAAGTTTACTACATAAAACAGTAAATGATCAATAGTTAAAAATGTAAATAATTGCGTAATTGGAATAGTTATAACTTTAACAAATAAACTCTGAATTTGATGAAACCAAATCCTATAGCTTTGAAAAATAGTACCCTTTCTATTTATACAAGAATATCTTATGTTAGTGCTAGGTTGAAATAAAATAATGTTAAACCCTAATGATCGTTTATAGGAAAAGTATCGCGGATAAAAGCCATTTGTCGCGAAACCAACTTTAAATCACTTCTAGTGTCATGCCCTATTAATGCCTGAAAAATGGATAAATTATCCTAGGCGGTGTAGTCGCAGTCTTGTATCAAAAACTGAACTCTTATCGAGTAATAAATTGAACTATCAAGCTTTTTCGTCAACCTGTAGAACCTCTCGTCTAAATGCAGAAATTATGGAAATCAGTTTAGAAATGATATTTAGGATATGGTCTACTATATTATGGAAAAATATTTCATTTACAACCTGTGTTCCAATTAAATCTTGCTAGTTGAATACCCATAAAAATTATAGTTTACGTAACCTTTAATGTCATATAAGCGTTTTCAACTAAGAAAATAATGTCTCGTCTAAAAGCTAAAATGTATAAAATCAGTCTAGATATGTTAATCAAAGTATATGCTATTAAGTTTCGGAGAAATAACCTCATTTCATCATGTTTTACATATAAACTGTAATAGTCAAATAACCCTTCGTTCTATGTTTAGCGAACCCTACATAATAAGGATTAAGTGAACTTTGTAATAAGGAATTTGAAGTTAATAAATTTGTATCACCAGAACCTTCTTAAAAACTATAAATAAATCTAATTAGCTACCTTATCAGTCATAACCTGCTCAGATCGTTTCTTATGCAAATCACTTAAAGAATTAAGTATGTTTTGCATAACTCCTTTAATTGGTATTTCAATTCTTTTAATCCAAATAATTTTAGCATCTATAATTCGAAGTTCTAAATACTAGAATTCATAATTTTAGCCTCTTGAATTCGTAAATCAAGAGAAGATAATCTATAAAGAAACCTGTTTAGTTATCTCAAACCATTAAGAATATGAATTTGTAAGTATCTAAATCATGAGGTCGTAAATAATTCAAACCCTAAATCATCCCTGTTTATGCAATGAATCTTTATTTGATTTTTCTGTCTGTCTTTTTTTCGCCTTTATTGAAGTTTATTATTTGCTATTTTCCGATCAATCGGCGTGTAGAATTCGGCGTCCTTCCTCCATAGTTGCCTCAGTAAATGCTGCGATCGCGTCTTCGTCGTAAGCGATATATGAGCAAGGCAAGCACCCTCCTTTGACCATCTTGATCCCGAATTTAATTTGCATTGTTTATTAAAATGTTTTATGCATACGTTTACTTTTTGTAAATTGCTATTTTGTGGTACTGGTAGTTATAACTATTGTCTCATGAAACTTTCTTGATAAGTATGAATATGTGAACCTTGATAACCATAGATTAAGCTTAGACAATTACTTAATGTCGCCATGGGTATATCACGATTACTTTTATCCATGCTTAGCCATGCTTTTAGATCAAATAATGATGATGATGATCAGATCAAAATGTGTTCTTTGTGAAATGGAAAATGTTGTCATTGTAGCTGTTGGCTATGGGTATTTTGATTAAAAACCCAAAATAAAACTATGGTTTCGATGCGGGTGATTATTGGCAATAGCCGGAGGTGCAGAGGGATTTGCACGTAGTTAGGGTGGAGTATCGCCCGTGTCAAATTTAAGGACCGAACTCAGTCTTGTATGATCCAAGATAATTCGTGCAAACCACAAGTGTTGTTATGGGGCTTCCTTAAACCAATTAAGTTATCTAGTTTAACTTTGCACATTGGTAGGCTGAAGTAGTAAGGGCTTTCCTTTTGGGGTTTGCTCGACGGGGTGCCCACACCGAGGTGTTGGGAACAACACTTACCAATATAACGGTGTGCGCCACGTCTATGGGGAGTTCCAACATTCCTATGCTCGAGTTCTCCCAGCTATAGCGTGGGTTTTATCGTCCGGTCTTTGGTGCAAAGTTAGATTAGATAATGTAAAGGTTTTCGTCATGAACATTACGGCCACGCTTTAAGTGCGTGAAACTTGCGGCAAAAGAAAAGGTCATGACTTGTGGGTGCGATTGTACACCTCTGCAGAGTGTAAATCTAATCGATTAGCCGTCCCTCGGTCATGGGAAACTTGGTGAACTTGCACTAGTTAAATGTTTAATTTTCTAAAATAGGTTGTGGTTTGGAACTTGTTTAGCGACTTTTGTTTTCATGTCAAAGGATCGACATTGATGGATTCCATTTACGGATTATTCGATATTCACGATGGGTTGTGAATATATTACTTATGCTTTACTTATTTCATATCAGTCAATTATGCTTTTATAAATTCCGTTTGCAATTAACTTGTTTTACAATGTCAATTCGCTTTATGCAAATTAAGCGTAGTAGCCTCCTTTGAAATGGCTTGCATATATTATAGGCTTTGCTCAAGTCTTGGAGTGCGTATGTACTCACCCTTGTTTATATGTGGTTTTAGGTGGTTAAGTTGCCGAGCTTGAAGGTTCCTTTTAAATGCATGAGTTACGGGTTTTCTTCGTCGAATCTTTCTAGGGATTATGCCTTGTCGGTTGCCTGGGGGTGTTGGATGGGCACACTACAAGACTTTGCTTCTTTTGCTGCATTATTCTCTGATTTGTAAGAGTTTCTTTATGTAATAGCTTCCGCCTAATATTAATTGTTGTATGGTTGTGATTCCAATTGGTGTATGTGCGTACTAGCTACTGATCATGGGACTAGTACGAAAATGCACATTAGATTTCCATTTTTGCAAGTTTGTAAAAATGGGGGTCGTTACAGTTGGTATCAGAGCTATGCTGACTGTAGGATAAACCCTAGATAGAATGGTCGTTAGCATTAGAATAATCAAATTCAAAATCCTATGTCTAAAGGTTATCATATTTGCAAAATGTAGATTTTGCTATTCTTCCCTCTATCTTAAGATTCTCCTCTTATCCTTACATTCATTTTGTTTTGTAAACAAATTCTTCTTTCCTTAAATTAATCCTTGACAATTGGAGACTCCGGTGTCTACATCCCTAATCTTAAGGAAGAGAAATGTCGCTCCGTGAAGACTGGTGTTGATAGGTTGAATAGGAATATAATAAGCTAAGATATTTTAGAACCCTTGTAAGTTAATCGATGACTGTTTTGTGAGTTTTGTTGAAATCTTCTCTCTTGTATTGCTTACGGGTTACTCTCGCAAATACTAAACCATTTGGTTGAAATTTACGATGTGCCAACCCTTATTTAATAAGAAAATTTAATTAAAAAGATTTTAAGGAACGAAAAGTTGCCTAGTAACCGAACTGAATATAGTCTAAATGTCAATCTTCTCTTGACTGCAGAATGCCTAAAACAAGATCCTTAAGGAAATTATTGGAGTGTGAGGTCGCTCAAAATCCCCGACTCACAAGAGCTAACATTCCAACTCCAGTCCAATCCGGTCCCCAAAATCCAACTGCTAGAACATCCCGACGCAATGTTCGTCATGAATCACCTCCGCCTCTTCAAGACCCAAGTGAAGTATTTCCTGAAGAACAATCTCCTGAACCTCAAGCTGTAGCTCGAGTCTTGGCAATGCTTGAGCAAGAGCATCGAGTTGATAATCTTCTTCTCCAGCAAGTAATGTAGAATACTACCCACCTTAGCGAAGCTAGGGATGGAAATGGGGGTACGCCGCATTACTCCAAGTTGGGAGAGTTTCTAAAGACTCAACCCCCGACTTTCTCCTCATCAGCGGAACCTCTTGAGGCCGATGATTGGCTTCGTTCCATTGAGAGCAAGTTAGTCATTACGCAATGTAGTGACTATGAAAAGGTTCTTTATGCTTCTCATCAGCTACATGGAACTGCAGCAGTCTAGTGGGAAAATCATCGAGCGATGCTCCCTGAAGGTCAAACTATATCTTGGGCAGCATTTAAAGAAGCATTTCGTAGGACTCACATTCCTACAAGTGTCATTGAGATCAAGCGAGAATTTATGGAGTTGAAGAGAAAGCTTATCGGTGATGGAATATTTATATCGCTTCAACCATCTATCTCGTTATCTTTGATTCTAAAGTGGCGGATGAAGTTCAAGAATTGAGCATTTCGAGAACATCGAATGATGAAATCAAGTGGATGCTAGTCGCCACGACATTCATGATTTCGGACCTTAGTTGATAAAGCTATTCGAGTGGAGTTCGGCATGAGAACGATAATGGAAAGCGAAAGCGCAAATGGATAGCTCGTCGGTCTATAAATGATCATTCTCCAAAACAACGTCTATTACGGTCATTCAATGTTCACCACATGTTTCTCAATTCCGGCAATGCAGAGGGCGAACTTTTCACCCTCAACGACCCGCAGTTCATTCACTACTGACAAGCTAAATTATCTTCTAGCACTCGGTGCGGAAGCCTATCCTTGTCCTAAGAAGGATTACGAGCGACTTTGTGCGCACTAAAGAGCCCTCAAGTAAAGATCGGATGGTTGGAAAGTTGAAAATCTCTAAGTCACCCTCTACTTCAAAGCAAGTTACTATTTACGGTCGTCGCACCATGTGACAAAGAAGAAGCTCATAATGCACTGATGTGGTACTAGGGACATTCCTTGTTCACTCTGTACCTACATTGGTGTTATTTGATTCAGTCGTCACATTCCTTCATATCCAACAAGTTCATTAAGCGGCATGAACTTCAAGCTGATTTGCTTCCCACAAAGATGATAATCTATTCGCCAGAACAACGATGAAAACCTCGAAACTTTGTTCTGAGGTATGCATTGAGATTAGCGGAGTATCTTTCTATGCTAATCTTATTGCTATTGAGACCTCGGGACTAGATGTGATCCTCGGTATGGATTGGTTGTCTAAGCACAAAGGCTATATTGATTGTGCTAACCGATCTATATCCCTTCTCAATCAGATGGTATCCAAGTGCTATTTTCTTGATCAAGAGCACTCGGCTCAACAGCCATTTCTTGGTTCTGCTTTGGTTACAGAATTGAGTCAAGTACCAGTGGTATGTGAGTATCCTGATGTGTTCCCAGATGAACTACCAGGAATGCCTCCAGACCGAGACATGGAATTTGTCATTATTCTTGTTCCTGGAACAGCACCTATCTCTAAGCGACCTTATCGCTTACCTCTAGATGAGTTGGCAGAATTGAAGAAGCAACTCAATGAGCAATTGGATAAAGGATTTATTCGCCCTTGTTCATCTCCGTGGGGCAGTCCTGTACTATTTGTTCCTAAGAAAGACGGTGGTCTACACATGTGCATAGATTATCGTGCTTTAAATGAGGTCACTGTCAAGAACAAATATCCACTTCCTCGTATTGATGATCTTTTTGATCAATTGAATGGTGCTTATGTATTCTCAAAGATTGATTTGAGACATGGGTATTATCAGTTGAAGATGAAGCCCGAGGACATTCCAAAGACTGCCTTCACCACTCGTTACGGGTTGTATGAGTACACCGTAATGTCATTCGGACTTACAAATGCTCCTGCCAGTTTTATGTGCCTTATGAATAAGGTCTTTATGGAGTATCTGGATAAGTTCGTAGTGGTGTTCATTGATGACATTCTCATTTATTCCAAGACTGAAGAAGATCATGTGCAACACTTGAGTATGGTACTTGGAAAGCTTCGTGAACATAAACTCTATGCCAAGTTCGAGAAATGTGAATTACGGTTAAAGAAAGTCGCATTTCTTGGACATGTTCTTCGGAAGCGGAATTGCAGTGGACCCAAGAAAGATCCAAGCCATTCTGAATGGGAGCCACCTCGATCTGTTCCTAAGGTCGAAGTTTTCTCGGTTTAGCGGGATACTATCGCGCTTTATCGAAAACTTCTCCAAAATTGCTCGTCCAATGACTCAACTACTGAAGAAGGAAAAGAAATTTGAATGGACCCCAGAATGTGAAGCAAGTTTCCAAGAACTTAAGAAAAGATTAACTACAGCTCCAATTCTTATTGTGCCTGATATTCATAAGAGTTTCGATGTATATTGCGATGCATCACGACACGGTCTTGGATGTGTTTTGATGCAAGAAAGAAAGGTTATCGCATATGCTTCGCGTCAACTTCGGCCGCATGAACAAAATTATCCTACTCATGATTTAGAACTAGCAGCCGTTGTCCATGCTCTGAAGATTTGGAGACACTATCTTATTGGCAATCGATGTGAAATCTATACAGACCACAAAAGTCTGAAATATTTCTTCACCCAGCCAGATTTAAATCTCAGGCAAAGGAGATGGCTAGAGTTGATCAAAGACTATAACCTTAGCATTCATTACCATCCTGGTAAGGCTAATGTTGTAGCCGATGCTCTCAGTCGAAAGCTTCATTGTCTTTTCATCTCCGATCAATTTGAGTTGCAAAATGAATTCCAAAAGCTCAATTTGGATTTGATTGAAGAAGGCTATGTTGCTACTCTTGAATTACAACCAACCCTCAGAACTCATATAAAAGCCGCACAACTCAAAGATGAAGCCATTGGCAAGATTAGAAAACAGTTGAGAGAGGGTACTGAATCCGAATTCTCTGAAAGTTCAGATGAAGTAATTATGCGAGGGAATCGTATATATGTCCCAAGTGATCCTGAACTCAAGAAGCTGATTTTGAAGGAATCTCATGAATCTCCTCTTTCTATCCACCCTGGGAGTACAAAAATGTATCGAGACCTAAAACAAGAATATTGGTGGCCCGGCATGAAAAAGGAAATTGCTGCCTATGTTGCCGAGTGTGACGTATGTCAGCGAGTTAAAGCCGAGCATCAACGCCCAGCTGGACTCCTTCAACCCCTGCAAATCCCCATGTGGAAATGGGAAGATATTAGTATGGATTTTATCACCGGTCTACCCAGAACTCGGAAAGGAAATGATTCTATATGGGTCATTGTTGATCGGTTAACAAAAGTGGCTCACTTCATCCCAGTTAAGACCACATATCAAGGAGACAAGCTTGCAGAATTGTACATGGAGAATATTGTGCGTCTGCACGGTGTTCCAAGAACTATTGTTTCTGATCGAGGCTCCCAATTTACTTCCCGTTTTTGGGAAATTTTGCACAGTCTGTTAGGAACTAAGCTAAACTTGATCGGCTTATCATCCTCAAGCAGATAGGCGATGAAAGAGTGAATCAAGTCTTAGAAGATATGCTCGAGCACTGTGTGCTTTCATACAGCGCTAATTGGGAAAAGAGTCTTGCATTTTTGAATTCTCTTATAACAACACTTTCAAGCGGTCTTCAAATGTCGCCATTTGAAGCATTATATGGGAGAAAATGCGAACTCCTCTTTTACGGTCGAAGTTGGAGAAAGAAAATTTTTCGGCCCGGATCTTATCCAAGAAGCCCAAGAGCAAGTGGATGTAATCAGAAGCCGATTGAAAGAAGCTCAGTCGCGTCAAAAGAGTTACGCCGATAATCGTCGGCGTGAACTTAGCCGAAAAGGTGATCATGTTTACGAAAGTCTCACCACTCCGTGGAGTTCGTCGTTTCGGATCCGTGGAAAACTAGCTCCCGGTATATTGGACCATATCAAATTCTTGAGAAGATGGGTGAGTTGGCATACAAGTTGAACCGCCACCTCGGTTATCCAAGTTCATAATGTCTTTCATGTTTCGCAACTCAAGAAATGTCTTCGTGTACCCTTGAAGTCACCAATTTAGAAGACATTGATATCGGCCAGATTTGTCATATCGAGGCGTCAGATTCGCATCCTCGAAGAAGCGAGCGCCACACAAGAAACAAATCCCACAAAATGCTAAAAGTTCAATGGAGCAACCACACCGAAGATGAAGCAACCTGGGAGCGTGAAGATCACCTGCGAAAAGAATTCCCAGATTTCTTTTAGTCCTTGCAAATCTCGAGGACGAGATTTTTGTAAGGGGGGTAGATTTGTAACATCCCGAAAAATACAATAATATGAAAATTCATATTTTGAATTTGAATATATTTATTTCTGATTTTTCCTGACATGATTGGAATTTATTTGGATTTCTTTGGATTTTTGTATTGAATGAAAAATCAAACAACTAGAATTAAAGAATGGATAATGGTAAAAAGATAAAAAGGTAAAAGATAAATTTTGGAAAAATTACCATGGAACTATAACCAATTTGGTAAGTCAGTAAAATCAAGAAGTAAAATTTTATGCACAGAAAAATGGGTAAATAAAATGAATGTCACCTCTTTTTGACTAAAAACAGTGCCAGTCAAAATTAATGAAAAATATTCGAAGTTTATATGAAGCTGGAAAAATTAGAAAAACACCCTTGAGGATTTTATCACACGATTTAGACCTTCCAAAAATTCAAGAACAGAAGCTTGGAAAATCTGCAAAAATAGCATGTCAGAATTGTAATAAAATAAATACCCAATATTTTGACTTGAAAATTTTACATAGACATCATTGACGTATATTTAACCCCTCATAGAAGTTTCAAAAATAAATAATAATGTTTGAACCTTTAAATAAATACAAAACCGAAATTCAAATCTGTACAAACCTACGAAGGTCGAATTTTTATAATTTAACCATGAGGTATTTGAGTCTAAAATCTTTACTTAAGGTTATAAACTACCAGTTGGTTCAGGTAAACAAATTTCACAAAATTACGTGGTGATTTGATATCGAATTTAATGCCCACATGGGCGGTGCAGGTGAGCTTATCACTTTGACTGCCTTCTCTCGCCGGCAGGTGGGCCACCCCTTTATCCAGTAACCGTTCGCGAAAGCAACGGAAATTGGTTCTCTCATCGCCTGTGGCCCCGACCCACTCGTCAGCCCCGGCTTCACGGCCTCCCTCTTCCTCCCTTCTGCCGAGAGCAGACGAAGTCTCCCGAGCCTCGCGCTAACCGCCCGGTCGATGCATCACCGCTGCTGCTGCTGCCGATCCTTGCCACGTTCATCCTTGAAAGCCGAGCGCCATACCCGGTCAGTTCGGTGTCACTTCTTGCCGGCTAGAGTCGTCGCCTCATCGCGGCGTGGCGAGCAGCTACCGTAACTCCCATGAGCGTTCAAACCACGTGAAGCAAACCTCTCGTGGCTATAAATACCAATTCCACGTCGCGTTGAGGCCTCCTTCCCCTTAGCTATTCCCAGAACCGAGCAACCAAGCGCCAAAAACCTGTTCTTCGCCGTCTTCGTCAGAAAAGCCGAAAAGGGGGAGAAACTCCAATTCGGGCGAAATCAGTATCAATCTCTGAAATTGCTTTCTCCTTTAGCTTCACCTGGAACCCTACTTTACTCATTCGCCGAATTCTATTTCTTTCGCTGCAGACCATCCTCACCGGGCGCCTTTCTTCCTCGGCTCCGCGCGCGGAGGCGAGCCACTCGGTCGAGTTCGGCCGGAAAATAGGAAAATGGAACCCTCTAACAACGGCGATGCTCGGCGACTATCCATTCGAGCCTAGCTTTACCCATTTTCTCCTCCGTGAGCCGCCTCTTCTTCCGCGCAGTCGCCGGCGTCGACCGCTCCGGCCACCCGGAGGTGAGCGATACCACTCCGAGTGTGCGTGAACCATCGATGCCGGCTATGCCCTTCCCTTCACCGGACCCTCGCCGGAGCGCCGTCGCCGAGCAGCCCTAGCCGCTCCCCTGTTTTCCCTCACTGCCGCGTGGGGCCTGTCTGTCAGCTGAACAAAGCGTCCTCAGTGCATTCGGGTAAAGGCGCTTTCGGTTCACTGAAAACGTATTTTCATTTCTCGATTTATTTGGTATACCGAGTCACTTCAAACATTGATAACTTTTGAATCTTTGGTCCAAATGAAGTGAAATAAAATTCTAAATTCATCTAAAATTAAGTACTTTCATAATACGCAATAACATTTTGAATATCCTCACTGGTTAAATTTGAAATTCAAATTCAAAGGAAAAGGCTAAAGACATGCTTCATATGGAATTTTTGTAAATAAACTTTAGAATGAATGATACCAATTTTAGTGAAATACTCATGCTTCCAGGAGTTCAAATATACAAACAATATTTAAATTTCATTGTGTTAGAATTACTTTTTATTAAAGAATGTATTCAATGCATTAGAATTTCGAATAAGCATAATTTGAATAATGAAAATATGGAATAAGTAAAATTTAGTTTCTAAATATTAGCATGGCAGTAGAATATCTTAGTTTGCCAAAATATTTAATAAATGAACTTGATTTGAATTAACTTGAAAAGAATGATATAGCTTAAATATAAAATGTGTATATGTATATGGATAGAAAGTTGAATATGTTAGAATATGGGTCAAATGAATTCAAATGATCGCCAAACCAGTTTTATTATACCTCTGGCAGTATAAGGTTTCAGATATAAAATAATACTTAAAGTTTACTACATAAAACAGTAAATGATCAATAGTTAAAAATGTAAATAATTGCGTAATTGGAATAGTTATAACTTTAACAAATAAACTCGAATTTGATGAAACCAAATCCTATAGCTCTGAAAAATAGTACCCTTTCTATTTATACAAGAATATCTTATGTTAGTGCTAGGTTGAAATAAAATAATGTTAAACCCTAATGATCGTTTATAGGAAAAGTATCGCGGATAAAAGCCATTTGTCATGAAACAAACTTTAAATCACTTCTAGTGTCATGCCCTATTAATGCCGAAAAATGGATAAATTATCCTAGGCGGTGTAGTCGCAGATCTTGTATCAAAAGCGAACTCTTATCGAGTAATAAATTGAACTATCAAGCTTTTTCGTCAACTTTGTAGAACCTCTCGTCTAAATGCAGAAATTATGGAAATCAGTTTAGGAATGATATTTAGGATATGGTCTACCATATTATGGAAAAATATTTCATTTACAACCTGTGTTCCAATTAAATCTTGCTAGTTGAATACCCATAAAATTATAGTTTACGTAACCTTTAATGTCATATAAGCGTTTTCAACTAAGAAAATAATGTCTCGTCTAAAAGCTAAAATGTATAAAATCAGTCTAGATATGTTATTCAAAGTATATGCTATTACGTTTGGAGAAATAACCTCATTTCATCATGTTTTACATATAAACTGTAATAGTCAAATAACCCTTCGTTCTATGTTTAGCGAACCCTACCGCAATAAGGATTAAGTGAACTTTGTAATAAGGAATTTGAAGTTAATAAATTTGTATCACGAACCTTCTTAAAAACTATAAATAAATCTAATTAGCTACCTTATCGGTCATAACACCTTTCGGATCGTTTCTTATGCAAATCACTTAAAGAATTAAGTATGTTTTGCATAACTCCTTTAATTGGTATTTCAATTCTTTTAATCCAAATAATTTTAGCATCTATAATTCGTAGTTCTAAATACTAGAATTCATAATTTTAGCCTCTTGAATTCGTAAATCAAGAGAAGACAATCTATAAAAGAAACCCTGTTTCGTTATCTCGAAACCATTAAGAATATGAATTTGTAAGTATCTAAATCATGAGGTCGTAAATAATTCAAACCCTAAATCATCCCTGTTTATGCAATGAATCTTTATTTGATTTTTCTGTCTGTCTTCTTTTCGCCTTTATTGAAGTTTATTATTTGCTATTTTCCGATCAATCGACGTGTAGAATTCGACGTCCCTTCCTCCGCCGTTGCCTCCGTCGTTTGCGATCGCGTCTTCGTCGTAAACGATATATGAGCAAGGCAAGCACCCTCCTTTGACCATCTTGATCCCAGAATTTAATTTGCATTGTTTATTAAAATGTTTTATGCATACGTTTACTTTTTGTAAATTGCTATTTTGTGGTACTGGTAGTTATACCTATTGTCTCATGAAACTTCCTTGATAAGTATGAATATGTGAACCTTGATAACCATAGATTAAGCTTAGACAATTACTTAATGTCGCCATGGGTATATGCGATTACTTTTATCCATGCTTAGCCATGCTTTTAGATCAAATAATGATGATGATGATCAGATCAAAATGTGTTCTTTGTGAAATGGAAAATGTTGTCATTGTAGCTGTTGGCTATGGGTATTTTGATTAAAAACCCAAAATAAAACTATGGTTTCGATGCGGGTGATTATTGGCAATAGCGGAGGTGCGAGAGGATTTGCACGTAGTTAGGGTGGAGTATCGCCCGTGTCAAATTTAAGGACCGAACTCAGTGTTTTATGATCCAAGATAATTCGTGCAAACCACAAGTGTTGTTATGGGGCTTCCTTAAACCAATTAAGTTATCTAGTTTAACTTTGCACATTGGTAGGCTGAAGTAGTAAGGGCTTTCCTTTCGGGGTTTGCTCGACGGGGTGCCCACACCGAGGTGTTGGGAACAACACTTACCAATATAACGGTGTGCGCCACGTCTATGGGGAGTTCCAACATTCCTATGCTCTGAGTTCTCCCAGCTATAGCGTGGGTTTTATCGTCCGGTCTTTGGTGCAAAGTTAGATTAGATAATGTAAAGGTTTTCGTCATGAACATTACGCCACACGCTTTAAGTGCGTGAAACTTGCGGCAAAAGAAAAGGTCATGACTTGTGGGTACAGATTGTACACCTCTGCAGTGTAAATCTAATCGATTAACCGTCCCCTCGGTCATGGGAAACTTGGTGAACTTGCACTAGTTAAATGTTTAATTTTCTAAAATGGGTTGTGGTTTGGAACTTGTTTAGCGACTTTTGTTTTCATGTCAAAGGATCGACATTGATGGATTCCATTTCGGATTATTCGATATTCACGATGGGTTGTGAATATATTACTTATGCTTTACTTATTTCATATCAGTCAATTATGCTTTTATAAATTCGTTTGCAAATAACTTGTTTTACAATGTCAATTTCGCTTTATGCAAATTAAGCGTAGTAGCCTCCTTTGAAATGGCTTGCATATATTATAGGCTTTGCTCAAGTCTTGGAATGCGTATGTACTCACCCTTGTTTATATGTGGTTTTAGGTGGTTAAGTTGCCGAGCTTCGAAGGTTCCTTTTCGTCGCAGGTTGCGGGTTTTTCTTCGTCGAATCTTTCTAGGGATTATGCCTTGTCGGTTGCCTGCGGGTGTTGGATGGGCACACTACAAGACTTTGCTTCTTTTGCTGCATTATTCTCTGATTTGTAAGAGTTTCTTTATGTAATAGCTTCCGCCTAATATTAATTGTTGTATGGTTGTGATTCCAATTGGTGTATGTGCGTACTAGCTACTGATCATGGGACTAGTACGGAAATGCACATTAGATTTCCATTTTTGCAAGTTTGTAAAAATGGGGGTCGTTACAGTGCAGCTAGGGTTAGCACACGCACGGGTGGGGGGGCAGAGGCGACGACAGGCGAGACGAATCCGGCGTGGCGCGGGTGGAGGTCGCGGGATGAGCGGGTGTAGGCGGCTAGGGTTAGGGGGGATTGCGGGTTGGGGAAATGAAATGGGCTTTGGTGCTTATAGCCACATCATGACAGACGGTTCAGTCAAAAAAACCGTCTATGATGATCAAGGGGTCATCCCCTCATCACAGACACAAAAACCGTCTATGATGTGCGCGAGACTCATCACTGACTGTTTTTGCGAAAAAATCGTCTGTGATGACACCCCATCACAGACGATTTTTGAAAATCGTCACTGATGAGGGGTCTAATATAAGTCTTTTTGTAATAGTGTGGTGGTCTAACAAATCCCTCTATTATGACATAGGTTAACATATTGAACTATTTGCACGTAGATCTCAAGGTGATAGATTAGGATTTCAAACGAACTCATTCTAGAAAGAAGCCACTGGTTGTTATTGGAATAATGAAAGCTTTGGCAGAAAAAACTACCGTGATGCTGTCTGGAAATCATGGCTTCCAACAAGTACCACTTCATTGTACTTGTGTTATAGGCCATGGCCATAAATTCATATCATAATAGTGATACTTAGATTTAGTAAGTCAGTGGTGATAACTAGATTACAAAGTGCTTATAGTACCTTAACATAAGAACGATGCTTTTCAACCATTTACCAGGTCATGGGTATTAGACAGTCATATTTCCAATGGCAAGTGCATATGCTGGAAACATTAGTGTGGTCAGAACAATAATGCATTACAGTGACATAACTGGAGGACTTCTTTCTGTAGACAATTGCGATTTTATATCATTATATAATGTCACACTAGAATATAAGTTTAGGAGTTAAAAGTTAATCTTTTTCCTATCTTATCTTTGTTGGCTCTATGCTCCAGTTTCATTAGAATTCAGGCATTTCTTGATGACAATTGATATATTAGATACTAGACATATTTGGTTAACTGGGTGTGTGTGGCATTTTGACAAGGGAAGATGGCTAGATTACTAACATTGGAAGAATACTTGAGTTTCAGATGAGAAAATTCTATATCCCAATGGAAACAATAGTGTCCCTCGAACAAGAAACAATATAAACTACTGAATACTTGTTTGTACATATTTTGCCTGATATGTGTGAGAAATTTGATGTTTACTTCATTGTTTTGGTTTCACGTTTGAGAATACAAAAATTGTTACTGTTTTGAGATCATGTTTGATGATAACGTTTTATGATATGTGATCTGTAATTTGAGTCTGTTTTCGGACGGTGTATTAAACATCAAACGGGGTCATAATCGGTTCTGTTGCGCACATCATAATCGGTTCTTGCTCAGATCGAACCGATTGTGATGTGACAATCGGTTCTGAGCTAGAATAGATTGTGATGACCATATAATCACTATTGGGCGAAAACCTACTGTGATAACGTCTCCTCATTACTGTCTAAAGACTTTGTACGTATCGCCATCAAAACTGACTGTTATGACGAAAAAGAAGTGATTGTGATGTACATTCCTGTAGTAGTGAAAGAAAGTTCGATTTTGAATATATTTTGACCGTAGACCTCTACTATATATCACTTGGGCTTACATGCCAAAGAGGCAACCGGTGATATATCCATTTTCGGTCGCCAAAATTTCAATGTGTGTGTATAGTTACGTACACTACTACAGAACAGCACATCACTGCCAGTTCGAAAACCCCATCACTGCCGATCATTGGCGCCGACAGTGATTGGTCGGCGGTGATACTCGGGGATTATCACTGTCGACTCAGGAACCGGCAGTGATAAGGTCTTATCACTGCCGGTTCTACCTACAACCGGCAGTGATATTGAACTATCACTGCCGGTTCTATCTACAACCGGCAGTGATATTGAACTATGACTACCGGATCAAACCGAAATCCGGCAGTGATGATAATTATCACTGCCAAGCTTGTCACTGCCGGTTTTCTCCAAGAACCGGCAGTGACAAGCTTGCATATTTTTTGTGCAATATATATATTTTTATACAATTGTTTATACAGTGTCCATATGTAGTATATAAAGCATCGTTCAAATCATAATTCAAATATATCCATGTATATATGAAGCATCGTTAAAATCATAATTCAAATATATTAAATTAAGCATCACATAAATTGTTTTTACAATGATTTGTTTACAAATGAAGCTCGACTACATCTCATCCCATTCGCTTTGATTTTACAAAGAGTCGAAGTAGACATGTCGCGCGTCTAGGTCGTAGGAATGAGGCGATGAGGCTACTCGTGGAACTCGCCGTTTGGATTGATGATCTCATCTGAATGAATCCGCGATCTGTTCTTGAATTGCTATAATTTCATTAGCAATAACTTATTGGTTCTCGATTTGGGCGCTGTTTTTGAACAAAAAGGAAGTTAAATAATGATGATATTTGTTAAAAGAAAAAGGCATCAATGTGTAATTACGTACCATGGCTTCGTTATAGCCGACACTCTCCGTGACAATTGAATGCATATTTGTACATACATAGTATGCACATAAATTATTCTGAGGTCTTGCCTCATGCATGGAAAGTCATTTATTATTTCAAAATTTTTCTGTATGGACGATCTAGAACACTTTTCTTGCGGTACCGTCGCGAAAGCTCTGTGAATGATTTTGAATAGTAATTAAACTTAAATGCAATAGAATAGAATTTTGCTAGAGTAATAGCATAGCGATCGAGTTTACATTGCTCATGTCCCAAAGGTCTTGGTACAGATTAGTTTGTTTTCTCACGAGTCCAAGACAAAAATCTGCTAGCATCTAAGCTGGATGACGAGGAGGACCCAGTGAAACCTGCACATATATGTCAACGTAGTCAATTACTCCCACATCGTACGTGTTACGCAAAAATAGTTAAACGATATTAGAAGTAAGGAGATAATTACTTGAAGTTATAGGGTAAAAGTACGGAGGTTTTGTATTGCAGCTTCAAAAAAGTATTAAATAAATAGTCTTCAACGAACTGTGGATTGTCATTCACAAGCTTCTCGTTGACGAGCCCTAGATCTAGGAATGCTAGATTGTCATTGTTATTTCTTCTACATGTCTGTATCTCCATTCTACATAAGAAAGAAGTTAGACATGCAATTAAACAGTACAAAAATGCTCAACGATATACGGACAAACTTACAAAGTCCATAGTCTAAGTATATTCACATCCAGGGCATCTTGCTGGTACAACATATACAGCTCCGTGAAAAGAACCGAGCAGATGTTGTCCCCATTGTGGAAATCTTGCTCTGTGTATCTGACTGCGAACGCCTCCATACCATCATTGAGTCTTTGCATGTACCAGCGATGGACGCGCCCTTGATTGTGTTGTAAGGTTGTCGAAATGAGCTGGTTCAACCAGCGCTTTTCCCATAACGAACTTCCACCTTAGACCGTGCGCCAGAGCATCTAGTTGAACAATATCTGCTTGAGCATCCCGCTTTAACGTGTCGGCACTAGCCGCCTGCAAGTATTGCTTTCTGGATATGCGCTCGTAGTCCGACATTTTGCAAGGTTCAGAAGCCTGCACTTTTGCCATACTCAAGAAAAACTTTTGCGCGTCAGCATCAACTTTAGTCTTCTTACATGATGGCACCTTTTTAAAGTGAGATGTTACGCATGCGCTTACATGCTTTTTCCATTCTTCTTCAGTCATGTCAGCTGATAATTTCTTCTGGGATTGTCCTGGGTTCGCAGATGTTTGAGATTTCTTCGAGGACGGTGCCGACTACCGAGATGTTCCTGGTGTTCTATTCTTTTGATTTTGGCGGAGGAGTCGGGCTTTTTCGGTTGGTGCCGTGGAGGAGACAGACTTTTACGGTTGGCGGCGAAGGGCGGAGGTCTCGTGTGGAAGTGCGGTGATCATCATCTTCGTCGCCCTCATCATCTGAGCCAAACTTAATCAACCTCTTGCGCCACGCGAGGAAGCCATGCACGTTTTCTCCTAGTTTTTTGTTTCCATCCTCGCCAGGGATCTCTACCTCCATTTTTCGGTATTGGCAGACTACTTTGTCCACCGACCTGGCGAATCCTGCGGTATCGAACATGATGCAAAACCTGCGACTCCTGGCATGGCCAAGCCCTGCCCTCAGCCACCTTTATGGTAATGCCATATGCGGCCAAATGTAGCTTGCGGTGTCGGTTCTTTGATGTCATCCACGGAAAATGCGATCCATGCTCTTGGGAATCCTCGTGGACGCCGTAGTCGCTCTTACGAGCACCAAGGACCGATGAGCTCGGGGCTTTCACGGGTGTGACGGTCGTGGTGAGAGCTTTCATGCGGCTTGCTCCACGACCTTATCTAGTTCCGCTCTCTATTCCTCTAACGCTCTCACCAAAGCATCTTCTATCTGACGTTCCAGTTGATCTTCTCTTAATCTCTTTGAACGCTTGTACAACCATGCGTCTGCGGGGAAGGCCTCTGTCCACATGACCAAACCAACTCCTCTGGTGCGACCTGGATGCTCCTTGTTACCCAGGGCTACGGTTAGCTCGTCATTCTCCCTTCGTGGCGCGAAATATCCTTGGGAAGACTGCATGTGAGCATCTGTGATTCTGCTCAGCACTTCCTGCTCTCTATCGCTTCTAAAGCTTAAGCTACCATCATCCGAGATAGTAGCACCCCTCCCAAGCAACCAGTGCTTCGATCGTTCGCTTAAGGCGGTCGTCGCAGGAATTATACCCTTGCGGGTTAGTTCTTCTTCGGACCGTTCCCAAGCTGGTATTTTCTTCACGTACCCTCCTGTTCCTAGTCTGTGAGGGTGAATATTCTTATCCGCATTTGATTTGTTCCTTTGGCTTACTATGTGAGCTTCTTGGACTCTCTTACGCCACAAATTCATCCCAAAACTCCCTTAACTTTGGGTGCGTGTCAAAATTCGCGTTTCATTCTTTTCACATAATTCTTGTTTAGTCTTTGTCTTCCAATTCTTCCACGCTGTGCACATGATGCAGAGTGCTCGTTTCTTTGCAACCAGCTCGGTCCCTTGGGGGAACTGAAAAACTTGTTTCAGCTTGTCCCATAATGAGTTCTTCAGGTCATTGGGTACCACCCATGGGTCACCGCCGCAGCCAATCCATGATCTATAGCTGATGGGCATATCATCCCTAGCAAGAACCCCGCAGGCTGTCCTGTACGGCCCCAATGATGACTCTGGTATAGTAGGTTCCCTGACTGCCGGGAGCTCCACTATGTTAAAAATTCCCTTAGGCATCTTGTTTGGACCACGACTTGCGCGCTGCCTTCGTTGATCAGACGTCTGAGCCTGCAATTTGATCTTCTTAATTATTAGTAAATGCGGGCCTACAATGTTTTGGGAACCACAGTGTACTAAAACTTTACCTCGCCTACGTTAGTAATGTCAGGTTGGTCCATGGCAGGATCCTCCAAGTTCAGATAGGGCGTTGGGCTATGGTTTGGGCTACCCCTTCCTCCTTCGTCCATATTTGAGGGCCCAACTCCCTCCGACACTTGTCCCTGGTCAGAGGCCATTCCTAGCAAGTTTATCGAGAATTTAAAATTAACAAGGTCATTTTTGAAAGACACGTACAAATGAAGATAGACATAACGAATGTACTTAGATGTATAGCCACGTTGCTGGCTATACTATTCTTCTACGAGTTGTTTTATGAGCCACCGAAAAGGCTTTAGTGATATCAAATCTGTGTAGTTTGTGAACATTTAGGGCTTTTGTTGTGATTGGATTCATATGCAAAGCAAGTTCTAATTAGGATCTTTTTATAGATTATGGTAATATATAGATTAGGCTTAATATGGACTTAACTCAAAATTGTTCAAACTGATATTATTTTTGCTTAAACTTAGAGGCGTACTCAATATTAAAATCGACTAATATTTATTGAAAGAGGAGTACTCAATAATAATGTCTGAGACATTTCGTGCTGTCAATTCAACGACAAATACATAACAATTGTCGAACTTATCAATTCAACGAAAAAAAATTAATAGACATATTTGAAAGACACATACACATCTTTAAAGAACATGTACACATATATTTTTTTATCCGTATACACAAACATCTTTAAAGGACACATACACATATACAGCTTTTTTTGAATCTGCATGCTCCAGAATAATTTGACCATGAACACAAATATAAACATACACATACACAAGATATATACACATACGCAGGAGATCTACACATACATATATAAATATTTTTTTCTGAACCTGCATCTATTTCTCAATGAATAAAAAAGTTATGTGTACAACCTCAGTCACACTTGGTAAATATTATCATCAAGCTAGGAGTATTGAACTTTTGATGGAAATAGCAACACATAAATATTCTTGATGCTTTCACTAATAAACTCTTATTGTTCTAGATTCACATGCTAAGCTAAAGCGCGAATTGAGTATAGGATACACTAAATTTGAAGCATTGACATGTGATATAACAAGATAATGGTTCATCAAAAGGCAAGAATTAGCACTAAAGATAGATAAAAAATAAATATAAGCAATCATCCTATAACCTAAAACTTTAACTTTAATTGGTGGAGTAAATCAGTGAGGTTGCCTATTTGCCAAGTTTTATTTCTCTAAAATCACATTTTGTTGTGTCAGTGCACTTTTCTAGTGCATGTATCTTGTGAGGAAACTGAAATATTAATCAAATCGCTAAAAGTTTTTTCTTACAGGAGTATTAACCTAACAAATACTTCAAAAGCTTGAACAATTTAAGAGACATCAAAAGCTTCAAAAGCTGTGATATTGTTGCAAAAGATTCCGCTAGTATAATCATTTGTCGATGTGTTAGCTCATATTTTCTGAATCAGCGCATATACACATTATGTCTCACGGCACAAATCAAACATACACATCAAACCTAGCAAACATACACATTATGTCTCACGGCATAAATCAAACATACACATTATGTCATTATGTCTCAAGTGAAGCGCTCCTACCTTGGTGAGCCACGAGCAATGAGGAGGTCACCGGTGCCAACGACGGAGTGGGGAGAGGAGGCAGCGAGCTGGGGGCGGCGCCCAGGGGGCAGAGTCGGCGATGGAGTAGGGAGGGGGTGCGACGGCGGTGACGACGGCGAGGGGATGCGACGCACTACGAGGCGACGGCGGGGAGAAGGCGGCGCGCTCCAAGGCGACGACGGGGAGATGGCGGGGAGCTACGAGGAGGTGGCTGCGTTAGGTCGAAGTGGAACTGAGTGGAGGGCGCGCGGTGTTTCAATATATATAGGACTAGATTATCACTGCCGAGTCTCCACAAAAACCGGCAGTGACTAAATATCACTGCCGGGTCACATTTATAAGCGGCAGTGAAGTTGACTTATCACTGCCGGGTAATATGTAGAACCAGCAGTGATACTTACATATCACTGCCGGTTATATAATTAACCGGCAATAATACTTAAGTATCATTGCCGGGTAATATATAGAACCGGAAGTGATACTTAAATGTCACTGCCGGTTATTTCATTAACCGGCAGTGATAAGGCCACTATCACTGCCGGTTAATGATATAACCGGCAGTGATATGTAAGTTCAGGTCAATGAACTCAAACTTTCAGGACATGTAATATTTCTTTCAAATATTTCCCCTTGATTTTGACCTTTGTCTAAAATTCTTAAAATACAGATTGCTCACTATTTTAATAGTTTTAATATTTTCAATATCAAATAATGCTTACAAAATTCGCACAAATGCAGTAGACCAACCATTGCTTCAAAAATTCACGCAAATACAAAAATTCACACAGATGAAGTTTAATTCACACAGATTGTTACATATGAGAAAATAATACATTAATTGTTACATATGAGAAAATAAACATGTATTTAATTAGGACAACTAAGCTACGATTCGACCTTCGTTATGATCGCGGCGTATGTACGTAGCTTCGTCCTCACTCTCTTCCATGAGACCTAGGTCAACGTCCTCTCCGAAAGGAGGAAGCTCATCGAATTGGTTGTACTCTTCCTCGTCGACAACATTCTCAACTCCGACAATCCTTTTTTTTCCTTGAATAACCACGTGGCGCTCCTTGTTAGCTGGATCGGTTACAAAAAAGATTTGTGTAACAGAATTAGCAAGTACGAATGGTTCTTCTCTGTATCTGACCAGTTTGAGGTCCACGGTAGTGATACCATACTTGTCGATGTTCATGCCCCTTGGAAGTCTTACCCATTGGTACCGAAAGAGAGGGACCTTCAAAGGTCCGTAATCAAGCTCCCAAATCTCTTCTATGAATCCGTAGTAGGTTTTCCTATTTTCGTTGCTGTCGTAGGCATCTATAAAGATACCGCTATTTTGGTTGGTGCTCATTTTATCTTGTGCTGTTGTATAAAATGTAAAACCATTTATATCGTATCCTTGGAATGTCCGAATTGTAGTTGACGGTCCCTGAGCCAACACTTTCAACTGAGCGCACTCTGTCTTCGTATGCATGATGTGCCTACGCAACCAATCGCCTAAGTTATGTCTATGCTCTCTCGCGATCCAACCCTCTGACTTCGCTGGGTTTGTTCTGGATAGCATGCTCTTGTGCATGTTGACATACGGGGCCACCACAACTGATTGTCACAAAACTGCGAAATGTGCTGTGTGAATGAAGCTAGATTGTTTGTATGGAGTGATTTCTCGCCCAGTGTCCCTTTTCCCTGTAGCCTGCCCTCATGCCATGATGTAGGCACACCAATCGGTTTGAGATCCATGTAATCGACGTAGAACTCAATGACCTCCTCGGTTCCCCAACCATCGGCAATGCAACATTCCGGCCGATGTCGGTTACGAACATATTTCTTTTTAACCCCCATGAACCTCTCAAAAGGATACATCTGATGTAGAAACACGGGACCGAGAATCCGTATCTCTTTCACAATGTGAACAATTAGATGGACCATAATATCAAAAAAAGATGGAGGGAAACACATCTCGAGCCTGCAGAGAGTGTGGACCACGTCTTCCTGCAGCTTATCTAGTTTCAATGGATCGATGGTCTTCTGTGAAATCACGTTGAAGAATGAACACAACTTTATAATTGGTCTCGGACTTTCTCTAGCAGAACACCCCTAATTGCAATTGGAAGCATCTGCGTCATCATCACGTGGCAATCGTGAGACTTCATGCCAATTAATTTTAAGTCTTTCATTGAGACTAGTCTTTTTATGTTGGCAGAGTATCCGGACGGAACTTTCACTCCGTTCAAGCATTCGCACAAGCTAATTTTTTCTTTCTTGCTTAGAGTGTAGCAGGCTGCGGGAAGGTACTTTTTCCCTGTATCCATGTCTTTGTGATGCAGCTCCTTCCTGAGCTTCATATCTTCAAGGTCCATCCGTGCTTAGAGAGTATCTTTTGTTTTGCCAGGTATATCCAGTAAGATACCATGCAAGCTGTCACACACGTTCTTCTCTATGTGCATGACGTCGATTGCGTGTCGAACTTTAAAGTGCTGCCAGTAAGGTAGGACCCGAAATACTGATCTCTTTTTCCACAAAAGAGCCTTATCACGGGAACTCGGGATAGATGTATTGCCTGCTCCCTTTCCGTGAATAATTTTAAGATCCTTTACAACCGCAAATATATCTCTCCCAGTGTGATTCTTCGGAGCTAAAGCAGTCTCCTTTGTCCCGTCAAAAGCTCTCTTGTTATTGCGGTATGGGTGATTCTTGCGGAGGAACCTACGATGCCACATGTAAGACATTTTTTGAGTTCTTGACCACCGACTATTTGTACCATCTAAGCCTTTGGGCGCATCCATTGAAGCCTTTTGTCGTCTGGCCCGACAGGTTACCAAGGGCAGGGTAATCATTGATGGTTACGAACAACAATGCGCGTAGGATAAAGTTCTCTCTTTTATACTCATCCCATACCCGTACTCCATCATTCCACAAGATTAGAAGATCTTCAACCAATGGTTTGAGGTACACATCGATATCTTTGCTAGGTTGCCTGGGCCCTTTGATCAGTAGTGGCATCATAATGTACTTCCGCTTCATACAAAGCCAAGGAGGAAGGTTGTAGATACATAGAGTTACTGGCCAAGTGCTATGACGGCTACTCATGTTGCCGAAAGGATTCATCCTATCCGTACTCAACCCGAATCTTGTATTCCTGACATTATATGAGAAGTGCTTCTTATATTTTCTGTCGATGTTCCTCCATTGCACAGAGTCAGCAGGGTGTCTGAGCATTCCATCCTTCTTACGCTCTTCGGCGTGCCATCGTAGCAATTGGGCATGCCTTTTGTTATAAACAATCGATTGAGACGGGAATTATAGGAAAATACCACACCACCTTACGGGGATCTCATCTTCTTACGTTTCACCCCGACATCGTCATTATCGATGTCATCATCGTTGCCCTTATACCGCTTTGCGTTGCAAACAGCATAGCCATCCAAGTCCGCAAACTCATTGCGATACAACATGCAATCATTTGGACATGCGTGTATCCTTTGTACTTCCGATCATAGCGGCGGACAACCTGCTTGGCACTGATGCGTGCTTGTGAACAACACGTTACCCTCTGAAAGCAAATCCCCCAAGAGACATAACAGCTCAGTGAAGCTCTTATCGGACCAACCATTGCATGCCTTCAACTGCAGTAGTGTAAGCACGGTTTGCAATTTTTTGTGCTTCTCCTTGCAGCCTGGGTACAATGGTGTTGTGGAGTCCTGTACCATATGTTGGAACTTTTGAAACTCTCTTTCACTCGTGAAGTCTCCCTCCCCATCACGCAACATTTGATCCAGATCGTCGTCGTGGCTATCGACAAACGTATCTTCAACTGCCGTCATATCGTTGTCTCCGTCATCTTTAGTAATGTGTTGCCCTTCATGTACAATCTCATCTTCGCCGTGCTTGATCCAACTGGTATAGCCAGCCTTGAAACCTCTTCGAAGCAAGTATGCACGTATCGACTCTATGGTAGAAAGCGACACGATTTTTGCAATCAACGCATGGACAGCACATGTAGTCCGCAGATTCTTCGACTTGTGCGCCATGACAACGTTTAGAAAATAACTCACACCATTAAAAACTCGCCCATAGCAGTCCGTGCCATACATCCACCTTTGGTCCATCTACAATTAATTAAATCAAACATTACATAAGCATATAATTGCAAATAACAAATAATTGTAAACGATTAGATTTAAAAACCTATGTAGCAATTTTGACTATATTAAAATACATCAACCTTTCTCCGTTATGAAAATATCCATGTAGCAATTTTTTACTGTTGTAAAAAATGAAAATAATTGTAAATAGTTAGGATATATTTGGACTATATTAAAATATATCAATCTTTTTTCATTGCGTCAATATCCATCTTGCAATTTCTTATTATTTAAAAATGTGAAAAAAATTGTAAATACTTAGGATATACTTTGAGTACATTAAAATACATCAACATTTTTTCCTTAGGTAAATATCCATCTAACAAGTTTTTATTATTTCAAAATTTGAAAATACATGAACCTTTTTTCATTATGTAAATATCCATGTGGCAATTTTTTATTATTTACAAAAATAGAGATCAAATTACTAACCTCGAAAAGAAGTACAATATGAATTTTAATAGATTTTTCAGCAACAAATCGTCACAATCTACAAATCGAGCAAAGGCAGAGCGCTTCTCTGTCTTTGCTCGATCGGTCGGGAGGCAGGGGTCTCAGTTATATAAACGACTTATTACTGCCGGTTCTGCGTAGAACCGGCAGTGATAAGCTCGGACTGCGTGGGAAAATCATAATGCACGGGAAAATAATATCACTGCCGGTTCTAGTCTCAAACCGGCAGCGAAAAGTTAAGTACCACTGCCGGTTTAAGAACGACCTGGCAGTGATATATCTCTGCCGGTTGTTGTCTCAAACCGGCAGTGATATCTTGCTTTTTACTGCTGGTTGATTGCGTGAACCGACAGTGATAAGGTCTTCCCCCAACTTAAGTTTCGAACCGGCAGAGATATTTATCACTGCCGGCTCGGTCCCAACCGGCAGTGATATACCGACAAGGATGACCTGTTCTGTAGTAGTGGTACATACGTATCTGGAGATCTTTTTGTCGGTACTAATTGACGACGAGCGGCCATTTTGAGACATCACCGGAATTTACGACACTCGAACAGTAACAGCACGGCACGTTGCAGCTCGTGGTTTGCCAGTTAATATTAGCCAGTCATATATAGAGTGGCCAGACAATTTCTGTGGATACTTCTGGTCCTATGTGGACGTAATGCCTTGCATGCTGCTGCCGTTGTGCGTATATAAGCATGGCACCACCATCTCCCTCTTTTATATTCAGCAATTAATTCAGCTAACAATTTCCCAAAAGAAAGTTTACAGTGACACAGGCACGCATTAATGGAGGCGTCGCTTAAGTACTTCCCGGCGGTCGTCGTCCTCCTGCTGCTCGTCGTGGCAACCGGTAAGTATGCGCCTTGATTGGTGTTTCTGATACAACCGATCACTAGTACATGCAAGCCATTTAACCACACATCTTACCCGGGTTACGTGGTTTCCATGATATTTTTGTTGTTAGTATTTTTTGTAAATTAGCTCCGAGTTTTCATATATACATATTTTTTAATTTTTAAAACTAAAGTTATGTACAGTTTATAAAAAAACTGCAATTATTTTGGAATATGCAAATATTGATTTTTTCATATTTCAAAGCCAGATTCTTTTAGACTATTTTGGATCGAACTCGATCTTTGGTTAGAGCAGTACTGTACTTGGAAGGTCCATTGTGTACGTGATGCATTTTTTTTTCTTCCATTGATTAATGTAGTTTATTGTTTTCTTTCTACCGACTTAAGAAATTTGTAGTGTTTTGTCAAGGCTCCTGTGAGGCTTGCTTTCAGTTATTATATATATTTACTTTGTTTTGTTAATGTGTTCTTGTATGTGTTCAGAGGTGGGGCCGGTGGAAGCGAGGGAGTGCGAGACGGAGAGCGGCCGGTTCAAGGGGCTATGCATGGTGCAAGACAACTGCGCCAACGTGTGCCGGACGGAGGGGTTCTCTGGCGGCAAGTGCAGCAACTTCCGCCGCCGCTGCTTGTGCACCAAAGCATGCTAGGCGATCGGGTTTACGTGATCGATCTGCATCCATATGCATGGAGTCACTCTCCGGTGGTGCATGCATGCATATGGTTATTTGTTTCATACCTATAGAATAAAACATCACCTTATTGCGAGAAATATTCTTCAGTTAAAGTAAAAGAAACACAAATATTTGTTTCCTATTTTGAGAAATTGTAAAGTCCATGGAAGTATGTTCGTCCAATCATAATTAATTAAATTGGTTCTATTGTTGTTGAAGATGACTCGTTTGATTTCTTGCTGTAACCATGCATGATACTTGTAATCTTATTCATGATCAAGAAAGTCTAATTAAGTCATCACAGAAGATGATGTCTCGTTCGTCAGTTGGATCATGATACAAAAGAGTCATCGACGGTGTTCAGTTTGGACAAGACAGCAAAAATTGCTGAAATTTGGTATGACTGAAGGTTCGGATACCGTATACGCAATCTACTCGTCTCGGTACCTACGGGTTGTGCTGATGACACCACTACAGAAAAGGACATCACTGCTGGATCAACATCAGCATCACTGCCGGATGTTGACCCGGCACTCCCTAACTGGCACACTACTACAGAACAGCTAATCCTTGCCGGCATATCACTGTCGGTTAGGACCAAGCCGACAGTGATAACGTATCTCTGCCAGTTCGAAAGTTAAGTTGGGGGGAGAACTTATCACTGCCGGTTCATGCAACTAACCGGTAGAAAAAAGCAAGATATCACTGCCGGTTTGAGACAACAACCGGCAGAGATATATCACTGTCGGGTCGTTCTTAAACCGGCAGTGATACTTTCATTTTCACTGCCGGGTTAAAGCGAGAACCGGCAGTGATATTATCTTCCCGCGCAATATATTTTTCGCGCGCATTCAAAGCTTATCACTGCCGGTTCTGCGCAGAATCGCGGTGATAAATCTTTATATAATCGAGACCCCGCCTCCCGACCGATCGAGCAAAGACGGTGAGGCGCTCTGTCTTTTGCTCGATTTGTAGATTGCAACGATCTGCTGCCGAAAAATTTGTTAAAATTTGTATTGTACTTCTTTTCGAGGTTAGTAATTTGATCTCTATTTTTGTAAATAATAAAAAATTGCCATGTGGATTTTTACATAATGAAAAAAGGTGTATTTTCAAATGTTGAAATAATAAAAACTTGTTAGATGGATATTTACCTAATAAAAAAATGTTGATATATTTTAATGTACTCGAAGTATATCCTAAGTACTTACAATTTTTTCCAAATTTGTAAATAATAAGGAATTGCAAGATGGATATTGACGCAATGAAAAAAAGATTGATATATTTTGATATAGTCTAAGTATATCCTAACTATTTACAATTATTTTCATTTCTTACAATACTAAAAAATTGCTATATGGATATTTACATAACGGAGAAAGGTTGATGTATTTTAATATAGTCAAAATTACTACATATGTTTTTAAATCTAATCGTTTACAATTATTTGTTATTTGCAATTATATGCGTATGTAATGTTTGATTTAATTAATTGTAGATGGACCGAAGGTGGATGTATGACACGGACCGTTGTGGGGCGAGTTTTTAATGGTGTGAGTTATTTTCTAAGCGTGGCTGCGGCGCTAAGTCGAAGAATCGGCGGACTACATGTGCTGTCCATGCGTTGATTGCAAAAATCGAAGTGTTTTCTACCATAGAGTCGTCGTGCACACTTGCTTGAAGAGGTTTGAAGGTGGCTATACTGTTGGACCAAGCACGGCGAAGATGAGATTGTACATGAAGGCCAACACATTATTGAAGATGGCGGAGACAACGGTATGACGGCGATTGAAGATCGTTTGTCGGCTGACCACGGCGGCGATCTGGATCAAATGTTGCGTGATGGGAGGAGACTTCACGAGTGAAAGAGAGTTTCAAAAGTTCCAACATATGGTACAGGACTCCACGACACCATTGTACCCGGCCGCAGGAGGAGCACAAAAATTGCGGACCGTGCTTACACTCTGCGATTGAAGGCAAGCAATTGTTGGTCCGATAAGAGCTTCGAGCTCTTATGTCTCTTGGGATTTGCTTCCAGAGGGTAGCGTGTTGCCTACAAGTACGTCTGGGCCATGCGGGTTATGCGCCGTTGGGATTGGAAGTACAAAGGATACACGCATGTCCAAGCGATTGCATGTTGTATCGCAATGAGTTTGTGGACTTGGATGGTGTCTTTGTTTGCAAAACAAAGCGGTATAAGGGCAACGATGATGACATCGATAATGAAGATGTCGGGGTGAAGCGTAAGAAGATGAGATCTCCCCGTAAGGTGATGTGGTATTTTCCTATAATCCCCCGTCTGAATCGATTGTTTGCGAACAAAAGGCATGCCCAATTGCTACGATGGCACGCCGAAGAGCGTAAGAACGATGAAATGCTCAGACACCCTGCTGACTCTGTGCAATATATGGAGGAACATTGATAGAAAATATAAGAAGCACTTTGCATATGATGTAAGGAATATAAGGTTCGGGTTGAGTACGGATGGGATGAATCCTTTCGGTAACATGAGCAGTCGTCATAGCACTTGGCCGGTAACTCTATGTATCTACAACCTTCCTCCTTGGCTTTTTATGAAGCGGAAGTACATTATGATGCGACTACTGATCCAAGGGCCCAGGCAACCTGGCAACAATATCGATGTGTACCTCAAACCATTGGTTGAAGATCTTCTAATCTTGTGGAACGATGGAGTACGGGTATGGCATGAGTATAAAAGAGAGAACTTTATCCTACGCGCATTGTTGTTCGTAACCATCAATGGTTACCCTGCCCTTGGTAACCTGTCGGGCCAAACGACAAAAGGCTTCAAGGGATGCGTCCAATGCTTAGATGGTACAGCTAGTCGGTGGCTGAAGAACTGTCGAAAAATGTCTTATATGCGGCATCGTAGGTTCCTCCGAAAGGATCACCCATACCGCAATAATAAGAAAGCTTTTGATGGGACAAAGGAGACCGCTTTAGCTCCAAAGAATCACACTGGGAGAGAGATATTTGCAGCTGTAAGGGATCTTAAAATTATCCACGGAAAGGGAGCAGGCAGTACATCTATCCCGAGTTCAGTGATAAGGCTCCTTTGTGGAAAAAGAGATCAGTATTTTGGGTCCTACCTTACTGGAAGCACTTAGAAGTGCGACACGCAATCAACGTCATGCACATAGAGAAGAACGTGTGTGACAGCTTGTTTGGTATCTTACTGGATATACCTGGCAAAACAAAAGATACTCTCCAAGCACGGATGGACCTTGAAGATATGAAACTCAGGAAGGAGCTGCATCACAGAGATATGGATACAGGAAAAAGTACCTTCCATGACTGCTACACTCGAGCAAAAAGAAAAAATTAGCTTTGTGCGAATGCTTGCACGGAGTGAAAGTTCCGTCCGGATACTCTGCCAACATAAAGAGACTAGTTTCAATGAAAGACTTAAAATTAATTGGTATGAAGTCTCACGATTGCCACGTGATGATAGCGAGATGCTTCCAATTGCGATTAGGGTGTTACGCAGAGAAAGTCAGAGACCCAATTGTGAAATTGTGTTCATTCTTCAACGCGATTTCACGAAGGCCATCGATCCATTGAAACTAGATAAGCTACGAGAAGGCGTGGTCCACACTCTCTGCGGGCTCGAGATGTGTTTCCCTCCATCTTTTTGATATTATGGTCCATCTCATTGTTCACATCGTGAAAGAGATCTGATTCTCGGTCCGTGTTTCTACATCGGATGTATCCTTTTGAGAGGTTCATGGGGTCATAAAGAAATATGTTCGTAACCGACATCGGCCGGAAGGTTGCATTGCAAATGGTTGGGGAACCGAGGAGGTCATTGAGTTCTGCGTTGATTACATGGATCTCAAACCGATTGGTGTGCCTACATCACGACATGAGGGTAGGCTACAAGGAAAAGGCACACTGAGCGAGAAATCACTCCGTACAAACAATCTAGCTTCATTCACACAAGCACATTTCGCAGTTCTGGGACAATCAGTTGTGGTGGCCCCGTATGTTAACATGCACAAGAGCATTCTATCTAGAACAAACCCAAAGTCGAGAGTTGGATCGCAAGAGAGCATAGACATAACCCGGCGATTGGTTGCGTAGGCACATGATGCATACGGAGCGAGTGCGCTCGATTGAAAGTGTTGGCTCGGGGACCGTCCACTACAATTCGGACATTCCAAGGATACGATATAAATGGATTTACTTTTTATACAAGAGCACAAGATAAAAGAGCACCAACCAAAACAGCGGTATCCGTCTGGATGCCTCGACGACAATGGAGATAGGAAAACCTACTACTGATTCATAGAAGAGATTTGGGAGCTTGATTACGGACCTTTGAAGGTCCCTCTCTTTCAGTGCCAATGGGTAAGACTTCCAAGGGGCATGAACATCGACAAATGCGGTATCACTACCGTGGACCTAAAAGCTGGTCGGATCTGAGAGAAGAACCATTCGTACTTGCTAATTGTGTTACACAAATCTTTTTTGTAACCGATCCAGCTAACAAGGAGCGCCACGTGGTTATTCAAGGAAAAAGAAGGATTGTCGGGGTTGAGAATGTTGTCGACGAGGAAGAGTACAACCAATTCGATGAGCTTCCTCCTTCGGAGAGGACGTTGACCTCGGTCTCATGGAAGAGAGTGAGGACGAAGTTACATACATACGCCGCGATCATGACGAAGGTCGAATCGTAGCTTAGTTGTCCTAACTAAATACATTTTATTTTCTCATATGTAACAATTAATGTATTCTTTTGTCATATGTATCAATTTGTGTGAATTCAACTTCATCTGTGTGTTTTTTTGTATTTGTGTGAATTTTTGAAGCGATGGTTGCTCTACTGCATTTGTTTGAATTTAAATCAAATATTACATGTCTGAATTATTCTTCCAAAATTTCGGAAAATTTGGATAAAAATTGATAGGATTTCAAAGCAGTGAGCAATTTGAATTTTTATTTTGAAATATTAAAACTATGAAAACAGTGAGCAATCTGGATTTTTATAATTTTACAACTTTGTCAAAACTTAGGGGAAATATTTAAATCAAATATTACATGTCCTAAAGTATTCCTCTAAAAATTTGCAGAAAATTTGGATAAAAATTGATAGGATTTAAAAACTCCCAAAGCAATCATCCTTTGAAAACTTTGACATAATTATGCGGAGCTTATCACTTAGGTTGTCTCATTAAGCGGCGGTGAAGTGCTATTACTACGGTTTTGTTTTGAACCGCGGTGATAATGTATTATTCTTGTCGGGTTGAGATTGAACCGGCAGTGATAAATACTTTCACTGCCGGGTGTAGATAAAACCGGCAGTGATAATGTATTATTACTGTCGGGTTGAGATTGAACCGGCAGTGATAAATACTTTCACCGCCGGGTTGAGCTTGAGCCGCGGTGATAATTCACCTATCTTGCGGTTCTCTTTATTATCCGGCGGTGATAGTGTATCCTGCCGGTTTTGTTGTGACCGGCGGTGATACTCTAACCTATAAATTGACGCCGCGCCACTCGGCACCTCATTTCCACTTCAACTTTGCGCCGCCCGCCGTCTCCTCGCATCGCCCGCCGTCGTCCCGCATCACCGGCCGTCGCCTCAACCTCACCCACCCGCCGTCGCCGGACCTCACCGCCCGCCGTCGCGCGACCTCACCACCAACGCCTCCCCCCGGCCTCCTCCGGTTTGATTTGCTTTTCTAGGATGAATTTAACCTATAAAGGCTATATACTAGCATGCTATCGGTACAATTTAGTGCCCAATCTACTATGTTTTGACATAAGATTAATCTGTAGCTTGGGTAGTTATATCAGTCTTGATACTCTTGCCATTCAATGAATTTATCTTGAGCATTCTTCTTTGGCGAGGCAAATGTTACTTGGCGGTGTACTGTAATTCTTAGTATCATTAACTTTTCCCACAATCACTAGAAAATGAATGCACTGTAATTCTTAGTAGCATTAACTTTTCCCAAAGGCTAACACTAGAGAAATTCTTGCTGGGCAGGCAAATGCATGCTTGTTTTATGTTAGCTTCCAGTATGCTTTGTGCATGCAATGTTGTTGATGTTCTAATTTAAATTTGCTTGAACCTCTAGTGTAATCGTGGATTCATTAATGGGTGATTCCTATATTGCATCCAATGCAAACTTTATTAGGTGATTCCTGTATTGTTGCATCATTGTTCTTTACTTTTCTCTTACTCCTTTTTACATGCACGTTCCACACACATGATCTGGTACACATAATGACATAAATTTGTTGAATCTAATCTGATAAGGAGGAAAATAAAACCTTCAATGGCTGTCTTTGTTTCTGATTTAGGATTCTATTTCTGAGTTCAATAGTATCTTCTTGGTTGTCTCTGTTTCTTGTTTGTTAGGATAGAATTGTTTGAGGACCTCGTCCATTTGGGGACACAAATGAGCCACTCGTGTTAGAGATTGTTCTCAATGTCTGTGGAGTCTGATGGCACATATAAGCTGGATAGATTTTCTTGAGATTTAAATAGCCTACTTAGCAAATATTAAGTTGGTAAGCGGGGAGTAGTAGTTCAAGATGATTAGTGCAAGCTGTCAAGTGCTTTACCACGATGTTAGTATAAGTTTAGAATATCCCTTTTCTGTAAGTCTATCATATATTCTTTTTTATTTTTGTGTCATACGCTATGCTTCCTCTTATATTCCATTATTCAATCCATTTTGAACATGTTCAATTGTAAGTCAGAATGAATGGTTTAATCTCGCTTCAGATTAGCATAGGTGAGTGTGAAATGTTCTTATTTTGTACGCACTGGAGGAGGATAAATAAGCAGCCTGAAGCTCTGTATGCATGCTATGTACTAATATCGATCCTTCAAGGGATGCTTTTGTCCCTCTATATTATTTTTTTAGTTAATCTTTCATATAACCAAAGTTTATTGGTTGTCTCATTTTCCTTCAATACTTGAGTAGAAATATCGATCCGATCAACGCAACATTTTCTTACTACGTGTGAAATACAAGTCGGAATGGCCTCCGACGAAGGACAAGTGCCGGAGGAGTTGGGCCCTCAAATATGGACGAAGGAGGAAGGGTAGCCGAATAATAGCCCAACGTCCTATCTGAACTGCGAGGATCCAGCCATGGACCTACAGCGATACTCACGTGGCGAGGTAAAGTTTTAGTACTTTGTGGTTCCCAAAACATGGTAGGCCGGACGACTAATAATTTAGAAGATCAATTTGTAGGCTCAAGCGTCGATCAGCGAAGGCGGCAAGCAAGTCGTGGTCGAACAAGATGCCTAAGGAATTTTTAACATAGTGGAGCTCTCGGCGGTCGGGAAACTGCTATGCGAGTCATCATTGGGGCCGTCTGGGACAGCTGCGGGGTTATTGCTAGGGATGATGTGCCCATCGACTATAGATCATGGATTGGCGCGGAGGTGACCCATGGGTGGTACCCAATGACTGAAGAACTCATTATGGGACAAGCTGAAACAAGTTTTCCGGTTCCCCAAGGGACCGAAGCTGGTTGCAAAGAAAGCGAGCACTCTGCATCATGTGCCTTGCATGGAAGAATTGGAAGACAACACTAAACAAAATTATGTGAAAAGAATGAAGCGCGAATTTTGACACGTACCCAAAGTTAAGGGAGTTACGGGATGAATTTGTGGCGTAAAAGTGCGAAGAAGCTCACATAGTAAGTCAAAGGAACAAAGCAAACGCGGATAAGAATATTCACCCTCACAAACTAGGAAGCTGGAGAGTGCGTGAAGAAAATACCGACATGGGATCGGTCAGAAGAAGAAATAACCCGCAAGGTATAATTCTACAGCGGCCGCCTTAAGCGAGCGATCGAACAAGCTGGTTGCTTGGGATGGGTGCTTCTATCTCCGATTATGGCGCTTAAGCTTGAAGCGATAGAGAGCGGGAAGTCTGCGCGAGAATCACGAGATGCTCACTGCGATCTTCTCAAGGATCTTCGCGCCACGAAGGGAGAATGGCGAGCTAACCATAGCCACAGGTAACAAGGAGCATCCAGTCGCACGAGAGGGTTGGTTTGGTCACGTGGAAAGAAGCCTTCCCTTGAGGCGCATGGATGTACAAGCGTTCAAAGAGATTAAGAGAAGATCGATTGGAGCGTCGGATAAAGATCTTTGTCGCGAGTGCTAGAGGAACAAAGATCGGAACTAGATAAGGCTGTGGAGCAAGCCGTATAGAAAGCTCTCAGCTCACGACCGCCACCCGGTGAAAGCCACGAGCTCATCGGTCCGGTGCTCGTAAGCATTGCGGCGTCCACAGAGATTCGAAGAGCATGGTGCGTTTTCTGTGGATGACATCAAAGAACCGACACCGTGCAAGCTACATTTGGCGCACATGGCATTACCATAAAGGTGGTGAGGCGGGGCTTGGCCATGCCAGAGTCACGGACTTTGCACTATCGCCCGATCTGCGAGGATTCGCGAGGTCGAAGTGGACAGTGTCATCCGCCAATACCGAAAAATGGAGGTAGAGATCCCTGGCGAGGATGGGAACAAAAAGCTAGGAGAAAACGTGAATGGCTTCCTCGCGTGGCGCAAGAGCTTGATTAAGTTTGGCTCGGGACGATGATGATCGGCCGCACTCTCCACACGAGACCTCCGCCCTTCGCCGCCAACGGGAAAAGTCCAACTCCTCCGTCGGCACCAACGAGAAAAAGCCCGACTCCTCCGCCAAAAGCGTAAAGAATCGAACAACGGGAACATCTCGGCGATCGGCACCGTCCTCGAAGAAATCTCAACCATCTGTGAACCCGGGACAACCACAAAAGAAACTATCGGTGACATGGCGAGGAAGAGCGGAAAAAGCATGTAGCGCTGCGTAACATCTCACTTTAAAAAGGTGCCATCAAGTAAGAAGACTAAAGTTGATCTTGTGCGCAAAAGTTTTTCTTGAGTATGGCAAAAGTGCAAAAGACAGGCGAGCTTGAACCTTGCAAAATATCGGACTACGGCGCATATCGAAAGCAATACTTGCGGCGGCTAGTGCCGAAACGCGTTAAGCGGGATGCTCAAGCGGATGATGTTCAACTAGATGCTCTGGCGCAAGGTCTCGGTGGAAGTTCGTTATGAGAAAACATTTGGTTGAACCGGCTCATTTCGACAACCTTACAACTCAAGCTGCGGTAGCGTCCATCGATGGTACATGCGGCGATCCAACGATGGTATGGGCGTTCCCGATCGGATACGGAGCAAGATTTTCACAATGGGGATAACATCTGCTGGGTTCTTTTCACGAGTGTATATGTTGTACCGACAAGATGCCTGGGCGTGAACATACTTAGACTATGGACTTTGTAAGTGCAGCCGATTATATCGTTGAGCATTTACATCTTGTTTAATTGCATCTCTAACTTCTTTCTTAGTAGAATGGAGGTACAAACATGTAGAAGAAATAACAATGACAATCTAGCATTCCTAGATCAGGGGCTCAAATCAGCGAGAAACTTGTGAGCGACAATCCTTTGTTCGTTGAAGACTATTTATTTAATACTTTTTGAAGCGCAATACAAAACCTCCGTACTTTTACCCTATAACTTCAAATGCGTATCTCGACTTATAATATCGTTTTACTATTTTTGCGTAACACGTGCGATATGGGAGTAATTGACTACGTTGACATATATGTGCAGGTTTCTTTGAGTCCTCCTCGTCATCGAGTTAGATGCTAGCGGGATTTTGTCTTGGACTCGGAGAAAACAAACTAATATGTACCAAGACCTTTAGGACATCTTTGAGCATGTAAACTCGATCGTTGCGTTATTACTCTAGCAAAATTCCATTCTATTGCATTTATGTTTAATTACTATTCAAAATCATTCACGGGGCTTTACTTGCAGTCTTGCAAGAAAAGTGTTGGTATCGTCCATACCGGAAAAATTTTGAAATAATAAATGACTTTCCATGCATGAAGCAGAACCCGAAACAATTTATGTGCATTCTATGTATGTACAAATATGCATTCAATTGTCACGGAGAGTGTCGGCTATAACGAAGCCATGGTGCGTAATTACACTTTGATGCCCTTTTTATTTAACAAATATCATCATTAAGCAACTTCCTTTTTGTTCAAAAACAGCGCTCCAAGCGAGAACCAATAAGTTATTCTTGTGAAATTATAGCAATTCAAGAGCGGATCGCGGATTCATTCATGATGAGATCATCATCCAAGCGGCGAGTTCCACGAGTAGCCTCATCGCCCTCATTCCTACGGCCTAGGCGCGTGACATGTCTACTTCAACTCTTTGTAAAATCAAAGCGAGCGGGATGACATGTAGTCGAGCTACATTGTAAAAACAAATTATGTGATCGTAATTTAATATATTTGAATTATGATTTTAACGATGCTTAGTCGATACATGCATATATTTGAATTATGATTTGAGCGATGCTTTATATACTAACATATGGACACTTTGTAAACAATTATATAAAAATATATATATATTGCACAAAAATATGCAAGCTTGTCACTGCGGTTCTTGAGAAAACCGGCGGTGATATGTATATATCCTTTATCGGATTATGGTACAACGGCGGTGCTAGTACAATATCACTGCGGTTTTATATATAACCGGCGGTGATAATTATCATCACTGCCGGTTGTAGATATAACGGCGGTGATAATCCTATCACTGCCGGATTTTGGTTTGATCGGCGGTGATAATCCTATCCTTGCGGATTTTGGTTTGATCCGGCGGTGATAGATCAATATCGATGCGGTTGTAGGTAGAAATGGCGGTGATAATCCTTATCCTTGCCGGTTCTGAGCGGCGGTGATAATCTCGAGTATCGCTGCCGACCAATCGCTGCCGCGCCAATGGTGGCGATGATGGGGTTTTGGAACCGGCGGTGATATCTTTGTTTCAGTAGTGGTGGCGATGATAGTCGGAATATCGCTGCCGGTTCTTCAACCGAGCGGTGGTAATAATACCCTTTGCCGGTTTATATTACTCTAGCCGCGGTGATAAGCTTATCGCTGCGGATTTTTATCCATAACCGGCAGTGATAACAACTTATTATTGCCGGTTATTATTTTTCAACCGGCAGTGATAATCCATATCACTGCCACTTAATATTTTCCAACCGGCAGTGATAAGGTGTTATAAGGTGTTATCACGCGCGATTATTTCTCTAAAACCGGCGATGATAAATGCGATTGCCATATTATCTTCAAAACCGGTTACATAATTTTTTTGTATTATATGTATGATGTAATCTTTGTACTATATATATATTGTACAATACATTTATTACATACGGTATATGTTATGCATAATATTAATGAAGTATTGGTAAAGAATAATTCAAATATATTAAATCATCATAATATTTAACATTGAATACGAATACTCATTTAATCATGACAATATTAATGAAGTATTTGTAAAGCACAATTGAAATCTGATAAATCATCGTAATATTTAATTATTACATTGTTCATTGACAATCGTTCACATTTACATTAATTGTAGCATGTGGCTCGTAAAACTCGCCCTTGGGTTGATCACTTCTCGAGCGATGAACCCGACCATACGCTCTCGAAGTGCTTCAACCCGACATCAAGTAAATTTGTTGGTGCCGAGCTTCACGCGCTGTCATTGATGAAAATGATGCATTAATTTGTGTCATAGTTTTTATAAAGAAAAGTAGGCGTCAACATGTAATGATATACCATCTCGCCGTTGTAGTTGGTACTATCAGTGACGAACGTGTGTATGTGTGTCATTAAGTAGTATGCACATAAATTGTTCCCTTGTGGCTGTCTTAGGCACGGAAAATCGGTTTTTATTCTGAACTTCTTCGTGAATGGACAGTACCGCGTGCTCTTCTTGCGGTATTTTGTGTACGCCCTGTGTATGGTTATGAATACTCATTAAACTTAATTAGGTGCAATTAAGTGCAATGGAATGAAAAATTACAGGAGAAATTACGCAACGACCGAGTTTACCTGTCTAGCAATTCTATTACTTCTTTGTAATCGTTTGTCGGTTTTCTCATTGAGTCCAACACAGTGATCGTACTATCGTCTAACGTAATGACGAGAAGGATCCAGTGAAAGCTGCAAAAGCCCATTAGTCATGACATGGTGTTGCACATGATAAAACTGACTAGTAGGAAGGGAATCACGTACTGAAAGTTGTAGGGTAAAAGTACGTAGGTCTTGTCTTGTAACTTTAGCAGCGCCTTTAGTACGTACTCCTCGATCTCTCTCTCGGTTTATGTATCTTTAATAAGTTTGCAGTTGACAAGGCCGGGATCGAGGAATCCTACCCTTTCATTTAAGTCCGTTCTGAGTGTCATTGTCTCCATTCTACATAAGAAAGAAGTTAGACACTAAGTTTAAGTGCGTGAATGTCTGATCTGAATTATATACAAGAGACTTACAGAGTCCAAATTCTTAATATAGACACGTCCAGAGCATCTCGTTGGTACAACTGGTATAACTCAGAGGTTTATACCCAGAAAACTTCGTCCATATTGTGAAAATCCATTTCTTTGTATTTGACAGGGAACGCGTCGTTTTTTGTCTCTTGGACAAACTGTCGATACCATTGATGTAGGCGTCATAAGCGTAGCCGTCGGTCTACGCTCCTCGTTTGGATCAACAATGCTTCCCGTTAACGAACTTCCACCTTAGAGGGCCCCCGCCCTTTAGCACCCTTACAGTGCTGCGCAGAGTAGCTCTTTTACCAACTTTGTCCTTTAGATTTACGCCTAGAGATGCGCTCGTAGTCGATCGTTGGCTAGGTTGAGGAGATTGATTGCCCGCCGGTCTGTTTAGCTGTCGCTATGTCTAGGAAGAAATCTCTTTTGGCGACCGATTTCAACTTTATCAGTCTTGGCGTCTTTTGATGTGGTTTGTCACATTTGGCGTCTACTTCCTTTCTAGTTTCTTCTTGGTCATATCATATGCTCGTTTCTTACAGTTGTCTTGGCTTCACGGATGTGGCACTTTTCCCCTGGCCGTAATGAATTTTGAGATCGCGGTGCTCTTTCAATATTTTTCCGTGGCGCCGAGCAGAGGCGGACTTTTTTTCGGTGATGGAGGAGGACTTTTACTACCTGGATAGGCCGCGTCGTCATCATTATTATCATCATCGCCATTGTCGTCATCGGATAAAAACATTATGTAGCGCTTGCGCCGCGATGAATGTGCCCGTGCTTTGTCAAGAGTATTTACGCCATCCTCATTGGGATCGTACCTCAACTTCACGGTAATTGTCAACCACACTATCTACCGATACTCTGGCGTATCCCTTAGGAATTGGGCGGTTATGCAACATCTGCCCCTCGCCACATGGCCAAGCCATCCCTTCAGCCACCTTAATGGTTATGTTCGCTGAGGCGGTCTGATCGCAGCGTGTTGGCTCTGATTTTGTCCACGGAAAACTACAGGCCGAGTCCTCTTGAGAGGGCCCGCGGACGCTGGGCGCTTTATGAGCAGCGGCGGGACTCGGAGGTCATGTGCCCGGCGTTCACGAGGGCGCTTCGCTAGCATTTCTTGCATCTTTTGTATCTGTTCTTGAAAATTGAATTTCCCTTACCTGCATCCTTTCTTCTATTACTCGTACACGTGCATCCAACTGTTCTTGTCTAGTTAGTTTCGGACGCTTATAGATAGAAGCGTCCTCTGGGAACGATGCTTTCCAGGGCACCAAGCCTAACCCTCTAGTACGACCAGGGTGCTCTTTGTCACCCAGGGCGCGTGTTAGCTCGTCGTTCTCTCTTCTTGGTTGGAAGCAGCCCTGGGTAGCTTGGGCATGGGCATCTGCGATCTTCATTGAAATTTCCTCTTCTTTCTCGCTTTTGAAGCTTAAGCTGCCATCATCCGACAGACTAGCTCCCCTCGCAAGCATCCAGTACTTTGATCTTGGGGCCATCTCGGACGTCGCAGGAACAACTCCACTAAGAATTAGCTCTTCTTCCTGTAACATCCCGAAAAATGCAATAATATAAAAATTCATATTTTGAATTCGAATATATTTATTCCTGATTTTTCCTGACATGATTGGAATTTATTTGGATTTCTTTGGATTTTTGTATTGAATGAAAAATCAAACAAATAGAAATTAAGGAATGGATAATGGTAAAAAGATAAAAAGTTAAAAGATAAATTTTTGAAAAATTACCATAGAACCCTAACCATGTTGGTAAGTCAGTAAAATCAACATGTAAAATTTTATGCACAGAAAAGTGGGTAAATAAATGAATGACACCTCTTTTTGACTAAAAACAGTGCAAGCCAGAATCAATGAAAAATATTCGAAGTTTATCTGGACCTGGAAAAATTACCATAGCACTCTCAGGGTAGAACTTATCTCTGGTAAAAATATCAGGAAATTATCATGTTGGAAAAGCCTTCTAAAAATTCAAAAACAGAAACAATTAAAAACTAGAAATTGTAATGTCAGAATTTTTATAAAATAAATGCCCAATATTTTGACTTGAAAATTTTACATATACATACCAGATATAGGTATAACCCCTCATAAAAGTTTGAAAAATAAAAAATAAGGTTTGAACCTTTAAAGAAATAAAAATCCAAAATGAAAATTTTGGCATATGTACAGTGTAAGAATTTTAAATAATTCATTACAAGATATTTTGGCCTACAAATTTTACTGAAGTAAGAAGACTTCCAGTAGAGGTCGGTCAAAAAGTTTCACAAAATTTAGACAGGGAATAAATGGAAATTTAATGATCACATGGAGCTGTCCGGCTGAAGGTTATCGCTTTGACTTGCCTCTTCTCACCGACATGTGGGCCAGCCTCCTTTTCCGTAACGGTTCGCTGGCAAGCAGCGGAGAAAGCCCTCTCTCTGCCGGTGGCCTGGCCCCCTCGTCGAGACCTCCTCCCTTCTTTCCCTTTTCTTTCCCGCGAGCTCCCGATCCTTCTCCCTCGCGCCTGCCTCGCCGATCCAGTGCATCTTCGCGTCTTCCTTGCCCGACCAAAGCCACGTTGTCCCATGTGTCCCTCGTGCCATGCTTTGACCGCTCCAGTGCAGCACGTCGCCGAGAGAAATCGCTACGCCATTTCATCGCGCAAGCGCCAAAACCCGCCGTAACTTCCTCCTCGCCGTTCAGACCCTGTGAAGCATTTTTCTCCGGCTATAAATACCAGTGCTACGTCACATTGAGGCGCCCTCTTTCTCTGTTACTCCCAGAACCGAACAACCAAGCGCCAAAACCTTGTTCTTCACCATTTCTGCCAGAAACCCGAAAATGGGGAGGAATCGTGATTGAGCCAAAGTAGTGAGTCTCCTCCCAAATTAGTCGTTTCTGAAGCTTACTAGAGCATCACTGAATACTCATCAAACTTCATTTCTAAGCTTCATCGGCCACAGCACCGCCACACCCTTCGCCCTTCTTCTCCAACTTCGGCGCACGGTGGCGCGCTCCCTCGGCCAAGATCTGGCCCGGCCAACCACCAAAATGGAACCCCAGTGACCCACTAAAGGTCCTCGTGCTACCGATTCAACTGGAGCTCCCTTCCTTTTCTTCCCCGGCGAGCCACACCTCCCTCCGCCGCATGCCACTGGTGGCAGCCCACTCCGGCCGTCCCCGCCGGTGAGCGACCCCACCCCCGTGTGGGCGACGTCCCACTGGTGCTCTCAGTACCCTCGGCCAAGCCCCTCCGCCGCTCCTTCGCCGCCGGCAAGCAGCCCTAGCGCCGCCTCTGCTTCCGGTCGCTGCGCAGTGGGTCCGTCCTGTCAGCCGGTTGAAGCGTTCTCAGTGCAACGGTAAAAGACGCTTTCGGTTCTCTGAAAACATATTTTCATTTTTCAGTTTATTTCAATACCCGAGCCGATTCAAATGCTTGTAGATTTTGCATTATAGCTCCAATTTGAGTGAAATCAATTTCTATATTCATCTAAAATCAAGTAGTTTCAGAATATGCAATAACATTTTGAAAATGTTCAATGGATAAATTTAAAATTCAAATTTAAATAAGAGGCTTAAATAAGTGCTACATATTAAAAAGTTGTAACCAAACTTAAAAATGAATGGAACCAATTTTGGTGAAATACTCATGTTTCGAGGAGTTCAAATAAGTAAAAATATTTAAATTTCATTATTGTTTGAAATACTTTCTATTAAAGGTTGTTTTCAATGCACTAGATATTCAAATATACATAATTTGAGTAAAAGAAATATAGAATAAGTAAAAATTGAATTCTAAATATTGTCATGGCAGTAGAATACCTTAATTTACCAAAATAATTAATATATGATTTTGATTTAAACTATCTTGAAAAAAAAATGTGAAATAACTTAAGTATAAAATGTATATGCATATGCATATAGAATCAAATAGTCAATATAGAGATCAAATGAATTCAAATGATCACCAAAACAGTTTTGCTATATTCCTAGCAGTACAAAGATTCCAGATATAAAATAATATTTAAAGTTTAATAGGTAAAATAATAAATGTTTAATAGCCAAAGTGTAAATACTTGCATGATATAAATAGCTATAACTTTCACAAATAAACTCTGAATTTGATGAAACCAAATCCTATAGCCCTGAAAAATAAGTACTCTTACTGTTTATACAAAAATACCTTATGTTTGTGCAAAGATGAAATAAAATAATGTTAGACCCTAATGATCGCTTATAGGAAAAACATTTCGGATAAAAGCCTATTGTCGCGAAACCAACTTTAAATCACTTCTAGTGTCATGCCCTGTTAATGCCTGAAATATGGATCAATAATCTTATAAGGTGTAGCCGCAAACTGAAAATGAAATCCAACTCACTGCAACGTTAACCTTGTGGTCATGTATACTATTTCAACAACAAATAAAATAACTCGTCTTTATAGTAAAATGTATAATATCAGTTTGGAAATGATATTTAGGATATGGTCTACCATATTCTGGAAAAATATTTCATTTACAACTTTCGTTTCAATTAAATCTTGCTAGTTGAATACCATTAAAAAGTATGTTTGTCATAACCCTTAATGTCACATAAGCATTTTCAACTAAGAAAATAATGTCTCGTCTAAAATCTAAAATGTATGAGATCAGCCTATATACTTTCTTCTAAGTGTATGCCATCCACTTGCGAAGAAATAATCTTATTTCATCATGTTTGGCATATAAATTCTAATAGTCGAATAACCCTTAGTTTTGTGTTTGGTGAACCTTACCGTAATCGGAATAAGTGAACATTGTAAGAATGAAGTTTGTAGCTAATATATTTTTATCACCAGAACCTTCTTAAAAACCATAAATAAATCTAATTAGCTAGCTTATCAGTTATAACTTATTTAAAACCCATCATACGCAAAATCTTAAGGCTAAGTGCTATTAGCGTAACCTTAACTAGTGTTTTAATTCTTTTAATCCAAATAATTTTAGCATCTATAATTCGAAGTTATAAATGCTGAAATTCATAATTTTAGCCTCTTGAATTTGTAAATCAAGAATAGATAATCTGTTAAAAGAAACTCTGTTTTGTTTGTCATTAAGCCATTAAGTTTAAGAATAAAGTAATTTCTTAAATAATCCAAACCCTAAATCATCCCTGTTTTCTGCAATGAATCTTTATTTGATTTTCTGTCTGTTTTCTTTTTGCCTTATTAAAGTTGGTTATTTGCTATTTTTCGATTGATCGACGTGTAGAATCCGACGTCCCTTCCTCCGTCGTTGCCTCCGTCATCTGCGACCGTGTCTTCGTCGTAAGCAATGAATAAGCAAGGCAAGCACCCTCCTTTGACCATCTTGATCCCAGAATTTAATTTGCATTATTTATTAAAATGTTTCATTCATACGTTTACTTTCTGTAAATCCGCTATTTTGTGGTACTGGTAGTTATACCTGTTGTCTCATGAAACTTCCTTGATAAGTATGGATATGTGTACCTTGATAACCATAGATTGAGCTTAGACAATTACTTAATGTCATTGTTTGTATATGCGATTACTTCTATCCATGCTTAGCCATGCTTTTAGAACAAATGAGAATGATGATCAGATCAAAAGTTGTATCTTAGGAAATGGAAAATGTTGGAAATAAAGTTGTTGGTTATGGGTATTTTGATTAAAAACCCAAAATAAAACTATGGTTTTGATGCGGGCGATTATTGGCAATAGCCGGAGGAGCAGAGGGATTTGCACGTAGTTAGGGTGGAGTATCGCCCGTGTCGGATTAAGGACCGAGCAATGGGACGCTATAGATCCAAGAATTTCGTACAACCACGAGGGCTTGTATGGGCGGGACTTAGCCTATTAAGTTGTTTAGGTGTGGCTTTGCATCTAAGGAAGGCGGGAGATTTGCACAGGCATTCGGTTCGATCATGCGTAGGGGTCTACTTACCAATGCAACGGTGTACGCCTTGCCGTGGACAGAAACGTGGTGTTGGGTGTGTTGTGAAAGGAACCACGTCTTGGGTGAGTGTTTCTGTTTTCATGGCGAGGGCCAAACGTCCCGGGCTGGTTCAAAGCCACATCTAGATAATGTAACGGCTCTGTATGATCTCCTTGCCGACACACCAAAGGAAGTGTGTTAACTGATCTGGCAAAAGAGGTTGATCATTCTTTGTGGGTAAAGTTGTACACCTCTGCAGAGTGTAAATCTAATCGATTAGCCGTGTCCGCGGTCAAGGACACTTGGTGAAGTCATTCCAATGTTAGAATGCTTTTGTATTTCCAAAAATTGGGTTTTGGTTTGGAACTTGTTCAGGAGCTTTTGTTTTCATGTCAAAGGATCGACATTGATGGATTCCATTTCTAGATTATTCGATATTTACGATGGGTTGTGAATATTACTTATGCTTTACTTATTTCATATCAGTCAATTATGCTTTTATAAATTCCGTTTGCAAATAACTTGTTTTAAAGTGTCAATTCTGCTTTATGCGAATTAACTGTAGTAGCCTCCTTTGAAATGGCCTGCATATATTATAGGCTTTGCTCAAGTCTTGCGGAGTACGAAAGTACTCACCCTTGCTTATATGTGTTTTTAGGTGGTTATGTTAGCAAAGCTTCGAGGATTCCTTTTCGTCGCAGGTTGCGGGATTTTTCTTCGTCGAATCTTTCTAGGGATTATGCCTTGTCAGTTGCCTGTTGGTTTTGGATGGGCACACTACAAGACTTTGCTTCTTTTGCTGCTATATCTCTGAGTTGTAAAGCTTTCTTTGCATAATAGCTTCCGCTTAATAATATTTGTTGTATGGTTGTGATTCCAATTGTTGTAAACTTGTGAGTGCTAGCCACTGATCTAAGAAATGGCACAGTAATCACATGGAGGTTCCTGTTCATCAGAACGGGGTCTCACACTTCCCTTGCATCCCACTTGGGTACTTTCTTCACGTAGACACCGGTGCCTAGCGTATGGGGGTAAATGTTCTTGTCCGAGTTTGCTTTGTTCTTTTCAATGATAGCCTGGGCTTCATCAGACTTCTTATATTGCACAAATTCATCCCAAAATTTCCTCAACCTCGGGTACGTATCAAAGTTTGGCGTTTCATCCTTCTTCACATACTCCTTATTCAGCTATGTCTTCCGATTCTTCCAGGAGATTCCCATGATGGCTCGTGCACGTTTCTTTGCATGCTCCTACTGATCATCGGGAAACTGAAACTTGGTTGTCAAATCTGTCCACAATGCTTCCTTGATTTCATCGGGATCATACGACGGGCAAACGCCACGACGTGTCCATGATTTGTAGGTGATGGGCATGTTATCTCTAGCTAGGACCCCGCATGCTGTTCGGTATGGCCCAAGCAGTGATGCTGGTATAACCGGTTCACCGACTGCATTAATCTCCACGATCACCTTTCGTTCACCCGTCCGCAACTTGTTAGGACCTTGTTGACGATGCTGCCTCTGTTCACGTGATGTCTGGCCCTGTATTTTGACTACTTCATTACTCGTCTAATCGGTATACGTGAAGATTTGCTCTGAAATAATTACCTCGGGTACGTTTGTTGCCTCTGTTTGCTGCAGGTTGAGGAAGCTTGTCGGGCTTTGTTCCAGGCTTTGGTTCAAATGCTCAGCGCCATCCGGCACTTGTTCCTGGTTAGCGGCCATGTGCAGCTAATTTATCTAAAATTTAAAATTAACAAAGGCATGAGATGAATGTGATGGTATACGTATAAATTGGTCACGCACGAAGTTGTGGACCGAAATGGACTAATTATACGTACAGTATTACACACATTTGGCCATTAGTTTCTTAAAGCTAGTGATATTATTTCCATGCAAAACTACACTACTCGGTACATAATTAAACATAGGAATGGTGATATTACGCCTAGTTTCACGTTTAACTCATTTCACGCATGCATTGCACTAGTATAGAGAACAAAACTAACACATACAATATATAAGGTATTTATTACATGAATATAACAAATACAATATAAGGTATTTATTACAGGAATATAACAAATACAACATAATAAAATCACATGATGCTCCTAGAAACAAGCTGCCAAATTGTCTTTAGCGTCTGCTGCCTCCGTGTATTTCCGTGTAGCCTTGCCATATCATAGCAGTAGCAAAATAAAGTAGACATTAAAAATGAAACATAAAAGCTAATCTGTCAATTTTTTAACATTTTCATGAGAACAAGAGCTGAGATACTGAACCATGATATTAAACAGCGCATCAAGCAGAACAAAGAACAAGGTATTATCCGTTTATTTTTTGATGGTTTCGTGTGAAGGAGAATTTGTACCTGTAGAATTTGAGAGTTACTGGATGGAAGTTCAAAGCAAAAAAGATTGTAAGAAAATTCATATAGATCTTGGTAATTATGAATTTATGATAGCTACCATAATTATTTATTATTACCTTCAGTTCTTCCGTGTCCTTTGTTGAGTTATATGAGCAAATAATTTGGCCAATTTAGTTAGAATCCTTGTGTAGTGGTGAATGTGACCGCATGAACAACGCGACAAATTGCCAATTTGGGTAAGATCTACCATTCTTACAACGATATAAACCAATAATTGTTAGTTTTGACATAATCCTAGCAAGTTTGATTTTCTCAAACATAATTTGATGAATTATTTAAGCTATGAATGGGTTGGATACCCTGTCTGTTAATTCAGAACTATTTCAAGGAAATACCTGTGAGACCACGTTTCTGCAAACAGGAACCTCCATGTGATTACTGTACTAGTCCCATGATCAGTGGCTAGCACTCACATGTTTACAACATTCATATCACAACCACAAGATAAATATCTGACAGGTATATATTACAAGCAGTAATAATCATACAGAGTTAAAAAACTTACAACAACGGAAACTAGAGGAATTAGAAACTCCAAAAGCCACGTGGATTGCCCGCTAACCCTCAGGCAACTGACTTGGCAAACCTAGGGAAACTCATCGTCAAAAGTCCCGCACCCTGCGTGAAAGTAAAAGTCGTCTGGTGCTTCGCAGGATTCGTCCTCTGAGACAGCAGATGCAAGATTGAGTACTTTGGTACTCAGCAAGACTTATGGTGTTTGATAGATGCAATAAAGTAATTATGCAGGCTAATCAAGGCAGGTTAGAGGTTATTTTGCAGTTGCATAAACATTTAAGGATATGACATAATAAATTGAAACATCGCATTTTCAAATGAGCATTTGGAATATAAAGTGATAAGCAAACATCCAAGCCCTTCAACCCAGTCTACCCGACTGCAAAGATCTTCGGTGTCTGTCCTTTGACCCAAAAATTAGTTGCCCAAACGGTTTCCTTTTTAAACCCAGTTTTTCCAGAAAATACCAAAACATTCTAACATTGGAATGACTTCACCAAGCGTCCATAACCGTGGACACGACTAATCGATTAGTTTTACACTCTGCAGAGGTATACAGCTTTACCCACAAGGAATGATCAACCTCTTTTGCCAGGCCAAATTACACAATTCCTTTGGTGTGTCAGCAAGGAGATCATACAGAGCCGTTACATTATCTAGATGTGGCTTTGAACCAGCCCAGGACGTTTGACCCTCGCCATGAAAATAGAAACACTCACCCAAGACGTGCATCCTTTTTCATCACACCCAACACCACGTTTCTGTTCACGGCAAGGCGTACACCGTTGCATTGGTATGTAGAAACCCTTACAGACAGACCGAACCGGAATGCCTGTGCAATCTTTCGCCTTCCTTAGATGCAAAGCCACACCTAAACAACTTAATAGGCTAAGACCCGCCGATACAAGCCCTCGTGGTTGTACGAAATTCTTGGATCTATAGCGTCCCATTGCTCGATCCTTAATCCGACACGGGCGATACTCCACCCTAACTACGTGCAACTCCCTTTGCACCTCCGGCTATTGCCAATAATCGCCCGCATCAAAACCATAGTTTTAGTTCTGGGTTTTTAATCAAAGTACTAGCAACATTTTCCCAAATGAGGATCATACATTCGTTGAAAAGATTGAAAACACGATCAACAGCTTAAGCAGATATTTTATGCTAGCGGACATACCCAAAATGACATTAAGCATGTCTGGTTTTCCCAACTAAGGCTTACAAGGTTCACATGTTCATATAGATTGAGGCAAACCATAATTTACAGGACTAACTACAGTTCTAACCCAAATTAGCATTTGTAGGGAGAACTATCCGGATGCATTGTACATAAGCAAAAACAACATAGAGTAGGTAAATTATTAGGCTCGACATGTTCAAGGAGGTGATTGCCTTGCAACTCGCTGTCTAACTCCGGATCTGGATCGGCGATGGCGTCGTCTTCCTCTTCGAGGATGTCGGACTCTACACGACGATCAAGCGGAAATATAGTAAATATCCAAATTCAGAAAGGGCGAAAAGAAAACAGACAGTAAGTCAAATAAAGAGAAACTGCAGAAAACAGGGTTATCCTTTTGAGAGTTGAAATATAAACTTTCAAGATTTCACACGGTAAATAATTATACATTTGGAACGTCAATACTTTTTGTAATGAACATCATGAGTTTTTCATATGAATTATTTATTTGGAATTTACGAATTCAAGAGGCTAAAATTGTGAATTCTAGTATTTATAACTTCGAATTATAGATGCTAAAATTATTTGAATTAATAAAATTTAAATCACAAGATAAAGGGTTGATTACACAAATCCTTATCAAGCTAGGTTATTAGGTTGTTCATGACTTGAACCAATTAAACTAGATTCTAGCTATTTAATCTCCAATGCACATATATATACATATATATGTGTGTGAGTGCATTTGGCACAATAATTACTACATGACTTAAAGTCAATTCAAACCAAAATTCCTACTTAATCAAATTTAACCATGCTACTGCCATCCTATTGTTTATAAATAAAATTCTGTTTCTTTTATATTTCCTTAATACTTATACATATTTGAATTACTAGTGTATTGGAAGCAAAACCTAAATAGAAAATAATACAAACAAGCCTAAAAATTAAATATTTTTATATATCTGGGTTCTTGGAAATGTAAGGATTCTAGAAAAATTAGTTTCATTAATTTCTAAGATCATTTACAGAAATTTTGTATAGAGCATATCTCTAGCCTTTTAATTCAAATTTGAATTTCAAAATTTCCCAGAGATGGTCTTCAAAATATTTTCACATATTCTGAATCTACGGAAGTTTTCATGAATTTAGAAATTGGTTTCACTATTTTTGGCCAGATGATTCAAAAGTTATGGACATTTGATGTGGTTCGGTTTCTGAAATTCAAACTGGAAATTCAAAAATACGCTTTCGCAGTTGGAAAGCGGCTTTTGGTTTTTGGCGTGCAGTGATTTGAATTCGGCCCAGTGCGACTGACAAGTCGGCCCCGCCCGCCAGCGACCGCGCGGCGCGATCTGTGGCTGACAGTCGTGGCCCGCCTGCTAGTGACTGCACGACGGCGCGCGCACAGAATGGTCTGAGGCTAACGGATGGGCCCCGCTCTTCAGTGACCAACCGACTCAAGAGACTGCGCCACTGACAGTCTGGACCCACCGGTCAGTGACCCGAAACAGGGCATTTTGGTCTAAGGATCACCGCCGGCGAACTAACTCCGGCACGACGGAACGGGCAGTACTATGAGCATCAGTGTGCCTTTGCACATCTAGTGGTGGTGCCCATTCGGCCGGAGGTGGCCGGGAGATGGGTCTCCACCGTGGGGATGCGGCGACGCTAACGGCGACAAGCCGCGCCGGAGTTTTGGCGGTTCCTGAGGTTGATCGGTTCCATTGCGAGCTTCAGTGGCCTGGTGCAGCTCCATTTTACCTAACGTGGAAGGTTGAGAAGGGCTGTGGAGGCGTGTCACCGGTGGCCGGCCGTGAGGAAGAAAACGCGCACGGTGGTGGTGCGCCTGGGGTAACGATCTCTGGAAATGAAGATGCGCAAGGGTTCATGAGTGTACTAGGATGCTTAAGACGCAACCAATTTAAAAGACACCCACCGGATTACTCGATTGACCTTCTCCCCCCTTTTTCTGGTTTCTTGCGAAAATGGCGAAGAAACAAACGATTGAGGTGTTAGCTCGTGAAGCTGGTGTGCTGAGAAGAAAGGAGGGCCTCAAGGTGATGTATGCGGGGTATTTATAGCCAAAAGAGGCGGTCTCTCCAGTGTTTGAACGCAGGGCAGTATTGCGGCGATTCAGTGCAATGGGTCGATGTGGCGCAAGGTCTCTCGCCGGTAAGAACGTGTCGCAGGATTGACGGGGTATGGTGCGGGAGTCTCGAGGCTCAGCGTGGCAGTGACCGGTAGTTCGGGGCAGCGCGAATTGCGCTGAGATGTGGTGAGGAGTCGGCGAAGTCTCGCGAGGGTGCGAGCTCGTCTCGGGCGAGAGAGGAAAGGGCAAGGGCAGAGGAAAAAAGAGGACTGACGGGTGGGTCCGGCCCCACCGGGAAGTGAGTGAAAATGGTCCACGCCACTCGCCAGCGCGTCAAAAGGCTACAGTGCTCGGTCCCACACGTCAGTGTAACACACTTAGCAAAAGAGACAGACTCCGTTCGGACAGCGTCATGTGGGCATTAAAACGGCTATCAATTCACTGTAGAATTGTCTGAAACTGTTTGAACATCACCCCCTGGAAGTTTTCATCTCCTGGTAAAATTTTCAGGCCAAAATATCTGATAATGAATTAATTAAAATTCTGACACTGTGGACTGGTACAGGAGTTGAATTTTGGTATTCTATTTATTTAAAGGTGTAAAATTTATTTATTATTTTCCAACCTTTTTATGGAAGTTCAATTGGTCTTATGGATGTCTCCATAAAAATTTCAAGTCAAAATCTCAAGTGAATAGTTTATAAAAATTCTGACATGAAGATTTCTTGTTTTTAATAGTCTCTGTTTTTGAATTTTTAGGAGGCTTTGTCTACATGATAAATTCCTGAGATTTTTACTAGATGTAGACACTGCTCTAAGGGTGCTATGGTAATTTTTTTGGCTCCTGATAAATGTTGATTATGTTTAATAAATTCTGACTTTACTGTTTTTAGTCAAAAAGAAAGTTAAGATATTTATTTTGCCCCAAATCAGCACCAAAGTTTTTTACTAAATATTTTTACTGATTTACCAGATTGATCATGACCAAATGGTAATTTTTCTAATTTTTACTTTTACCTTCTTACCATTTTCCATTTGATAATTCTATTAATTGGACTTTTCATACAAAGCATAAATCCAAGGAAATCCAATAAAAACCAATAACATCAAGAAAATTCAGAAATAAATATATTTAAATCCAAAATATTCATTCCATTTTATTATATATTGTTTTTCATTTTCGGGATGTTACAATACCTCAGATGGTGCGTCTAAATCCTACTTTGTCTCTCTACCAGTCTACCTAAAGCTCCAAATTTAACTGTTCTGTTGAGCTCTGTTCATTCATCCATACAAATAAAAATAATCTCATACATTCAGGTTCTCTATGTACACTGAACTATCATATTCACAATGGAAAAACTGATGAAAAATCCAAGCTCCCAGTTATAAGAACATGCAGTTCAGGATTAGGAAAAATCCAAGCTCCACATCTGTCTTATACCATGGCAATGCCATACATACATATTACCTGTCAGACTACACCGTAGTTAAGCTCTAGTAACACTGGCGAGGACGAGTACGGATTACCGTCAGCGGAGCTGGCGCAGAGGAGGGCCGGCGCGGAGGGCGGCCGGACATCGAGGAGGAGGGCGGCAGGGAGGAGGGCGGCGCGAGGAGGAGGGCAGACGGGAGGATGGCCCGCGAGGAAGGAGGGGCGCGCAGGCGGGGGAGGGCCAGCGGTGGAGGCGCGATCGCGGAGGATAGGGCACAGAGTGTGGAAAAAACGGCGAAGTGTGGGAAGAAGACAGGGCGCTTCGTTTATATAGATGTAACAATCACTGCCGGTTCACGAATGAAATCCGGCAGTGATATAACTATCACTGCCGGTTGACATTAGAACCGGCAGTAATACCTAAACATCACTGTCGGATTTTTCTCTAGAACCGGCGGTGATGTCGAGGTATTAATGCCGAGTCTAATTTCAACGGGCAGTGATACCACAACATCACTGCCGATTTTTTATTTAGAACCGGCAGTGATGCGTGTGGCCCCAAAAGTCAGTGGTTAAAGCCAAGCTCAAATTCAAACTAGCATAACTTTTCATATATAGCTCCAAAAAGGATGAAATAAATTTATAAATTTGTATAAAATCATGAAGTTTTAGAATATATGAAACATTGATTTTTTTAATCACAGAAAAATTAAGTGAATTACAAATTTGGTAAGAACCCTACATGGACTTTACATAAATACTATAACACCATGAACATTAATTTGAATCTTTTTAATAAAGATTAACTTCAATGTGCTAGATATTAAAAAATACATGATTTATGCAAAAGAAATTTTAAGTAAATAAAAATTGATAACTGAAGATAAAGCATATCCGTATATTACAAATGGAAGCATGTTCTCCATACAAAATAAAGTACATCCGTATATTACAAATGGAAGCATGTTCTCTATACAAAATAAAGTATATCCGTATATTACAACTGGAAGCATGTTCTCCATACAAAATAAAGTATATCCGTATATTACAACTGGAAGCATGTTCTCCATACAAAATAAAGTATATCCATATATTACAAATTGAAGCATATCCTTCATCCAACATAAGACATATCCGTATATTATTACAACTAAGCAACGATTCGACCTTCGTTATAATCACGGCGTATGTATGTAGCTTCCTCACAGTCTTCCATGAGACCTAGGTCGACGTTCTCACCAAAAGGAGGAAGCTCATCGAATTGGTTGTAGTCTTCCTCGTCGACTACATTATCAACCCCGACAATTCTTCTTTTTCCTTGAAGAACCACGTGGCGTTCTTTGTCAGCCGGGTCCCGAACAAAAAAGATTTGTGTAACGACATTAACAAGTACGAATGGTTCTTCTCTGTATCCGATGTGCTTGAAGTCCACGGTAGTGATACCGTACTTGTCGATGTTCACGCCCCCAGGGAGCCTGACCCACTGGCACCGAAGGAGAGGAACCTTCAAAGGCCCATAATCAAGCTCCCAAATCTCTTCTATGAATCCGTAGTAGGTCTGCATATTACCATTGGTATCGTAGGCATCTATACGGACTCACTGATTCAGTTGGTGCTCTTGTTATCTTGTGCTCTCGTATAAAATGTATATCCATTTATGTCGTATCCTTCAAATGTAAGGATTGTACATGACGGTCCCTAAGACAGCGCTCTCAACTGAGCACACTCTGTCTGCGTATGCATCATGTGTCTAAGCGACCAATCTCCGAAGTTATCTCTGTGGTATCTCGCGATCCAAACCTCAGATTTAAATGGGTTTTTTCTTCTTAGCATATTCTTGTGCATATCAACATATGGTGCCGCTACAACTGATTGGTCCAGAACTGTAAAATGTGCTTGAATGAATGAAGCACGATCGTTAGTACGCTTCGATTTCGGACCTAATGTCCCTTTGCCCTGTAGCCTCCCCTCATGGGGAGATATGGGCACACCAATCGGTTTGAGATCCATGTAATCGACGTAGAATTCAATGACCTCCTCGGTTCCCCAACCTTCGGCAATGCACCCTTCTGGCTGATGTCGATTACGAACATATTTCTTCACAACCCCCATGAACCTCTCGAAAGGGTACATCTGATGTAGAAACACAGGGCCAAGAAACCGTATCTCTTTCACAATATGAACAATGAGATGGACCATAATATCAAAAAAGGATGGAGGGAAGCACATCTCAAGCCGACATAGAGTGTGGATTAGGGGTGGAAACGGTCGGAAAACACCGAAATCATTTTTGTTTTCATATTTTTCCTCGAAAACGATACCGGAATCGATAACTACGGAAATGAAAACGGCATCGGTAATTCGAAAATATCGGAAACGAAAATTCGATACAAAATATATATCGGTAACGATCGGAATCCGAAAAAGAGGCCGGTAACGTCGTAACGACATGTACCACCAATTGACTTCAAAAAATTCACACAAATCGTACATTCACATAGAAATTAGTAATAAATAAATATTCACAAATTTACGATGAACATACATTACCAATGTAAATGTATACAATAGCATAACTAATTTAGAAAAGCAATATCTTATAACGCATAACGGCATAAGCATTAAGCAACATCACATAGCACTTACATACAGGCATACATTAAAGCATTAAGCAACAGATTCACATAGCACTTAAAAGCAATACCTTATAAGCATTTACAGTTGACGATATCACACGTTCCATACAGGCATACATAGCATAAGATAGTCTCCACACGAGTCTTTACATCACATAGTATAAGATAGTCTCAATATCTCATATCAAATAATACATTTCTCCACACGAGGATTGAAATTTATTAGTCGCTTGCTACTAGACCGACCAGACCCTTGCGGCGCCAAACCAGAAATATGACATACAAAGACATGCACATAGATAATCGGAGCTCGGAGCACATAGATAATCACGGCGATAAATCGATAATGAAGCATTGGACATACGAAAATAAAAGCAAAAAAAAACATGTGATACTAGCAGAGTAGTTATTATCACTCATCAGCATCAGGAATACGACCAATGAAAACGAGTGATGGGCATAAAGGCATAACCTTCTAAACGAGTGACGGGCATGAAAGGATTGATCTCATAAGTTCTTAGTTTATTTGCAAATATATGTTGCAAATGAGGTGTGCTTAATTTGATATTGGAGCATGCGATTAGAATTTGCAAATATGTTTTGCAAAATTGTTTTGATCATGAGTTGATCATCACATGGCTCAATATTTGATCTTATTGACTCTTTCAAGCTTGTAATCATGCCCTTGATCAAGTCTATGTGAGGGATTTCGAAAAATCAGATTTTAGACTTGAATAACTAAATTAGAGTTTTATTTTTATCATATTTAAAAATATATATGGTTTCTTAAATCATAAAAATAGGTGGAGATTGTAGCCCTTGTGATAAGCTTCGCATAGAGTCCAAGATCACCTAAATCGGAGTTCGGAGTAAAATGTTATGGACGTTTTAGTGGCTGAAGGAGTGTGATCTGTGGGCTGGGCGATTCCGGTAATTACCGACGGAATTTACCGATTTTTTCCGAAAACCGAAGGAAACGGTCGGAACTTGTCAAAACCGTTATCGTTATCGTTTCCGACAAAAATTTCCGATTTCGATTCCGATTCCGAACATTACCGATACCGACACGTCCGATCGAAAAATTCCGGAATCGGTTTCCGGAATTCCGGGATTTATCGATACCATTTTCACCCCTAGTGTGGATCACGTCTTGACACACTAATTTTCTCTTTCTTGCTAAGTGTGTAGCAAGCTGCCGGAAGGTACTTTTTGCCTTTACCCAAATCTTCATGATGTAGCTCCTTCCTGAGGTTAATATCTTCCAGGTCCATCCGTGCTTTCAGTGTATCTTTTGTTTTGCCAGGTATGTCTAGTAAAATACCGAGCAAGCTGTCACACACGTTTTTCTCTATGTGCATAACGTCGATTGCATGTCAAACATCCAGGTGCGACCAATAGGGTAGGTCCATAAATACTGATCTCTTTTTCCACAAAGGAGTCAGATCACGAACACGGATCGATGTATCACGGCTCCTTTCCATGGATAATTTTAATATCCTTTACGGTCGCAAATATCTCTTTGCTGTTGCAATGTTTTGGAGCTGAAGCTGTCTCCTTTGTACCATCGAAACCTCTCTTGTTGTTACGATACGGATGGTCCTTACGAAGGAACCTACGATGTCGCATGTAACACATTTTTCTGCAGTATTTCAGCCACCGGCTACCTGTATCACCCAAGCAATGGACGCATCTGTTGAATCCTTTAATAGTCTGGCCTGAAAGATTATCGAGAGCAGGGTAATCATTGAAGGTTACGAACAAAAACGCGTGTAGCATGAAGTACTCTCTTTTGTACTCATCCCATAGCCACACACCGTCGTTCCACAATAACAGAAGATCTTCAACCAGTGGTTTCAGGTACACATCGATATCGTTGCCAGGTTGCCTTGGCCCTTGGATCAGCAGCGGCATCATAATGTACTTTCGCTTCATACAAAGCCATGGAGGAAGGTTGTAGATACATAAAGTCACCGACCAAGTGCTATGACGACTGCTCATGTTGCCGAAAGGATTCATCCCATCCGTACTGAGCCCGAACCTTATATTCCTCACATCACATGCAAAGTGTTTCTTGTATTTTATATCAATGTTCCTCCACTGCGTAGAGTCAGCGGGGTGTCTGAGCATTCCATCCTTCTTACGCTCCTCAGCGTGCCATCGTAGCAATTGAGCATGCCTTTTGTTCGCAAATAGACGCTTCAGACGTGGGATTACAGGAAAATACCACAACACCTTGGTTGGGGGTCTTTTTTCTTACGATGCACTTCGATGTCGGCATCACTGCGCTTATAACGAGATGCCTTGCAAACAGGACACGCATCCAATTTTACAAACTCATTGCGATACAATACGCAATCGTTCGGACATGCGTGTATTTTCTGTACTTCCAGTCCCAATGGGCAGACAATCTGCTTGGCCTGGTACGTGGTTGCTGGCAACACGTTTCCCTCTGGGAGAACGTCTCGCAGGAAAACTAACAACTCTGTGAAGGTCTTATCGGACCAACCATTGCTTGCCTTCAACTGCAGCAGCGTTAGCACAACATGCAGCTTTTTGAGGTCCTCCTTGCAGCCCGGGTACAAAGGTGTTGTAGAGTCCTCTACCATACGCTGGAACTTCTGAAAATCCCTTTCACTCGTGTGGTCCTCCTCCCCATCATGCAACATCTGTTCTAGATCATCTTCATGGTTATCGATGAACGTATCATCTTGGGTGTCCATGAACGTATCCTCGACCGCCGTGGAGTCGTTGTCTTCGTCATCATCATCAATTGGATGATCTTCACATAAAATCTCATTTTCACCGTGCTCAGTCCAACAAGTATAGGCAGGCTTGAAACCCCTTCGAAGCAAGTGTGCACGAATCGCCTCAAGATTAGAAAACTGCTTCTCATTCTTGCAATCGACGCACGGGCAACAAATGTAGTCCGTCAGCTTAGTTGACTTGTACGCCGCAGCCACGCTCATAAAACTAGTCACACCGTTAAAGTACTCTCTATCGCGACGGTCCGCTTCGTACATCCATCTTCGATCCATCTGCAAATATTTATAACAAATAAAATCTCAGTAAATCAATAAATGGTCACAAATTATTTTATTCATTTAATTTGTTACGTACTGCTAATTATTCAAGAAATCCATTTCCAAATGTCACTATTAAAATCAATTAAATAATGCTATTACTTATAATGGTCTGTCCGGCAAATTTGCATTACTTACAAAAAGTATTAACTTAATATACACCAAGTAAAGAAACAATAATAAGTAATTAGATACAACAACAATTAATTATGTAGTGCTGTCATACTTAACATATTAAACGCAATCACTAATTTGGTCCTCATAAAAACTTAAATTCAAGCTATATCGGATGCCTCTTTATGTCGGATCGGATATTTGTCGGATAGTATCGGATCGGATAGGGATACGGATTTTTTATAATAATACGGATTCGATTCTAGACCTCACTATCCGTCGGATCTGGATCTGATTCGGATAATCCGGATATTGATGGGTCGGATATCCGGATATATGTGTGGGCTGGGCCAAAACTACAATTTTGGTCCAAAAAGGTTTCTTAATTTTATAATTGTTTTTTAATTTAATTAATCCATAAAGCAAATTTCAATTATTAAAATTAGCAGACCAACTTCAAAAATTATGAAATTTTTTTGAGAAATTTTTTTGAGAAAGTTCCACAAATAATATAACATTTAAAAATTTATTTTCAAGGTTTTATCACATTTTAAATTTTCTCAAAAATTCAAAACTTCCTCTTAATAGGAAAATATTTTAAATAATTAGCTAAAAAACATAAAAACTCATAAATACATAATTTATTATTTGAAACATAATTCAACAAAGAATATAAATACTTTTTCTACACACATGACATTTAATAGTTACATACAACGACAATTAATTATGTAGTGCTGTCGTACTTAATTAACATATTAAACGCAATCACTAATTTGGTCCTCGTAAAAACTTAAATTCAAGCTACATCTTAATCTCACTAATCACTGCACACATAAAAAGGTGGTGAATTCAAATCTAGTCTCTAAATTAGAGCTGTAATTGTGCTCAGTATGCAATCGATAATTCTCACAGCCAACAACCATATAGAACGTAATATCCAACAAAAACCAACTACAAATAAAATGTACATCAAGATACGAACCGTAGATCACGAATTAGAAGTGAATTCCACCAAATTTGAGAGCAAAAATTCGCCCCCTCTCTTCCCCAACCGAGCAAGAACATAGCTCCTCTCTGTTCTGTAGGTGGGGCAAGTACGAACGGTATTTATAGTGTCGAATTATCACTGCCGGTTCTTTTTCAAAACCCAGCAGTAAGATATCAGTGCCAGTTGAATAATATAATTCGGCAGTGATACTCTCTGCCCTTCCCGTGTGAAAATTTAGGGTAAGCCTTATCACTGCCGGTTATTATTTACAAACCGGCAGTGACATATCACTGCCGGTTTTATAATACAAACCGGCAGTGACACTGCTCTCATGGTCGCACAGGAGAATTTAGGGTAATCTTATCACTGCCGGCTTTTGTTTACAAACCGGCAGATATCACTGCCGGTTGGAGAAAATGAACCGGTAGTGATATTGCTTCACTTCACGTGGGAAAAAACTATTGTGCCGGTTTTACTTGGAACCAGCAGTGATAATAAAATCATTGCTGGGTGGGCCTCACCCGGCACTGATGGGGCGTCGCGGATATACCCCTCTGTAGTAGTGTGACTTCTATTGAGGCACCAGTTTTCGTCTTCTTGCACTGTATCTCCAAGAAAGTAGTATAATTATCTACTTTACAGAGTTGATCACAGGTCGGCAGGTGACCACGGAACAGCTCTCATACGGTTGCCTAAGATGGCTATTCTATAAATAAAGAGAACCGTAAACCAGGCAGACATTCTAGAGTGAAACTCGGCTGTTGGTTGTGATCTTCGGCATAACTAAAAGGCCGAAATTTTTGGGGCTAAAACTACCCCTCTATTCACGTTCGCGCAATGATCGGGAGCGCACCAACAGATTGGTTATGGTCCCGTCAGCTAGCGCAAGAATAAAAGGGGAAGAGGCCGGCACTCTTGATCACAAGAAATAATCCTGAGTCTTGCATCTACCCCAAAAAACCCATCCGATCTAAACTCTCGCGCTCAAGCTACCGAAGGCCATCACCATCACCGGGAGGTTCACGGTACTTCTTCACCGGCGCCAAGAACACCGACCCAAAATCCATAATGGCCATTTCTTCCTCACCGGGTCAGTAAGTCCTTCTAATGTTTATTTCCGCATTACGGTTTTGTGATCATGATTTAGGCTAGTTGATGATGTTCATGTTTTAATTAAAACCCTAATGCTAACATTTGGTATCAGAGCACCCAAGTCTATTGTTAATCCTTTAAGCCCGGTTTTGGTTCTTGTTCTTGTCGGTTTTGGCTCAATTAAGCTTTGAGAAGAAGGGGAAAAGAGCAGATCCGAACCCAAAATGCCCAAATCCAGAACCCTAATCCCTTTCTATCCCCAAATCAAGCAAAATCTAAAGTCCTAAGAGGGGTTTGAGGGCTTACCGCTCGGCTCGTCGCCGTCCCCCCTACCGATGTTTTTTGTCGCCGTCGGCGAGCCCGCGCGTCGCGCTCCGCTCGCCATCGCGGGTTTTAGCCGCCCGCGCTGCGTCCGGGCTTGAAGATCTTGTCGCCGCCACCACGCCGTCATCGCCGCCCGCGGCGTGTGCGAGTCGTCGTGACTGCGTCGCCGGATCCTCTTGCTTGTCATTGCCGCCGCCGCCCGCCGCGATCGCCGTGTGGAGTTTTCGGGGAGAGGAAGTTGAATGGCTAGGGTTAGGGTTTCGTCGCCCATGTCGCCATTTTGATCCATCCGCAAGCAATCTCTACCGTCCGCGTTCGGATCGGCACCGCCGCTTTGCCTTCCGTGCATGGGCTGGTGCCTCGTGTCGCGCACGACCGACGCCGCCCCGCGCCAGCCGCCGTCGCCTCGCTCGCTCGCGTGCAGACACACTCGCCTTCTGCTCGGGCCATCGCTTCGCGCCTGCGTCCGCGCGTTGGGACACCGCTCCGCTTTTTCGCTGGGCCGTCGCTTCGTCTCCGTGGCTGGGCCGCGCATCGGCTGGCTGGGCCGGATGCCTTTTGGGCCGGATCTCTGGCTCTTAACTCTTTTCCTTTTGTCTCATTTAAATTCAGTATTAAGCATTGTTTATTTATTTATTTCTTGACTATTTATATTATGATCAATTTTATGATTATTTTTCCTGGGCATAAATGTAATGATTATTTTTATGATTATTTTCTTGACTAATTGTTGAATTTGACATTTAATTCTTACATGATGATTATTTATCTCTAATTAAAATGGAACCAACGGGAAATTTTTATTAGAGATTAATTGTTTAATGATGAAGTTGGGATAATGTCATGACCATAATCATATTCTGACCAACGTTGTTGATGAACATTTGTCACCCATAAAATTATTTAGTTCCTTTTCGTTTCTGCCCAACGGTGATGCGAATTGGAATCTTTAATTGTTTCTTGCCATTAGCATGTTATTAATCAGACCAACGTAGGGTTAATTTCATGCATAAAATGATATGTTTTCTAACATGAATTGTGTATATTTTCTCAGCGACCAATGACTCTAATGTTGCAAATTACATCAGTGGAATTGAGCAATTGATAGGAACTAACTTTCCCGCCTGGAAGGAAAAGCTTGAGATCGTCCTTGGCGTTCTCGAGCTTGATTACGCCTTATGTCACCCTGCCCCTATCGCTCCTTCCTCAACCGAGGAGAATTATGCTGAATTAAAGAAAGCTTATGATCTTAACTGTGAACGATGGGAGCGGTCTAACCGCATGTCACTTATGATTATGAAGAGCACCATCTCGGTGGGGATTAGGGGAGCAATTCCCGAATCTGATAAGGCTAAGAGCTACTTGGCTGCTATTGAAGAGCAATTTAAGGGCTCCTCAAAGGCTTATGCAAGTACTCTTATTATGAAGATCCTCACCACCAAATTTGATGGCTCTTGCAGCATAAGGGAGCACGTCATGATGATGAATGACATGGCGGCTAAGCTTAAAGGACTTGACATGGCGATTTCTGCTGGTTTTCTGGTTCACTTCATAATGACATCTCTACCTTCTGCGTATACTCCCTTTAAGATTAATTACAATACGCAAAAGGAGAAGTGGTCCTTGAGTGAGCTCATTGCTCAACTAGTCCAGGAGGAGGAAAGGATTAAGATTGAAGAAAGGGATTAGGCTTTTATGGTCAATAATGGAAATGGAAAAAGAAAGCACTCTCATGGGGACCATAAGGCTAAGAAAAAGCCGCATTTCTCCCCCAATCCTAAGGCGGAAACAAGCAAATTCACGCCTAAAGGGGTGAAATCTCCCACTGCCATCACCTGTCGCTTCTGTAAAAAGGAAGGACATGTGCAGAAGGAGTGCGTCGGCTTCCATCAGTGCCTCGCTAAGAAGGGTAACGATACAATTACTTTTGTTGATGAATCACTTTATGCAGATTTTCCACATTATTCTTGGTGGATTGATTCTGGAGCCACTGTGCATGTTACTAATTCGATGCAGGGATTCAATTCGTTAAGGACCATAAGAGGGGACCGAAGGCTTAGAGTCGCCAATTGACAGGAGGTTGAAGTTAAGGCTATTGGGACGCTTCCATTAGTTTTAGGGAGCGACTTCACCCTCCTCCTAAAAGATGTCCTTTATGTTCCCTCCATGAGGAGGAATTTAATTTATGTTTCCCTGTTAGACAATAATGGTTATTATTGTGTTATTGGAGACAATAAATGTGTGATTCAATTTGAATGTAATAATGTTGGTCTTGCTACCAAGCACGACATGCTTTATATGCTGTCTATTCAACAGTCTCCTTTATTGCTAAATGTGTGTGATGCTCCTATTAAACACAAGCGTAATATGGATAATGAGACCTCGTTGAAACTATGGCACTGTCGCTTGGGCCATATTTCGAAGGGGGGAATGGAGCATCTCATTAAGGAAGAGATACTCCACTCATTGGATTTTTCTGATTCTGACGCTTGTATTGATTGCATTAAAGGAAAATACGTTAAACAAATTAAGAAAGGAGCAACACGCAGCTCATGTCCCTTAGAAATAATTCATACTGACATCTGTGGTCCCTTCCCTATTATGTCAGTAGATGGTTATGATTCCTTTATAACCTTTACTGATGATTTTTCACGATATGGTTATATTTACCCTATTAAGGAACGGTCTGAATAACTAAATAAATTTAAGATATTTAAGGATGAGGTTGAAAATCAGCATAACTCAAAAATTAAAGTAGTAAGATCAGACAAGGGAGGAGAGTATTATGGAAAACATGCACCTTATGGTCAAATTCCTGGTCCTTTCGCTAAGTACCTTGAAGAAAATGGAATAGTAGCTCAATATTCCATGCCTGGTGAACCTCAACAAAATGGAGTGGCTGAAAGGCGTAACCGTACACTTATGGATATGGTACAGAGTATGCGGTCTCACTCCAGTTTACCACTTAAATTATGGATGGAGGCCTTAAAGACAGTCGCACACATATTAAACCGGGTTCCTAGTAAATCAGTGTCATCGACACCTTATGAGTTATGGACTGGGAGAAAACCGAGTTTAAATTATTTACGAGTGTGGGGATGTGCAGCTGAAGCCAAAGTGTTCAACCCACACATTGGGAAATTAGATACTAAGACAGTAAGTTGCCATTTTATTGGGTACCCAGAAAGGTCAAAGGGGTACCGCTTTATTGTCCAAATTGGACTTCTAAATTTGTTGAAACCAGGCACACTGTGTTTCTTGAGAATGATGAAATCAGTGGGAGTTCTAAGGGAAGGAAAATAGATCTTGAGGAAAATCGGGTTTATGTACCTCTATCGATAATCCGAGAGGTTGTTATTCCTGCACCTCAAATTAATGCATCTCCAATTGAAAGTCCTGAAACTAACACCGAAGACTCAGGACATAATGCAGCAACTGATAATGAAGGACATAATGCAGCGCCTGATAATGAACCTTAGGAACCAGCTGTGACCCCTAATGAACCCTTAAGAAGGTCACAACGGGAAAGAAGATCCGCCATCCCAAATGACTATGTTGTGTACATGAATGAAGATGTGCATGATATTGGGAAGGTGGATGACCCCATTTCATTTAAAGAGGCCATGATGAGTAAGAATTCATCTGAATGGCTTGACGCTATGAAAGATGAAATGAAATCTATGAGCCTGAATGACGTTTGGGACTTAGTAGAAATCCCTGAAGGAGTTAAAAAGGTAGGCTGTAAGTGGGTCTACAAAACTAAGCATGACTCCAAGGGGAATGTCGAAAGGTTCATGGCAAGGCTTGTGGCTAAAGGGTTTACTCGAAGAGAAGGGATTGATTATGTTGATACTTTCTCTCCCGTCTCTAAAAAGGACTCTCTAAGAATTGTAATGGCACTTGTGGCCCATTATGATTTGGAGCTACATCAAATGGACGTCAAAACGGCATTCCTTAATGGTGATCTGCATCAGGATGTTTACATGGCACAGCCCGAGGGTTTTGTCATTGAAGGCATGGAGCATATGGGATGTCGTCTCAAGAAATCAATTTATGGATCAAGCAAAGCGCCTGCACAATGGTACCTTAAATTCGATAATATAATAAGAAAATTTGGATTTAAGGAAAATAAAGTGGATAATTGTATATATTTCAAGTCTAAAGATGGCAAATTTACTATTTTGGTTCTTTATGTGGATGATATCTTATTGGCTAGCAGCGATAAGGATATGCTGTTTGAGACCAAAAGATTTCTCTCCGCTAATTTTGACATGAAGGATCTTGGTGATGCCTCTTATGTTTTGGGCATTGAGATTCACCGAGATAGGTCCAAAGGGATATTAGGTTTATCCCAAAAGGCATACATTGACAGAGTACTTAAGAGATATAATATGCATAACTGCTCTGCCACGCCTTCTTCATTGTTAAGGGCGATAAATTTTGGACTATTTCAATGTCCGAGGAATCAATTAGAATCTGATCAGATGAAGTCGATTCCTTATGCTTCAGCTGTCGGAAGCATTATGTATGCTCAAGTTTGCACTCTCCCTGATTTGGCATTTGATACCGGGATGCTTGGCAGATATCAGTCAAATCCAGGACTGGACCACTAGAAGGCTGTAAAGAAAGTCTTACGTTACCTTCAAGGTACTAAAGATTACATGCTCACATATGAGAAGTCTGAAAACCTTGAAGTCATTGGTTATTCAGATGCTGATTTTGCTAGGTGTGTTGATAGTAAAAGGTCCACATCAGGTTATATCTTCACCCTCGCAGGAGGAGCTATTTCATGGAAAAGCTCCAAACAAACACTTACGGCATCTTCAACGATGCAAGCTGAATTTGTGGCATGTTATGAAGCTACAAGACAGGCAGTATGGCTAAAGAATTTTATCCTGGACTTAAAGGTGGTTGTGAGATTTCTAGACCACTAAAGTTTGTCTTTGCGATAACAAAGCCGCAATATTCTTTTCTAGTAACAACAAGTCAAGTGGTGCTTTGCCAAACACATTGACATTAAGTATCATGTTGTGAAAGATAGAATCCAGATCGACTATTGATATCAAGCATATAAGTACTAAGTCTATGCTTATGCGGATCCACTAACTAAAGGCTTACCACCCGGTCTCTTTCAAGAGCATGTTTAAGCATGGGTTTATTGGAAAGCCTCTGATTCTGGAAATGAGGACCATAAGTATAAAACCAATTCCCATTAAGAATAAATAATTATCCTATCAAGATAGAATAATGCACTATTGATATTGGGGTTGCAGTGGTGCTTATATTAACCGCTGTAATACTTTATCTTGGTGTGCTGTTCTGTTGAGTGTGGACTCATGACATTAGCCTTTTGATCAAGTGGGAGAATGTTGGTTGTGATCTTCGGCATAACTAAAAGGCCGAAATTTTTGGGGCTAAAACTACCCCTCTATTCACGTTCGCGCAATGATCGGGAGTGCACCAACAGATTGGTTATGGTCCCGTCAGCTAGCGCAAGAATAAAAGGGGAAGAGGCAGACACTCTTGATCACAAGAAATAATCCTGAGTCTTGCATCTACCCCGAAAAACCCATCCGATCTAAACTCTTGCGCTCAAGCTGCCGAAGGCCATCACCATCACCGTGAGGTTCACGGTGCTTCTTCACCGACGCCAAGAACGCTGACCCAAAGTCCCTAATGGCCATTTCTTCCTCACCGGGTCAGTAAGTCCTTCTAATGTTTATTTCCGCATTACGGTTTTGTGATCTTGATTTAGGCTAGTTAATGATGTTCATGTTTTAATTATAACCCTAATGCTAACATCAGCAACTTAATGTTCTTGAGATCACGTCGACACCTTTGATGTCAGTATCCTGCAGATTCAGTTTCCAGACAACGATTCTTCCCAAATATGACATAGGCACTACTACAGAACAGCACATCACTGCCAGTTTCAGAACACCATCACTGCAGGTCATTGGTGCCTGCAGTGATTGGTTGGCAGTGATACTCGGGGATTATCACTGCCGGCTCAGGAACCAGCAGTGATAAGGATTATCACTGCCGGTTCTATATACAACCGGCAGTGATATTGAACTGTCACTACCGGGTTAAACTAAAATCCGGTAGTGATAATAATTATCACTGCCGGTTATACATAAAACTGGCAGTGATACAGAACTATCACTGTCGAGTTATACCTCAATCCGACAGTGATATGTACATGTCACCTTGCCGATTTTCTCAAGAACCAAGAAGGATGACAAGCCGTGAACCAAATATTTTTATTGCATATTTTTTGTGCAATATATATATTTTTATACAATTGTTCATAAAGTGTCCATATATAGTATGTAAAGCATCGTTAAAATCATAATTCAAATATATCCATGTATATATAAAGCATCGTTAAAATCATAATTCAAATATATTAAATTAAGCATCACAATATTTTGTTTTTACAATGATTTTTTTACAAATGTAGTTCAACTACATCTCATCTCATCTCATTCATTTTGATTTTGCACCGGCTATAGTAGAAGGAGTCGAAGTAGGCATATCATGGGTGTAGATCGAAGGAGTGAGGGCGATGAGGCTACTCGTGGAACTCGCCGTTCGGATTGATGACATCATCATGAATGAATCCGGTGATCTGTCCTTGAATTGCTATAATTTCTGTCAGTAATAACTTATTGGTTCTCAGTTTGGAGCGCTGTTATTGAAGGAAAGAGAAAGTTAATTAATGAAGATATATGTTAAATGAAAAAAAGTAGGCATCAATGTGTAATTATGTACCATGGTTTCGTTATAGCCCACAGTCTCCGTGACAATTGAATGTAAATTTGTACATACATAGTATGCACATAAATTGTTCCTCAGGTCCTACCTCATACATGGAAAGTCGGTTACTATTTTGAAATGTTTCCTGTAGGGACGATGTCGAACACTTTTCTTGCAGTATCGTGCGAATGCCCTGTGAATGATTTTGAATATTAAGTAAACTTAAATGAAGTAGAATGGAATATTGCTAGAGCAATAACGCAACGATCGAGTTTACCTGTTCAGCATGTCCAAAAAGTCTTGATATAGATTTGTTGGTTTTCTCCTAGAGTCCAAGACAAAAATCCTGCTAGCATCTAACTGGATGACGAGGAGGACCCAGTGAAACCTGCACATATAGGTCAACGTAGTCAATTACTCCAACATCGTACGTGTTACGCAAAAATAGTAAAATGATATTAAAAGTAGGGAAATACATACTTAAAGTTCTAGGGTAAAAGTATGGAGGTTTTATATTGCAGCTTCAAAAAAGTATTAAATAAATAGACTTCATTGTACTGTGGATTGTCCTTCACAAGCTTCTCGTTGATAAGCCCCGGATCTAGGAATCCTAGATTGTCATTGCCATTTCTTTTACATGTCTGTATCTCCATTCTACATCAGAAAGATGTCAAACATGCAATTAAATAGTACAAGAATGCACAATAATATATGTAGAGACTTACAAAGTCCACAATCGAAGTATATTCACGTCCAGGGCATGTTGGTACAACATGTACAACTCCTCGAAATTCATCCAGAAGATGTTATCCCTATTGTGAAAATCTTGCTGTGTATCGGACTGCGAACGCGTCCATACCTTCTTGGACTGCTGCATGTACCACTAATAGACGTGTCGCAGTTGTGTTGTCAGGTGGTCGAAATGAGCTGGTTCAACCAACGGTTTCCCCATAAAGAACTTCCACCTTAGACCTGCTCCTGAGCATCTCGTTGAGCAGCATCTGCCTAAGCATCCCGTTGAGCAGCATCTGCTTGAGCATCCAACCTCAACGCATCGGCACTAGCCGCCTTCAAGTATTGCTTTCTGAATATGTGCTCGTACTCCGATATTTTGCAACGTTCAAAAGCCTGCCCTGTCTTTTGCACTTTTGCCATACTCGAGAAAAACTTTTGCGCGTTAGCATCAACTTTAGTCTTCTCAGGTGGTGGCACCTTTTTAAAGTGAGATGTTACGCTAGCGCTTACATGCTTTTTTCGTTCTTCTTCAGTCATGTCAGCTAATAATTTCTTCTGGGATTGTCCTTGCTTCACAGATGATTGAGATTTCTTCGAGGATGGTGCTGACTTCTGAGATGGTGCTAGTGTTCGATTCTTTTCAGATTTGGGCGGAGGAGTCGGACATTTTCTGGTTGGTGCCGACGGAGGAGTTGGACTTTGTCTCTGTGGTGGCGACCAGGGCGGGAGGTCTCTTTGTGTAGAGTGTGGGTTATCAGCATCTTCGTCGTCCTCATCGTCGGAGCCAAACTTAATCAAGCTCTTACTGATGAGGACATCCCAACCAAGGATACAACCGCTGCCCCTTCTTCCTCTACGACTGCTACGCCCCCGACCAGTCATTGTTTCGCCGCTTCGCCGTCTCACGACGTCTGGAGGGCTTAATCCAGAAGCAAGCCCTTTCCATCCACCTTTGCTAGACCAGCACGTCAAGAACATCATCCGAGGACAGCCCACGCGCCAAGGAAGGCCTAAGATAAAGCCCAATTCGTTGCTGAGTCCGGTTCGACCATCCAGGAGCAGCAGTACATCAAACGAACGTCACGGCCACATCCGAACTCCGTTTTCGACGTTCGATAACTCGTTTGAAAGGTATCGAGATAACCATTCGAATGGATTTGATCCCGAGGCCAAAATCCTCATGGAGCGAAGGAAAATCATAGAACAATCTCACAGGACAGAAATTCCAGGTGCTGCGCCACCTTTCTTTTGGGCCCAAGGCCCATGTACTCTTAGGGTTCCACCCCTCCTTTGGCCAGCGCCCCTCTCCTGGCTGCCGCACCCTTCTTGGGCACCCCACCTTGTGTGGGTACCCCTTTATATTGGGTTCTCACCCCTGTTCTTCGTTTTTTAGGTTTTGTTGTGTTTTGGTAGACCCCGTGTGCGTCCCTCCTCGTGTTTGCGCGTGTCGACTAGACCGCCCGAGCTGGGAAACAAAACCTCAACTTGTTCTCTTTGTTTGATTTCAATACTACCTTTTCAGTTTGCTTCATACTTTGTTCTTGCGGGTTCTCAATTTCTTGCAGGAACTACTGATCATTGGATCTTGTATCTGTGTGGATTTGGCATTGTGATTGCGAAGCTCCCATCCTGTTTGGTAGGAAGCCCTCAATTCGGTGCCATCAACACCTCCAAATCGACGTATCATCATCTCACTGAAAGATCGGGATCGCCGTCCCCATCAAGTTGGTATCAGAGCTCATGGTTGCTCGGTGAGATTTTCCATCATATTTCGTTTTCTACCTAGAGTCCAGAAAATTTGCCCCACAAAAAAAAAGATTTGTCCTTTTGTCCAAGCTAATTTGTGCCCTAACTTTTACTACTTGTTCTTGGTTTGTTGAATCGTCGGTTGCATATTCGTGTCTTTGCTGGTTTTAGAGTCTAGTCCCGTTAGAGTTTCGAGTTCGAGTCACGTTTTGGTCACAATTGCTTTCGCTTTGGAGTCAGTTTCTACTAGTTGATCAGATCGGGACTCTCAGTGGTTGTTGGAGATCAGAAGAGAAGAGAAAAAAAGCTGCACAGATTCAATTGCAAAAAAAAAGTTTAGAAAGAAAAAAAAAGGGGAGAAAAAAAATCCGAGAAGAGATCTCTTTCCCTAGTTGGGTTCGGTTCGGTTGGCAGGAGATAAGAAGGTATCTGTTTCGGTTTAAGAAAAGATCAGTGCGAAGGAAAGTGTGGCCTTTTATTTTGCTTAGGTCTGGCTTTGAAAGGAAGGTATAGGCCGCCCCTCTCTAGTTTTGCATCCAACTTTCCTTTTGAAGTGGATTCGGATCCCCTCCGGACACCCTACACGAAAACTGCCATAACTTTTGCATACGGCGTCCGATTGGGCTGTTTGAGTACTCAAAATGACCGGAACGAAAATCTACATCCAAAAATCAACAAGTCCAGCTCTAATTGTTTTCCTGAGGCTCTGAAAAATTCGTTCGCCCCCAAAAAACTTCGTTTAGGGCCTCAAAACGTCCACGGAAGTTCGGAAAAATTCTGCTGGCTCCGTTTTGGCTGAAATTTTTGCTGTTGGTGATTAGGCCCGCGTCTCTAGTACGGTCTAGCCTAGGACCAGCATTGTACTAATTTTGAATGACTTTTCAGCTTACTTTGGTTCAGTGGTACTAGTTCCTCCTTTGCTACATATTATTGCCTGTCCAAGCTCCACCATCTTCTAATCACACAGGTTCCGGAATTTGCAATCGCTTGCCACATCGAGAACTTGTAAGAACTTGGTAGAAGCGTGAGCATGTGTGAGGCTTACCACTTCATACGACCTAGTAGTTTATAGGAGCTTTCATATCTGTGTGAAGTTTCTTTGTTTCTACTAACTATGGCAGGTAGTCCAAGCAATCGTGGGAGTAACGTCGGCAGTGGGAGTGAACATGAGGACTGCCTCACGCCAAAAGAATGGTGTTGGGTCACTCATTTCGAGAGGATGCACCATCAGCTTGAGATGCGAACTCGTGACACTCTTGATGCGATTCAGGCGCAATTGGCACCCCTCACTGAGCTTCAAGCACAGCTAGCACAACTTCTTCAAGGTGCAGCCCCCAACAATGGTGCCGCTGGTCATGCTTTGGGCCAACGCGGCGCTACACCGGTTGTCCCTGTTACTTTAAACGGGGTGGCTCAAGAGGAGAACAGCTACGCTGCCGATACTAAGGACGACTACAGGGTAAATGTGAACAACGACCGACCTCATCGTCGACTCCGCTATAACAGGCAAGGTATGGCTAGAAATCAACATGATCATAGGGAAGAACGTGATGACTCTATGGAAAAAAATGAAATTTACTATGCTTCCTTTTGATGGTGCTTATAATCCTGATGTTTGTCTAGATTGGGAGTTGGCGGTAGATCAAAAATTTTCTTGCTATGACTTCTCTGAGCGTAGAAGGGTGCACGCTGCCACTAGTGAATTTACTGGTTTTGCATCTATTTGGTGGAAAGAACTTTGTAGAGCCAACCGTGATGTACCTACAACTTGGGATGGGTTGAAGCGTGTCATGAGGGCTAGATTTGTTCCTACATACTATGCTCGTGATTTATTGAATAAAATGCAGCGCTTTAATCAAGGTGATAAAACGGTTGAGGAATATTATCAGGCATTGCAAATTGGCATGTTGCGCTGTGGGTTAGAAGAGGGTGAAGATGCGAAAATGGCTAGGTTCTTGGGTGGGCTTAACCGAGAGATACAGGATATACTTTACTATAAAGAATACAATTCTATCACTCGTTTGTACCATCTTGCTTTGAAAGCAGAAAGGGAAGTGCAGGGTCGACGATCGACAACGCGAGGTAATACTGGAGGCTCTTCCACATCCAAGTCGGTCCAAATCCATACCAAGGCATCATCTTCCATACCTGGAAGTGTACCTACACCCGCTGTTCCAGCTACTTCGACGTCATCACACATTCCGGAGGCAAACAAGTCAGTCACACTTCAAGCACCCACCAAGAGTGCTTCCTCAGTTGCCTCCACCGGTCGAACGCGGGAAACACAATGCTTTCGATGCAAAGGAATGGGGCATGTGATGCGAGACTGCCCTAATCAACGTGCTCTAATAATCAGAGAAAATGGTGAGTACACTAGTGATAGTGACATTGATGAAACTGAATATGCTCTTGTTGCCACTAACACTTCAGAGCCAGCAGAAGAGATTATCACTTATGCAGCATCCGAGAAATATCCGACTCTTGTTGTCGCACGTGTACTTAGCGCACAGCCTGCACACGATGAACAAAATCAACGCCATACTATCTTTCAGACAAGGTGTGTGGTGAATGAGCGCGCCGTGCATGTCGTTGTTGATGGAGGTAGCTGCAACAATCTTGCTAGTGTAGACATGGTCGAGAAGCTTGGCTTGACCACAAACCCACTTCCTCAACAATATGAAATTGAATGGCTCAATTCCACTGGTAAGGTTCAGGTAACAAAAACCGTTCGAGTACCTATCTCGATTTGTTCTTATCATGATAATGTTGTTTGCGATATTGTACACATGGATGCTTGCTCTCTTTTATTAGGTAGACCGTGGATCTTTGATATGGATGCTATACATCATGGTAGGACCAATGAGTATATTTTCTTGTATAAGGGAAAGAAAATTATTTTGAAACCCATGAGCCCTACAGAACTAAGAAACATTGATGTTAAAAGAGCTCAAAGAGAAAAAGAAGAGAGTGGAATTAAAACTGTAGCTAGTAAATCAACCCATTCAACTACACCAGTTGCTCAAAAACCTGATCTTAAGTTGAAGGGTGAAGTATTGTTGGCTGCAAAAGTTCTCTCACAAGATAACATGGATAGTATAGAACCATTGCCATTCTCTGTTACTTTGTCTTCTGTTATTACTGATACTTTGCAGGATAATGAGATGGAGTCGAGGATGACTCCAATTCAAGAAGGGGAGGATGATGAGGACATCCCAACCAAGGATACAACCGCTGCCCCTTCTTCCTATACGACTGCTACTTCGTCCCCGACCGTCGCTGTTTCGCCCGCTACTTCGTCTATGACGTCTGGAGGGCTTAATCCGGAAGCAAGCCCTTTCCATCCACCTTTGCTGGACCAGAACGTCAAGAACATCATCCGAGGACAGCCCACGCACCAAGGAAGGCCCAAGATAAAGCCCAATTCGTTGCCGAGTTCGGTTCGGCCATCCAGGAGCAACAGTACTTCAGACGGACGTCACGGCCACATCCGAACTCCGTTTTCGACGTTCGATAACTCGTTTGAAAGGAATCGAGATAAACTTTCGAATGGATTTGATCCCGAGGCCAAAATCCTCATGGAGCGAAGGAAAATCACAGAATAATCTCACGGGACAGAAATTCCAGGTGCTGCGCCACCTTTCTTTTGGGCCCAAGGCCCATGTACTCTTAGGGTTCCACCCCTCCTTTGGCCAGCGCCCCTCTCCTGCCTGCCGCACCCCTCTTGGGCACCCCACCTTGTGTGGGTACCCCTTTATATTGGGTTCTCACCCCTGTTCTTCGTTTTTTAGGTTTTATTGTGTTTTGGTAGACCCCGTGTGCGTCCCTCCTCGTGTTTGCGCGTGTCGACTAGACCGCCCGAGCCGGGAAACAGAACCTCAACTTGTTCTCTTTGTTTGATTTCAATACTACCTTTTCAGTTTGCTTCGTACTTTGTTCTTGCGGGTTCTCGATTTCTTGCAGAAACTACTGATCATTGGATCTTGTATCTGTGTGGATTTGGCATTGTGATTGCGAAGCTCCCATCCTATTTGGTAGGAAGCCCTCAATTCGGTGCCATCAACACCTCCAAATCGACGTATCATCATCTCACCGAAAGATCGGGATCCCGTCCCCATCACTTACGCTAGGCGAGGAAGCTATGCACGTTTTCTCCTAGTTTTTTGTTTCTATCCTCGCCAGAAATCTCTACCTCCATTTTACGGTATTGGCGGACTACACTGTCCACTTTGACCCTGGTGAATCCCTACGGTATCGGGCGACAGTGCAAAACCTGCAATTCCTGGCATGGCCAAGCCCTGCCCTCAGCCACCTTGATGGTAATGCCATGTGCGGACAAATGTAGCTTGCACGGTGTCAGTTCTTTGATGTCATCCACAGGAAAATGGAGTCCGTGCTCTTCGGGAATCCCTGTGGACGCGCAGCTGCTCTTACAAGCACCAGGACTGATGAGCTCAGGGCTTTCACCGGGTGGCGGTCGTGAGCTAAGAGATTTCTGTACTGTTTTCTCCATAACCTTATATAGTTCCGCTCTCTGTTCCTCTAACGCTTTCGCGACAGCATCTTTTATTTGACGGTCCAGTTAATCTTCTCTTAATCTCTTTGAGCGCTTGTACAACCATGCGTCTGCTGGGAAGGCTTCTTTCCACGGCACCAAACCAACTTCTCGGGTGCGACTTGGATGCTCCTTGTTACCCAGGGCTAGGGTTAGCTCGTCATTCTACCTTCGTGGCCTGAAAGATCCTTGGAAAGACTGCATGTGAGCATCCGTGATTCTGTGCGACACTTTCTTCTCTCTTTCGATTCTGAAGCTTAAGCTACCATCATCGGAGATAGAAGCACCCCCCTCCCAAGCATCCAGTGCTTCGATCGTTCGCTCAAGGCGGCCATCGCAGGAATGACACCCTTGTGGGTTAGTTCTTCTTTGGTCCGATCCCATGCTGGTATTTTCTTCACATACCCTCCTGTTCCTAGTGTGTGAGGGTGAATATTCTTATCCGCGTTTGCCTTGTTCCTTTGACTTACTATCTGCGCTTCTTCAAACCTCTTGTATACCACAAAGTCCTCCCAAAACTCTCTTAACCTTGGGTACGTGTCAAAATTTGGCGTTTCATTCTTCTTCACATAGTTCTTATTTAGTGTCGTCTTCCAATTCTTCCACGCTGTGCACATGATGGATAGTGCACGTTTCTTTGCAACCAGCTCGATCCCTTGGGGGAACTGGAACACTTGTTTTAGCTTGTCACACAACGAGTTCTTTAGGTCATTGGGAACCACCCATGGTTCACCTCGGCGCCCAATCCATGATCTGTAGCTAATGGGCACGTCATCCCTAGCAAGAACACCGCATGTTCTCCTATACGGCCCCAACGATGACTCGGGTAGAGCAGGTTCCCCGACTGCTGAGAGCTCCACTATGTTAAAAAGTCCCTTAAGCATCTTGTTTAGACCACGACTTGCACGCTGCCTTCGTTGATAAGACGTCTGAGCCTGCAATTTGATCTTCTCATGAGTCTTCTGGGCCTACAATGTTTTGAGAACCACAGTATACTTAAACTTTGCCTCGCCTACGTTACTGACGTTAGGTTGGTCCATGGCAGGATCCTGCATGTTCAGGTAGGACGTTGGACTATGGTTCGGGCTACCCGTTCCTCCTTCATTCATATTTGAGGGCCCAACTCCCTCCGGCACTTGTCTTTGGTCAGAGGCCATTCCTAGTAAGTTTATCGGAAATTTCAAATTAACAAGGTCATTTTTGAAGCACACATACAAATGAAGATTGACATAACGAATGAACATAGATGTAAAAGCATATGAGCGTACGTATTCAGATGCAAAACAAGTTCTAATTATGATCTTTTTGTAGACTATGCTAGTATATATATCCCTTCGAGTGTTTTAAAGTTAGTCCCGTGATATTTTGCACTTATTCGGGATTGTTTTCATATAGATTATCATTAAGCCTTAATATGGATTATCATTAAGGCTTAAACTTAGAGGCAGTAGCAGATCGACCTAAGTCATTTTCTTTCGTGTCTTTCTCAATTTCAATTTCACCACAAATTGTAAAATTAAAATACGGCTAATATTTATTGAAAGAGTGAGTACTCAATAATAATGTACATAACAATTCCGGAACTTATCAATTCTAAGAAATAAAATTAATACACATATTTGAAAGACCCGTACATCTTTAAAGAACTTGTACACATATATATATTTTTTGATCTTCATAAACATACATCTTTGAAGGACACATACACATATACATCTTTTTTTTGAATCTGCATGCTCCAGAATAATTTGACCATGAACACAAATATACACATACACATACACAGGATATATACGCATACAGGATATTATACGGGCATATACACATACACATACACATACACAGGATATATACACATACAGGATATATACACATATACATCTTATTCGAGATTGTTTTCATATAGATTACCATTTAGCAAGGGAATTTCATGATGTCAATTTAACGACAAATGCATAACAAGTGTAGAGCACAAAATACATCTTTCAAGGATACATACACATACAGCTTACGAGGATACATACACATACATCTTTTGAGGATACATACAAATAGAGCAAGAATCTATTTCTAATCCCAAATAACAATATGATAAAAATAACATAATTCAATTCACTATTATAATAGAATCTTAATAGACAGATTAAACTCATATCACTATGCAATCTGATTAGCATTTATTAGAATCCACAGGCAATTAATTATTGGAGAGCACAAACTACAGATCTCTTTATCATTTGAGTCACAGGACAGTGGGTGAAAGTGCCTGGCCCTGCATCGCTATATATCAACCTGCATGCATTCACTCAGCAGATCAAACTTCTATCTAATATACAACTAACAGACCACATCAAATAATCAGTGTGGGGTCTGCTATGATTTTGTTGACATGTTCCAGATTTAGCAATTGAGATTAAACTCAACCAAGCAAGAACATATTTAGATCTAACTACAGCAAGAAGACAGAAACTTTGATGCATAGATAAGGTGTTGTACACAGTATGGCTTGATTGTATCGGTGATCACAGATTCAAATATATTCATCAAGGAAAAATATCCATTTCAATTGAAAATATTGGAACAACTGTATTCCATCTTGCCTATAGAGCATGGACCAGTTTCATAAGGTAAACCATGTCTTCAATTCTACAATATGTCACTTTTTGTTAATTGTTTGCTAACAAAATCAGCATATGAGATGCAGCAAATCAGAGGTATTAACATGGGACACATTCTATGCCCACAATGTCGATACCAGATGGGAATAACCAAAGAGGTTGTTGAATATGAGATTCATACTTAATGCATAAAGTGTAAGAAATATTTACTTTGTTCCAATTATTGATTCCTTTCTACTAGTTTTATAAAATCATGTGCTGGAAAATTGGCTTAGTAATGAAATTGGCATTGCAAAGTGGTTGTGTTCATAGCATGTGTTGTGCTTTTGTATTTGCTGTTTCAGATATTTACTTGATATGCTTGTGATGGCATATTAATAGTTCTGCTTAATGCAATGCGCTCGTGTGAGTGGTTGCATAGATTGATGTTGAGTCAAGTCGTGGACTTGTGCTCGGAATTGTTTCTTGTTTATTCGTGTGCAGGTGTTGCTTGAGGGCGAACGTGGTCGATAACGGGACTGGAACTAGGTTCGTGGATGAACTGAGGTTCGGGACTAGGTTCAGGGAGGAATCGAGGTCTTGATGGTCAAGGATGTCATGCGGAACGTTCGGGCTAGAGAACGGTGCACATGGAGGTTGGTTAGTCACACGAGAGCGGCAGGTGGGCCGTACGTGTGCATGTGTGAATTTTGGGTAGTTTGCATGTATTGGGCCAGGTGGACATGCATGCGAACTGTTGCTCATTTTAAATAAGAGAGGGATGTCTCCTGTTTAGATGTGAGAGCTGAGTATTAGGGTTTGTACTCTTTTGTTTGGAGTACTCTAACCAGATTAGACAAAAGAAATAAAAAATTACTTGCGGCCATAGAGTATTTTCTTGCGACTGGTTTTGATCTTGCGCAATCAGGAGATTTTCTTGTGAAGGCTGGTGTCCATTGCGCCCGATGGTCTTCACGGCCAGAGCATTTGTTCCTGGCGCCTGATTGCTCCTGGCGGCTGATTTTTCCTCGCATCCAGAAGTACCAGTGGCGACACCCGAGCGAACGAAATCGGCGTTACAGTGTTCCCGTAGCTACAGTAAACACTGTGATACAGTATTCCATTGCTACAGTAAATCGTGGATCACTGTTCATACGCGATTTGCTTCGGTGCTCACTTCTGGTTCGGTTGCCCGGTTTTTGTGTTTATAGATTGATTCATTGTCTCTCTTGATTCAGTAAATTTAATCTTAATTTGATCCATCCAAAACCTTCCTAAGGCATCAACTTAGAGTTCCTGAAAATTTCATTGGCTAATCTTTTGTAGATTTTGATTAATCACAAAATTAGGGTTTGATCACTTCTCGTCATAATCTGTTGCAGCAAGCTTGCGAAGTTAATAACATTTGATCCGTAGGTCCGATCGATCTGATTCTTCTTTTGTGAGAGTCTTCCTGGGATCTAGTTTATACAGGTCAAATTTCAGGTCAATCCGACGGTTGGATCTCCGGCAATTCACGATTTACCGAACACATCTACTCTGTTTTGTTGAATACGAAAGCAATTATTTGAGTCCGAATTGGGGTGAATCTTTAGTAGATCAAAAATTTGATTTTAGCTTCCGCGCAATCATTCACGCCCCTCTAATTGCTAGTTTAGTATATATCGATCCTACATGTTTTGTGAAGATAAGTCTTCACTCTTCAGGCTTGGACCGGACTCATTTTAGCTCACTTGCTCTGAGAACCTCAAGTTTCTTTTGTTAAGTCAACAGGAACAGAACAAGCACGGGGAAGGGAGAAAAATGGCTTCACCTCAGTGGGGATGCGACAGTGGCAACGAAGGCGAGGGGACGCGACGGCGGTTAGTGTGGGGAGGACGAGGTGGCGACGGGGAGGCACGATGCAGGCGAAGGTGCGTAGGTGAAGGTGGCGGCGGGGAGGCTCGAGGTGGCGCAGAGGCGCAGGTGACGGCGTGGAGGCCCGAGGCGGCGACGGGGAGGCTCGATGCGGCCGAAGGCGAGGAGGTCGGAAGGTGAAGGTGGCGGAGATGCAAGTTATAGGAGAGGGATTGGGTTGGGCGCGGCAGTGATATTTATAGGGGTGGACTATCACTGCCGAGTCCCAACAGAACCGACAGTGATAGAATATCACTGCTAGATCACAAAGACAGCCGACAGTGATAGTGGCTTATCACTGCCGATTCTACTAAAACCCTGCAGTAATACGTAGTATCACTGTCGGGTTTTAGTAGAACCTGCAGCGGTAAGGACACTATCACTGCCGGTTCTACTAAAACCCGGCAGCCGGGGTTAAAGAGAGCCGACAGTGATAGTATCCTTATCACTGCCGGTTTATCCTACAAACCGGCACTAATAATATACAGTACTGCTGCCTAATTAAGTGGAACTTTTAGTTTATTTCATTTCAAAGACTGACGGCTCTGGGATTTTTGAAATACTATCAAATTTGATCCAAATTATCTGAAATTTTTTGGAGGCATACTAGAGGCATATAATATTTTATATAAATATTTTCCCTAGTTTTGACTAAGTTCTAAAATTCTAGAAAACCAGATTGCTCACTGTTTTAATATTTCATAATTCAAATAGTGCTTAAAAAATTCATATTAAGGCTTAAAAAATTCATATTTTTAAATAATTAAAAATTGTTAGATGGGTATAGTCAAAATATATCCTAATTACTTACAATTATATTGTTATTTGCAATTATATGCTTATGTGATGTTTGATTTAATTAATTGTAGATGGACCGAAGGTGGATGTATGACACGGACCGTTGCGGCGTAGAGTTCTTTAATGATGTGACTTGTAACAATTCACACAAATGCAGTGAAATCCATTACTTCATTTAATACATTAATTGTTACACATGAGAAAATAAACATACCGTTCGTACAAAAGAAAGCATATCTTTAATTTGAATAACTAAGCTACGATTCGACCTTCGTTATGATCGCGGCGTACGTACGTAGCTTCCTCACTCTCTTCCGTGAGACTTAGGTCAACGTTCTCTCCGAAAGGAGGAAGCTCATCGAATTGGTTGTATTCTTCCTCGTCGATAACATTCTGAACTCCGACATCCTTCTTTTTCCTTGAATAACCACGTGGCGTTCCTTGTTAGCCGGGTCAGTTACAAAGAAGATTTGTGTAACAGAATTAGCAAGTACAAATGGTTCTTCCCTGTATCCGACGAGTTTGAGGTCCACGGTAGTGATACCGTACTTGTCGATGTTAACACCCCCTGGAAGTCCGACCCATTGGCACCGAAAGAGAGGGACCTTCAAAGGTCCATAGTCAAGCTCCCAAATCTCTTCTATGAATCCGTAGTAGCTTTGCCTATTTTCATTGCTGTCATAGGCATATGTACGGATATCGCTGTTTTGGTTCGTGCTCTTTTTATCTTGCGCTCTTGTATAAAATGTAAAACCATTTATGTCGTATCCTTGGAATGTTCAAATTGTAGTTGACGGTCCCTGAGCCAACACTTTCAACCAAGTGCACTCTGTCTCCATATGCATCATGTGCCTACGCAACTAGTCGCCAAAGTTATCTCTATGCTCTTTCTCAATCCAACCCTCTGACTTCCCTGGGTTTGTTCTGGATAGCACGCTCTTGTGCATGTTGACATATGGGGCCACCACAACTAATTGTCCCAAAACTGCGAAATGTGCTTGTGTGAATGAAGCTAGATTAGTTGTACGGAGTGATTTCTCACCTAGTGTCCCTTTTCCCTGTAGCCTCCCCTCATGCCGAGATATAGGCACACCAATCGGTTTGAGATCCATATAATCGACGCAGAACTCAAAGACCTCCTCGGTTCCCCAACCATCTGCAATGTAGCCTTCCGACCGATGTCGGTTATGAACATATTTCTTTATAACCCCCATGAACCTCTCAAAAGGGTACATCTGATGTAGAAACATGAGACCAAGAATCTGTATCTTTCACAATGTGAACAATGAGATGGACCATAATATCAAAAAAAGATGGAGGGAAACATATCTCGAGCCTGCACAGAGTGTGGACCACGTCTTCTTGCAGCTGTAATATTTCAGATTGGAAAATTCTTGATTTGGGTTGTTGGTGGACCCACCTGTGATCTGAAAAGATGGGAAAAAATGCAGGCGTGTGCGAATCACTTGATTTTTCTTTTTTCCTCCTTTTCTTTGCCCCCACCTACCCCTTTCCTTTCCCCCCTCTCCTTTTTCTTTTCCTCTTCTCCCTGGTGGCCTCCTCCCTCCTGGCCAGCTGCAGCCCCGAGCTCCTCTTCCTTCTTCCTCCCTCTTGGCGGTGAGTGGATTCAAGTTTTTTTATGTTCTTGCTGTGCTAATGGAGGTCCTAGCTAGTGGGGATGGTTCTAGGGTTCTTAGATTTGGGGATTTTGGAGGGAAAATGGCTCTAGGGTTGGAGGGAACTCTGTTCAGATTTCGAGCTGTGCACTGATCAGTATTGCGACTGTGTTTTGGGAAAGAAATAATTATTTCCTGAGTAGTTGTCTGTAGAGAAAGTTGTATCTCGTATTCTTAGGTTTCAGTAGAGTTCAAGAACACAAATTTCCATTCATCCAATTAAAAGTTATGACCTTTTTAGTGCAGACTGCTCTGATTTAGTTTGTGTTCGTAGCTGATATTTTGAGCTGCTAGTTAGGGCTATTTCCAAGTCGAATTAGAATCTTTGGTTGCCTGGAGAAAGTTAGAACATTTCCTGTAAATCAAAAAAATGTCATTTTTTGCTTGATTTGGGTTCATAAATCAAAAGTTATGCTATTTTGAAGTTGCTACCCTAAAACTGCAATCTGCTGAAAAATTCAGAATCTGAACTGAAACTAAAAGTGCAAGTTGAGGAATTTAAGCTCTATTTCTGAATAAATGGCTAGCTGTTAATTGTAGGTTATCCTCTTGTGGTCATTTAGAGCCCAAGAACTCAAATTTTAGCTTAGCCAATTGAAAGTTATGCACATTTTAACATGGACTGTCCTGAGTTAGAATTAAAGTGTGTAGTATCTGTACATCTCTAAGTTGTGAAATTTTGGTGCATGTCCTGAATGAAAGGCCATAGGGTAATGGTAGATTATCCCCTTGTGGTCATTTGGAGTATAAGAACTCAAAGTTTGGATTAGCCAATTGGGAGATATGCCCTTTTTAGCACCTGCTGCCCGGAATTGCATTTGTTGAAAATGGGGCTGTTTTGATTTTAGGATTAGAAACGTTATGTGGTGTACTAATCTATATAGTTTTTAATTGTGTGTGTGTAAATGTTATTTTTTCCAAGTGGAGTAGCTTCGGGAGTGGCTTCAACCTCACGCCACCCCACTCCTCGTGGTTAGAGGCAAGTGTATCACTAGTATGATGCTAGGATATCGATTTCTTGCTAAGCATTATGAGTATGTTTATGTTGAAAGATTTTGAAATGGTTGTGGTGAATGCATGTTGTATTATATGGGTAAAAGAGAAATGCTAAATGAGTATGAATTTAAAGGTTATGTTAATACTATTGGTTGACTTGATGATGATGGTTAGATTTATGTTCATGTTGATGGAGATGTGAATGTTGAAATAGAATGCATTTTTCATTCATTCATCCATTCACTCATTCATTTCATTGCATTTGTGCATTCATAAGAGAAGAGGCGACCCATGCTGATGTGGGCCTCTGTGCTCACATGTAGTGAGCACGAAAGTTCTACCTCGTAGTCCCATTCACTGAGGAGAATGGGAGCGAGATAGTAAGAGTAGGCCCCTCCACGGGATGGAAGGGAATGAGAGGGTGCACACCGACAGGTGTGCACTCGGCAATACCGGTATGTGCTATGAAAGGTGCATTTATGAGCATGTATGTTGCATTGCATCTTTAATGATGATTCTTTATGTTAAATGAAAATGTGTAGAGTTGAGATAGAGTCGTGGACTCGTTTGAAGAGATTTAAATGAGGCTTGTATGAGTTGTAGACTCATCCAAAGAGTTTAATGAAGTATGTATGTTAAATAAGTAATGAAGTGAAGGTGGTAACCGACGATGATATCATGATTTATGTACTTGTTGATTGGTATGAGAAATGTGTTTATCCAACTGTTTGAAAATTTTAATTCGATAAGTATGTTTGGCATGATACACTTTGCTGAGTTTTGGACTCACGCTTGTTTTATGTTGTTTTATTTTAGGTACCTTCAAGAGCGGCATATGGGAAGGGACTTTAGCACTACTGTCACACTGGCTATAATTTAATTAGTCACCCGCATGTTAAGGGGATGTAATAGTTTTTTTTGTTTGTTGTGGCGATTAATTCTAGGTTGTGTCTAATTATCCTTTGTGTGTACTCTATGAGGGCTTTGTGTTTATGTTTATTGAGTTCATATCCTGAAATGTTAGTTGTGGAGTTATGGATCATGATTAGAGTATGGGTTGTTTGTTGTTGGTGGTGGTGTTGCTAGATTTACTCTTCCTTATTTTTTTATGCTTGTATATTGTCTTTTGACTGCTGAGTGGATGTCCGAGTTTTAGGGAAGGTGCTGCCTAAATTTTTAGTAAGTTCGGCTACCTACTAGTATGTTAGTTGCTATGCATTGTTTTCTTTTAATGTTGGGTGTTGGGTCTTATTGAGGGTGTGACATCCAGGGCATGTGGGGTGCCGGGGTGTTACAGTAGCTTATCTAGTTTTAACGGATCGATGGCCTTCCGTGAAATCGCGTTGAAGAATGAACACAACTTTATAATTTGGTCTCGAATTTTCTATGGTAGAACACCCCTATTGCAATTGGAAGCATCTGTATCATCATCACGTGGCAATCGTGAGGCTTCATGCCAATTAATTTTAAGTCTTTCATTGAGACTAGTCTCTTTATGTTGGCAGAGTAACCAGACGTAACTTTGACTCCGTGCAAGCATTCACACACGCTAATTTTTTCTTTCTTGCTCAGAGTGTAGCAGGCTGCGAGAAGGTACTTTTTGCCTGTGTCCATGTCTTCGTGATGCAGCTCCTTCCTGAGTTTCATATCTTCAAGGTCCATCCATGCGTGGAGGGTATCTTTTCTTTTACCAAGTATATCTAGTAAGATACCAAGGAAGCTGTCACACACGTTCTTCTCTATGTGCATGAGGTCGATTGTGTGTCGAACTTCGAAGTGTTGCTAGTAAGGTAAGACCCAAAATACTGATCTCTTTTTTCCATAAAGGAGCCTTATCACGGGAACTCGGGATAGATGTTCTACCGGCTCCCTTTCCGTGAATAACATGAAGATCCTTTACGGCCGCAAATATCTGTTTCCTAGTGCGATTGTTCGGAGCTAAAGCAGTGTCCTTTGTCCCGTCAAAGGCTCTCTTATTATTGCGGTATGGGTGTGAAGGACCATGTGGAGGTCTATCCAGATTTGTGATCAGTATTTGACTAAATTTGAGCTTGGGTTGCTCTTGTTTGAGTTTGATTTGAATTGGTTTTCAATTGGAAGCAATTTGAGGTCTTCTCCGTTTTCCCGGTGCTACCGACCAGAAAGAGAAAAAATGAATTTTAATGAGTGTACCTTGATGGATTTATTGCACATCTTTGTGGGCATTGCTTTGTGAGAAGTTTCCTTGTTTTTGATGGTTGCAGGTCGACGATGCTAGATCATGGTGAGGCGAAGGATGACTGGTACTAGGCGAGGAGCGTCAGAGGTCCAGACGGTCGGTGATCGCCGGAAGATGATCGAAGATGGAGTTGTGGCAAGCCGTGAAGACAAGGAACGGATGAGATGCTAGCTAGACGCTGCGTGGATCAATGAGGACCATTGCATCTTGGTCTAGTTGATAGGTTAGCGAGTCTAGTTAGTGTGCTTTGAGAACCGTGCAAGGAAACGCATGTGTGTGGTGGGTTTTGGGTGAACCATTGCATGTCTGGTTGAGTGGGTTAATCCTAGCCCTTAATGGATGCTCTAGGGTTTAGAGGCTCATCCAAGGGTGGTAGGTGGCCCAAGAGTTGTATAAATAGGGGTGGAGGGGTAGCCTTCCCCCTTGAAGGTTTTGAGGTTTTTGATGCTCCTTTGAGCTTTGCCCACATGAAATGTGAGGCTTTGTAACCTCTCCTCCCAGAAATAAAATGTTCTTCATTTATGTTCATGTTTCATTTCTTTTACGCATTTACATTACACATTTAAATTACGCAATTTAAATTCAACATTTACTTTCCCGCATTTACATTCTCGCAATTTAGTTTATCGCAATTTGGATTTGCCTCCACTCCTTCTAAATGCTGTTCTTCTAAGATTTCTTGAGGGTGTTCATATGGTTTTACATCCTTCTTGCACTCTAGGATAGACTAGAGGTCAAGTTTCTATCAAATTGCAAATCTGTCAAGAACTTGTTCTTCGCGCAGCAGTCATTCATTGATTTTTATAAAATCTATAAAAAATCATTTTTATTTACTCTTATTGGATAAGGTGCACGACTCATATATCCATCTATGAAAAAATTTGTGAGTCCACTGGTTGTACCGTTTGAGCGCTATGAAGTGAAAACCGAGCCTCAAACATTCTGGTCGAAGTTCCTAACTGTCTGTAATGCATGATTTTTCATGTTTATTATACAATTCTTTTTGAGGTTATTTTTGGTAGAGTGTTTCACAACTCAACTTCTCACTGGGAGAAAAAATCCCAAAAATTTGAGAGCAACATAAACTCACCAACCACATGCTCCAATTTAGGACAATTTTTGGAAATCTGCTTTTACTTTTCTAAAAAGAGACTTTGGTGTTTTAGCTTTATCTCTTTTAGAAAAGTAGTCTTTGAGTTGATTCCTCTTTGTTTGAACACTTGACAACCAGGACTATGATTAAAAATCCCTCACATGATTCATGGTTCTCATCTATGTAAGCTAGGGGTACACATAGTTGTCTAATTGTTCTGGTTTTTGGAGGGTGTGCGAATCTGAGAAGCACCAGTTTGAACGAAAATCTTTTGGGTGTTTCAGATTTTTATTGCGAGATTGTTTGGAGTACTTTGAGTGGGGAAAATTTTATTTGGGATCATTCACCCCCCTCTGATCGGCATTTCGATCTTTTAATTGGTATTAGAGCCGGTTTTGCTCTTCCATAGATCTTGACCGGTCTCAAGAGCCATGGCGATGAACAAGTATTCCACCAAGCCTCCTATTTTTGCTACAGTTGATTTTCCATTTTGGAAATCGCTGATGGAGTCATACATCACTGCCCAGTGCTTCCTGATATGGCAGAAGATGAAACTCCCGTATGAGGTTCCTGCTGATGAAAACGTCAGGGCCGTAAATATGGCTGACGTTGAGGCGAACGCTAAGGCAAGGAACATCCTCATACAGGGTCTTAGCCGCAGTGAGTATGATAGGATTTCTCACCTCTGTTCTGCTCACGAGATTTGGGTGACCCTCGATGCTTATCATGAGGGCACTACTCAAACCAAGACCGTGAGGCAGGACCAGTTCAAGCGTGAGTTCAACAGGTTTGAACAACACGCTGGTGAGAGTCTTGACGAGTGCTTTGGTCGGTTTACGAAGATTTTGAGTGACCTCCGAGCAGTCGGTTGCATATACCCTGACTCGGATAATGCTCAATATTTCTTGATCGCACTCGATCTTCGAGTTTGGGAAATGAAAGTGACCACCATCAAGGACACTACCGACTTGTCGACCTTGACTCTTGATGGGCTTTACTCCCGTCTCAAGACTCATGAGATCGACGTCGTCTCTCGCAAGACAAAATCACAATCGATGGCCTTGGTCACTAATCCCATAGGATCTTCCCTTGATCTTTCTGCTGGTTTCTCTCTTTCCGCCCTTTGCGAGATAAGCGATGACCAACTGGAAAAATTTTCAGAAAATGAGCTTGCTCTTCTTGCTCGCAAGTTTTCTCATGCACACAAGAGGGTGAGAGAGAGAAAGAGAGGTGGCATGATCACATGCTTCAAGTGTGGTGGCCCCAGCCACATTCGGGCTAATTGCTCTAAACTGGAGAAGACAAAGAATGACACCAACGGTTCGGCAAAGAACGACTACATCGACAAGAACCGCAACAAGAAGCCTCCAGTTCGTGAGTCGGCGCGTGAGAAGAAGTGTCGCAACTTCTCCAAGAACAAGAAGCTCTTCCATCGCGTCCTCGCCGCGCTTGACGACATCAACCTCTCCGACACGGAGACATGGAGCGACGAGGGCGAGGATGATCTGCAAGAGAAGAAAGGCGGTGACGACTTCTCCGGCATGTGCTTCATGGCCGACGCCAACAGCATCAGCGACTCCGAGCTCTACAATGACTCGGACGAGGTACCCTCCTATGACCAGCTCAATGAAGCTTTCTACAAATTAGGAAAATTTCATGCTAGAGCTAGGTGTATAGAGCTAGAGAAGGAAGTAGGTACCTTGACTCGGGAATTAGCTTCTCTTAGATCTTCTCCCTCTCGAGTCATTGATGATTGTTCTTTGTGTGATGCCATGCTTGAGGAGTTAGAGAAACTAAGGACCATACATGATAGTGTGCTTGTTGAACTTGATGGTCTTAGGTTGAAGAATGCTAGCACTAGTTTTGTTAATGCTATTCCTATTGAGGCTAGTTTTCTTCATGCTCACTCTACTTCTTCATGTTCAAATTGCCCTAAATTGCTTGCCGAAATTGATGCCATGAGCGATCACCTTAGGAAGCTTTCTTCTAGAAATTATGACCTTGAAATGCATGCTTCTAAGGACCCGGCCAACTCATGTGAGGGCTGTAGGCAACTAAAACTTGACAATGAATCCTTAAATATCAAGTTTGCTAAACTTGCTAAGGACATACTAGATAAGTCACAAGAAAGTTGCTTGCGATGTTCTGTGATTGAGGGGGACTTGGATAAAAAACCATGTCGAGCTTAGGAAGAAATTAGAAGACCAAGCCCATATAATTAGAAATGCGTCTTGTGTTTCTTGTGAGGCCCTCAAGATTGAGGCAGCCGTGCTGAGGGAGAAAAATGCACATGCTGAGAGAGCTCATCTTTTTGGTTCTTTTTCTTCTTCTTCCCCTGTTCTTCTTGTGCTTCTTTCTTTCGAGATTGCCAATATCTTATAAGCATTCTCGAGAAGTTTGTTGGAAGCAAGAAGAAGCTCAATCTTATTCTAGACCAATCCAATATTAGTAGATTCAATCAAGGTCTAGGATTTGATCCCTTGGAGCACGCTCGGGCGCATCCTCCCACCATTGTGCGTGGCTCCAAGAGTGGTGAGATTGTGGTAGCTCCCAGAGTGAGTACCACCGTGTTTAGCTCTGCTGGGGTTGTCCATAGGACTTCTGACCAGAAGGGTGTTAGTCCTGTTGATTCTGCCTCTAGCAAGGCGAAGTACACATGGACCTTCTGTAAAAGGATGGTCATCTAGTAGATTTCTGCTTTAGGCTAGCCAAGGTCACTCAGCGTGAGCGTGTTGCTGCTCTTAGGGGTATTCAGGGTCATCCCCAGACTCTGAGTGCTCCTAAGGCATACACTGCTTCTAGACAGGTTAGAGAGTCGCCTGTTTTTGAGAAGCGTCCAGGACTCGGTTTTCATGCTGTTTCTTCGAGTTTTAGTCCTGGAGCTGCTCGTGGTAAGTCTTTCCGCCGTTCTCTTGATATTCCTCGTTTTTCTCTTCGAGGTAGATATTAGCAGCGTGAGGTGTTTTCTGGTAGGAGTTTTAGGCAGCTTCACTGGGGTGGTTCGGCTTTTGCACCACGGCAGGCCAACCTAGTTTCAGCTCCTAGATCATCTACTAGAGTTGCTACTGATCTTGTTAGGGTTAAACGTCAGAGAGACACTCGAGTCCAGTCTTCTTTTGTGACTGGTACTCTGAGGCGTCGTGTGGTTCAGTATTGGGTTCCCAAGTCTTCACTCTATCCCAGTACTGAGTTATCTTTCTCTCTTGTGTCTTGATCAGGTTCGTCGGATGGGGAAGGGCGATGTTTGGATTGTCGACTTCGGTTGTTCTCGTCATATGACCGGAGATTATCGATGGTTCTCTTCCTTAGTCCGAGCTCCCGGTGATGAGTTGATCATTTTCGGGGATGCTTCTTTAGGTAGAGTCATTGCTAAAGGTACCATCTGCATTAATGACAATTTCATTCTTAAAGATGTTGCCTTAGTGAGTAAGCTGCAATACAATTTGCTTTCTGTTTCTCAGCTTATTGATGACTCTTTCGAGGTGAGTTTCAAGAGTAGCTCCTGTAGAATCCTCGATTCTTCAGGAGGGTTAGTTTGCGGGATTTCTAGATATGGGAAAGTCTTTCGTGCTGATTTTTCTGCTTCTTCTGGAGACTCTCTCCATTGTTTGATTGCTTCAGAGTCCCGTGATCTCTCCTTCTGCCATAGGAGACTTGGTCACATTGGATTTGATCATTTGACCCGAGTTAGCAGTCATGACCTCATTCGTGGTTTTCCTAAACTCAAAATGGTCAAAGACTTAGTTTGCTCTCCTTGCCGACATGGCAAGATGGTTGCTGCTTCTCATCCCCCAGTCACTGTTATGATGACTGATGCACTAGGACAGCTTTTACATATGAACACTGTTGGTCCAGCTAGAGTGCAATCAGTGGGTGGGAAGTGGTATGTTCTTGTCATTACTGATGATTTTTCAAGGTATTCTTGGGTGTTTTTCATGTCCTCAAGCCGGATGACGATGGTGAGCCTGCTGATCAAAAGGAGTTTTAGAGCACGATCGGCTCTCTCTTGTACCTCACTGCTTCGAGGCCGGACATACATTTCGCCGTGTGTCTGTGCGCTTGATTTCAGGCTTCTCCTCGCATGTCTCACCGCTAGGTGATCAAGCGCATCTTCAGGTAACTTCGTACTACCACTGATTATGGTATTTGATACTCTTCTTCTTGTCTATCTCTTAGAGCCTTTTTCGATGCCGACTTTGCTGGCTGTAGGATAGATAAGAAGAGCACTTCTGGCACTTGCCAATTCATTGGCACTTCTCATGTTTCTTGGTCATCTAGGAAGCAGTCCGGAGTTGCACAGTCCACCGTTGAGGCCGAGTGTGTTGTTGTAGCCAGGTGCTCTGGATGAGATCGACCTTACGGGACTATGGGTTAGAGATAGAGAGTGTGCCACTTTTCTGTGACAACACTTTAGCTATTTGCATTGCTAAAAACCCAGTGCAACATTCCCGAACCAAGCACATTGATATTAGATATCACTTCCATAGAGACCATGTGGAGAAGGGAGATATCGCGCTTAGAGTGACCTCCAGTTAGCCGATATCTTCACCAAGCCTTTGGATAGCTCCAGATTTGTTGCCTTGAGGAGTGAGCTTGGAGTCGTGAGCCCTTACGGCCTTTCGTGAGGGGGAGCTGGTTTGTATATTATGTAAAGTATTGTTTCCTTCCAGCTTTTCTTTTCTCTTTGTGTTTTCTTCTGGGTAAATTTGGGTTTATTTCTTTCTTGAGTTGAGTTCACTCACTTAGACTTCTGGCATGCTTTGCATGGACCTCTTATCTTGTGCTTTAGGTTGCTATCATGCGTGATTAGCTATTTCCTCTTCTCTCTTGGTTGAGTTCCCTCACAGTCTTATAAGTCTAGCAGGAATTGGGCCTCCTGGGTAGACAGGGTCTGTGTGCACTCCTTAGTTGGGATCTAGAGTCAGCTTCCCTATGTCAGTCACTGGGGAAGGTAAGAGCGAGTCTGAGTTGTAGTGAGACTCTTCTATCTTATCTATGCTCAATAGCCATCTAGTTTTGTAATTTCTTGACTTCTTCTCCTTATTCTGTTTTTCTGGTTGTTATTGAGTTCATTTGGGTTATCCTTATGCCTGATCTTGATAATAACTCAACTTTAACTAGATTTGAGCATAAAATTGATTCATTTGTTGAGGGGGAGTTTGGGAATCTGTTCATGCATTGCATTTAGACTGCATTTTCTATTTTATGAGCTTTGTCTATTATGCAATTGACTCAATCTTCATGAAATACATCAAGCTATATCTTTTGAAGAAAATCACTAGCTTAGATATGTCCAAGTCCATTTATCATGCTAAGCTTATTAAAATCTGAAAAATTTGAAAGCTTTAAATGAAAACTTGACGAAACATGTTGCTTTTACTTACTAAGTTTCTTCTCTAGGGGTTTTTACCATGAATTGTGAAATTTTGGATTTTTCTAGAGTCCCTATAGTAACTTGGGTGAAATTTGTTTGATCAATATTTGAGTCCTTCATAATTGCTCATATGTGCTAAACTGAAAATAAAAAAATTGACTCTTTTGTGCAAAATTGATCTCAACACTTTATATTCACGAGATTGCTTCCCATTGCACATGGGATGAACTTGGAATGTATTGTGTATAACCAAGATCATTCTCTTAAGAGTTACTCTTGAGATGATCGAAAATGGCTTGAGTCAATTTAAAAAAAATGCAAATATCAAACACATAAGTGGGTAAAGAATGCAAATAATGTCAAACATTTGCACCCCGCTATGTTTTTTTAAGTCTTAAAGAAAATTTGCATAAATTGGAAAATGAGCTTGAAGGACCTTATATGCACTTCAAAATTCCCCAAAGTGTTAAGTAGGTTGAACTCTAGGTTTTCCATTTGATCCTTCAGTGGTTTTGCTTCTAGCTTTGAAACTTTGCTAAAAGCACTTGTCAAATCATGCTAAAATGAAATATTGTAAAACTAAGCTTTTTAATAAATGTATTGGTCTTGGACATGTCTTTGTTTAGTCATTTTCTGAAATTGACAAGCTTGGTGTAATATCCTTCCATTTTGATCAATTGGATAATCTTGAAAACTCTTTCGATTTCATTTCATGCATACATAAAAAAATTGATGCCTATATTGCCAAAAGAGGGAGAAAACGTAGAAAAGGCATCACTAAAAACATAAAAATGTGAATGCTTATTTGGTTATTATGATCTTTGTAAACCTATGCTACTACTTCTATTGGATCATAATCTCATAATCACATTTGACATGTTTATTTGGATTTTAGAGTTTTTGTTGAAAACTTGCTCTTTCTTAAAATTAACTCTAAAATCTAAATTCCTCTTGGTCAACTTGGTCATGGTTCTAATTTCTATCTATGGACCAAGTTTGACTTTGCAACTAAAAATTACTTTCTTTTTCATTCTCTTCAAACTCAAATTTATGCCTTTTATGATGTTTGTCAATATACACATCAAGGGGGTGATTGAAGGACCATGTGGAGGTCTATCCATATTTGTGATGAGTATTTGACTAAATTTGAGCTTGGGTTGCTCTTGTTTGAGTTTGATTTGAATTGGATTTTCAATTGGAAGCAAACTGAGGTATTCTCCGTTTTCCCGGTGCTACCGGCCAGAACGAGGAAAAATGAATTTTATTGAGTGTACCTTGATGGATTTATTACACATCTTTGTGGGCATTGCTATGTGAGGAGTTTCCTTGTTTTTGATGGTTGTAGGTCGACGATGCTAGATCATGGTGAGCGAAGGATGACTGGGACTAGGCGAGGAGCGTCGGAGGTCCAGACGGTCGGTGATCGCCGGAAGATGATCGGATACGGAGTCGTGGCAAGCCGTGAAGACAAGGAACGGATGAGATGCTAGCAAGACGCTGCGTGGATCAATGAGGACCATTGGATCTTGGTCTAGCTGATAGGTTAGCGGGTCTAGTTAGTGTGCTTTGAGAACCGTGCAGGAAAACCCATATGTGTGGTAGGTTTTGGGTGAACCATTGCATGGCTGGTTGAGTGGGTTAATCTAGCACTTGATGGATGCTCTAGGGTTTAGAGGCTCATCTAAGGGTGGAAGGTGGCCCAAGAGTTGTATAAATAGGGGTGGAGGGGTAGCCTTGCCCCCTTGAAGGTTTTGAGGTTTTTGATGCTCCTTTGAGCTTTGCCTACATGAAATGTGAGGCTTTGTAACCTCTCCTTCCAGAAATGAAATGTTCTTCATTTATGTTCATGTTTTATTTCTTTTACGCATTTACATTACGCATTTAAAATACGCAATTTAAATTCAGCATTTACTTTCCCGCATTTACATTCTCGCAATTTAGTTTATCGCAATTTGGATTTGCCTCCCCTCCTTCTAAATGTTTTTCTTCTAAGATTTCTTGAGGGTGTTCATATGGTTTTACATCCTTCTTGCACTCTAGGATAGACTAGAGATCAAGTTTCTATCAAATTGCAAATCTGTCCAGAACTTATTTTTCGCGCAGCAGTCAGTCTTTGATTTTTATATAAATCTAGAAAAATCATTTTTTTGTGATTCTTATTGGTGAAGGTGCATGACTCATATATCCATCTCTGAAAAAATTTGTGACTCCACTGGTTGCACCGTTTGTGTGCTATAAAGTGAAAACCGAGCCTCAAACATTCTGGACGAAGTTCCTAACTGTCTGTAATGCTTGATTTTTCATGTTTATTATACAATGCTTTTTGAGGTGATTTTTGGTGGAGTGTTTCATGAATCAACTGCTCACAGGGAGAAAAATTCCCACAAATTTGAGAGCAACATAAACTTACCAACCACCTGCTCCAATTGAAGACAATTTCTGGAAAATCTGCTTTTTCTTTTCTAAAAAGAGACTTTGGTGTTTTAGCTTTATCTCTTTTAGAAAAGTAGTCTTTGAGTTGATTCCTCTTTGTTTGGACACTTGAAAACTAGGACTGTGATTAAAAATCCTTCACATGATTCATAGTTCTCATCCATGTAAGCTAGGGGTACACATAGTTGTCTAATTGTTCTGGTTTTTGGAGGGTTTGCGAATCTGAGAAGCACCAGTTTGAACGAAAATCTTTTGGGTGTTTTAGATTTTTATTGCGAGATTGTTTGGAGTAGTTTGAATGGGAAAATTTTATTTGGGATCATTCACCCCCGTCTGATCGCCATTTCGATCTTTCAGGGTGATTCTTGCGAAGGAACCTACGATGTCGCATGTAAGTCGTTTTCCAACAGTTCTTCAGCCACCGGCTAGCTGTATCATCCAAGCAATGGACGCATCCGTTGAACCCTTTTGTCGTCTGTCTCGACAGGTTACCAAGGGCAGGGTAATCATTAATGGTTATGAACAACAATGCGCGTAGGATAAAGTTCTCTCTTTTGTACTCATCCCATACCCGTACTCCATTGTTCCACAATATTAGAAAATCTTCAACCAATGGTTTGAGGTACAAATCGATATCGTTGACAGGTTGCCTAGTCCCTTGGATCAGTAGTGGCATCATAATGTACTTCTGCTTCATACAAAGCCAAGGAGGAAGGTTGTAGATACATATAGTCACCGGCCAAGTACTGTGACGGCTACTCATGTTGCCGAAAGGATTCATCCCATCCGTACTCAACCCGAAACTTATATTCCTCACATCATATGCAAAGTGCTTCTTATATTTTCTGTCAATTTTCCTCCATTGCACAGAATCAGCAGGGTTTTTGAGCATTCCATCCTTCTTACGCTCTTCGGCGTGCCATCGTAGCAATTGGGTATACCTTTTGTTCGCAAACAATCGCTTCTGACGGGGATTATAAGGAAATACAACACCACCTTACGGGGAATCTCTTCTTCTTATGCTCCACCCCGACATCGTCGTTATGGATATCATCATTACCCTTATACCGCTTTGCTTTGCAAACAACACATGCATCGAAGTCTGCAAACTCATTGCGATACAACATGCAATCGTTTGGACATGCATGTATTTTTTGTACTTCCAGTCCCAACGGGCAGACAACCTGCTTGGCCTGGTACGTAGTTGTAGGCAACACGTTACCCTCTAGAAGCAAGTCCCCCAAGAGACATAAGAGCTCAGTGAAGCTCTTAGCGGACCAACCATTGCTTGCCTTCAACTGCAGTAGTGTAAGCATGGTATGCAGTTTTTTTTGCTCCTCTTTGCAGCCCGGGTACAATGGTGTTGTGGAGTCCTCTACCATACGCTGGAACTTTTGAAACTCTCTTTCACTAGTGAAGTCCCCCTCCCCATCATGCAACATTTGAGCCAGGTCGTCGTCGTGGCTATCGACAAACGTATCTTCGACCGCTGTCGTATCATTGTCTCCGTCATCTTCACCAATGTGTTTCCCTTCATTTACAATCTCATCTTCACCGTGCTCTGTCCAACAGGTATAGCCAGCCTTGAAACCCCTTCGAAGTAAGTGTGCACGTATCGACTCTATGGTAGAAAACAACTTCTCATTTTTGCAATCAACGCATGGACAACACATATAGTTCGCTAAATTCTTCGACTTGTGCGCCGCAGCTGCGTTTACAAAACAAGTCACACCATTAAAGTACTCTGTGCCACAACGGTCCATGTCATACATCCACCTTCGGTTCATCTACAATTAATTCAATCAAACATCACATAAGCATATAATTGCAAATAACATTATAATTGTAAATGATAAGATTTAAATAAATCCATGTAGCAATTTTGAATATGTTAAAATACATCAACCTTTTTTCATTATGTAAATATCCATCTAGCAATTTTTTATTATTTTATAAATTGAAAATAATTGTAAATACTTAGGATATATTTTTACTATATTAAAATACATCAATATTTTTTCATTATGTAAATATCCATCTTGCAATTTTTAATTATTTACAAAATAATAAATAATTGTAAATAGTTAGGATATATTTTGACTATATTAAAATACATCAATTTTTTACATTATGTAAAAATCCATGTAGCAATTTTTTATTATTTTATAAAATGAAAATAATTGTAAATACTTAGGATATATTTTACTATATTAAAATACATCAATCTTCTTTCATTATGTAAATATGCATCTTGAAAATTTTAATTATTTACAAATAATAAATAATTGTAAATAGTTAGGATATATTTTGACTATATTAAAATACATCAACCTTTTCTTATTATGTAAATATCCATTTAGCAATTTTTTATTATTTCAAAATTTGAGCATACATCAACCTTTTTTCATTATGTAAATATCCATCTGGCAATTTTTATTTATTTACAAAATATAAAATATTTGTTAATAATTATGATATATTTTTATTACATTAAAAATATTCAGTAGCAATTTTTTAATTACTTTCATAATTGATAATATCAATGTTGCAATTTTTTAATTACTTTAATAATTGAAAATAAGCATATAATTTAAAATACACGATATATTTGTAAATATATCGATTTACAAATGTATCTTGCAATTTTCATTATTGCAAAATTCATCTAGCCATTTTCACCATTTAAAAATCCACTAAATCACTAAAATGAATAAGAATTGTAATTATCAAAATCTAAAGCAATCTATAAAGTAAAATCCAACTACAAATATAATGTAGATAAAATTACTAACCTTGAAGACAAATAGATATGAATTTTAATACAATTTTTCGGTAGCAATTTGACACAATAATGGAGCAGAGACGCCTCTCTGTTATGCTCGATCGGTCGAGGAAGGGACACCAGATATATAAAGGACTTATCACTGCCGGTTCTTTGCAGAACCGACAGTGATAAGGCTGGATTGCGTGGAAAAATAAAATTAGGCGGGAAAATAAATATCACTGCCGGTTCTGGTGTAAAACCGACAGTGAAAATGCCAATATCACTGCCGGTTGACACAAGATCCGGCAGTGATATATCACTACCGGTTTTATATATAAACCGGCAGTGATATCTGGTTATCATTTCCGGTTGGTTCCATGAACCGGTTGTGGAATATAAGAACCCGGGTACCCTCATGACAAGTCCAAGAGGGAGGCCCAGAAGATACTCCCCGCGTCAGGCCCCGCTGCCGTGCGCAAGGGGACATATCCTAAAGGAAGTTGAACTTATATTTAGATATGATAGATACCGTTGTAATCCGAGTCGTTAATAGGGTAGATAAAGATGTAAACTCTATCCTGTAGCCGACTAGAATCTTGTAACCGATCGGAATCTCTTAACCGATCAGGACTCTGTAAGCCACCCCACCCCTGCTATATAAGGGAGAGGGCGGGCAACGACAGAAGGATCCGATCATCCAAGAATAGAACGATCAAGCCATAGAGCATAGCACACCTCATATCGCCCAGAGCATATTGTGCTTTGAGCAACCCCAGATCCAAGAGATCCATATAATCCCAGCACACAGGATTAGGGTATTATCTCCTCCGCGAGAGCCTGAACCTGTATAAACCCCTTGTCTTGTGTGACCATCGAGTTTGAGATCGAGCGCCTACCCCATAAATTCATTGCCGGCTACAAAAGTCGACACCGGTAGTGATAAGTTCTCCTCCCCGGCTTAACTTTCTAACCGGCAGTGATATGTTCGTACTGCCGGCTCTATCCCAACCGGCAGTGATGTGCCAGCAAGGATTGCCTGTTCTGTAGTAGTGAGGATACCCATAGGATCATGAGCCATATATAATTCATATATTGCTACCATGAGGTACAAGTACACACATATTTCCATATATAATTCTCGGGTGTTTCCTAAGCCCCGTATAAGAGTGTAGTAGTATACTCCGACAAAATCTTAATTAATTACTTCATTTTTATTGCCGACCCGTACGGAAATCTTGTGAGACAACCAATTTTCATACCAATTTTTTACACAAATTTGTAGAAAACTATTTTTTGAAAACCAAGTAACCCACAATCCTTTTTAAAGAAAAAACACTACACTATTTTGTGGAAGTTAAAAAGCCACACGTTCTTTCTGATTGCAAATTTCCCCTTGCCTTTATTTTTACCATTATCTATAAAAAAATATTATATATCAAAACTAAATTTGCATAAGACTAGTGATTAACCTGTGCGCCTGCACGGGCTAACCATTCTAGAATTAGACTATTTTTCATTCTTATGTAAATTCAAAATCTCATTGTTTACTTATAGAAATATATTTATATCTTCTTGTTAGTCTTTCTCTTAAAGATGGAGTAGTGTTTTGTGGTACATTGATTACTAGTTATGTGCTTTTGAATGATGGATAGTAAAAACATACTCCTTCCACTACTACAGAACAGCCAATCCTTGCCGGCATATCACTGCCGGTTAGGACCGAGCCGGCAGTGATAACGTATCTCTGCCGGTTCGAAAGTTAAGTTGGGGGAGAACTTATCACCGCCGGTTCATGCAACCAACCGCAGTAAAAGCAAGATATCACCGCCGGTTTGAGACAACAACCGGCAGAGATATATCTCTCGCCGGTCGTTCTTAAACCGGCAGTGATATTATCTTCCGCGCAATATGTTTTTCACAAGATTCAAAGCTTATCACCGCCGGTTACATGCGTAACCGGCAGTGATAAGTCTTTATATAATCGAGACCTCGCTCTCGACCGATCGAGCAAAGAGACAGAGAGGCGCCTGTCTTTGCTCGATTTGTAGATTGCAACGATCTGCTGCGAAAAATTTGTTAAAATTTGTATTGTACTTCTTTTCGAGGTTAGTAATTTGATCTCTATTTTTGTAAATAATAAAAAATTGCCACGTGGATTTTTACATAATGAAAAAGGTGTATTTTCAAATGTTGAAATAATAAAACTTGTTAGATGGATATTTACCTAATAAAAAATGTTGATATATTTTAAAGTACTCAAAGTATATCCTAAGTACTTACAATTTTTTCCAAATTTGTAAATAATAAGGAATTGCAAGATGGATATTGATTTAATGAAAAAGATTGATATATTTTGATATAGTCTAAATATATCCTAACTATTTACAATTATTCTCATTTTTACAATACTAAAAATTGCTATATGGATATTTACATAACGGAAAAAGGTTGATGTATTTTAATATAGTCAAAATTGCTACATATGTTTTTAAATCTAATCGTTTACAATTATTTGTTATTTGCAATTATATGCGTATGTAATGTTTGATTTAATTAATTGTAGATGGACCGAAGGTGGATGTATGACACGGACCATTGTGGGGCAGAATTTTTTAATGGTGTGAGTTATTTTGTAAACGTACGCGCGCGCTAAGTCGAAGAATCAGCGGACTACATGTGCTGTCCATGCGTTGATCGCAAAAATCGAAGCTTCACCGAGCTCTTATGTCTCTTGGGGATTTGCTTCCGAGGGTAACGTGTTGCGCATAACAACGCGTCTGGGCCAAGCGGGTTGTCCGCCGCTGGGATTGGAAGTACAAAGGATACACGCATGTCCAAACGATTGCATGTTGTATCGCAATGAGTTTGCGGACTTGATGGTCGTCTTTGTTTGCAAAGCAAAGCGGTATAAGGGCAACGATGATGACATCGATAATGAAGATGTCGGGTGAAGCGTAAGAAGATGAGATCTCCCGTAAGGTGGTGTGGTATTTTCCTATAATTCCCCGTCTGAATCGATTGTTTGCGAACAAAAGGCATGCCCAATTGCTACGATGGCACGCCGAAGAGCGTAAGAACGATGGAATGCTCAGACACCTCACGACTCGTGCAATGGAGGAACATCGACAGAAAATATAAGAAGCACTTTGCATATGATGTAAGGAATATAAGGTTCGGGTTGAGTACGGATGGGATGAATCCTTTCGGTAACATGAGCAGCCGTCATAGCACTTGGCCGGTAACTCTATGTATCTACATCCTTCCTCCTTGGCTTTGTATGAAGCGGAAGTACATTATGATGCCACTACTGATCCAAGGGCCCAGGCAACCTGGCAACGATATCGATGTGTACCTCAAACCATTGGTTGAAGATCTTCTAATCATGTGGAACGATGGAGTACGGGTATGGGATGAGTATAAAAGAGAGAACTTTATCCTACGCGCATTGTTGTTCGTAATCATCAATGATTACCCTGCCCTTGGTAACCTGTCGGGCCAGACGACAAAAGGCTTCAATGGATGCGTCCAATGCTTAGATGGTACAGCCAGTCGGTGGTCAAGAACTCGTCAAAAATGTCTTACATGCGGCATCGTAGGTTCCTCCGCAAGGATCACCCATACCGCAATAATAAGAAAGCTTTTGATGGGACAAAGGAGACCGCTTTAGCTCCGAAGAATCACACTTGGAGAGAGATATTTGCAGCTGTAAGGGATCTTAAAATTATCCACGGAAAGGGAGCAGCGAAAGACATCTATCCCGAGTTCCGTGATAAGGCTCCTTTGTGGAAAAAGAGATCGTATTTTGGGTCCTACCATCGGCAAGACTTAGAAGTGCGACACGCAATCGACGCCATGCACATAGAGAAGAACGTGTGACAACTTGCTTGGTATCTTCATCGATATACCGCAAAACAAAAGATACTCTCCAAGCACGGATGGACCTTGAAGATATGAAACTCGGGAAGGAGCTGCATCACGAGACATGGATACAGGAAAAGTACCTTCCCGCACCGCTACACTCGAGCAAGAAAGAAAAATTAGCTGTGCGAATGCTTGCACGGAGTGAAAGTTCCGTCCGGATACTCGCCAACATAAAGAGACTAGTCTCAATGAAAGACTTAAAATTAATTGGTATGAAGTCTCACGATTGCCACGTGATGATGAGCAGATGCTTCCAATTGCGCTTAGGGTGTTACGCGGAGAAAGTCCGAGACCCAATTGTGAAGTTGTGTTCATTCTTCAACGCGATTTCACGTAAGGCCATCGATCCATTGAAACTAGATAAGCTACAGAAGACGTGGTCCACACTCTCTGCAGCTCGAGATGTGTTTCCCTCCATCTTTTTTGATATTATGGTCCATCTCATTGTTCACATCGTGAAAGAGATACTGATTCTCGGTCCGTGTTTCTACATCGGATGTATCCTTTGAGAGGTTCATGGGGTCATAAAGAAATATGTTCAGTAATCGACATCTACGGAAGGTTGCATTGCGATGGTTAGGGAACCGAGGAGGTCATTGAGTTCTCGCATTGATTACATGGATCTCAAATCGATTGGTGTGCCTACATCACGACATGAGGGTAGGCTACAGGGAAAAGGGACACTGGGCGAGAAATCACTCCGTACAAACAATCTAGCTTCATTCACACAAGCACATTTCGCAGTTCTGGGACAATCAGTTGTGGTGGCCCCGTATGTCAACATGCACAAGAGCATGCTATCTAGAACAAACCCAACGAAGTCAGAGGGTTGGATCGCGAGAGAGCATAGACATAACTTCGGCGATTGGTTGCGTAGGCACATGATGCATACGGAGACAGAGTGCGCTCAGTTGAAAGTGTTGGCTCAGGGACCGTCCACTACAATTCGGACATTCCAAGGATACGATATAAATGGTTTTACTTTTTATACAAGAGCACAAGATAAAAAGAGCACCAACCAAAATAGCGGTATCCGTACAGATGCCTACGACAGCAACGGAGATAGGAAAACCTACTATGGATTCATAGAAGTGATTTGGGAGCTTGATTACGGATCTTTGAAGGTCCGTCTCTTTCGGTGCCAATGGGTAAGACTTCCAAGGGGCATGAACATCGACAAGTACGGTATCACTACCGTGGCCCTAAAACTGGTCGGATACAGAGAAGAACCATTCGTACTTGCTAATTGTGTTACACAAATCTTTTTTGTAACCGATCCAGCTAACAAGGAGCGCCACGTGGTTATTCAAGGAAAAAGTAGGATTGTCAGGGTTGAGAATGTTGTCGACGAGGAAGAGTACAACCAATTCGATGAGCTTCCTCCTTTCGGAGAGGACGTTGACCTCGGTCGCATGGAAGAGAGTGAGGACGAAGTTACATACATACGCCGCGATCATGACGAAGGACGAATCGTAGCTTAGTTGTCCTAATTAAATACATTTTATTTTCTCATATGTAACAATTAATGTATTCTTTTGTCATATGTATCAATTTGTGTGAATTCAACTTCATCTGTGTGTGTTTTTTGTATTTGTGTGAATTTTTGAAGCGATGGTTGGTCTACTGCATTTGTTTGAATTTAAATCAAATATTACATGTCCTCAAGTATTCTTCCAAAAATTCCGTAAAATTTGGATAAAATTGATAGGATTTCAAAACAGTGAGCAATTTGAATTTTTTATTTTGAAATATTAAAACTATGAAAACAGTGAGCAATCTAGATTTTTATAATTTTACAACTTTGTCAAAACTTAGGGAAATATTTAAATCAAATATTACATGTCTCAAGTATTCCTCCAAAAATTTGCGTAAAATTTGGATAAAATTGATAGGATTTAAAAACACCCAAAGCAATCATCCTTTGAAAACTTTCACATAATTGATGGAGCTTATCACTGCGGTTGTCTCATTGCTTCGGCGGTGAAGTGCTTTATCACGGCCGGTTTGTAGTATTAACCCGATAAAGTGATAATCAAGTATTATCGCGGTTTTGTTTTGAACGGTAGTGATAAATACTTTCACCGCCGGTGTAGATACAACCGCAGTGATAATGTATTATTACCGTCGGGTTGAGATTGAACCGCAGTGATAAATACTTTCACCGCCGGCTGAGCTTGAACCAACAAAGTGACAATTCAACTATCATTGCGGTTCTCTTTATTATCAAGCGGTGATAGTGTATCACCGCCGGTTTTGTGGTGACCGGCAGTGATACTCTAACCCTATAAATTCGAACACCGCGCCACTCGGCCCCTCATTTCCACTTCAACTCGACGCCGCCACTTCGCCTCTCAGATCGCCTCGCCGTCGTCCGCATCGCCCGCCGCCGCCCTAACCTCACCGCGCCGCCGCCGGACCTCACCGCCCGCCGCCGCCGGACCTCACCGCCCCGCCGTCGCCGGACTCACCGCCCGCCGTCGCCGGACCTCACCGCCCGCCGTCGCCGGACCACCGCCCATTGTCGCCGCGACTCATCGCCTCGGCCGTCGCCGCGACCTTCTTTGCTTCGGTAATGACCTTCTTTGAGCTCGGTTGTATCAAGTATTAATATGTTGACATCAACAAGTTCTATCAAGTAGTAATTAGTTGAATTGTCCATGGACAAGAGGATAATTAGCACTGAAATTTGATTTTCTTGGTGCCCAAATAGGCTATGATTCATGTGTGTATGATGTAATGACTGCATTTTTGTTATTCTAGTCTTCTTATGCTTCGTTGATCATAGCAATGAAAAATATCTTGATTATGAAAATGAATAAGCTAATTATGGGTTGTGGCGCATGGTGAAAACTACAATGCACCTTATTGGAGTACTAAACTACTTAAACTAGATTTGTTCCTTTTTGTGAGAAAAAATCGAGTTTGTTCTCGATTGTCGAAAAACCATATCGATGGTCTAAATTAAATTTATGTTGGATTTGCCTTATTAGCTAGCAAAAATTGTGAAGCCAAAACATTCATCGTTAGAACGATTATCCATCTATTTAGTCTCATGTAGTAGGTCCAATGGGTCTTAATTTTCTGCCATATGATTTCACTAGGTTTCCGATTTGTTTAAGGAATAGCTTGCTTGAGAAAGCCTAGTACACTAGTTGATGATTTGCACTTACAGACTAGGAAAATAGTTGCTATATACTGCTGCATTATTTTTGTTAAGGTGGATAAAAACATAGATTTAATTTTTTTTAGATTGACTGAATTTTTTTATACAATTCAGAATTGTCTAGAAGAAAGAATTTAAGAGCTCTTTTACAATGGATTAAAATCAATATAAGCCGTCCATTCCTTTGAATCCAATGGTTGAGACATTTTTTTTGGAATTGTTAGGAACCGGATATCTGATTTTTTCAAACGCTGTAACATTTTTTTCCAACACGTGAAACATTTTTTCTACGTGTGAATGCAGATTCAAAAAAGATGTATATGTGTATGTGTATGTGTCCTTCAAGGATGTTTGTGTATACAGATAAAAAATATATGTGTATTTCAAAATGACCTTGTTAATTGGAAATTTTCAACAAACTTGCTAGGAATGGCCTCCGACGAAGGACAAGTGCCGAGGAGTTGGGCCCTCAAATATGGACGAAGGAGGAAGGGTAGCCCGAATAATAGCCCAACGCCCTATCTCGAACTGCAGGATCCGACCATGGACCAACTCCGACGATACTCACGTAAGCGAGGTAAAGTTTTAGTACATCGTGGTTCCCAAAACATGGTAGGCCTGCACGACTAATAATTTAGAAGATCAATTTGTAGGATCGGATGTCCGATCAACGAAGGCAGCGCAAGTCGTGGTCCGAACAAGATGCCTAAGGGAATTTTTAACATAGTGGAGCTCTCGGCAATGGGGAACCCGCTATACAGAGTCATCATTGGGGCCAGACAGATGTACTGCGGGGTTATTGCTAGGGATGATGTGCCCATCACTATAGATCATGGATTGGCCATGAGGTGACCCATGGGTGGTACCCAATGACCAAGAACTCATTATGGGACAAGTGAAACAAGTTTTCCAGTTCCCCAAGGGACCGAGCTGGTTGCAAAGAAACGAGCACTCAGATCATGTGCATCGCGTGGAAGAATTGGAAGACAACACTAAACAAGAATTATGTGAAAAGAATGAAACGCCGAATTTTGACACGTACCCAAAGTTAAGGGAGTTCTGGGATGAATTTGTGGCGTACAAGAGGTCTCAAGAAGCTCACATAGTAAGTCAAAGGAACAAAGCAAACGCGGATAAGAATATTCACCCTCACAAACTAGGAACTGGAGGGTACGTGAAGAAAATACCAAAGATGGGATCGGTCCAAGAAGAAATAACCCGCAAGGGTATAATTCTCGCAACGCCGCCTTAAGCGAACGATCAAGCATCGGTTGCTTGGGAGGGGTGCTTCTATCTCCGATGATGGCAGCTTAAGCTTCAGAAGCGATAGAGAGCAGGAAGTGCTGCGCAGAATCACAGATGCTCACACGCAGTCTTCCCAAGGATCTTTCGCGCCACGAAGGGAGAATGACGAGCTAACCATAGCCCTGGGTAACAAGGAGCATCCAGGTCGCACCAAAGGGGTTGGTTTGGTCACGTGGAAAGAAGCCTTCCCCGTAGACGCATGGATGTACAAACGTTCAAAGAGATTAAGAGAAGATCGACTGGAACGTCAGATAAAAGATGCTATCGTGAGAGCGCTAGAGGAACAAAGATCGGAACTAGATATGGCTGTGGAGCAAGCCGTACAGAAAGCTCTCAGCTCACGACCGCCACCCGGTGAAAGCCCCGAGCTCATCGGTCCGGTGCTCGTAAGAGCATTGCCGCGTCCACGTGGATTCCCAAGAGCATGGATGCGTTTTCCGTGGATGACATCAAAGAACCGACACCGTGCAAGCTACATTTGGCCGCACATGGCATTACCATAAAGGTGGTCGAGGCGGGCTTGGCCATGCCAGAGTCACGGACTTTAATCGCCGCCCGATATCGCAGGATTCGCCAGGTCGAAGTGGGCGGTGTCATCCGCCAATACCAAAAATGGAGGTAGAGATCCTGGCGAGGATGGGAACAAAAGCTAGGTGAAAACGTGAATGGCTTCTCGCGTGGCGCAAGAGCTTGATTAAGTTTGGCTCGAACGATGAGGGTGACGACGATGATGATCACCGCATTTCCACACGAGACCTCCCGCCTTCTCGCCGCCAACCAGAAAAGTCCAACTCCTCCGTCGGCACCAACCGAAAAAGCCCGACTCCTCCGCCAAAATCGTAAAGAATCGAACAACGGAACATCTCGCAATCGGCACCGTCCTCAAGAAATCTCAACCATCTGCGGAACCTGTGACAACCACAAAAGAAACTATCAGCTGACATGACTGAGGAAGAGCGAAAAAAGCATGTAAGCGCCTGCGTAGCATCTCACTTTAAAAAGGCGCCATCAAGTAAGAAGACTAAAGTTGATGCTGACGCGCAAAAGTTTTTCTTGAGTATGGCAAAAGTGCAAAAGACGGGGCAGGCTTCTGAACCTTGCAAAATATCGGACTACGAGCGCATATCCAGAAAACAATACTTGCGGCGGCTAGTGCCGACATCGCTAAAGCGGGATGCTCAAGCAAATGATGTTCAACTAGATGCTCGCGCAAGGTCTCGTGGAAGTTCGTTATGGGAAAACCGCTGGTTGAACCAGCTCATTTCGACAACCTTACAACTCAATCATGGCGCGGCCCATCGCTGGTACATGCAGCATCCAACGATGGTATGGAGGCGCTCGATCGGATACGAGCAAGATTTTCACAATGGGGATAACATCCTGCTGTGTTCTTTTCACTGAGTTTGTATATGTTGTACCAAAGAAGATGCCCCGGACGTGAACATACTTAGACTATGGACTTTGTAAGTCCGTCCGTATATCGCTGAGCATTTGCATCGCTTAATTGCATCTCTAACTTCTTTCTTATGTAGAATGGAGGTACGGACATGTAGAAGAAATAACAATGACAATCTAGCATTCCTAGATCCGGCTCGTCAACGAGAAACTTGTGAACGATAATCCACAGATTCGTTGAAGACTATTTATTTAATACTTTTTGAAGTCGCAATACAAAACCTCCGTATTTTTACCCTATAACTTCAAGCACGATCTCCGACTTCTAATATCGCTTTACTATTTTTGCGTAACACGCACGATGTGGGAGTAATTGACTACGTTGACATATATGTGCAGTTTCACTGGTCCTACTCGTCATCCAGTTAGATGCTAGCAGATTTTGTCTTGGACTCGTGAGAAAACAAACTAATTTGTACCAAGACCTTTGGGACATCTTTGAATGTAAACACGATCGCTATGCTATTACTCTAGCAAAATTCCATTCTATTGTATTTAAGTTTAATTACTATTCAAAATCATTCATGTGGCTTTCTTGCGATCGCAAGAAAAGTATTGGTATCGTCCATACAGAAAAATTTTGAAATAATAAATGACTTTCCATGCATGAAGCAAGAACCCTAAACAATTTATGTGCATTCTATGTATGTACAAATATGCATTCAATTGTCACGAGAGTGTCGGCTATAACGAAGCCATGGTACGTAATTACACTTTGATGCCCTTTTTATTTAACAAATATCATCATTAAGTAACTTCCTTTTGTTCAAAAACAGCGCCCAAACCGAGAACCAATAAGTTATTCGATGTAAATTATAGCAATTCAAGAACAGATCGCGGATTCATTCATGATGAGATCATCAATCCAAACGGCGAGTTCCATGAGTAGCCTCATCGCCTCATTCCTACGGCCTAGACGCTGACATGTCTACTTCGACTCTTTGTAAAATCAAAGCGAACGGGATGACATGTAGTCGAGCTACATTTGTAAATAAATCATTGTAAAACAAATTATGTGATGCGTAATTTAATATATTTGAATTATGATTTTAACGATGCTTAGTCGATACATGCATATATTTGAATTATGATTTGAACGATGCTTTATATACTACATATGGACACTGTAAACAATTATATAAAATATATATATATTGTACAAAAATATGCAAGCTTGTCACCGCCGGTTCTTAGAGAAAATCGGCGTTGATATGTGTATATCACCGTCGGATTATGGTACAACCCGGCGGTGCTAGTACAATATCACCGCCGGTTTTATATATAACCGCAGTGATAATTATCATCACCGCCGTTGTAGATAGAACCGCAGTGATAATCGTTATCACCGCCGGATTTTGGTTTGATCCGCAGTGATAGTCAAAGATCACCGCCGGTTTTAGGTAGAACCGCAGTGATAATCCTTATCACCGCCGGTTCTCGAGCCGGCAGTGATAGTCCTCGAGTATCACTGCCGACCAATCACTGCCGGCGCCAATGACCGGCAGTGATGGGGTTTTGGAACCGGCAGTGATGTGCTGTTCTGTAGTAGTGTTCCCTTGCTAAATACAGGCCATCTTAGTATACATACCATCGAACATTATAAACATACTCCCTCAGTTCATTTTTATTTGGCTTTTTTGACTTTTCATGGTTCCCAAAATGCGATTTTGGCCGCTGTTTTTATAATATTATATTAAGATGTAATAATAAAATTATAATATTATGATGGTATTTTTATGACAAATCTAATGGTGTAATTTTCACATGGCCAATAAGTCGAGACCCTCCCTTCTGACGTGGAATACCAGAGGGTCTTGTGTGTGTACCATAGTCGTCCCATGATCAGTGGCTAGTACATACATTTAAAACTTGGTGATCACATCCATACACAATTGTAGCGACCCCCATTTTCACATAAATGCAAAAATGGAAATTTAATGCGCATATAGTACTAGTCCCATAATCAGTGGCTATTACGCACATTTACAACAATTGGAATCACAACCATACACGGTATCATTAAAGCAGAAGCTATTTGTACATTATATTCTTACAACTAAGAGTATATAAATATAGCAACAGAAGAAGCAAACTCTTGTAGTGTGCCCATCCAATCCCTCAGACAACTGACAAGGCATAATCTCTAGAAAGGTGCTTTATTGGAACTCCCGCATCCTGGGACGAAAAGAGATCTTTCGAAGCTTCGCTATCTTTTTCCACCTAAAACAACATATAAGCAAGGGTGGGTACTTTACGTACTCCGCAAGACTTTAGCAAATTCTATAATACATACAGGCCATTTCAAAGGAAAGGCTTCTATGGTTAATTTGCATAAAGCGAAATTGAAATTGTAAATTAGGTTGTCATTTGTAAACGAAATTTAATAAAGCAAGTTTGACTGATAAGAAATAAGTAACAATAGAGCATAAGTAATAACTCACAGTCCTCCATGATGTGGGCATCAAGATGTCTAATTTCCTGCCAACTCGTGGCATAACCACAATCTTTGCCGAAGCAAGGTACATCAGGTGAAATCATCCCATTTTGAAAATAGTAAAACATTTAGCTTTGTGATGACGTTACTAAGTGCCTTTGATCGTAGGCGCGGCTAATTAATTAGATTTACTCTCTGCAAAGGCGTACAGCTTTACCCACAAGAAATGATCAGCTTTTTCTGCAAGCTATTAGCACACTTCCTTTGGTGTGCCGTAGAGAGATCATAACATAACTGTTATATTACCTAGACCTAGCTTTGCACCAGCCCGATCACATTAAATCCTTGTTATGGAGAAGAAACATGACAGTAATTCCCTATCATTTTAAAGTGGTAACACGAGCAGTAAATCCCAGCGATAGAAGCAGTAAATCCCTGCGATAAGGGTTTCTTCCTACACCCAGGCGTACACCGTTATACCGATATGCATTTACCCACAACGAAGTGTGGAAGCCCCTCATAAGCAAACCTAGAAAGGAGTCCTCATACTATCTCCCGCCTACCAATGTGCCAAGCCAGACCTAAGCAACTTAATAGGTTAAGGCTGCCCCATCCCAGCACTTGTGGTTGCACGGAATTCTTGGCTTGAAAAGAACCCATAGCTCGGTCCTTAATCCGACACAGGCAATAATCTCCCCCTACACTACGTACAAGTCCATCTCTTGCACAACCGACTATTGCCAATAATTGCCCGCATCTAAACCATAGTTTTATTTTGAGTTTTTAGTCAAAATACCAACAACTGACATCATGTCATAACCAACCTTTTTCAATTCTCAAGAATCAATTTTGATCTGATCATATTCAACGTTGGTTCTAAAGCATTGCTAAGCATGGTTAATAATCGCATATACCCAAGTTGACATTATGTATTGTCTAACCCATTTATATGGTTATCAAGGTTCACATGTCCATACTTATCAAGGAAGTTTCATGAGACAACAGGTATATCTACCAGTACCACAAAATAGCATATTTACAGAAAATAAACGCATCCATGAAACATTTTGATAAACACAGTGAAAATTAAATACTAGGATCAATATGATCAAAGGGGGTGCTTGCCTTGCTTAATTGTTGTTTGTGACGAAGTCACGGCTGCAACTAGCGTGGTTGACAACGGAATTCGTGATGTCGGATTCTACTTGTCGTTCAATGGAAATATAGCGAAACAACAATTTCAATAAAAGCAAAAAGAAGATAGACAGTAAATCAAATAAAATATGCTATAAGAAACAGATGCATAATCTTTTATAGATTATTTATTCTTGTTTTACGAATTCAAGAGGCTAAAATTATGTATTCTTGTATCTATAACTTCGAATTCTAGATGCTAAAATTATTTGGATTAATAGGATTAAAACATTAGTCATCATGTTATACATGAGTGGTACTAACTTTGCATAAGTATTCATTTTGAATATATATATATACACACTAGATTTGTTAGGTTGGGTTATTGGTTACATATTCTGGTTTCTAACAAGGTTTTGGTTAAAACAAATATCTTAAGCATTGATTTCTTATTTATTATTAAAGATCGTTTATTCATATTACGCATATGGAGATCATATTACTTATGGTTATTTGGATGATAGGATTTATATACAGAACATGATAAAACAAGATTATTTATATATAATAAGGTGGTCTATACTTTGGGTAGCAATCCTAAGTTGATTTCATAATTTTAAGGATTTAGACGAGATGCTTTATTCATTGTTGAAATAGCTTAAATGGCATTAAGGTTTCCGATGACCATAACACTTAAGGGTATTGAGCTAGCAAGATTCAGATGCAAAGCAAGTTGTAAAAAGAATATTTTTCCATATTATGGTAGAACATATTCTAAATAATATTTCTAGGCTGGTCTTCATAATATTCACATTTAGACGAGTTGTTTTCTGAGTTGCCGAAAAGGCTTAAGTGTTTCTGAAAACATAATACTTAAGGTTATTTTGCTACCAAGATTTATATGCAAAGTATGATGAAGTGGAATTATTTCTTTAGAATATGGTGCTATGTACTTTGGAGAGTATTTCTAAACTGATTTTATAAATTTTAGTGTTGAGACGTGATATTTTATTTGCTGCAGAAATAGCATAAATGATCACAAAGTTAACGTTGTAACTAGACGGATTTCGCTTTCGTTTGCGGCTACACTATACATGATTTTTCATTCATTTTTCTTGTATTAACAGCGTATGATCTTAAAAGTTTTTTAGAACTAGTTTGGCATTATTTTTATTTTGGCCGAGGTGTTTTGTATGTATATGAAGATGAAGTCTTTTATGAACTTAATTCTGATTGGATCTTTTTGCCAACTAATATGATTTTGGCCTTAGGAATATTCTGACATTAGCTAGTTGTTACTTAGTTTTAGGTTTTAACATTTGAGTTTGATTAAGGTAATTAAGCTTATTTAAGCTAACCTCCTGATCCATGATCTGTAGAATTTAGAAGTACCAATCTTTCTTGTTTCCTGTCTTTTGAGTTTGAAGCAGACAACCTGACTAAGCCCAAAACAAGTTGGTCCAAGTATTATTTTTCTAACAATATTTTAGTTTTGTACATGAGGATTCTTATGAAAAATACCCACATACAGGGACTAGCATCCACTAACACATTGCTCTTGAACTTAGCTAACCACACACAGACCATACTGGTCCCATGTTATCAAAGCATTATCTATATTTGTACTAGTGTTTCCGAATGGTATCCGTGTATATGAGCAGACTTAGGTCAAGATTAGTTTAATCTATTTCTTTTTAATGTCTTGGTCAGAGGTTAATCGAACTAATTGAGCTTCTGATTAAAGATGCTAATTAATTTTTTTAGAGATACTAACGAACTTTCCTATGCCAGGTTAGAATCAGATAACCAATCTCAAATGTGATCCTATCTGTCATTTGGGACCCAGGATGCTTATCATGGCAGCAAGAAAACATGAGGTGCTCAAACAAGTTTCTATTTTGCTTTGGGTCTGGACATTTGATTCAGAGGTTAATCTTCTAATTTGAGTTGGAGATCAAATAATAATAATCAAATATCTTTTCTACCTTTTAACTACCTGACTTAACATAGCACATACTTAGTTGACCCTAGATGACATGGCAGTAAAGAGATATCAATGGTACTTGCTTACTTGTTTTGTTTACCTGAGGCTAGATGGGGCATTAGACAGGACGAACAGAGGAAGCACAGACAGGCACCATGGAGGGGTCCTCTAGTGGTTTCGGTTGGCTCCTGTCCAAGCGAGGGAAGGAAAAAGTGAAGACCAAAACGAAACCCCGAGATCACAACGATGCCGTCGATGGTCTTGGTTTAGCAGCGGTGAGGCTTGGTTTGTATGCTCATGGTGAATGGCCACTTGAGCGCAGACACTGGCTTTTATAGCCCAGCAAGGCTGTGGAGAAGCTAGATGACGGGTGGGCCTTGGCATTGCTCATTGAAGTGACACAAAACAAACCTCATCTATCCTTGTCGCACATAGAGCTAGGTTGCATTCAATGATTTAGTTATCAATCTTGGTGTTAATTTAATGAGGCTTTTATCACGTGTACAAAATATAGGTTAGAAGCTACTCGTAAATTTTCAGAATTATCTCATGCATGTAGAATTTATAAAAATTCTAACAGTGTATTATGCACAGATATCAATTTTCTGTATTTAATTTATATGGGAGTTCATAACTTATGAAATATTTCTGAATTTTTTTGCGAAGGTTACTTATGGCCATATTAGTCTCCTGTAAAATTTTGAACTTCAAATTCTGTATATTGTATTTACTAACATTCTGACATTGAAATTAGCAGTTTTTAGCTTTTTAGTTTTCAAATTTTTAAAATTAAAAAATATAATAATTATTTTCTAATATTTTTAATGTTCATTGGCTGACCTAGAATGAATATAATATAAAAAATTTAGTTCAAATTAATGCAGTATTATTTTTATCTAAAACTGACAAATTCACTATTGCTAGTCAAGAATTCATCAATTGTACTCTTAATTGCTTTGATGTGACTTGTAACTTCTCTAAATATCTTGATCTGACCTTTAACTTCCAAAATTAATTTCTGAATAATTTTATATATTTAAATATTTTTTATTTTTTGTTATAAGCAGAATTTGTGGGCGAGGACGATGCGTTGCGAAGCTAGTAATGAGGCGGTTTACTCAGGAGTCGCGGAGTGGCAGAGGTGGCGAAGCTACGGCGAGCGAAATGGCTCCGGTCACGCATGAACTTGGCTGTGAGAGGGGAAGAAGAAGGCGGTGCCTGCGGCTGATAGGTGGGACCGCACAGGAAAAGGGGCCCGCGCGGCAGAGAGAGAGGAGAACTGAATTGCTTCACTGAATCCGCTTACTATCTAATCTATAAATTAATGAGGAATTTACTGAGTGTATCAAAGCTAGTTTAGGATCTACCATAAATATTTCAGACCTATTGGACTCGTGAGGAATTTACAACAATTCTAACAGTGCACTGTGAACATATTCATGCATACTATTTTAATTTATTGGGGTACATATATCTCACCACAAAATTTAGAAACTCTTTGTGCAAGTTCATTAGAAGGAAATTAATCTCCTGTAAAATTTTCATCTTCAGATTATTGAAAGTTCATTTAATTAAATTCTGACATTGAAGTTTCCAAATTTTTAGCTATTCATTTCTGAATTTTTATAAATATCAAACCTAAAGATTATCTCCTGATATTTTTACTGCAGATGATTCTATCCAGGTAGAAGATAATGTAAAAAATTTTACATCAAAATTATGAACATTTAATTTCTGACATTTTTACTATTGCTAGTCTTGATTCATTAAATTACCTTTCTTTTCATCATTTAGTATTTTGTCATGACTTTAAAATTATATTTTGTGTTCTGGATAGCTCCACGAATTTTACAACTATTTTTCTAATTTTTTTCTACAAATCTTTTCTTATTACTTAAGTAATGTTTGATGATTTATAAAAAGGGTTTCCTTTCAAGGAATAATCAAAGGAAATCAAGAAAACTCATAAAAATTTCAGAAAAACCAGGGAAATAAAAATTAAAAGTTATTCAAATATATTATTTAATTTATTATTACTACCTATTTTTTAGGATGTTACACGAGACTAATTTTTACTACATACATGCATGAATATATAATAATAAATTTTTAATTGCAACATGCATGACCAGAAATCATATATATAAGAATGTATGGGACTACGAAAATTTTATCATAACACCGATTGTGAATGAATTCGCTGTGGGTAATTCTTTAACCGCATGCGACCGAAAACTCGGTCTGCCAACAAAAATTCAGAGCCGCCCCCAGTGCCGCCACAGCCGCATCAGCCACGCAGCTCGCAATACAAGCCGTTGTCGCCTGCTTGCACGCCCGCATGCACTCTCGCGCCGTATGCATGCCTCTGTTGCTGCCTGCATGCACGCCCACGCTGCATGCGTACAATCGACGCCGCCTGCATGCACGCCCATGCCGCATAAAAGCTGTCGATGCCGCTCGTGCCACCTTGCGCGCCTACATACTGCTAGTCGTGGGCACATGGGCCGTGCCTCTGGGCGGCACGGGGCACGAGGGCACGCGGCGACGGACAAAGCCCGACCCAAAGACGCGTTAGCGGGCCGTGGCCGCGCGACGCTCGTTATCAGAGGTCGGGCGCGGCCGCCCAAAACACGAGCACGACGGGCGGCACGGCCCGCAAGACGCCGCTTGGGCCGTGCCGTGCGCAGCCCGCCCGAGAAGGCACACAGCGCGCAGCACGCCGCGGCGACGCCGCCCGCAGACAAGACGCCGCCGGGGCAAGGCACGCGCAGGCCAGCGCCGCGCCGCGCCAAGACCAGCAGCTGCGCCTATCACGCGCGCGCCGTCGCCGCGCCTGTCGTGGGAAGGGAGAGGGAGCGGGAGGCCGGCGGTGAGTCGGGGAGGGGAGAGGAGGGGCTCTCGGTGGCGGGGGCCGAGGTTGCCGGAGGAGAGAGGGACGAGCGGCGGCGCGCGGGGAGGCCGGAGGGGAGAGGGAGCGGCGGCGGCGCGCGGGGAGGCCGGAGGGGAGAGGGAGCAACGGTGGGAGGCCGGAAGGAGAGGGAGCGGCGAGTGAGGGAGAGGGAGCGGGAGGCCGGGCGGCCGACGGGCGAGCCGGGCGGCGGGGGCCGGGAAGCGAGCCGACGAGGAAGAGGGAGCGGAAGGCAGGCGAGGCGGGGGGGGGCGGGCGAGGAAGAGGGAGCGGCGAGGCAGGCGAGGAAGAGGAGCGGCGAGGCGGGGGCCGGGCGAGGCGGTCGGGCGGGGAAGCGAGGGGCGGGAATGCGAGCCGCGAGGAGCTGGGCAAGGCGGGCGGGCGGGAGCGCTGAGGCCGGGCGGCAGCGGGCGAGGCAGACGGGGGGGTGGGGGGGGAGCAGCAAGGCCGGTGGCAGCGGGCGAGGCGACGATCGGGGCCGGGCGAGACCGTGGGGCGGAGAAGCGAGGGGGGGCGGGGAGGGAGGCGGGCGGCGGGGGTAGTGAGGAGGCGGGGGCAGGCCAGCAGGACGTGACTCGGGTGCGTCACCCGCGTGGCCGGCGTGGCCGTGCAGCGCGAGGACGAGGGAATCCGGGAGAGAAAGGTAAGGCGCGTGGAGAGAAAAAGTAAGAGAGAGAGGGAAAAAAAGAGGGGAAGACTAAGGAATTTTTTTTTGTGTGTATGAGTGCATTCAACGAGCACAGACGCGCCTCAATTGAAATGACGCGTCTCAATTGAAAGACATAAAGCATTCAACGAATAAATTTTCGTCATGCATGACTGCGGAACAACAATTTGACGTGTGACATGATATAAAATTGCTTTGTCATATTCGTACTGTACTCCCGTGCGTAATTTGAATTTACAACGACAGCAGAACAACGATTATTTCGCTGGACACACTATAAAGAGAGGGGATGACTTGCATTTGTTCTGCACAACTCTATCGTACTCTCCCTTCTTGCCCATTTTTGCTCAGGCGCTCAGCACAATCTGCACATCTCTCTCTATTTGCTTTCTTTTTTTTACCCTCTCGTTGTGAAATAAAATATTTCGCAAGAGCAAGAGTAGGAGAGCACGCCCACGCTTTCCTAGTCCCCCTCGTTAGGATCAAGAGATCGACCCACGCCATCTCTCCCCCAGCATGGGATACTACGGCATGGATGGCCGTCATCTGGATGGCACGCACGGCATCGAGGATGCCTCGTACACTCCGGATGTACCGAGCTCGGATGCCGCTACCTCGGTGCATGCGGGACGGGCGTCGGTATCCACACTGAACACGCAGCTCGACATATCGATGCAGCCAGCACGGGCGTCCATAGCCGGCAGTCGACGCGCGTGGTGCTGGCAACATATGGACAGAACCGTTGAAACTGTTGACGAACATGAGGTAGTGTATGCTATTTGCAAATACTGTCAAGCTAAACTATCTACACGTGCATGTGGTGGTACAGGTCATCTAAAGAGACACGCGGAGAATTCCTTGAGGAAGATATCGGCCGGACGGAGGCCGGGCGAGGGCGTGCAGACACAGCTCAACTTCAACACCGACGGTTCGGTAAGCACATGGGTGTACAACGCCGACGTAGCTAGAGAAGAAATTGCACATTACATAGTTACGAAGGATCTTCCGCTTAGAACGGGTGAGAGCTCTAATTTTGAGAGAATGGTGCAAACGTGGTTTTTGCCCGCAATACCAACATGTTAGTAGAAGAACAACTACAAGTGATGTTAGTAAAATGTTTACAACTAAACTAGAAATGTTAAAATAGACCTTTATGACGCTTAGTTTTTCATTCGCATTAACATCTGATATATGGACTTCCTCTCACCAAAGAGCAGCATATATTAGTGTTGTTGCGCACTATCTAGATGACGAGTACATACTAAATAAAAGAGTTATAGGGTTTAGGCCAATCTCAGAGTCACACACCGGACATGCTATCGCTACCCGTATACTTGAGGTTGTTAATGACTTTAAAATAGAAAGTATAATTGTTTCCATAACTCTCGACAATGCATCAGCTAACACAACGGCTATGGAGCATCTCTCACCGCACCTGGACACTTATATTGGAGGTTTTGTACTCCACCAGAGGTGCGTATGCCATATTATTAATCTCATTGTACAGACAGGTTTGCATGTAATGAAACCTACTTTGGAGGGCATACGTAGTGCTATCGATTTTATTACTAATTCACCTGTGATGTTTGCCCAGTTCTCAGAGTACTGCAAGGCCAATAATATGAAACCAAGAAGATTCAACCTAGATATGAAGGTTAGATGGAACTCAACTTATACTATGCTGCATCGGTGCGAAGACTATGAGCACATTATCACTGTCTTCGTCAACTGCAATAATGGTGAGGTATTGGTTACTGACGCGGATTAGATAATTGCTAGTCATTTTCATAATTCTTTTAAAAAAATTTACGACGCAACTAAAAAATTATCCGGTGTGTACTACCCAACTTCTTGCTTAGTCATCGAGTGGCTTTGGCTTATTGCTAATGCTTTTAAAGAAAATAGAGATAATTATGTTTTACGTTCCATTATAGAACCAATGGAGCAAAAAAATTTAAAATATTTTCAAGCTATTCCACATTTGTACTGTTTTGCTGTCATTTTGGATCCTCGGAGAAAATTTTCTGACTTGCAGGGCGCCTACGCGGGAATAGTTGAGGCATTCGATCTTGATTTCTTCGAGGCCTATACTCATGTTTATAACGAGTTTTTCAGAGTTTTCGACAAATACTACGAGAAGTTTGGCACCAGAAGTGAAGCACGAAGATCTACCTCAACAACGCAACAAGCACGAGGCGGTTCAATCGCTTCAAACATGTGGAAGAAGCTGAAAGGCAAATCGTCTGGTTCATCTTCCGAAACGCCGAGCAGACCGCAATGGAATCCACTGGTAGAGATCAACCACTACCTCGACACGCCTTTCATGGAGTCTGAGTTTGACATGGACGAGAAAAAATCAACTTAACTTGCTTTTGTAGTGGAAGAATAACCAACGTATTTACCCCGTCCTATCCCATTTCGCACGGGATGTACTTACGATTCTGGTGTCCACTATCTCGTCGGAATCCACTTTCAGTTCGGTGGGGAGGATACTTGAGCCAAGGAGGTCGTCTCTCACACCTGAGACTGGGAGCGTGCAGATGAGAGGACACAACATCAGCCAGAGGATCAGGAGATCACGGACGCGGTAGCCGACTTTGACAATCTTAGCCTCGGGTAGTCTATGTATATAAACGTAGTTACTGTACTCTTTTCCTTACCGGGGATACCCTACACCGGGGTGTAAGGTTTTTAACAAGGCAGTAACTCTGTACATGTTCAAGATTTAATAAAATTTACTTCTTTTCCCCCAATATTTGTGTCCATTGCTAGCAATACAGATTGTAGATTTACATATTTCTTTAATCAAGGTGGCTATACATTCGCTGCACCGTAGCATCGCGTACGCACGCTACTACAAGCAAATTTGGGTCATTTCCACTCGTCGTAATAGTGTAAATGGACCGGGCCTGGGCCGGCACGGCACGAAGTAGGCACGAAGCATAAATGGGCCGTGCTTGGGCTCGCCGAAGGCGAGCCGAGCCAGCACGGTGGGCGGCGCGCCCGCACGGTTCGCCCGGCATGACGGGCCCGGCCGGCCGCCCGCCCAAGACGACGCCACCACTACACACTGCCCCCGATGCCGACCGTGCCTCACCGTCCTGGATGTCACGCCGTCAGCCATGCTACATCGTGCCAAGCTTACCCGAGTGTTGCCGTGGCAGCCGCTGCTCGCTGCTGCACCACACCACACCATTGACCGCTACACCTCGGCCTCACATCACGTTACTGCCATGGCCGCCACCTCGGCATTGCTCTGCCATGGTCACCATGCGCTGGGCGCGAGCCTTCAATCCTGCCGCAGAGCCGCATGCTGGCTCACCATGCTGCATGCTGGTCACGGGGCTTTGCCTTGCTGTGCCCTGGCCGATGTGTCGTCGCGAGGTACCGTGCCTTGGCCCTGCCATGGGCTGTTGTGGCAGCACCGCAAAATGGCCGTGCAGCGCCGTGGTAGCACTGCACCCACCAGAGCAAATCCTTCCTCCTCCCTCAAAATCACCCCAAATGGCTATGCATGCGAAAATGTTTTGCAGAAATGGATTGCTTGAATGGTGGGGATTGCAATGGTATGATATGCATTGCTTGGTTTTTGATTTTTGGAGAGGATTTGGAGGAGAGAAGATGGAAGAGCTTGAGCTTGTTCTTGCTGCCATGGGGAAAAAGAAAGGAAGGTAGGGAGGATGGACTCTGGCCAGGGTTAGCTGTAGGACAGAAAAAGAAATAGGGAGGTGCTGCGAAAAGAAAGAGTAAGGCTATAGAATTGGTAGAGGAGTGGGCAGGAGTGTTGTGAAGTGATGGGGGTTTATTCATTGTCTAAAGTATTTAAAAAAATTTTGTATGATATCAAGACAGGTATTAACCTCTGGTAAAAATTTCAACACAATATTTTATATATAAAATAAGTTATTATCACTACCAGTTCTTAAGAAGAACCGGCAGTGATAATGAAGGAAGTATCACTGCCGGTTGGTAAGCCAAACCGGCAGTGATAATATTTTTGAAAAATCAAAACTTTTTCATATGGAGTCAGATGGAGACAAAATTTATATGAAAATTGTAGCTCTCAATGAGATCTACAACTTTGTAGTTGACAACTTTTTATTTGAAGTCATTTAGACGTCCAAATAAACATTGAAACTTTCGGATACGAAGGGATAAAAGGAAAATATATCTTATAGTAGCTGAGAAGTGTATGTTAGATGAGATAGTAGGGGGGGTTCGCGCAGAGCAGTGGGTCACAGGTTCGATTCCTAGCAACTGCACGCGCACGTATTTCGTGTGAAAATCGCATGACTTGTGTCTTGCGACACGCGAAACCATGTGTAGTAAATACAGAGTGGTCAAGGTGCAAATAAATACTTGTGACTTGGATTTACGAATATCACTGCTGGTTCGCATACAAACCGGAAGTGATATCGGTATCACTGTCGGTTCAAGAATCGGCTAAAAATAGTCGGACTATCACTGCTGACCAATCACTGTCGGTTCCAATATCCAGCAGTGATACCAGTTTGCAACTGACAGTGATCTGGTGTTTTGTTGTAGTGAATTTATCCTTACAAACCAAAATAAAGAGGAAGTGAAAACATTATTTATCTTACAGTATTGCTTAACCCATAATTCCTTAGGCAACATACAAGTTAAAACCCTAGAAAGTTTTTTTGTTGAAATCCCTTTATCCTGTGTTATCGTATGTTTTGTCGGGGTATTTTGTTTCATCACCTAATAAACAACAATAACAAGATTGAGTACATTGCGTACTCAGCAAGACTTGTAGTATTTCACAAATGCAATTATAATTAGAATGCAGGTTATGACAATAGAAGGGTTCTACAGTTATTTTGCATCGGCAAAAATGAAACATAAGCATATGATAGATTGCAAACGGAATTTGTAAAAGCCAGCATGAGTAATATTAAAATATTAACAGAGTAATAGATATCGCGTTACAGTCTACACGACTATTTCAATCCACTTCCATGTCGACCCTCGACATGAAGTACATTTTCCAAACACAATTTCCAACGGAACAAATTTTGAAAATACCAAAATTCTAACTATGTGATAATGTTACCAAGTGCCCATGACCACAGGCGCAGCTAATCGATTAGTTCTACACTCTGCAGATGTGTATTACTTTACCCACAAGAAATGATCTACCCCGTTTGCGAGGCCAATAATACACTTCCTCTGGTGTCTCGACAAGGGGACCATAACATAACCCCTACGTCATCTAGTCCTGACTTTGCACCAGCTCGGTGACGACAAGCCCTAGCCCTCCTCGTAGCAAGGCATACACCGTTCTATTGGTATGCATTTACCCATACCTTGATGTGGAAACCCCTCCGAGCAACCTCCATCCAGAAGCCCGTACTACTTCAGCCTTCCAATATGCAAAGCCAATTCTAAGCAACTTAATAGTTTAAGTTGTCCCATACAAAGCACTTGTGGTTGTACGGTTTTCTTGGCTAGAAAACAACACAATAGTTCAGTCCTTAATATGACTCGGGCAAGAAATCTCCCTCTACACTACGTGCATGTCCAACCCTCGCACATCCGGCTATTGCCAATACTTGCGGCCATGTCAAAATTATAGTTTTATTTTTGTTTTTACCAGAATATCAATAGCCTTTAATGTCATATTCAACCTTTTAACATTATAAGTAGAACCTGGTTTCTATACTAAGCATGGCTAAGAATGACCATTAAGTATGTGTGTATACCCATGTTGATATTATGTATTGTCTATCCTTAATCTGGGGTTATAAAAATTCACAAATCCGTATTTAGTAAGGAAGTTCTATGAGTGGATAGGAATAACTACTAGTATCTCATTATAGCGTTTTTGTGAGATGTACATGCATGCAAAATAGTTTAACAAAAGCAATGTAAAGTAATTAATTAAAATAGTAGGTCCAAAATGATCAAACATGTGCTTGCCTTGCTTTTCGTCGTCGGGTATGTAGTCTGGGTCGTCAGCGAGGTCGTCGCCAATAAACTCGGAAACATCGCAGTCTACTTGTCATCCAACAAGAAATCTGCAAAAAATAGTAAACTATAATAAGGCAAAAATAATACAGGCAGAAAATCCAAATAAAAACTTGCTACAGAAACGGAAACATCGCAGTTATAAATTTTTTAATTTTTAGCACATTGAAAATAATCTTTATTAGAGAAAGGTTTAAACAAGTTGAAATTAAAATATTTTTACATATTTGAGCTTCTGGAAGCCTAAGTTTTCCAATAAAATTAGTTTCATCTAAATCGGAGCTTGTTTGCAAAAATTTTGTATTGAGCATACACTACTACAGAATGGTACATCACTATCGCTTCATCTGTGTCGGTTCTTAAGTTTTTTGGAAGAAACGATTGTGATAGATGACTTAGGAGAGGCATTAATCATAATCACTATCGGTTCTCAGGTTAGAAGTGATAGTGATGTAGCACTGGGAACATTACAATCGGTTCTTATGCGAGAAGTGATAGTGATGTGCATTATCATCACTATCGGTTTTCATATAAGAAGCGATAGTGATGAGCATACACATCACTATCGGTTCTTATTTAGAAGCGATAGTGATGATAATGCACATCACTATCGCTTCTCACAAAAGAACCGATAGTGATGAGCACGTGCTTATCACTATCGGTTCTTTTGTGAGAAGCGATAGTGATGTGCATTATCATCACTATCGCTTCTTAAATAAGAACCGATAGTGATGTGTACGTGCTCATCACTATCGCTTCTTATGTGGGAACCGATTGTGATGACTATGATAATCACTATCGCTTGTCTTGTAAGAACCGACTGTGATGTGCATGATCACATCACTATCGCTTTTTATATGAGAACCGATAGTGATGTACCTCGTTAGGTTATTTATACCACTCGAACTGAACTCTTCTCTGTTATTGTTCCAGAGGAGGTTTCTCCGCCGCCACCAGAAAAAATAGCTCATATTCTGTGGTTGGAAGCAATACTTGGGTGAGAAAATTTGAAATCCTCAAGGGTGGGTGTTAAGAGGGTAAATTTGAAGCCCTAACTTGAGGAGATTTCCCCTCATTTTGCATAATTTGTGGTTTTCTTCAAAATGTGAGCATTCCTTCAAACCCCTTTAATTTTGCACTATGTAATTTTGATATGTCGCGAAGAAAGTTTATATTGCTTTGGTATTGTGTATATCCTATCGATTTCACACCCTTTATTCACTAGCATGTACACATGTATTTAATTATCTTAATTTGTAGTTCTTTGATGTTAATATGGAATTATTATTCTTTGCACACCGATGAATGCTAGAGTTTAGGGTGCGGAACCTACGCCTCCGCTCGAGGATGCTTGTTTATAAATATACCGAACGAAATGGCATATTTATAAGCGGCGATCTCGAATTGTCCACGTTCTTTGATAGTTCGAGGATATGTGCTTCGTGCAAGTTCTGAGTGTGTTGTACAAGCTGCAGAGTAGAGATTTGGTAGCGTCTCCTGGTATTCTCGGATACACACCCTCTTGACTGTTGTCGAGACGTGTATATGGAGAATAGCGAGAGATCTTCCAAATTTCTCTAGAGTTGTACAACGGCTTAGGAACTTGTCGGAACCACATATCCTCGAATGGGATTAGACCAAACCTATTTAGAGATTAGGAGTCATCGTTGGTACCCTTGTATTGTTTCGTTGTAGTCAAAAGATCTGAGGCTCTTGCACTATATAATTAGATTGTTTGATATCATTGTTCATGTTAAAAATGTATGTCTCTTATCTAGGAAATTGGAAGCTCTAAACCAGGAAGAATCTAGGCATCGATCGGAGTACATATTTCATATATGTTGCAGAAATTGTCATCTATTTTGCAAAGGTAATATTAGCGAAATGATGTCTCAATATTTCAAATAACTAGCTTGTTGTCGCTCCGGTTTGTGCATAATTTATTGGGTGAAGTTTAATTGCGGATGAACCGTAAGGAATGGATGTATGCAAAAAGTCGTGTGAGTGTTGAATTTCGGAGGGTGTTAAGGAGTTAAAAAATTGCGAAGAGGACATGGTGAGGAGGTGTAAACTTCATATATTGTCCTTGCATTGATTGCACCAATCGAGAAGATTTAACAACTCGGCTCAAATTGAGGACCACGATTCGACGTGGCCGTGAGGAATTACACGTGTTGGATCCATCACGGGAGCAGTAGTACCTGCTATTTGGTATGCAATGAAGACACGGTGGAACCGGATGATGAGTTGCGATTTGATATGTTTGAGGAGGAGAATTTGGAGCAAATGTTGTGGGATGTGGAGGGTAATTACAGTAAAGAGAGTTTGGAAAGTTTAAAAGCGATGGAAGGCGATGCGAAACCACTGCTCACAAAGTTGCAAAGCAGAATACACTAAGTTAGGTTCGGTCCTTGCATTGTTCGAACTGAAGGCAAAACACCGTTGGACAGATACAAGTTTTAATGCACTTCTAGTTCTTCTATCGGATCTGCTTCCGGAGGAAAACGAGTTGCCAACAAGCATTTATGAAGCGAAGAAGCTACTATGTCCCATGGGAATGGAAATAGAAAGGATACATGCATGTCGAAATGATTGCATCTTGTACCGTAACGCACATCAGGAGCTGCACATTTGTCCAGTTTGCGGTGTGCCTCGGTACAAACAAAAGGAGAAGTGTAACGACAAGAAGCGTAAGAGCCAGGGTAACGAGGTTGAAGAGGTCACTAAAGGTGCACCGGCCAAGGTATTGTGGTACTTGCCCATCATTCCCCGTCTGGAAAGGTTGTTTGCAAATCCTAGAGAAGCAAAATTGTTGCGTTGGCATTATGAGTCTCGAAAGGAAGATAGCAAGCTGAGACACCCTGCTGATTCGGCTCAATGGAGAAACATCGATTGGAAACATGAGGAGTTTGGTGCCGAAATGAGGAACATAAGATTTGGATTGAGTACCGATGGAATGAATCCGTTTGGTAACATGAGCAGTCGTCCTAGCACGTGGCCAGTTCTGTTGTGTATCTACAACCTCCCTCCTTGGTTGTGCATGAAGCGGAAGTATATCATGATGTCATTGCTAATCTCGGGACCAAAACAGCCGGGAAATGATATTGATGTGTACCTCGCTCCATTGATCGAGGATTTCGTAAAATTGTGGAATGACGGGGTCATTGTGTTGGATGCGTACAGAAGAGAGCATTTCACCCTACGGGCTATGGTATTTTGCACCATAAATGATTTCCCGGCTCTTGGTAATTTGGCGGGCTCTGATCGAAAGGAGCAAAAGCGTGTCCTATTTGTGAAGAGGAGACCGAGAGCTTATGGCGCCAATTCCAAGAAAACTGTATATGGGTCACCGAGGTTTCTACCACGAAGTCATCGATACCGTAAGATGGATGGCAAATTTGATGGGAAGAGGAAGTCCGTTCGGCACCGCACCTATGAGTGGAAGGCAAGTATATTCACGTGTAGAGGATATCGATGTTCGAGACGGAAAGAGCCGTAAATCTGCTCGTTCTAGGACCATTTGGAAGAAGAGGTCAATATTTTGGGACTTACCGTACTGGAAGGAGTTAGATGTTCGGTATTGTATTGATGTCATGCACGTTGAGAAGAATGTCTGCGACAATTTGGTTGGTATCCTGCTGAACATACGGAAAGACAAAGGATGGTGTGAATGCTCGTCGCGACATGGCCTACATGGGAATCAGCCCGGGCTTGCAAAGTGATAGAGGAGGATGGAAAAGGTCCGTATATGCCCGCTGCATGCTACACCCTGTCCAAGAAGGAGAAAGAGGACCTTTGCAAATGTCTCCATGGTATTAAAGTTCTATCTGGCTACTCCGCGAACATTAAGAAGCTTGTGTCCTTGAATGATTTGAAGTTGTTGGGCATGAAGTCCCACGATTGCCATGTCTTGATGACCCAAATGCTCCCAGTTGCAATAAGAAATATTACGCAGAGGATGTCGGGTTTGCAATCACGGTGTGTTACTTCTTCAATGCGATCTCTGCAAAGTTATTGACCCGACGTGCTAGACAACTTGCGAGTGAGGTGGTGCGGACTCTATGTCGACTTGAGATGCATTTCCCACCGTCGTTCTTCGATGTCATGGTCCACCTTGTTGTTCACCTCGTTAGAGAGATTAAGATATGTGGACCGGCATTCCTCGTTATATGTACCCGCTCGAGAGGTACATGGGTATATTAAAATCCTACGTGAGGAATCGGTCGAAGCTCGAGGGTAGTATTGTGGAAGGTTATGGTAATCAAGAGGTTATTGAGTTCTGCGTGGACTATCTCGGAAAAGACAAGCAATCGGTGTTCCTCTATCTCGCCATGAGGCGGATTTGCGGCAAAGGAACCGTTGGATCGAAACTAACGAGGCCACGGTTTGATATGTATTGCAAAGCGCATCCGATGATCTTGCGCAGAGCGTAGAAGTTGCGAGGTACATCGAGCAAAGACAAGTCGATATTACGGAAGAGAATCCACAAATGGATGAGCTTTCCATCATGCAAGAACACAACGATAGATTTCTCACATGGTTCAAACAAAGAGCGGAGGTCTCGTTAGTGAGACTATCAAATGGTTGGTCGACGGACCTAGATTTGATGTACGAGACATGGCGGGGTGCGATATTAATGGGTACACCTTTTACATCGAAAGTCGATGCTAAGAGTCTTGTTCAAAAGCGATGGTGTAAGCATAGATGCTTTTTCCGATGAACATCACTCAAAGGAGGATCCTCAATGGCAATGAACTCTTACTTGGGTGATCAAGAAATTTGGGAGCTCGATTATGGAATATACCAAATTCCATTGTTCCGATGTAAGTGGGTGGGACTCCTACATGGAGTGAAGGTCGACAAGAGAGGTTTTACTCTTGTGGATCTCAACAGACTCGCCTATAAAGATGACCCATTCGTATTTGCGAAGCAAGCAAATCAGTCTTCTATGTGCGTGATCCGCCAATCGAGGTTGCGTCGTCCTTCATGGCAAGCGCGAATCGTTGGAGTCGAAAATGTCATAGATGAAGAAGAATACGACCAATTTGATGAAATACATCCGTTTGCGGATGGGGCCTGTCTTAGTGGCGACGATGACACACATGGAAGAAATTACATGCGTGTAGATCATCAGGAAGGGTTGTATTGTAAATAAAAGGAGTACGTCATTGTATAAGTTGCTATGTGTTTGAAATGTTTGTATTGTACATAACTGTAGTTTCGTGTTTGCAAAGGTTACGTGTACGTATGAAACTAGAAGCAAATTTTTTCAATGGATTGTGGTATGTATCATCTACTTGAAGCAAGAAAAAGAAGGCACTCCACACCAAATCATTTCTCGCAATTTTCAAAATACTTGGACTTCATTTGAGAAAGATTTTACTTTGAGACTCTTTCAACAAAGTGACTTTGGTCTTCTTTTTTTCAATGCTAACTCTTTTTTCCAGAATCCTTTTTGGAATAGTTTTGTAGTATCACAAAGTACGTTCCTGCAAAATTTCAAAAAATTCCAACTATGTTTGCAAAATTTATGGCCTTTTCACTCTTTGATGAGATATTTCTGCAAGTTCAGAATTCATGGTTTGTCAGGAAAGCAAATAGTGCTTTGAACAACATTTGTGTCGATTTTAGCAAAACACTAATAGTGATGTCTCCTTTTTTGTGTCGGTTTTTGAAAAAAACCGATAGTAATATTATCTTTTTTGTGTCGGTTTTATCGAAAAACCGATAGTAAAATTTGTGTCGATTTTGTGTCGGTTTTATGAAAAAAACGATAGTAATATTTTTTTTTTGTCAGGTTTGGTCCAAAAACTGTAGTGATGTTTATTTTTTTGTGTCGGTTTTTTTAAAAAAAACCGATAGTGCTATTAACTCTTTTGTGTCGGTTTTTTAAAAACACCGATAGTAATATTAAGTTTTTTGTGTCGGTTTTATCAAAAAAACGATAGTAATATGTATTTTTTTGCCAGGTTTTATCCAAAAAGAGGTAGTGAAGTTTATTTTTTTGTGTCGGTTTTTTGAAAAAAACCGATAGTAATACTATATTTTTTGTGTCAGTTTTATTGAAAAACCGATAGTAATTTAAGTTTTTAGTGTCGGTTTTTTAAAAAAACCGATAGTAATATTAACTTTTTTGTGTCGGTTTTATCAAAAAAACGATAGTAATATATTTTTTTTTTGTCATGTTTTATCCAAAAACGGTAGTGATGTTTATTTTTTTGTGTCGGTTTTTTTTGAAAAAAACCGATAGTAATATTATATTTTTTGTGTCGGTTTTATCGAAAAGCCAATAGTAATTTAAGTTTTTTGTGTCGGTTTTTTAAAAAAAACCGATAGTAATATGAGGTTTTTTGTGTCGGTTTTATCAAAAAAACGATAGTAATATATATTTTTTTTGTCAGGTTTGATCCAAAAACGGTAGTGATGTTTATTTTTTTGTGTCGGTTTTTGAAAAAAACCGATAGTAATATTATATTTTTTGTGTCGGTTTTATCGAAAAACCGATAGTAATTTAAGTTTTTTGTGTCGGTTTTTTAAAAAAACCGATAGTGATTGTTGATTTTTTGTGTAATGAGAAAACTGCTGATTTTTTATATTTTGTGTCGATTTTATTAGAAAACCGATAGGGATATTATTATTTGTGTCGGTTTTCTAAAAAAACCGATACAAAAGTTTTCATTTTTTGTGTCGGTTTTAATAAAAAAACCGATAGTGATTAGATTTTTTCTGTAATGTGAAAACTGGTGATTTTTTATTTTTTGTGTCGGTTTTATTAGAAAACCGATTGGGAAGTTTTTATTTGTGTCTGCATTTTGTAAAACACCGATAGTGATTTTTGGTTTGTGTCGGTTTGAAAAAACCGATACAAATGTTATTGTTTTGTTTGTGTCGGTTTTGTGCGGAACCGACAGAGATATGCAACCCTTCACATACATTTGGCAAACCCTAATTAATTAAGCCTCCAACTCCACCTCGCCTAACTCCACTTCCGCCGGACGCCCTAACTCCACCCCCGCCCCCGGCCTCCGCCCCCGCCCGTCGACCACCCCGCCGCCCGACGCCCACCCGCCCCTCCGCCCCTACTCCACCCCGCGCCCGACTTCACCCAGCCGCCCCGCCACCGACTCCACTCCACCCCACCCGCCGCCCTCCTCCCCCTACTCCACCCCCGCCCGACTTCACCCACCGCCCCTCCGCCACCGACCCCCCCCACCCCGCCGCCTACTCCACCCGCCGCCCCGCGCCCGACTCCACCCGCCGCCCGTCCCCTACTCCACCCCGCCACCCTCCGCCCCTACTCCACCCCGCCGCCCACCCCGACGCTAACTGCTCGACGCCACCCCCGCCCCTCCCCCGCCGCCACCACGCCCCCCGCCGCCGATGCCCACCCCGACGCCTCCACGCCCCTCCCCACTTCGCCGGCCGCCCTCCACCTGCCGACGCCCCGCCCCACGCCCAGGCTCGCACTTGCGGTTGCGCCGACGAGGCCGCGCTCTGCACCGCCTCGCGACGAGGAGGTGCACGCCATGAACAAGCTCATGCAGGAAGCACCACACAGGCCGCTCCTCTCCGACGACGCCTCCCCCGTGCCGCCTGCTCGGCCGTGCGTGCCCAAGTCGCGACATCTGCTGGTGAGGCCGCCCGCCCCACCCCGCCGCTCCTTTCGTCTCTCGGTTGGGGTGGCATGCAGGAGAAGGAAATTTTGGCTGCAGAGGCGTTTGTTTGATTGGCTAAGTCCACTGTTTGTGAATTCGGTAGCTTTGGATCTTTATTCACGGAGAGTTTAGTTAGTGAAACAAAACACTATACACTTTGTCGGCAATTGAGACTCATGGCCCTTGGTATGACAATCATGCAAGCTTCTTTCACCAAGCTCTACATAATTGATATGTGAATGGTTACAGCCATCATGAAAAGAACAACGTACTTAGTTCCCGATCGCATATAACTTTGCCTATTCGTACATGCTTTCTATATTCAATTTTTCATGATATGCATGTTGCATCCCGTGCTTGCTTTTGATGGGTTGCCCTCATATCTAAACCCAAATAACAAGAATTATAGATTGATCTATTTATCACGTAGAAATCTCATCATCCTGTTTCCATTATATATTCAATTGATGGGTTGCCCTCTACATTCAATTATTCATGATATACATGTTCCCTCATCCTGTTTCCATGAATGTTACGATGCTTTTTCATTACTTTCTCATATGTGTTCAGACTCAAAGATATGTTATGAGTTTAGGTTATGTAACCTCGTCTCCCGTTCGAGAGTGCTTATTTATAAATATGCCGTAATGACATATTTATAAGCAAGCAGTCTTGAATTGTCCACGTTTTTTGGACAGTTCGAGGATATGTGGTTCTTGCAAGTTCCTTAGGCGTTGTACAACTCACAGAGTAGATTTCGGTAGCGTCTCCCTGGTGTTCTCCGGATGCACACCCCTCTTGACCAGTTGTCGAGACGTGTATCTGGAGAACAGCGGAGAGATGCTGCCGAAATTTTCTCTGGAGTTGTACAACGCCTCAGGAACTTGCCCGAACCACATATCCTCGAATGGGATTAGGACCAAACCTATGTAGAGATTAGGAGTTATCGTTCGTACGTATTTAGAACAATGATTTATTATCAAGTTCACATAATAGCTACGAAATTTTCTCTGCCGAACTTTTCTTGAAGATCATTCTTTCCTCTGTTAATGTACTGCAATATACTAGAAAAGTGATTTATTATCAAGTTCACATAATAGCTACGAATTGCTTTCTCTCATGTCAATTATTTCTCCATGGTAGATAGGAAAACTCAAAATGTCGCAATTAGAGAGCATCGGCTCATCGCCAGAAAGAGAAGAAGGTGCTCCTGAGGAGCGCAGCCAACTTCCATGTGTCGAGCCGACCCAGGTTCGAAATGTCGAGGGGCCGAGTAAGGTGAGGAAGGCCCGAGGACCGAGCAAAGGGGCCACGGGGAGAACGCCGCAAATTCTCCACTTCAATGCGACAAGTGTAAGGGGCGATACCGCTCATTCCTCGGGCAACTGGTGAGGGAGAGAGTTCCCATAACGGTTAAGGATTGGAGAAAGGAGGTCAGCGTCGAGCAGAAGAACCGGTTGTGGGACGAGGTTAAGGGAAAATGGATTATAGAAGAGGAGGATGAAAACAATGCCAGGCGGTACGCCTTGAAGAGGATGGGTGTGGCTCTAAGGCACTTCAGGGTCTACATGCACAGTGAATACGTGCTGAAAGGCCGTACACCATTCGAGAGGTATCCGTTTGTGAATCCCGATGTTTGGTAGGAGTTCACGAGGATCAAGAGTACGCCCGAGGCAGAGGAGCTGAGATAGAAGAACGTTGCTACCCAGAGGCTGAACACGCATGCGCACCACCTCGGTTCAGGCGGCTACGAAGGGAAGAAAGCAGAATGGGCACGACTAGCCGAGAAGTGCGCCAACTCCAGGATAGCGATGCCTTACTCGCACATATGTGAGGAGCGGGCACGTGACTGGGTATTAGCGAGGACAAAGAAAACCGCGGACGGGCAGCTGGTAGTACCAAACCCCACTACCGCGCAAGTCGTCTCCACCATCGTAAGATATCAAACTTACTACATTGCAGTAGACCATTCCTACAGTATTTCAGATCTAATTCGTACTCGCTTCTTGCAGGAGGAGGTAAGCCAGAGGAAAGAGCAGGGGACCTTTCTTAGCCAAGGGTCAAATGACATCCTATCCACTGCGATCGGGAAGCTCGACCATAAGGGCCGGGTGCTTGCCGCAGGGTCGGGGCATACGAAGAAGTCCTACTTCCAAGATGCCTTGCCGAGTACCGCGGATCAAGAACATGGGAGGCACGCATGAGCGCTCAAGGACACGCTTAGGGAGCGGTGAGGAGGAGATCTCGGAGGAGATGAGGAGGAGATGAGGTGCGGATGATGGCACGTGAGGAGGAGATGAGGGTGGAGATGATGGCACGTGAGGAGCGCCTAAGGGCCGAGATGATGGCGATGATCTCCCAGAGTCAGAGCCAGATGCCCCCGCCTACTGTAGAGACACCTGTGCCCCCACCAAGTAGCTGCGGTTCCAAAAATGATAAGTCCGATCCCCAGCTGAAGGTAATAATTAATTTTGCCTTACTTAATGGTGCGAGGGTAACTCTTCATATGTTTTCTCTCAAGTTGCGCACTTTTTGCAGGCGCCTACCAAGTGCCAGCTCACCCTGACGGAAGACAGATTTCCTGTTGAGGCTGCACGCGGGGTTGTATTTCCATGCAAGGAGACCGACACGGTGCATGGTCAGCCTTTGGGGAAGGGCTACATGAGGGTCTAGGTGGACTACGTCCACGAAGCCTTCTTATCACATGTGCTCGAGTTCCCCCCTAACGAAGACATCACCACTCTCGGGCTAGCGCGGATGTCGTTCATCAAGTGGCCCACGACAAGCGTCGTACTGGTCAAGGTAAACATCCCTCACGTCTTCTGTACAATTCCAGTAGTATTGCAAAAAGTTACTTAATGATGCGCGTGCTTTGTAAGTTCCTACCGTACCTGCGCCTGCTCCAACGACCGTGACGAGCCCTGCACAAAGTACAGAGCTGGTGCATAAAAGGACTAGCACGACAACCACAGAACCACTAGAGGCCTCTGCTAAAAAGGCTAGGCTCACAAAGGCCACAGCGCCCCCTCAGGTACATGAAAAGCCCACTGCCCCGGCCTCGGAGACTCCTTCGGCCCAGAAAGGAGAGCCGGCACAGACCACAGTGAAGCCTTATGAATTTAAGGCCTACGTACATGGAAAGCCCCTTCTGCCTCCCAGCAAATTGAACGCTCTAGGCATATGGACTCGACAGCTCCATGGATGGTACATTGACAAAGCGAAAGAGAGCGAGCGTGTCGACTTCAATGTTAGATACAGAAAGGGACATTTCCACCGCGAGGAGGATGGGACATTCCCAGTTAGTTTTGAGGATCTGTTCTGTCTGTACCAACTGATAGCCATCGATATTTCTACTGTACGATCCTGGACACTATGAGTATCGCACCACGTTGCACGACCTTATGACTTCCATAGGATTTTGCATTACGCTTTTTAACATTCAATGCGAGTTGCAGGGCGATGAGGCAGCGGGTCGTGACGAATCGACAACTAGTTGGGTTCGTCGACCCTGAGCTTGTGTCCGCGACGATGGCTAGGCTTCAACCGGAATGGGTTGCCGGCTACATCAAGAGGGCATTGCAAGCTGAGTCGAAGAAGGGCTTCATTCTATTCCCGTACCACGAGGAGTAAGTACTACTTCACTGTTCAATTACTTCTACACACTGAAACCGTATGTGAACTTATTTTCTTCGCTGCATACCATTTAATAAGCAACCATTGGGTTCTACTCGTGCTCCTTCCGAGCGACAACAAAGTGTACACTTTTAATTCGCTTGATAAGAGACCGATGGCCTACGCGATCAAGCCTCCTTTGGAGCAGTAAGTGCACCACTCTTATCTAACATTTTCTGTATTTAACTGCATTCATTATTTTTTTACTCAACGACATCTTTCCAATGTATATATGGGTTTCAAGGAATACGTCGAAGTAGGAGGGACACACGACGATAAAAAGGGCTCCAAGCTGGAGTATGTCAGCTTCAAGGTACAAGTGGCTATCATATATAAGATTTAGATTTTCTGACATATTTTCTTTGTCTCTTAATTTATTTTTCTTTCTTCACGAAGTGTCATCAACGATAAATGACGACCACTGTGGTTTGTATGTCATGCAACACATGGTGATCTTGATTGTCGGCTCTGACCGTTTTCCTAAGGTAGTACATGCATATACAATTAGTCTTTCACATGAAAATTTGAAAACTCAAATTAGAGCACTCGTTTCTATCTTGTAGCATACCGTTATCCCCCAGAAGAGTGTAGACAGCACTGCACTCAACAAGATACGAGACCACTTATGCCAGTGGTAATGGATAGAATGCTTATCGGAGGACGGACGGTTTAGAGATCCCAAAAGCTCCTACTAGACCAGATGTGAACAAATATTACATATCTGAATGCGATTACATGTGTACTTATGGTTAAGCATGTTTACGTTCTATTTTGTTAATGAATGTGATATGTGTTTGTTGTAACAAAGTGTTCATGTTCTTTGAATGTGATATGTTGTCTGTAATTTCTGTGTGAATGTGATATGTGCATATTGTGTGGAATATGTGCTGATTAGAATGTGATAGCATACCACACCCCTTCATCTCTGTCGGTTCTCACAAGAAAATGATAGAGATGTGACGGTCATCTCTATCGGTTCTTTGAAAGAAGCGATAGGGATGATGAACTCATCTCTATCGGTTCTTTATAAGAAGTGATAGAGATGAGTATATTCATCTCTATCGGTTCTTTCAAAGAAGCGATAGAGATGATTAGATTATCTCTATCGGTTCTTTTTAAGAAGCGATAGAGATGATGGTATTATCTCTATCGGTTCTTTGAAAAAAGCGATAGAGATGGTATATTCATCTCTATCGGTTCTTTATAAGAAGCGATAGAGATGATAGTGTTATCTCTATCGGTTCTTACAAAGAACCGATAGAGATGACTGCATCATCTCTATCGCTTCTTACAAAGAACCGATAGAGATATGACCATCATCTCTATCGCTTTTTATAAAGAACCGATAGAGATGACCATATCATCTCTATCGGGCAAGAACCGACTGTAATAATGCCCGCCTCATCTCTGTCTCATGACTTTGTGTCACCACTAGAACCGACTGTGATGACGAAAAAGAACCGATTGTGATGTATATTTGTGTAGTAGTGATATTTATACCCCTCTCTTTAAATTTGAATTTCAAAATTACACATTGTTCATTTTAAAAATTATTTTTACATATTCTGAAATTAATTGATTTTACATGAATTTAGAAATTTATTTCATCTCATTTGCATCAAGGATGCAAAAGTTATGCAAGTTTGAATTCTTGAGGTTTTGGAAATTCGAGAAAATGGGATAACACATGTCTTAATTCAGAAAGCGTATTTCGAATTTTTTCCGACTTTCCCGAATTTTTCCTGATTTTCTCGTTTGCTGATATCCGTGGCCCACATGTCATTGACTCAGGTCAAAATTACTAGTTAACTTAACGTTTTAACTCAACTCGGTCCCGCATGTCATGGAAACAGATCTTAAACTCGGGTTTAATTAGCCGTTGATAGTGTTTCTGACCGGTGGGTCCATCTAGTCAGTGACTAGGGTCTTGTTTGAATGGCTCGCGCCATCTAACATCGCGGGCGCACCTGTCATCGACACAGAGGCACAGCACGAGTTAGGGCTCGTCACTGGTGACGCTACAGTCATGATGGCGACCGGCTGATGGTCTGGATAGCATCAGGGTGTCAGGACGAGCCTGCAGGTGGGTTCTTTTGCTGCCAGCGATAGCCAGAGTGCTATACCACCGTGGGCCGCACGGCGGCGCCATGGTCGAGCGGTGGTGGAGATCTCACAGGCCACATTTTCATCGGAGAATGGCTATTCTAGTATCTACAAGTCTCAAAAGCCCCATTTTACCAGTTAATGAAGTTGGGTATGAGCCTAGAAGAGCTACCACCGATTGCCGGCCGTGGGGAAGAAGGTGTTCGCGGCGGTGATGTTCTGGGCGCTCAAAGCTGAAAATGAGCTTGGTAGTGAGTTTGCGAGGTACTAACGATGCTCCAAGTCAGATGAATTGATCTATTGCTCACCGAGTTGACCGATTGAGTTCTGCCTTGTTTCTTCCCGTTTCTAGGTTTCTTGCGAAATTCGACGAGATTGATGGAACGTTCGGTACTTGGTTAAAGCTGGAGCGAGGTAGTGTGTTCGTGAGGGCTACGGAGAGCTTTTGGGCCTGTATTTATAGGGGGAGGTGCGGTGTGGAGAAGTCGGCTCCCGTGAGATCACAACAGCGGTGAGAGTCGGTTTTGCAGCCGTGGCAGCGCTTGAGCTCACGATTTGACGGAAGTGGCAGAGCATTTTTCCATTGCAGTGCCGTGGCAGTGATGAGGCGGGCATTTTTCCATTGCGGTACAGATGGCAGAGATGGTCACGGCGCCCACAGGAGTCAGTATGACCTGGCAGCGTGAAATACGGGGAAGGCAGCTGCGTGCATGGCATTGCTATGACGTTGGCCGGGTCTCGGGCGGCGCAAACTTGCGGAGGCTGACGAAGGAAACAGCGGCGGCGGCTCGGCTACGCAGCGCCGGACCCGCCGGTGGGTAGAGGAAGAAGCAGACAGGTACTTCCACTGGCTTGTGGGCTCACACAGTAAACGGGACCCACATATCGGCGAAAATGGAAATGAACATATTACCGTGGTATTTTATCTAGGAATTGATATCTTATCAAAAACATTTGAAACTTTTTGTAGGGGTTCACCATTACCGTGGTATTTTTCTATAAACATTTCAGATTAAGATCTTTTATTTTAATTTATAAAACTTCTGACATTGATATTTTAAAGTTTTCAGCTTTTCTATTTTTAATTTTTTAAATGCATCAAACTTGGTTATTTATTTTTATATTTTTACTGTTGATTTTTATATCCATACAGAAGATAAGGTGAAATTCCCATATCAGGATAATGTAGAAATTTTTTTATTTAAATCTGACAACGTTATTGTTTATAGTCAAACCTTATTAATTACCTTTCTTTTTCAATTAGCTATGTTTACAGGACTTCTAAAATTCAGAAATAGGGTTCCGGGGATTCCTCAAGATTATGAAGAATTTTTGCACATTTTATTATTAGAAGCTTTTATTCTTATCATTTATCTATTACTTAAATCAATATTAAAAAGGATTTTTCCTTTAGAGCAAAAATCAAGAAAAACCAAGAAAATCTAAAAAAAAACCAGAAAATGCAGAATTTAAACATAATTAAATATAAAATTTTAAATTCTTAATTTACTTAAATTTTTAGGATGTTACATTATATACATAGAAATCAAGAAGATTGTAAATGGCTACATTAAGTAAATGAGCAGCTATATATAACCTTAAAAATGCATGGCAGCAAAAAAATGGAAACCAACACCCTTCATATAAATGAATTTGCAACTATTGGAATGGTTAGACACCATAACTCATGTTCAAATTAAATTATCGTAGATTAATATGTTATGGTTTTCAGGACAAGAACAGAATCCACCAGACCAGCAGACCCAGTATTCGAGCGAGGCCATACCTTCAGAGTATATATCAGACAAGCTAACCCATGATCATGTTTTTTTAAATGTTTTCAACAACTTTTATGTACTTATCTATATCATCAATGAATGGGAAAAGCTTATTTTACAAATGAAAGCATTAAATCGGTTGTGGTTGGGAAGAGTGGGTTGAAAAATGGATTGATGGGTTGAAAAATGTGTTGATGGATGCATAATTGGATGTGGCAGTAGATTGGTTCATGTAGTTAACAGGATGGTTGGCGTGTGTTTAATATGGTTGGTAGAGGGCAGCGATGAGAAGGGTTGTGGCCGATGGGGTCCTCTATGTAGGATATAATATAAGGTCAGAACAACTAACACTTGGGCACTGAGTCGTAAAATCAGCATCAACCATGGTATATGAAATCGGCCAGAAAAGATTGTCTTATGAAGGTATTAGAAATCAAAACCAGCATCAACCATGGTATATGAAATCGGCCAGAAAAGATTGTCCTATGAATGTATTAGAAATCTCCACATTGGGTAAGAATTCTAGGGTGCCCTCTGGGATATGCCGGTATGCCCAGAGATGCAGGACATACCAGTGGCGGTATATTTGAAGTCATAGGTAGAGTTATTACCGACGGTTAGCCGGAGTACAACTTTATCTTTGAATTGTGGGGTAGCCTGGGATATATAAGTGTCCCAAAATCAAGTGCAGGGTTAGAGATCTAATACTGGAGTAATGATAAACATTCTGGGGCATCACATGTTGGTGTCACTATGGGTAATGTGGTACAAACATGCGCAGGGTAAATTTTGAATTCAAGCCCGTTTTTTGGATTGGAGACAACGGAAGCTTAGTTTGTCTCATATACAGTGTTATTAGTTATTTTCTAAAATCTAAAATAAACAACATTTAAAACTAAACCTTAATTGTTGTACAAATGGATTTTGAGGGAAGGTGATAATTATATGGATTTGGCTTGGATTGAATTGGGAGAGAAAATCTTCTATTGCATTTTTCTATTAATGCTTGCTGAGTACCCCCGTACTCACCATTGCTTAAATCCCCCTTGCTTAGAAGGTGAGTCCTATGGACACTTCTTCGAGGCCTGGGGTGAGGATTGTTCGCAGGACCATGACTTATATAAGGACGATTACTACTACTACTACTATCCTGAGGAGTAGAGGGTCTAGTAAGCTATATCCCCGATATGGCAGGTCCTCAAGGTAATAGGTGGTTGTAATGTATTTTGCTATATTTGGACCCATGTAAGATTAAGGTAATGAACCGATAGCTCGGCGTGGCTTAATGGAATGTAATAATTAGTTCCATTTTCTATCTCTAATTATTGTTCTGCTGCAATACTCTAAATACGTTATAGTAACTGATAAAGTGTTGGGTTGCCCGATATTTTGTTAGCACTATGCCGAGAATCACGTAATTAATTCAGGAGTAATGACAGTGTGATTGTCGTTACCCGGGACTAATTATGCGCGTCGCAGTGCTAGGCCATTAATTAATGCCGCTCATACGCAAGGAGCTGTTCTTCACTACCGCATGCATGGTTTGAATTATCTATGTGATACGTCGAATTTTTCTTGAGCTTAATGGAGGATGTTTTCCTTCAGTGAAAATAAAAACAGATAAAATATTAGTTTCCTGTAATAGAAAGCTGTAAGATCCATGCAAGTGTTCCACCAATGAAAATTATCTTTCTCCATTTTCATATTTTGTATCTCTTAATTAATTATCGAATATCACTAGCTAATTTGATTTATTTTGCATCGTTGCTGCATGCAATCCTATTCATGATCGAAATAGGCGAAAACAAGCATCATATCACACACAAAAGGACTCTTGTGTTAGTTGGATCGAGATCGAAAAAAGTACTTTGTTTAAATTTTGTTGTATTACTCAGAAATGGCATTCAGGTGGTTTTTGCCAAAATTTTGTATATAACTTAATTTCATATTAGAGCCAAAAAAATTTATATTACTTAATTTCATATTAGAATCCTTGTTAATTAGTTCAAATTAAGGCAAATCTTATGTGATTTAAACTAAGAATTTGTCACATCGGCAACAAAAAGTTTGGTGCGTACCAAACATTGCACAATTTCTAGAAAGACAATACAACTTATTTTGTGGTATTACACCACCACAAAATCATTCCCCTTCTCTACGACACGATTCGTTGCGCTTACATTTTCCCATTAACTATAACAAAAAAGTATTATAGATTAAATCTATTTTTGTAAAAGAATATAAATGCAAGGTGGAATTTTTCTTGTTGGAGCTATATAAAGTATGTACAAGGCTGCAAGCAACAAAGATCGACTTTTATCTCGGTCTGGCGTAACGTTTTTCATGTAGCTATATCTAATCTTCCAAAGAGCAAATCCTCGGAAAGACTATCACAAACTCCAGCTGAATAGATACATCATGCATGAAAGAAGAAACTGCTAATGATCCATATAATTTTAGATATACCGCTCTAGCTCATTAGCTTAGCTTGTAAAAGTTATGCAATGGTGGATCGAGGATATGGAGACTAATTTATGGAGAACAGACTATTTTCTGGACCTGCCACTTGCCCTTGGACACAACATTTCGATTCAACCAAGACGATTAGAAGCGAGCTGTTCCAACCTTTCTGAGCATCCAGGGAACATGGCTCTCGGGCAGACATGATCACCGTAACCGGAAGAGGGCCGTCCGTCAACGTTAACCGTCGATTTCGCCTCAGTCCCGCCAGTCTGCTGCCCATCATTTCCGGCCAACTTCCTCGGTAGAGCAGCAGACGAAGTAATCATCAAAAGGACGCAAACAAGAACTGGAACTGCCCTCATACTTCAGAAGTAGTATCTGCGTGCAAGGCAAATGAAAATGAGAAATTAAGATGTAAACAAAGTGTAATGACCCCCATTTTCACATAAATGCAAAAATGGAAATCTCATGTGCAAACAGTACTAGTCCCATGATCAGTAGCTAGTACGCACATTTACAACAATTGGAATCACAACCATACATCATATTATTGAAGCGAAAGCTAATTTACATAATATTCTTACAATTCAGAGTTTATAGCAGCAAAGAAGCAAATTCTTGAAGTGTGCCCATCCAATCCCTCAGGCAACTGACAAGGCATAATCCCTAGAAAACTTTTATCGCTATCTTTCCCGATTCCTGCGACAAATATGTTTCATCGAGCTAATCTGATTCTTCACCTAAAAACAACAATTAAGCAAGGGTGAGTTCTTTCGTACTCAGCAAGACTTTTGCAAAGCCTATGATATATGCAAGCCATTTCAAAGGAAAGGCTAGTATGGTTAGTTTGCATAAAGCCAATTTGATATGTAAATACAGAATAGTAGATTGCAAAACGGAATTTAAGTAAAAGCAATTTAATATGAAAAGTAATAGAATAATAGCATAAATAGATCTCATGTACCTGGGTATCATGGCCATATCCAAGAACCATTTCTCATCACAGTGAGAAATTTTGAGTAACCATTCCTACCGGTCCCAGCGAAATTCCAAGTTTTATGAAAATAAAACATCTAACTAGTCTTTGGCGCACAAGATTCCCACAACCGCGGGAACGACTTTTCGAAAAGTTTGACACTCTACAGAGTTGTACATCTTTACCCACAAGTCATGACTTTTTCCTTTTGCCGCATATTTCACGCACCTTTGGCGTAGTGGCCAGAATGTTCATGACGGAAACCTTTACATTATCTAGGCTAACTTTGCACCAGCCCGGTGTCGATAAACCCGTACTATGGTGTAAATGTTTGTACAGTCACTGCACAGTAATGAATAAGCATATCCATAGTATGGCGTACACCGTTGTATTAGCAAACGTGACTCCCACCACCTCGGTGTGGGCGCCCCTACGAGCAACCAGTCACTGAAGAAGCTCGTACTACTCCGGCCTTCCAATGTGCAAAGTTAAACCAGATAACTTAATTGGTTTAAGGCTGTCCCATACCAGCACTTGTGGTTGTACGGTAATTCTTGGGTTTAACGAACACGTAGTTCGGTCCTTAATCCGATACGGGCAATAATCTCCACCCTACACTACGTACAAGTCCCTTGTACACCCGGCTATTGCCAATAATTGCCCGCATCAAAACCATAATTTTATTTTCATTTTTGATCAAAATACCAACCAAAAAGAAAGGTCATACCCATTGAAAGTCATATCCAACATTTTTAATCGTATCCAAGTTTTATGTTTCTTTAAGCACGGCTAAGCATATCACCAAATGTGATTAACCCAAATTGACATCATGTACTGTCTATGCTATTCTAGGGTTATCAAGGTTCACAAATCCATACTTATCAAGGAAGTTCTATGTGACAATAGGTACGACTACCAATACCCAAAATATAGCAGACTTTAATAAAAGTAAAGTATGCAGTAAAAACATTTAATGAAGACATTTATAAAACTGGGATCAATATGATCAAAGGGGGTGCTTGCCTTGCTTATTTATTGCTTACGACGAAGACAAAACCACGGCTGACGGAGGTATCGACGGAAGTAGCGACGTCGGATTCTACACGTCGTTAAATCGGAAACATAACAAATATCCAACTTCAATAAGGGCAAAAAGAAAACAGACAGAAATCCAAATAAAGACTCATTGCAGAAAACAGGAATGTTTTAAGGTTTGGATTGAATGATTTTCAAGATCTTATGATTTAGATAATTATACAAACATATTGTTAATGAATTATGATGAACAAAACATGAGTTCTTTGAAAGATTATCTATTTTTGAATTACAAATTCAAGAGGCTAAAATTATGAATTCTTATATTTATAACTTCGAATTATAGATGCTAAAATTATTTTAGATTAATAGAAGTAAAACACAAATTAAAGGGTTATGCGAATAGTACTTAATTCTTTAAGTGATTTGGCACAAGAAGTGACTTTAAATATGTTAGATCTATTGAGCTAGGTTACTGGATTTATTTATGGTTTTTAAGAAGGTTCTGGTGATACAAATTACGTATTTGTTCATTATTTCAAAGTTTATTCATTCATATAATCGAGTCCATAAAACATAATTCTTAAGGTTATTTGGCTATTAGGATTTATATGCAAAACATGATGAAATAAGATTATTTCTTTGGAATATTATAGTCTATACTTTGAAGATCATTCTTAAGCTGATTTCATACATTTTAGTGTTTAGACGATACATTATATTCTTTGTTGAAAAAGCTTATATGATATTAAGGGTTGTGACAACTATATTACTTAAGGGTATTGGGTTAGTCGGATTCAGCTACAAAGCAAGTTGTAATATGAATATTTTTTCCATATTATGGTAGCATAAACATTATAGGATGCTACTGAGCTATTATCTTATTATTTTCCATTTATACTAGATATTTTATGGGTTGCCGAAAAGCTTATGTTATTATGCCGATTGCGCGGTTTTGGTCCAGATTTCATTCTTCGATTGCGGCTGCACCTTACGGGATAAACTAACCATTTTTTTATACATTAGTAGGGGATATCCCTAAAAGTGTTTTAAAGTTGGTTTCGCAATATTTCGCATTCATTTGCGATGTTTTTCACCTACATGATCTTTAGGGCTAAATATGGCCTAACCCAAAATTTTTCAAAATATTGCCATTTCTATACAGCATGTTATTATATGTTATTTTAAGGTCATAGCATTTGATTTTGTCAGATTTGAGGTTCGTTTGCGAGAGTTATGAACATTTGATCATTTTGCCGATTGAAGGTTTGAGCATTTAGCAAATGGATTAAACTAAAGCAAAGTCAAAATATTTTTGATTATTCATAATCTATGCAATCCCAGGAATGCATCTAAATTGGTTTCATCTAATTCTGAGCTCATATGGATATTATTCTAACCACTTGAAATTTGAATATTATTAAGGAGTTAAACCAACAATCTCTGATTCAAAATACATTAAAATTTAAATGTTTTTACATAAATGGATTTCATACTCTTGCAGTAACTTATGCTATTTATTTCATGATTTATGGATCAAGAGAAAATGTATTTCCTTCATAACACCTACTTAGGGCCTAACATTCAAACTCTAATAAAAATATTTTTATGCAAGCAACATATAACTTTTTATTTTAGATTCTAATTCATTATTTCAAAACTTAAATTTAGAAACTGATTTTACTTTGTTTGGACTATCCTAGCAAAAGATATGGAAGTTTGAATGAAAGAGGCAAAAATAAAAATTTAAATGGCTTGAGGAGGATTCGAACTCTGGTTGCTTTGGATAAAAAGTGACACCTTAACCACTGAGCTACCATACTTCTTGTGATAATAGGATGTGGACAAATATTTGAGGTTACCTCTTCTCCTCTAACCCTCGAGCTCGAAGCTCTCCACTGGACAGCAATGGCGCAGCGAATTGGCAGAGAGGCGCTTGGGCAAGTGGACCGCAGGGAGGAAGGCTTGGCTGGGGGCGGTCCTTGGCGGCGGCGGAGGTCACCGGAGCTGGCGCCGGTGCCGGCGAAGAAGCTTCTCCACCGAGCGCAACTACTGGTAGCCATGGCCGATTGGTTGCGAGGTAGAAGAAAGGCAAAACAAGCTTTGGCAAGGGCAGCTCGAGTACCAGAGAGTTCATGGTGGCTCATTTTTCGGGTTAATGGCGACGGAAAGCAGCTGGACTGGAATGCCACCGGTGGCCGGTCTTGAAGACGAAGAACAGTGCGGCTACCGAGATTCAACTGGAGATTGTGGATGTTAAGAAAAAGAATGAGGTCAACAGGTCACCGATGTACTCAAGGCTCAAAATATTGAATTATTTCTTACCGGAATACCCTAATCGGCTCCTGAGCTCAAGCTTCGAGCTTTGCTGGAAATGGTAGAATGAGAAGGAAGGTGCGGAAGGGAGCAGCAGGAAGATGTGTTTAGTGTTCTAGTGTGAAGTGGAATGAATGATGTGTTTAGCATTGCCACACAAGTGCTTTTATAGCCGATTAAGTCGGTTCAAGAAGAGGACCTGAACGTAGACACGGGCGGCTTGGTTAAGTCGGCGCTGCAACGTGCATAGCTTGGCTTGATAGCGACGTCGCAATGAATTGGATGGAAGGGCTGAGACAATTCGAGAGGGCTTGAGGTTTGTTTGGAGCTGAAAAGAGAGAGACAAACGGCTGAGCTGGTGTCGGTTTGGAGAAGAAGAAGGCTGGGAGAGAGAGCTGGCCGACCTGACTGGTGGGATCACGAAAAGGAAAGGCCCACACGGCAGTGAAAGAAATGGGGTGTTGAATTGAAGTTTCTGGACAGCCCGCAATCTTTCGCTGGATTGGATGATGAAACCGACTCAATATTTTGATAGGATTTTTCCAGAGGTCAGCAAGGCAAGGATGAAAGTCCAGTAAAAATTTTAGATAACAATTATTGACAAAACTATTTATAAAAATCGACAATGCCTTTGTTGTAGATTTTGGTGATTCTTATTTTTATTTAATTTAAGATAAAAAACTGTTTATTATTTTATAAAACTTTTATGAAGATCTGAAATGGAATTATTTACCTTATATAAACTTTTCAGATTTTTATATTGTATATTTTAATTTTAATAATTCTGATATTTCCATTTTCAGCTTTTCTGATTGTTTGTTTTTGAATTTCTAAAAATAATAAATAATGGGATAAAGTCTTGATATTTTTACCAGACATAGATAAGACCAACATGTTGGCATGGTTAAAATTTTAACTCAGGTTAAGTTAAGGTAACTTCAAGAAATCTTGCAACTTGATTTTTATTATCTTTTCATGATTACAATATCTTTTCTTTATTTAATGTGTTCAGATTACTTTTGACAGCATGAAAAGGTCTATGACGGTTTCTAATATTTTAATATTATTTTTTTCAGATTTTTATTGCTATTGGGTTTTTATCTTTTTACTTTTACCATTTTACCATTTCAATATGTGAGACTTTTTCTTTTAAAAGTAAAATTCAAGAAGAACCAATAATTCACGAAACTCAGAAAATTCAAATTCAAATTAAATATCATATATCAAATTCATTTTTATAGTTTATTTGTTTTGGAAGAAAATAGTTTTAATATTGAAATATTTCTTTTCTTTAAAATTAGAATACAAGAAAAGGAGGAAAAGATATTGTTTAAAATCAAAATCTTAATTTCAATTGAAATTTTTATTTAATTCTATTTTTAAATTTCAAACTTTTTATTTTTCAAAATTTTGAATTTTATGGGATGTTACAGACTACCCCCCTTAACAGGAATCTCGTTCCCGAGATTCGCAGGTATAGGGAGTGATAAGAGGAGCACAGGATGATTCCGATGATATGATTCATCCAATCATCTTGGAATGCAACGACTTTGATTTTGTTTGGATTTGACAACTATGAAGAAATGAAATGTACAAAATCAAAAAGAACGACGGTAGAAATTGAATACACAAAGGATGTACTCAAAAATCAAAAGGAATGATTGCTTGAATTGAATACATAAAGGAAGTACTCAATTTACAAAATCAAAACGATTGATCGAAGGAATTGAGTACACAAAGGATGTACTCATTTTGCAAAGTTAAAAGGAATGATTGAAGGAATTGAATACACAAACAAAGGGCGTACTCAATACTATGATAAATGCGTTAAGTGCAATCACATGAAAAAGAGGTTTATGTTCAATAGCTTGATGTTGAGACAAGGATTGCTCTGGGAACTCGACACAGAGGTGTTGGTTGCCGAGCTTAGCACTGACGCGAGCATCGACAAAAGAGTTTTATCTTGTAGTTGCTGGCATTTATGAAAGCACACACAAGTTGATGAGGCATCCCGGACTATCGACAAGATCGTTGAGACTGCTTGGGGGTTGATGCTGACTTTCTTGAATTTGGTAAGCAGTCGAATTCTTCTTGGCGATGCGTCCAAGTTCTTCACAGTTGATGTAGGTGACATTGTCCATCTTGTTAGGAAAACAAAGGGTTGCTTATTGATGAAACAGATGATCACAATTTACTCACGAAAGTGATGATCAAAATTGAAAGTGATGGTCAAATTCACTGATTAAAATGATGATCAAGAAATGGTTAAGATCAAGGAGCTTGACTTTGGAATTATTGGATGGATATGTAAAAGATATAAGGGGGTAAGATGAGAATTGGTTTGGTTATAAAATAACTTCCAATTCTTTAAAATCCTTTTATTATTTTAAAACTTATATAGATTAGAGAAGATAAAATAAATATATGAGAATGGTTTAATCCAGAATTATCTTTTGTCCATTAAAATCTTGTATCGTTAAGTTTTTAGCAGTCTAAAGGGGAAGGATGACTATTAGATAGCAATCTAATTCAAAATTATCTTTTGAATATTAAAATTCATATTATTTTAGGTAACATTCCGTTCCTTAAAAATTTTCTTGATTAGATTTTTTTATTAATTAAGGGTTGTCACGTCGTGAAGTTTCAACTTATGTCGGCATTCACGAGTGCATCCCGAGAAGCATTACAAAAGTTAAACAACAGAAGTTTAACAGCACGCAAAGACTTTAAATTCAATCAAGTGCATAGAAGGTCTAAAATTTCCCATCATCGGCTAACTTATCTTAGGTACTTTTTTTTTTGTCTAACGATGCTGGTCTTTCATTCTTCATGGAGTGACTTGACATCGTCGGAATTCCTTCTTCTGGGGATCCTTTTCAGTCTTTAGAAATACAAGACCATCTTGGCTTCGAAGTCATCATACAGTCGGCGAAGTGACGACATGAAGTGTCTTCAGGTTCATCAACATGGTTAGGTGATACTTGCGGGAAGGATTGAATAGGGGTTGGTTCAACGTGACTTAGGCATTTTCGATGGGTCTAGCACAATAATGGGGGCTATGCTATACATTTTAACGAGGAGGCTTTTCACGAAAGATCAAAGACTAGAAGAATATACAGGTGAGAAGTTCTACAGAAGGAAAAGATAAGTTATGAGAAATTCTATAGAAAGAAGAGATAGGTTTGTAAGAATTTCTTATAGAAAGAAGAGAAAAGTTACTTTATGAAATTTTCTTTTAAGCCTACGGGTTGAGGTTTCCAGATTCATACATAAGGGCAATTTATTGTAAAACTTTAACTTAAAAGTTAAGTTCACATATAAATCATCCCAGACAAAGAATAAAAATCAATTGCAACCAGCAGGATATAAACACTACATAATATGATTTATTGAGCTAAAGCCGAATGGTATTACCACAAGCGAGGATTCCTTTTCTAACGAAGAACTAATATACTTTAATCTTTCACATTCTATTGTTGAGCGATACCAGCTCTTCATGGAGCAGAATCTTCGAGTTTTACTTCTGTCTTGTCGGGGGTGGCGAAGTGGTATGTTCATCACCTTGAGGTTGTCGGCGTAGACGTTGTAGTCTTCATTGGTTAAGCAAGAAGAATTAGAATGGTAGCGACATCTCTCGAACAACTTCGGAAGCAAATAGCAAAGATAAACTATGGACGAGGCTTATTTTAAGGAAAGAGGAATATGTTTTATAAACCAAAATGAAAGTAGGGTAAGAATAAGAACTTAGAAAGGAGGAAAGAATAGCAATGGCTACATTTTGCAAATATAATAACTTTTAAAAGTAAATTTTGAATTGATCCACTAATACTAAAGACCATTCTAGGGTTTATCCTGCGATCAAGATGGCTCGATACCAATCAGATGACCCCATTTTCACATAAATGCAAAAATGGAAATCTCATGTGCAAACAGTACTAGTCCCATGATCAGTAGCTAGTACGCACATTTACAACAATTGGAATCACAACCATACATCATATTATTGAAGCGAAAGCTAATTTACATAATATTCTTACAATTCGAGTTTATAGCAGCAAAGAAGCAAATTCTTGAAGTGTGCCCATCCAATCCTCGTGCAAGCGACAAGGCATAATCCCTAGAAAACTTTTATCGCTATCTTTCCGATTCTGCGACAAATATGTTTCATCGAGCTAATCGATTCTTCACCTAAAAACAACAATTAAGCAAGGGTGAGTTCTTTCAGACTCAAGCAAGACTTTTGCAAAGCCTATGATATATGCAAGCCATTTCAAAGGAAAGGCTAGTATGGTTAGTTTGCATAAAGCCAATTTGATATGTAAATCTGAATAGTAGATTGCAAAACGGAATTTAAGTAAAAGCAATTTAATATGAAAAGTAATAGAATAATAGCATAAATAGATCTCATGTACACAGGTATCATGGCCATATCCAAGAACCATTTCTCTCATCACACAGAAATTTTGAGTAACCATTCCTACCGGTCCAGTGAGAAATTCCAAGTTTTATGAAAATAAAAACATCTAACTAGTCTTTGGCGCACCAAGATTCCCACAACCGCGGAACGACTTTTGAAAAGTTTGACACTCTCTGAGTTGTACATCTTTACCCACAAGTCATGACTTTTCCTTTTGCCGCATATTTCACGCACCTTTGGCGTAGTGGCGAGAATGTTCATGACGGAAACCTTTACATTATCTAGGCTAACTTTGCACCGGCCGGTGTCGATAAACCCGTACTATGGTGTAAATGTTTGTCTGATCCACGCACGATAATGAATAAGCATATCCATAGTATGGCGTACCGTTGTATTAGCAAGCGTGACTCCCACCACCTCGGTGTGGGCGCCTGACGAGCAACCCATGAAGAAGCTCGTACTACTCCGCCTTCCAATGTGCAAAGTTAAACCAGATAACTTAATTGGTTTAAGGCTGTCCCATACCAAACACTTGTGGTTGTACGGTAATTCTTGGGTTTAACGAACACGTAGTTCGGTCCTTAATCCGACACGGGCAATAATCTCCACCTACACTACGTACAAGTCCCTTGTACACCCGGCTATTGCCAATAATTGCCCGCATCAAAACCATAGTTTTATTTTCATTTTTGATCAAAATACCAACCAAAAAGAAAGGTCATACCCATTGAAAGTCATATCCAACATTTTTAATCGTATCCAAGTTTTATGTTTCTTTAAGCACGGCTAAGCATATCACCAAATGTGATTAACCCAAATTGACATCATGTACTGTCTATGCTATTCTAGGGTTATCAAGGTTCACAAATCCATACTTATCAAGGAAGTTCTATGTGACAATAGGTACGACTACCAATACCCAAAATATAGCAGACTTTAATAAAAGTAAAGTATGCAGTAAAAACATTTAATGAAGACATTTATAAAACTGGGATCAATATGATCAAAGGGGGTGCTTGCCTTGCTTATTTATTGCTTACGACGAAGACAAAACCACGGCTGACGGAGGTATCGACGGAAGTAGCGACGTCGGATTCTACACGTCGTTAAATCGGAAACATAACAAATATCCAACTTCAATAAGGGCAAAAAAAATGCATGTAAATCCAAATAAAGACTCATTGCGAAAGCAGGAATGTTTTAAGGTTTGGATTGAATGATTTTCAAGATCTTATGATTTAGATAATTATACAAACATATTGTTAATGAATTATGATGAACAAAACATGAGTTCTTTGAAAGATTATCTATTTTGAATTACAAATTCAAGAGGCTAAAATTATGAATTCTTATATTTATAACTTCGAATTATAGATGCTAAAATTATTTTAGATTAATAGAAGTAAAACACAAATTAAAGGGTTATGCGAATAGTACTTAATTCTTTAAGTGATTTGGCACAAGAAGTGACTTTAAATATGTTAGATCTATTGAGCTAGGTTACTGGATTTATTTATGGTTTTTAAGAAGGTTCTGGTGATACAAATTACGTATTTGTTCATTATTTCAAAGTTTATTCATTCATATAATCGAGTCCATAAAACATAATTCTTAAGGTTATTTGGCTATTAGGATTTATATGCAAAACATGATGAAATAAGATTATTTCTTTGGAATATTATAGTCTATACTTTGAAGATCATTCTTAAGCTGATTTCATACATTTTAGTGTTTAGACGATACATTATATTCTTTGTTGAAAAAGCTTATATGATATTAAGGGTTGTGACAACTATATTACTTAAGGGTATTGGGTTAGTCGGATTCAGCTACAAAGCAAGTTGTAATATGAATATTTTTCCATATTATGGTAGCATAAACATTATAGGATGCTACTGAGCTATTATCTTATTATTTTCCATTTATACTAGATATTTTATGGGTTGCCGAAAAGCTTATGTTATTATGCCGATTGCGCGGTTTTGGTCCAGATTTCATTCTTCGATTGCGGCTGCACCTTACGGGATAAACTAACCATTTTTTTATACATTAGTAGGGGATATCCCTAAAAGTGTTTTAAAGTTGGTTTCGCAATATTTCGCATTCATTTGCGATGTTTTTCACCTACATGATCTTTAGGGCTAAATATGGCCTAACCCAAAATTTTTCAAAATATTGCCATTTCTATACAGCATGTTATTATATGTTATTTTAAGGTCATAGCATTTGATTTTGTCAGATTTGAGGTCCGTTTGCGAGAGTTATGAACATTTGATCATTTTGCCGATTGAAGGTTTGAGCATTTAGCAAATGGATTAAACTAAAGCAAAGTCTAAATATTTTTGACTATTCATAATCTATGCAATCCCAGGAATGCATCCAAATTGGTTTCATCTAATTCTGAGCTCATATGGATATTATTCTAACCACTTGAAATTTGAATATTATTAAGGAGTTAAACCAACAATCTCTGATTCAAAATACATTAAAATTTAAATGTTTTTACATAAATGGATTTCATACTCTTGCAGTAACTTATGCTATTTATTTCATGATTTATGGATCAAGAGAAAATGTATTTCCTTCATAACACCTACTTAGGGCCTAACATTCAAACTCTAATAAAAATATTTTTATGCAAGGAACATATAACTTTTTATTTTAGATTCTAATTCATTATTTCAAAACTTAAATTTAGAAACTGATTTTACTTTTTTTGGACTATCCTAGCAAAAGATATGGAAGTTTGAATGAAAGAGGCAAAAATAAAAATTTAAATGGCTTGAGGAGGATTCGAACTCTGGTTGCTTTGGATAAAAAGTGACACCTTAACCACTGAGCTACCATACTTCTTGTGATAATAGGATGTGGACAAATATTTGAGGTTACCTCTTCTCCTCTAACCCTCGAGCTCGAAGCTCTCCACTGGACAGCAATGGCGCAGCGAATTGGCAGAGAGGCGCTTGGGCAAGTGGACCGCAGGGAGGAAGGCTTGGCTGGGGGCGGTCCTTGGCGGCGGCGGAGGTCACCGGAGCTGGCGCCGGTGCCGGCGAAGAAGCTTCTCCACCGAGCGCAACTACTGGTAGCCATGGCCGATTGGTTGCGAGGTAGAAGAAAGGCAAAACAAGCTTTGGCAAGGGCAGCTCGAGTACCAGAGAGTTCATGGTGGCTCATTTTTCGGGTTAATGGCGACGGAAAGCAGCTGGACTGGAATGCCACCGGTGGCCGGTCTTGAAGACGAAGAACAGTGCGGCTACCGAGATTCAACTGGAGATTGTGGATGTTAAGAAAAAGAATGAGGTCAACAGGTCACCGATGTACTCAAGGCTCAAAATATTGAATTATTTCTTACCGGAATACCCTAATCGGCTCCTGAGCTCAAGCTTCGAGCTTTGCTGGAAATGGTAGAATGAGAAGGAAGGTGCGGAAGGAGCAGCAGGAAGATGTGTTTAGTGTTCTAGTGTGAAGTGGAATGAATGATGTGTTTAGCATTGCCACACAAGTGCTTTTATAGCCGGTTAAGTCGGTTCAAGAAGAGGACCTGAACGTGAACACGGGCGGCTTGGTTAAGTCGGCGCTGCAACGTGCATAGCTTGGCTTGATAGCGACGCCGCAATGAATTGGATGGAAGGGCTGAGACAATTCGAGAGGGCTTGAGGTTTGTTTGGAGTGAAAGAGAGAGACAAGCGGTGAGCTGGTGTCGGTTTGGAGAAGAAGAAGGCTGGGAGAGAGAGCTGGCCGACCTGACTGGTGGGATCACGAAAAGGAAAGGCCCACACGGCAGTGAAAGAAATGGGGTGTTGAATTGAAGTTTCTGGACAGCCCGCAATCTTTCGCTGGATTGGATGATGAAACCGACTCAATATTTTGATAGGATTTTTTCAGAGGTCAGCAAGGTAAGGATGAAAGTCCAGTAAAAATTTTAGATAACAATTATTGACAAAACTATTTATAAAAATCTGACAATGCACTGTTGTAGATTTTGGCTGATTCTTATTTTTATTTAATTTAAGATAAAAAACTGTTTATTATTTTATAAAACTTTTTATGAAGATCTGAAATGGAATTATTTACCTTATATAAAATTTTCAGATTTTTATATTGTATATTTTAATTTTAATAATTCTGATATTTCCATTTTCAGCTTTTCTGATTGTTTGTTTTTGAATTTCTAAAAATAATAAATGATGGGATAAACTCTTGATATTTTTACCAGACATAGATAAGACCAACATGTTGGCATGGTTAAAATTTTAACTCAGGTTAAGTTAAGGTAACTTCTGAAGAAATCTTGCAACTTCAGATTTTTTATTATCTTTTCATGATTACAATATCTTTTCTTTATTTAATGTGTTCAGATTACTTTTGACAGCATGAAAAGGTCTATGACGGTTTCTAATATTTTAATATTATTTTTTTCAGATTTTTATTGCTATTGGGTTTTTATCTTTTTACTTTTACCATTTTACTATTTCAATATGTGAGACTTTTTCTTTTAAAAGTAAAATTCAAGAAGAACCAATAATTCACGAAACTCAGAAAATTCAAATTCAAATTAAATATCATATATCAAATTCATTTTTATAGTTTATTTGTTTTGGAAGAAAATAGTTTTAATATTGAAATATTTCTTTTCTTTAAAATTAGAATACAAGAAAAGGAGGAAAAGATATTGTTTAAAATCAAAATCTTAATTTCAATTGAAATTTTTATTTAATTCTATTTTTAAATTTCAAACTTTTTATTTTTCAAAATTTTGAATTTTATGGGATGTTACACAAAGAATACTTGAAGATAGGTAATGACTTCTGATTCATGGAGCAAGTATTACTGATCGGATCTGAAGTATCTTGTTAGCCTTGAATTTACTCTATATTGGATATTTTGGTATGTGATGGATTGCCGGGGATATTTCACTACTACAGAATGGTACATCACTATCGCTTCATCTGTGTCGGTTCTTAAGTTTTTAGGAAGAAACGATTGTGATAGATGACTTAGGAGAGGTATTAATCATAATCACTATCGGTTCTCAGGTTAGAAGTGATAGTGATGTAGCACTGGAAACATTACAATCGGTTCTTATGCGAGAAGTGATAGTGATGTGCATCATCATCACTATCGGTTTTCATATAAAGAGCGATAGTGATGAGCACGTATACATCACTATCGGTTCTTATTTAAGAAACGATAGTGATGATAATGCACATCACTATCGCTTCTCACAAAAGAACCGATAGTGATGAGAATGTACACATCACTATCGGTTCTTATTTAAGAAGCGATAGTGATGATAATGCACATCACTATCGCTTCTCACAAAAGAACCGATAGTGATGAGAACATGCTCATCACTATCGGTTCTTTTGTGAGAAGCGATAGTGATGTGATTATCATCACTATCGCTTCTTAAATAAGAATCGATAGTGATGTGTACGTCTCATCACTATCACTTCTTATGTGGAAACCGATTGTGATGACTATGATAATCACTATCGCTTGTCTTATAAGAACCGATCGTGATGTATGATCACATCACTTTCGCTTTTATATGAGAACCGATAGTGATGTACCTCGTTAGGTTATTTATACCACTCGAAATGAACTCTTCTCTGTTATTGTTCGCAGGAGGTTTCTCCGCCGCCACCGGAAAAAATAGCTCATATTACGTGGTTGGAAGCAATACTTGGGTGAGAAAATTTGAAATCCTCAAGGGTGGGTGTTAAGAGGGTAAATTTGAAGCCCTAACTTGAGGAGATTTCCCTCATTTTGCATAATTTGTGGTTTTCTTCAAAATGTGAGCATTCCTTCAAACCCCTTTAATTTTGCACTATGTAATTTTGATATGTCGCAAGAAAGTTTAGATTGCACTTTGGTATTGTGTATGTTCTATCGATTTCACACCCTTTTATTTCACAAGCATGTATACATGTAGTTAATTATCTTAATTTGTAGTGCTTTGATGTTAATATGGAATTATTATTGCTGTCACCTAATGCATGCTAGAGTTTAGGTGCGGAACCTAAGTCTCCGTTCGAGCATGCTTGTTTATAAATATACCGAACGAAATGGCATATTTATAAGCGGCGATCTCGAATTGTCCACGTTCTTTGATAGATTCGAGGATATGTGCTTCGGGCAAGTTCTGATCGGCAGTGTTGTACAAGCTAGAGTAGAGATTTGTAGCGTCTCCTGGTATTCTCCGGATACACACCCTCTTGACCTGTTGTCGAGGCGTGTATATGGAGAATAGCGAGAGATCGCCAAATTTTCTCTGAGTTGTACAACGGCTTAGGAACTTGTCGGAACCACATATCCTCGAATGGGATTAGGACCAAACCTATTTAGAGATTGGGAGTCATCGTTGGTACCCTTGTTTTGTTTCGTTGTAGTCAAAAGATCATGAGGCTCTTGCACTATATAATTAGATTGTTTGATATAATTGTTGATGTTAAAAATGTATGTCTCCTATCTAGGAATTGGAAGCTCTAAACGGGGAAGAATCTAGGTATCGATTAGGAGAACACATTTTATATATCTTGCGAGAACTTGCGTCCTCTATTTTGCAAAGGTAATATTAAATGAAATGATGTCTCAATATTTCAAATAGCTAGCTAGCTTGCTGTCGCTCCAGTTCTTCCTTAATTTATTGTGTGAATTTTAATTGCAGATGGACCATAAGGAATGGATGTATGACAAAACTCGTGTGAGTGCTGAATTTCAGAGGGGTGTTAAGGAGTTCAAAAAAATTGCCGAACAGGACATGGTGAAGAGGGGTGTAAACTTCATATATTGTCCTTGCATTGATTGCACCAATCTGAGAAGATTTAACAACTCAGCTCAAATCGAGGACCACCTGATTCGACGTGGCTTTGTGAGGAATTACACGTCTTGGATCCATCACGGGGAGACAGGTAGTACCCTTCCGGTATGCAACGAAGACACGGCGGAACCAGATGATGAGTTGCAGCCTGATATGTTTGAGGAGGAGAATTTGGAGCAAATGTTGCGGGATGTGGAGGGTAATTACACGGAAAGGGAGTTTGAAAAGTTTAAAAGTTTGATGGAAGACGATGCCAAACCGCATTGTTCACAAAGTTGCAAAGCGAGAATACACCAAGTTGGGTTCGGTCCTTGCATTGTTCGAATTGAAGGCAAAACACCGTTGGACAGATACAAGTTTTAATGCACTTCTAGTTCTTCTATCGGATCTACTTCCGGAGGGAAACGAGTTGCCAACAAGCATTTATGAAGCGAAGAAGCTACTATGTCCCATGGGAATGGAAATAGAAAGGATACATGCATGTCCGAATGATTGCATCTTGTACCGTAACGCACATCAGGAGCTGCACATGTGTCCAGTTTGTGGTGTGCCTCGGTACAAACAAAAGGAGAAGCGTAACGACAAGAAGCGTAAGAGCCGGGGCAACGAGGGTGAAGAGGTCACTAAAGGTGCACCGCCAAGGTATTGTGGTACTTGCCCATCATTCCCCGTCTGGAGAGGTTGTTTGCAAATCCTAGAGAAGCAAAATTGTTGCGTTGGCATTATGAGTCTCGAAAGGAAGATGGCAAGCTGAGACACCCTGCCGATTCGGCTCAATGGAGAAACCTTGATTGGAAACATGAGGAGTTTGGTGCCGAAATGAGGAACATAAGATTTGGATTGAGTACTGATGGAATGAATCCGTTTGGTAACATGAGCGATCGTCACAAAGACGTGGCGATTCATTGTGTATCTACAACCTCCCTCCTTGGTTGTGCATGAAGCGGAAGTATATCATGATGTCGTTGCTAATCTCGGGACCCAAACAGTAGAAATGATATTGATGTGTACCTCGCTCCATTGATCGAGGATTTGGTAAAATTGTGGAATGACGGGTCATTGTGTGGGATGCATCTGAAGAGAGCATTTCACCCTACGGGCTATGGTATTTTGCACCATAAATGATTTCCCGGCTCTTGGTAATTTGGCGGGCTACAGTACGAAAGGAGCAAAAGCGTGTCCTATTTGTGAAGAGGAGACCGAGAGCCTATGGATGCCGAATTCTATGAAAACTGTGTATATGGGTCACCGTAGGTTTCTTCCTCGAAGTCATCGATACTGTAAGATGGATGACAAATTTGATGGGAAGAGGGAAGTCCGTTCGGCACCGCAGCCTATGAGTGAAAGGCAAGTATATTCACGTGTAGAGGATATCGTGTTCAGTACGGAAAGAGTCGTAAATCTGTTCGTTCTAGGACCATTTGGAAGAAGAGGTCAATATTTTGGGACTTACCGTACTGGAAGGAGTTAGATGTTCGGCATTGTATTGATGTCATGCACGTTGAGAAGAATGTCTGCGACAATTTGGTTGGTATCCTGCTGAACATACCTGGAAAGACAAAGGATGGTGTAAATGCTCGTCGCGACATGGCCTACATGGGAATCAGACCTAGGCTTGTAGTGATAGAGGAGGATGGAAAAGGTCCGTATATCCTCGCTGCATGCTACACCCTGTCCAAGAAGGAGAAAGAGGACCTTTGCAAATGTCTCCATGGTATTAAAGTTCCATCTGGCTACTCTGCGAACATTAAGAAGCTTGTGTCCATGGATGATTTGAAGTTGTTGGGCATGAAGTCCCACGACTGCCATATCTTGATGACCCAAATGCTCCCAGTTGCAATCCGAAATATTCTGCCAGAGGATGTCAGGTTGGCAATCACGAAGCTGTGTTATTTCTTCAATGCGATCTCCTGCAAAGTTATTGACCCCGATATGCTAGACAACTTACAGAGTGAGGTGGTGCAGACTCTGTGTCAGCTTGAGATGCATTTCCCACCATCGTTCTTCGATGTAATGGTCCACCTTGTGGTTCACCTAGTCAGAGAGATTAAGATATGTGGACCCGCTTTCCTACGTTACATGTATCCGTTCGAGAGGTACATGGGTATATTAAAGTCCTACGTGAGGAATCGGTCGAAGCCTGAGGGTAGTATTGTTGAAGGTTATGGGACTGAAGAGGTTATTGAGTTACGTGTGGACTACCTAGGTAAAGAGAAGCAATCGGTGTACCTATATCTAAATCACGAGGGCAGACTTCTTTGGTAAAGGAACCGTTGGGTCCAAACTAATGAGTCCGAGGTTTGATATGTATTACAAAGCGCATTTGTGATCTTGCGAACAATAGAAGTTCGTCCATACATCGAGCAAACATAAGTTGATATTACGGAAGAGAATCCACAAATGGATGAGCTTTCCATCGCACAAGAACACAATGATCGATTCCTCACATGGTTCAAAGAAAAAGCGGAGGTCTCCTTTAGTGAGAATGTAAAATGGTTGGCTGACGGACCAAGATTTAATGTATAGACATGGCAGGGGTACGATATTAATGGTTACACCTTTTACACTGAGAGTCAAGATGCCAAAAGTACTGTCCAAAAGAGTGGTGTGTGCATAAATGCTTTCTCCAACTATCATCACTCGAAAAGAGTCTCCCCAGCCACAATGAACTCCTACTATGGGTTGATCGAAGAAATTTGGGAGCTCGATTACGGAATATACCAAGTTCCATTGTTCCGATGTAAGTGGGTAGGACTTCCACATGGAGTGAAGGTCGACAAGAGAGGCTTTACTATTGTGGATCTCAGTCGACTCGCCTACAAAGATGACCCGTTCGTCCTTGCGAAGCAAACAACTCAAGTCTTCTACGTGCGTGATCCGGCCAATCCGAGGTTGCACGTCGTTCTTCATGGCAAGAGACGGATTGTAGGAGTTGAAGATGTTGTAGATGAAGAAGAGTATAACCAATTCGATGAGATACCTTCATTTGCAGATGGGGCCTGTCTTAGCAGGGATGATGACACACATGGAGCCAATTACATGCGAGTAGATCATCATGAAGGACGATGATTGTAAATAAATGGACTCTTGTAATGTTTGTTGTAAAAGTCCAAGGTGAATTGTGTTGGAGGCTTTGATGGAAATGCAATTTCTCTTTATGCTCGCACTTTGTGCCATATGTTGTGAAAGAAAATTCCATTTGACAACATTATTGATGGGAAAGCTTGTAAATAGTGGAAAGTTGATTTATGGAAATTTTCATACAATTCGGATTAATTTGAAAAAGTTTTGACTTTTCTCGCTTTATGCACAAATCATGTCTCTGAAATGAATTTGGGCATATTTCTTGAATAAGTACACTTTTTCCAAAATTATTTTATAAAAAGTTTTGCAATATCCTGAAATATGTTCCTGCAAAATTTGTAATAATTTCAACAAAATATGAAAAAGTTATGATATTTTCTCTCTTTGATGAAAGGTGAAAATTCGAACTTGCGGACACTGTAAAGATATTGAGGCACATCGGTGTTGGTTTTCTTTAAAAGTGATAGAGATATTGATACACATCGTGTCGGTTTTATTTTAAAAAGTGATCAGATTAGACACATCAGTGTCGGTTTTTTTAAAAAAAAGATACGGATATATGACTTTATCAGTGTCGGTTTTATTTATAAAAGTGATACGGATATTGAGACACACCAGTGTCGGTTTTCTACAAAAAGCGTCTGAATCTTGATAAATATCGTGTCGGTTTTAGTTTAAAACGCGACACGGATTATACACATCCGTGTCGGTTTTTCTTAAAAACGATACGGATATTGTGACTAATCGTCCGTTTTACAAGAAGCGTCTTGATGAATGAAATCCCCATTTTATTCCCGCGAGCACACTATTCACGCGTAGACATTGCTCTCATTAGCCCTAGCTTGCTCCCGAGTCCGACGCGATTCCCGTACGGAGGTCCCGCCACGTCGCTCGGCCTCACCCGCGCGCCTCACCGCCCGCCGCCCGTCCCGACACCACGAACCGCCTAACGCCAGCCCCGCCGCCCCCGCCCGCCCGACGCCGCCGTCCCCGACGCCGCCGACGCCGCCCCCCCCCCCTGCGCCTCGCCTGACGCCCACCAGCCCCGCGCCCACAGGCCCTCCCGCCGCCGCTAACCGCCCCCCCGCCCGCCCTGACGCCCACCAGCCGCATCATCAAGGTCGTCAAGAACTTCCGAAGGTCGATGACCCTCCAAGGTATGTTAGGATCAATTCAAGAATCGAGACGCCAAGTTCACCATTTTATCTAGCATTTCGTGGTTTTTTGGGTGAGGACCGAGGAATTAGCATTTTTGGGTGAGGACCGAGGAATTACCTCATCTGTGTGTGTTTTTGTATATGAAGGCAAATCAAGTGAGCACTTATGTGATGCCTTGGTGCCTGATGCATCAGAACCCCGAGATGACTTGTGAAGAGCGAAGATCATTGGGAAATCTGTTCTCTTGCAATCAATTCTCGGATAAGCGAAGCTCGCTCAAGTTGGTTGGTTGATGTTGTGGCCATTGGCTCAATGCTGGTTCCAATTAATTTCTCCAGTTAACATATCCAAAAGCATTTCTTTTTTCAGATGGAATCAAGGTATTACTCGTGGATAAGGAGGGTTTGTTTTTGGCTTCTGACTTGCTAGGTTCTTGACAACCTTGGAAGTAAACGATTTACAGCTTAATAGGGCAACTAGAGAACAATTTAGTGATTTACTTACGATTTTAGTTTCAACAGGAGGGTTCAGATTTTCTGAGAATCGTTTTGACATTTGATTTCCCTAGTATCTGAAAAGGAAATACAAGATGCTAAACCTTTTGATAAGGTGGATACCCAAATTCTAAGTCGCTTGATCTTGCTCTTTTGCTGGTATTTGGTTTGTAGGAAAGGCATGCTGTTATCATGGGTTGCTTTAAAAAAAAAGAGCATTGCAATTTTTAGAATTTCAAATCGATGGTAACCTTGATCAATTCCTTTTTTCTTGATTTCAAATATCTAGTATATGTATCCCGATTCTTGAGCTCTAGCATATGTACCTCGATTCTTGTCTTTGTTGGATTAAAACAACTCAAAGAATATGTTCCCATGCATCATGGAGTCTGTTGGTGTGATCTTGGATTACAACATTGTGTGCAGTGGTGCATTTGCTAAAAGATTAGGTTTACATGCTGTCCATGGTTTCTAGGAACCCTAATAAGATAGTGTCAACCACCTGAACACGCGTTCTTGTTCATTTTGTTGCTCTGGTTTTTCTTCGATCAAACCACCGTTCATCAATGAGAAAAGAACGCGCTATCTGGCTGGTTGTGTTTATGTATGTATTCTCTGCATGTATCTAACCTTGTACTTGATATGGTCGCGCTTGATGATTCGCTAATACCTGTTACTAGACTAACTCTAACCTGCTGACTTTGTGTGTTGCAGAGCTGGTTCCTCTGGTTGCTGTTACTACCGGACAATCCATAGCCTCCCATAAACCATCACCCATCTGCTACCGACTACTCGCAAGGTACCAAGAACTAACTACCAAACCTCGTTTTCATTAGCACACAAAATCAGAATAAGAGAGCTTCATAAGTAAATGTTTGATAAGTAAGACATGGATATATGTTCCAGAATGCTTAAATTACCATGTTCACTTTACATCTACTTGCTTGTGATTATTTTGCAAACATTTCTTATTTCAAATTTCGTAATGAATGCTTTCGTCATCTAACGCAATTCTGATAATTAATTTTACCTACATGTTACTATAATATGATCTACGTTAGAGTTAAAAATGCGTAACTCGTCTCCCATTCGAGAGTGCTTGTTTATGAATATGCCATTTCGTCACATTCATAAGCAAGCGATCTCAATTGTCCCGATTTTTGACGGTTCGAGGATATGTGGTTGGGCAAGTTCTGAGCTGTTGTACAAGCTGCGAGTAGATTTTGTAGCATCTCCTATGGTGTTCTCGGGTATACACCCTCTTGACCTGTTGTCGAGGCGTGTACCGGAGAACAATGGAGATGTCAGCCAAATTTTCTCTGGAGTTGTACAACGGCTTAGGAACTTTCTCGAACCACATATCCTCGAATGGATTAGGACCAAGCCTATTTAGAGAGTAGGGGTTATCGTTGGTACGCATTTAGGTGGTCAACAGATAAACTTATTGCTTTACATGATTTATTGTCAAGTTCACAAAATAGGTACGAATTGCTTTCTCTCATGTCAAATATATGACCTTACCAGATAAGAAAACTCAAAATGTCACAATTAGAGAGCATCGGCTCCTCGCCAGACAGTAGAAGGTGCTCCCGAGGGCCGAGCCAAGTTCCAAATGTTGAGAGGCCGAGTAAGGTGAGGAAGGCCCGAGGACCGAACAAAGGGGCCACAGGAGAACACCGCAGTTCTTCACTTCAATGCCACGGGTCCGTGACAGCCCTCCCAAGTACAAGGGGCGATACCGTTCATTCCTCGGTCAATTGGTGAAGGAGAGAGTGCCCATAACGATTAAGGATTGGAGGAAGGAAGTCGTCACGAGCGTAAGAATCGATCGTGGGATGAGGTTAAGGGCAAGTGGATTATAGAGGAGGAAGATGAACGCAATGCGAGACAGTGCACGCCTTGAAGAGGATGGGTGTGGCCTTGAGGCACTTCGTGGTCCTCATGCACAGTGAGTACGTACTGAAAGGTCGTACACCATTCGAGAGGTATCCGTTCGTTACTACAGATGTTTGGGTGGAGTTCATGACGACGAAGGGTACGCCCGAGGTAGAGCAGCTAAGAGAGAGGAATACCGCTATCCAGAGGCACAACACGCACCCGCACCACCTCGGTACAGGCGGCTATGAGGGGAAGAAGGCAGAGTGGGCGCGACTAGCCGAGGAGTGCGCGAACTCCGGGACGACGATGCCTTACTCCCACATATGTGAAGAACGGCACGAATCGGGTATTAGCGAGGACAAAGAAAACCCCTGACGGGCAGCTTGTAGTCGCAAACCCCGCTACTGCGCACGTCGTCTCTGCCATCGTAAGACATCTGACTTAGTACATTGCATTTGGTCTAGCTTGTTGTATTTCAGATCTAATTCGTACTCGCTTATTACAGGAGGAGGTAAGCCAGCGGAAAGAGCAGGGGACCTTCCAGAGCCAAGGGTCGAAGGATATCCTGTCGTCTGCGATCGGGAAGCCCGATCATAAGGGCCGGGTGCTCGGCGCAGGTCGGGCATCTGAAGAAGTCCTACTTCCAAGATGACGCTTCGAGTGCTAGATCAAGATCATGGGAGGCACGCGCGGAGCGCCTCAAGGAGACGCTCAGGGAGCAGCTGAGGGAGGAGATCAAGGATGAGATGAGGGGGGAGATGATGGCACGTGAAGATGAGATAAGGGCTGAGATGATGGCACGTGAGGAGCGCCTGAGGGCTGAGATGATGGCGATGATCTCTCGAGTCGAGCGTAATCCTCACCTCTTGTAGAGAAGCTCTGTGCCCGACCTAGCGTTGTGGTTCCAAAATGATAAGGCCGATCCCCATCCAAGGTAATAATTAATTTTTCCTAACTTAAAGCTACAAGTGTAACTCCCACAATGTTTCTCCTCAAGTTGCGTACATCTTGCGGCCCTGCTAAGTGCAAGCTCACCACCACGACGGAGGACGGATTTCTGTCGAGGTGCACGCTGGGTTGCATTTCCATGCAAGGAGGCCGACAACGTGCATGGTCACCTTTGGGAAGGGCTACATGAGGTGCGGTGGACTACGCCCACGAACACTTCTTATCACATGTGCTCGAGTTCCCCCAACGAAGATATCAAGACTCTCGGGCAAGCACGCATGTCGCTCATCAAGTGGCCCACGACGGTGTCGTCTTGGTCAAGGTAAAATTCCCGCGTCTTCTCGACCATTCCAAAGAAATCTCGCAATAAGTTAAATATACGCGTGCTTTGCGGGTTCCTACCGTACCTATGCTTGCTCTTGCCGCCGCTCATTCCCACCACCGTGATGAGTCCTACAGTGCAGAGCTCATGTGTAAAAGGACAAGCACGACACCAATGTAACCACACGAGGCCTCCGAGACTCCTTCCGCCAAGAAGGCAAAGGCGATAAAAGCCACAAAGCCCCTTGAGGTACTTGAAAAGCCCACTACCCTCACCTCAAGACTCCTTCGCCCAGAAGGAAAGTCGGCCACGAGACATCCCTTACGATTTTAAGGCCTACGACATGGAAAGCCTCTGCTTGCATCCGGCGAACTAAATGATCTAGGCAGGTGGACTCGCATGCTCCATGGATGGTACATTGATAAGGTGAATGAGGAAGAGCATCGAGTTGACTTCAATGTGATGTATAAAAGGGTACATTTCCACCGTGACGAGAATGGGATATTCCCCGTCAGTTTTGAGGATCTGTTTCGTGTGTACCAATTAATGGCCGTCGATATTTCTACTTTACGATCCTGGACGCTGTGAGTATCGCACCATACATCATGAGCTGACGACTTTCATAGGATTTTGCATTATGTTTTCTAATATTAACACGAGTTGCAGGGCAATGAGACAACGAGCCATGACGAATCAAAACCAAGTTGGGTTCGTCGACCCCGAGCTTGTGTCTGCGACCACGGCTAGGCTACATCCGATGTTTGTTGCCGGCTACGTCAAGGGGGTATTGCATACTGAGTCGACGAAGGACTTCGTTGTAATACCGTACCACGAGGAGTAAGTAGTACAAACCCTTCAATTACTTGTACGCACTTAATCCGTATGCGAACTTATTTCCTTGCACTACATTCCATTTAATAAGCAACCATTGGGTTCTACTCGTCCTCGTTCCGAGTGAAAACACAGTCTACATTTTTAACTCAATCAAGAAGAGACCGATGGCCTACGCGATCAAGTGTCCTTTGCAGAAGTAAGTACATTACCGTAACCTAATACTTTCTGAATTTAACTATATTTTTTTACTCAATGGCATCTCTCCAATATATGTAGGGGTTTCTCGGACTATGTCGATGAAGGAGGGTCACACGATAACAAAAAGGGCAAGACGCTGGAGTATAAGAAATTCACGGTACAAGTGCCTAGCACATATACGATTAATTTTTTCTGACATCTAATCTTCGTGTGTTAATTTCTTTCTCTCTTCACAATGTCATCAACAGGCAAACGATGACACATGCGGCTTCTATGTCATGCAACACATGTTGGTTGTGGTCGGCTCACACCTTTTCCTAAGGTATATGTACATGCATACTTAGCCTTTCACATACAAATTTCAAACTTAAATTCACGACTCATTTATGTTTTGCGTAAGATCAATATCCCCGTAAGAGCTTAGACAGAAAGCACTCAACAATTTACGAGACCACTTATGCCAATGGTGCTGGTTAGAAGTTATATCGGAGGACGGTAGGTTTAGAGATCCCAAGCGTCCAACTAGTCCATATGGAAACAATATTAATTGTATATGTTAATGTGATATATATGCACGTGTCTTGATTGTTAAGCATGTTTGTGTTTGTATGTTGTGAACGAATGGGCTATATGTATTGCAATTTACGTATTCGTGTTACGTGAATGTGATATGTGCATTACGTGTTATGTATTGTCAATGTGATATATATATGCCCAATGTTAATATGTGTGTTATTTTGGATAATATGCAAAATTGAAACACCCCATGAGGGTCATCGAATCGGTTCTTATGAGGAACTGACAGATGACCTCTCATCAGAATCGGTTCTTTTAAGAAAGCGATTGTGATGACCACATTAGTAGAATCGGTTCTTTTACGGAAGCGATAGTGATAACCATACCATTACAATCGGTTCTTGGAATAAAGCGATTGTGATGATACATTATCAGAATCGGTTCTTTAAAGGAAGCGATTCTGATGACCCCCTCATTAGAATCGGTTCTTTTCAAACCGATTACGATAACGTAGTTATCGTAATCGGTTCTACAAAAGAACCGATTCTATGAGGGGTCATCGAATCGATTCTTTAAGGAAGCGATTTCGATAACCCTCATTAGAATCGGTTCTTTTTGAAACCGATTCGATAACGTGGTTATCGTAATCGGTTCGACAAAAGAACCGATTCTAATGAGGGTCATCGTAATCGCTTCCTTTAAAGAACCGATTCGATGACCCTTTATCGTAATCGGTTATTAGAAAACCGATTGTGATAATGTGTTCATCGAATCGGTTTGATCTAAGAACCGATTCTAATGAGGATTTATCACAATCGGGTAAAACCGATCGTGATAACTCCACCTCATCACTATCCAAAGACTTCAGACGCCACTTGAACCGATTGTAATGACAAAAAGAACCGATTACGATGTACAGTGCGTAGTAGTGTTTATAGGGGTTACCTTACAAGATTATTAAATATCTTGGCGATTGCTCGCACGATGTGTTTACCTTCGTGTCATGGAGTTACCACTTGTAAGATCATGATCGACATTACGAAGTGGTAGCAAGAATTTTCCAACTAGATGGATTGCGAAATGATGATGATGGGTGATGGAATATCGTTGTATCTACATTTGGCGACCTAAATAGCAAATTGTAGTTAGGTATCGTGCTGTGCAAGGTGATGGCAAGGAGCAATAACTCAGCAAATTATTGCGGTTTGTAGCTGCACGTTTTTCTGGACATTTATTTCAGTATCATTGATCTAATTTTTTTTAAAAAAAATAACCTAACCGATTAGCAGGTAATGGTGAAGCAAGGCCACCGCGACCGGTGTGTTACACGAATTAGCGGGATTCAGGTATATTGAATTGTTTTTTAAATAATATATTTTTTAAAAGTAATTGTGACATTAATACGCAGATTAAAAAATTTGCAAAAATAATAATACGTCGCCGTACCGGTTGGCGAAAATCAGGTAGTCGCCAGATGTTTCAGCGAAAATGGTATTTTCCCCAAACGATGTGGCGAAAATAGGCTAATTGCCCAATTAATAACGTCTGACATATTGCTTGGCCGGGACACCCTATTTTCGCCAAACGGTATGGCGAAAATAGGTTGTCGCCACAGTTGGCGAAAATCAGGTAGTCGCCAAATGGTTCAGCTAAAATGGTATTTTCCCCAAACGGTGTGGCGAAAGTAGGCTAGTTACGCAAATAAGAACGTCTGACAGAGTGCTTGGCCGGGACACCCTATTTTCGCCAAACGGTATGGTGAAAATAGGTTGTCGCCACACGGTATGGCGATAACCTATTTTCGCCATACCATTCGGCGAAAATAGGTGGGTTTTGGGCCCGGCCGATGCAGCCTCGTTCCAATCTCACGCGTTGGGAAAGAAAGCAGGGCAAGCAGGCGAGCTGCGTCGGGGAGAAAGAGAGAGAGAAAGATTGAGGGAGGGAGAGGAAGGGAGAGAGAGAGGAGGGAGCGCACGGGAGGGAGGGAGAGAGGGGAGGCAACGCGCGGGAGGGAGAGAGAGAGGGAGAAAGAGGAGGAAGAAGAAGGAAAATAAGGTAATTTCGTATTTTTGTAATATTTATTCACTACTACAACAGGCAATCTTTGCCGGCATATCACTGCCGGTTAGGACTAAGCTGGCAGTGATAACATATCTCTGCCGGTTCGAAACTTAAGTTGGGGGGGAGACCTTATCACTGCCGATTCATGCAACCAACCGGCAGTAAAAAGCAAGATATCACTGCCGGTTTGAGACAACAACCGGCAAAGAAATATCACTGCCGGGTCGTCCTTAAACCGGCAGTGGTACTTGACTTTTCACTGCCGGATTGAGACTAGAATCGGCAGTGATATTATGTTCCCGCGCAATATGATTTTCCCGCGCAGTCCGAGCTTATCACTGCCGGTTCTGCGCAGAACCGGCAGTGATAAGTCGTTTATATAACTGAGACCCCTGCCTCACGACCGATCGAGCAAAGACAGAGAGGCGCTCTATCTTTGCTCGATTTGTGGATTGTGACGATTTGCTGCTGAAAAATCTATTAAAATTCATATTGTACTTCTTTTTGATGTTAGTAATTTGATCTCTATTTTTGTAAATAATAAAACATTGCCACATGGATATTTACATAATGAAAAAATGTTCATGTATTTTCAAATTTTGAAATAATAAAAACTTGTTAGATGGATATTTACCTAATGAAAAAATGTTGATGTATTTTAATGTACTCAAAGTATATCCTAAGTATTGTAACGTCCTGAAAGTTGGAACACTGAAAAATAAACAGTTTAAATTTTAATATAAATGGTTCTGAAATTTTAGGTATTATTTGCTCCAATTAGAATTTCTTAGATTTTGTGTTATGGGAAAAGATTTAACAAAAAGGGGAAAACAAAGAAAAAGGCAAAAAGGTGAAAATAAAATTTAGAAATTTTTTACCATGAGTCCTATTTAAGCTGGTCATAATGTTTGACTAGTAAGTAGAGTTTTTATAAACTTAGGGTCAAGTTAAATAAAATATGTATCTACTTTTTGACTAAAAACAGTGAATCAAAAAGTAGGAAGAAAAATAACCAATGTCAAGAAAAGCCAAGAAAATTTATATAAATCCCTGGAGATATGATACATCACTGGTAAAATTTTTATAATTAAATGAATTGAAATAGACCTCTTAAAAATTCAAATATAGTGGGTCCAAAATGTAAGAAAAACGATTGTCAGAATTTTTATAAAATAAAGGCTCTTGTTTTTTGACTTAAAAATTTTACAGTGACACAATTATAAGGATTGGAACCTCTCCAAAAAGTTTAAAAAATAAATCCTAGAAGAAGAACCTGTAATTAAATCAAGAACCGAAATCAAAGTTCAGAACCAAGGTACAGTGTCAGAATTTTAACAAATTGCCCAAAAGGAGTTTTTGTCTCAAAATTTTCCAGTAGCGTGTGACTCTCAGTAAGTCTTGTTCAAAAAGTTTGGAAAAATCTGGAATTAGTTTGGGGCTCAAACAAATGCGAAATCTAGAGTTTTACCGTTCTGTCTTATCACATTAAACACGTCGTCTCGCCGACAAGTGGGCCCGGCCCTGTTGAAACGTTGACGCCCTGGCCAGCTGTGAAGAAGTGTTGTCTCACTGCCAGTGGGCCCCGGCCCCACCTGTCAGCCTCAGCTCGCGTTTTTTGCTCTTCCTTTCTTCTCCCGTGGCCGAGCGGAGTCGCCGTCCCCGCTCGTCCTTTGCGTCCGATCTCCACCTGCTCCCGTCCGGCGCAAGCTCAGTTCTCCACATCGCGAGTAGAGCTTCTCATCCTCGCCTGTGCCTAATTGATCCTGGCTGAGCCGCTGTGGAGGCGAGGCTGTGCTTGGGTTGCGCTCGGCACAGAAGCAACGACCAAAACCATTCGCTCCGACTAGAGCCAAAACCAAAGCTTAACCCTTTCGCACACTTCGCATTGCCTTCTTGCTCCTCTCTTTTTCCATTTCACTGAGCTGGGAGCCTCGCGGGGTGTTTTCTTCCCCATTCATCCGCAAGAACCGAAAGGGGGGAAATCGTCGAATCGGGTGAGTTCCTCCTCAATCCATCGAATTGATTCCACCCGAAGCGTCCTTAGTGTCCCAGGATTACTGATCACTCGCTATTTTGGCTTCTTTTTGCTCGTAGCGTCGTTGAGCCGCCGCTCTTCTTCCTCACGGCTGGCGCATGGTGGCAGGCCGTTCCAGCTCATCTCTGACCCAGCTATCCGGTGAGACTGCATCCCCTAGTGTCACTGTAGCTCACCTAGCTCTAGACCGTCGGAATCGTAGCCTCTAGCCAAGCTTTCGCCGTCGCGGTCATGGCGCCGCCGCACCCTCACGGTGGCGGCCACCTTCCCGGCCGCCTCCCGGCGAATGGGTACCACCCATGGGTGCGACTGTGTGTCTTTGGTGCCCATGGTCTTCGCCATTCATTGTGCGGCGAGCTGCCACGGCCGGGCGAGCAAAGAACCGCGATGCTCTGATCTCAGTCGCTGACTGGCGGGTCTCACATGTCAGCGAGGCTGGGGGTTTTAAACTCGTTTTTGGCGCGCGCAGGGAAACCGTTTTCTCTGAGCAAAAGCGTAATTTCGATTTTTAGTTGATTTTCAGAAACCGGCTGAAATTCAAATGCTTGTAACTTTTGAATCATCTGGCCAAATTGAGTGAAACTAATTTCTAAATTTGTATAAAATTCTTTAGTTTCAGAATATAGAAAAATTTTTGAAGATGAGTAAAATGTGATTTTAGGAAAAATTAAAGAGAAGCTTAAGTGTAAATAGGATGATATGAATAAATATTTTTGGGATGATCCAATTAAGGAAAAGTAAATTTTTGTAGAGTCCCTGGGTTATGGGTATTCCAAATAAACAAAATGTTCCCTTGATGCCTTATTATATATCATGTTTGCTCAAAAATGAATGCGAAGCGTGAAAAATGAAATTAAGTAAATAAAAGAAAGGATTAAGGTTTGAATGATTAAAAGTTCATCCTATTGAGATATATATCATGGGGAGTTGCTCATGTGAAAATACTTAGAGAAAAGTGTATGTGATAGTTGTTTAGTTAAGAAAAACAATACTAGTTATAACCAAAATAGATGTAATTGCTATGAAGAAGTTCAAAATAACTCAAATTCACTTTTTAAATGTTTTTAAGATCATGCCCTGAATTCAGGAAGAAAATGGATAAAAGATTTTGAATGGTTTAGTAATAAATGAAAGTGAAAGTTTGAAAGGTTATAAGTTAGTTTTTGTGTTCATATAGCCCTTTTCAACATATGATAAAATGGATTATATGAATGAGAAGAAATGTAAAAATGGTATAGAAGCACTTCACAAAGTATATTCTAGTCGATTCTGGAAAAATAATTATATTTTGTTAAAGCTTGTATGCAAAACAAATTAAGGGAATGAGTCTACTTTTTATGTTTTGCTGAATGATTGAAACAGCTAAGCTTTTTCAACTATGTGTAAAATAACTCATCCAAGTAAGACATTTTGGAAGAATAGTGTAGAAATGATAAACAAAGTTTGTTCTACCAGATTCCAGAAAAATATTCGGCTTTAGAGCTATGGTTCACTTAGTTTTCATAAGTGTAATAACCTTAAGTGATATGATTTAGTCCTCTTTCCTTAGCCAGTTTTGTAGCCAAGTCTAGAGTTCAACCAAGCCTTTTCAACAATAGTTTCCAAGTTTCATCCAAACCCTAAAAGTCAAAAGAAGTGATTAGAATTGACAATTAAAGTATGCTCTAGCTAATTCAAGACTTAAACTCTAATTTCTGTAGTTAATGCACATCAATCTTGTTAGGTTTATAACCCTAGATGATATAGTTTTTAAGTGCTCTTGGAATTTTGAGAAAATCAGAGAAGGCTCTGGTTTCTTGGATTGTTGCGTCCTCCCAAGAAGCAAATGAACAATCTTTTCATTTCAAATAATTTTAGCATCTATAATTCGATGTTTGAGTGCAAATATTTCATGAATAGCAACTTTCTGTTTAGTTCGGATTTTGCTTATCCATTTGTCTGTCTGTTTTCTTTTTGCCATTCGAAGTTGCTGATATTCGTTTGTTCTCTTGTTCTCGACGAGTAGAGACCGACATTATCGAAGAAGAAGACGACTGTTCTGCAGATCCGGATTTTATTCCTGACAGTGATTTGCAAGGCAAGCAATCCCTTGAACATGTTGAGCCCGATAATTCACCTACCTTATGTTGCTTTTGCATATGTACAGTGCATCCGGATAATTCCCCCTAAAAGTGCTATTTTGGGTTAGAACTGTAGTTAATCCTGTAAATTATGGTTTGTCTCAATCTGTATGGACTTGTGAACCTTGTAAACCTTAGATTGTGCTAGACATATTTAATGTCATGTTTGGGTATAACCGCTAGCATAATAATATTCCTGCTTAAGTCCTTGTTGGTGTTTTCAGTCTTTTCAACCGTCATATAATCTTTTGGGAATTGGTTGATGATAATTTGCTAAAAACCCTTAAACAAAACTATGGTTTGACGCGGGTGATTATTTGGCGCTAGCCGGTTGTGCAAAAGGATATGCACGTAGCTAGGGTGGAGTATCGCCCGTGTCGGATTAAGGACCGAGCAAATGGGATGTTGTAGAACCATGTTTTTCGTGCAACCACAAGGGCTTGTATGGGCGGGTCTTAGCTTAATAAGTTGTTTAGATTTGGCTTTGCATCTATGGAAGGCGGGAGATTGCACAGCAGTCCGGTCAGTGCATGCAGTAGGGGTTTCTACATACCAATGCAACGGTGTACGCCTTGCCCTGGACAGAGACGTGGTGTGTGTGTGATAAATGTGGATCCACGACTTGGGTGAGTGTCTCTGTCTTCAGGGCGAGGGTTAACGTCCCGGGCTGGTGTAAAGCCATATCTAAATAATGTAACAGCTTTGTATGATCTACTTGCCGACACACCGAAGGAAGTGTGTTAACTGGCCTCGCAAAAGAGGTTGATCATTCCTTGTCGGTAAAGTGTACACCTCTGCAGAGTGAAAAATCTGATCGATAAGCCGCGCCCGCGGTAATGGGCACTTGGGGAAAATCCTCCCAATGCTAGAGTTTTGGTGATTTCCAAAATGGGTTGGGGTTTTGGAAACTGTTTTTCAACCATCTTTTGTGTCAAAGGATCGACATCGGGGTCATATGCAGTCGGGTAGACTGTGTTGAAAATCTGGAATATTTGCTTATCATTCTATATTTTAATTGCTTTTATTAAAATGCCATGTTGCAATCTATTATGTTTATTCATTTTAATGTTTTCATGCAACTGCAAAATAACTATAGCCTGTCATTTGCTCAACTTGCAGAATTACTTATTTGCATCTGTGAACCAATATAAGTCTTGCTGAGTACCAATGTACTCAATCTTGCATCTGCTGTCTCAGAGGAAGAAGACTACGATCTATCGGACGACGCGTTCTTTCAGACAGGTCTCGGCGGTTTCGACGATAGTCTCTTCTAGGTTGCCTAGTCAGTGCCTGAGGGTTTAGTGGGCAACCGCAAGGCTGTTTGGAGTTTTAGTTTCCTTTGGTTTCTGTTTTTATTTCCGCTGTTAAAATGGTTTAAATTTGTACTGAACTCTGTATAATTATTTCAGTTATGTATGTTCTTCTGTGTGTTTGCGTGTATGATTTTGATACGAATGTTGTAAACATCTGAGTGCTAGCTACTGATCCAGGGAATAGCACAGTAATCACATGGAGTTTCCTGTTCATCAGAACGGGGTCTGACAAGTATTTACAATTTTTTCAAATTTTTAAATAATAAGAAATTGCTACATGGATATTTACATAATGGAAAAAGGTTGATGTATTTTAATATAGTCAAAATTGCTACATAGGTTTTTAAATCTAATCGTTTACAATTATTTGTTATTTGCAATTATATGCTTATGTAATGTTTGATTTACTTAATTGTAGATGGACCGAAGGTGGATGTATGACACGGACCGTTCGGGGCAAAGTTTTTTAATGGTGTGAGTTATTTTCTAAACGTGGCTGCAGCGCACAAGTCGAAGAATCTGGCGGACTACATGTGTTGTCCATGCGTTGATTGCAAAAATCAGAAGCTGTTTTCTACCATAGAGTCGATACGTGCACACTTGCTTCGAAGAGGTTTCAAGGCTGACTATACCTATTGGACCAAGCACGGCGAAGATGAGATTGTACACGAAGGGCAACACATTGCTAAAGATGACGGAGACAATGATATGACGGCATTCGAAGATACGTTTGTCGATAGCCACGACGACGATCTGGATCAAATGTTGCGTGATGGGGAGGGAGACTTCACGATTGAAAGAGAGTTTCAAAAGTTCCAACATATGGTACAGGACTCCACAACACCATTGTACCCAGGCTGCAAGGAGGAGCACAAAAAATTGCAGAACGTGCTTGCACTACTGCAGTTGAAGGCAAGCAATGGTTGGTCCGATAAGAGCTTCACTGAGCTGTTATGTCTCTAGGGGGATTTGCTTCCAGAGGGTAACGTGTTGCCTACAAGTACGTACCAGGCCAAGCAGGTTGTCTGCCCGTTGGGACTGGAAGTACAAAGGATACACGCATGTCCAAACGATTGCATGTTATATCTCAATGAGTTTGCGGACTTGGATGGCTGTGCTGTTTGCAAAGCAAAGCGGTATAAGGGCAACGATGATGACATCGATAATGACGATGTCGGGGTGAAGCGTAAGAAGATGAGATCCCCCCGTAAGGTGGTGTGGTATTTTTCTATAATTCCCCGTCTGAATCGATTGTTTGTGAACAAAAGGCATGCCCAATTACTACGATGGCACGCCGAAGAGCGTAAGAAGGATAGAATGCTCAGACACCCTGCTGACTCTGTGCAATGGAGGAACATCGACAGAAAATATAAGAAGCACATCGCATATGATGTGAGGAATATAAGGTTCGGGTTGAGTACGGATGGGATGAATCCTTTCGGCAACATGAGTAGTCGTCATAGCACGTGGCCGGTAACTCTATGTATCTACAACCTTCCTCCTTGGCTTTGTATGAAGCGGAAGTACATTATGATGCCACTACTGATCCAATGGCCTAGGCAACCTGGCAACGATATCGATGTGTACCTCAAACCATTGGTTGAAGATCTTCTAATCTTGTGGAACGATGGAGTACGGGTATGGGATGAGTATAAAACAGAGAACTTTATCCTACGCGCATTGTTGTTCGTAACCATCAATGATTACCCTGCCCTTGGTAACCTGTCGGGCCAGACCACAAAAGGCTTCAATGGATGCGTCCAGTGCTTACATGGTACAGCTAGTCGGTGGCTGAAGAACTGTCGAAAAATGTCTTATATGCGGCATCGTAGCTTCCTCCTCAAGGATCACCCATACCGCAATAATAAGGGAGCTTTTGACGGGACAAAGGAGACTGCTTTAGCTCTGAAGAATCATACTGGGAGAGAGATATTTGCGGATGTAAAGGATCTTAAAATTATTCACGGAAAGGGAGCAGGTAGTACGTCTATCCCGAGTTCCCGTGATAAGGCTCCTTTGTGGAAAATGAGATTAGTATTTTGGGTCCTACCTTACTGGTAGCACTTGGAAGTTCGACACGCAATCGATGTCATGCACATAGAGAAGAACGTGTGTGACAGCTTGCTTGGTATCTTACTGGATATACCTCGCAAAACAAATGATACTCTCCAAGCACGGATGGACCTTGAAGATATGAAACTCAGGAAGGAGCTGCATTACGAAGACATGGATACAGGGAAAAAGTACCTTCCCGCAGCCTGCTACACTCTGAGCAAGAAAGAAAAAATTAGCTTGTGCTAATGCTTGCACGGAGTGAAAGTTCCGTCCGGATACTCTGCCAACATAAAGAGACTAGTCTCAATGAAAGAATTAAAATTAATTGGCATGAAGTCTAACGATTGCCACGTGATGATGACGCAGATGCTTTCAATTGCAATTAGGGTGTTCTGCCAGAGAAAGTCCGAGACCCAATTATAAAGTTGTGTTCATTCTTCAACGCGATTTCACAGAAAGCCATCGATCCATTGAAACTAGATAAGCTGCAGGAAGACGTGATCCACACTCTCTGCAGGCTCGAGATGTGTTTCCCTCCATCTTTTTTTGATATTATGGTCCATCTCATGTTCACATTGTGAAAGAGATACAGATTCTCGGTTCCGTGTTTCTACATCAGATGTATCCTTTTGAGAGGTTCATGAGGGTTATAAAGAAATATGTTCGTAACCGACATCGACCAGAAGGTTGCATTGCAGATGGTTGGGGAACCGAGGATGTCATTGAGTTCTGCGTCGATTACATGGATCTCAAACCGATTGGTGTGCCTACATCACGGCATGAGGGCAGGCTACAGGGAAAAGGGACACTGGGCGAGAAATCACTCCGTACAAACAATCTAGCTTCATTCACATAAGCACATTTCACAGTTTTAGGACAATCAGTTGTGGTGGCCCCGTATGTCAACATGCACAAGAGCATGCTATCCAGAACAAACCCAGCGAAGTCAGAGGATTGGCTTGCGAGAGAGCATAGACATAACTTCTGTGATTGGTTGCGTAGGCACATGATGCATACAGAGACAGAGTGCGCTCAGTTGAAAGTGTTGGCTCAAGGACCGTCAACTACAATTCGGACATTCGAAGGATACGATATAAATGGTTTTACATTGTATACAAGAGCACAAGATAAAAAGAGCACCAACCAAAACAGCGGTATCCATATAGATGCCTACGACAGCAACGGAAATAGGAAAACTTACTACGGATTCATATAAAAGATTTGGGAGCTTGATTATGGACCTTTGAAGGTCCCTCTTTTTCGGTGCCAATGGGTAAGACTTCCAAGGGGTATGAACATCGACAAGTACGGTATCACTACCGTGGACCTTAAACTGGTCGGATACAAAGAAGAACCATTCGTACTTGCTAATTCTGTTACACAAATATTTTTTGTAACCGATCCAGCTAATAAGGAGCGCCACATGGTTATTCAAGGAAAAAGAAGGATTGTCGGAGTTGAGAATGTTGTCGACGAGGAAGAGTACAACCAATTCGATGAGCTTCCTCCTTTCGGAGAGGACGTTGACCTAGGTCTCATGGAAGAGAGTGAGGACGAAGCTACGTACATACGCCGCGGTCATAACGAAGGTCGTATCGTAGCTTAGTTGTCCTAATTAAAAACATGTTTATTTTCTCATATGAAACAATTAATGTAATCTTTTCTCATATGTAACAATTTGTGTGAATTAAACTTCATCTGTGTTAATTTTTGTATTTGTGTGAATTTTTGAAGCAATGGTTGGTCTACCATATTTGTGCGAATTTTTTAAGCATTATTTGATATCGAAGATATTAAAACTATTAAAACAGTGAGCAATCTGTATTTTTAGAATTTTAGACGAAGGTCAAATCAAGGGGAAATATTTAAGAGAAATATTACATGTCCTGAAGTTTGTTAGGATTTCAAAAATCCCAAAGCAATCAGCCTCTGAAAAAGAAATAAATTGAAAGATTGATTTCATTGACCTGAACTTACATTTCACTGTCAGTTATCTCATTAACCAGCGGTGATAGTGGCCTTATCACTTCCAGTTAATGAGATAACTGGCAGTGAAATTTAAGTATCACTGCCGGTTCTACATATTACCCGGCAGTGAAGTTGACTTATCACTGCCGGGTAATATGTAGAACCGGCAGTAATACTTACATATGCCGGTTATCTAATTAACCGGCAGTGATAGTCCAGCCCTATATGTATTGAAACGCCGCGCGCCCAAAACTCAGTTTCACTTCGACCTAAAGCCGCCACCTCCTCGTAGCTCCTCGCCATCTCCCCGCCGCCGCCTCGGAGTGCGCCGCCGTCGCCTCGACCTCCCCGCCTAGGCCGTCAGTCACACTGCGCCGCATCCCCGCCATCTCTCTGCCATCGCCTCGGAGTGCGCCGCCATCGCCTCACACTGCGCCGCATCGCCCCGGCCGTCGCCCCGCCGTTCTTGGTGGCTTGCATCAGGGTACAGTCAAGTATCACTGAGAAATACTTTGCCTAGGGTTTGGTATACCTAATTCAATGTGATTTTCACTGATTTTGTTTTATTGTGTTCTGTGCTGCAATGGTGAATGTTTTATTGTGTTCTGTGCTGCAATGGTGAATGGTAAAATTGATCTGTGTGAATTTTTGTATTAAACTTCAACTTTATGGATTCTCGAGTTTGTTCTGTTTGGAAACTGGCACCGAAGCAAATCTCTGATGTATTTTGTTATTATAAACTAAATGAGTGGATTGTAGGGTTGTAGTGTAATTCTAAGTTGCCTTATGGATGGTTGTGCGAAACTACTGAGATTCAATGGTTCTTTCATCAGCATACACCTGTAATCAGAGATCATGAATATTATCGTAGCAGGTACTGCTGATGGATTTAGGAAATTATTATTTTTCTAATTTTAAGCTAATCATGTAGTTAATCATGGCTTTCCTGTGTGTGATAGAAACATTGGAAAGTTTTTTTTTGTAATTGATTCCATTGTTTGGATTAATGTTTTAAGGGTTTGGTTCCATTTGTTTTATGAAAACTTAAATTGAGGGTGTGATAGCGATATTTTTTAATGATGTTTTAAGGGTTTGGATGTGATAGAAGCATTTTCTAAAGCTATTTTTGTCCACAAGTAACATTCAGTATGGTGGAAAAAGTGAGAACTGAGAAATCAATATTGTCAGACCATCTTACATGATAGCATGTCATATAGAAAAAGGATCTTGGGTGAATTGGATTCCCCAAGCACATGGTGTCTTTTATGGGCTACTGCCTTAATCCACTTATTTAGTTTTAGAAATGTCTTCGCTGGCTGTCAAAACCACCCATCTGCTGAGGCCCAAGGCCATTGGATCATGTAAGCTACATTTGATAATATTGTTTACCTGTGGTGAAATTTCTTCATTAACTAAGCAATAAAATTTTCTATAATTGACAGCATGCCAGTCCAATTTTGAAGTGGTGAACCGGCCCAAATTCCGTAGACCTAATTTAGTAGAAGCTGTAGAGGTACCAAGGCCTACATTACCAAATGCTAGTCTACTAGCTATGTTAACACCGAACTTGGATGGGCTATTGTAACACCATGTTTGCATAAGAATGTCTGGTGTTACCATTCACGTCTCACTGGATACTATAATTGACTCTGTTAGTGTGCCTCCAAGCGTCATCACCTTTCTTGCGCTTGTAGCTTAATGCACTTCTGTAATTTTACAAGCCAATTTTTCTCTGGTTGTAAATATCTTCCACTTACCAGGCCACTCTATCACGTGAAATTATATTAGACAACTCAATCTGCTTGTTCTGTATTTCTTTAGTGTTAACGAAAAAACAAGTGAAAAATTCTAAATTGCTAAGCAGAAGTAGAAGATGTACTAACTATTTGGTAATTTCAGAATTGGGAAGGTTGATGTAAGCTCTAATGCCATATTTGGGGCTTTGGACATACTGATGGCACTAAACAAAATTTAGTCTTGTCTGAGTATGCTTCCTGAAAGCATGATTGCAACTTGTCGGTTATTAACTTAATCCACTTAAGTAATTTTAGAAAGGCGAGTTGTTAGAACCACGTTAGACATCCATCACAGCTCCTATATATCTATATGTATCACGAAGTGTTAGCCTATTAAAGATTTAAAGCTAGCTTTTTCCCTAACATTGATGATGATACGAGACTGACATGATCAATTCGACATACCCATTAGCAATGAACTTTAGGTTTTGTTCTGGCATTTTGCCATTCCATAGCCTTCACGCTGTATAGTACTGTTAGCAACTTAGAACTGTTGTAAAGATGTATATGTGTATGTATCCTCGAAAGATGTATATCTGTATGTACCCTTGAAAGATGTATATGTGTATGTTTAAGGCATACAAAATGTGTTAAGATGATTTAGATATATGACTATTCAGTCCACATGTCGACGTTTAGGTTGCCTTTTTTATACTTGCCACTTCTCCATGATTTGCGTTTATCCATCCTGTTGCACTTGTTGTCATACTTGTCACACAGTCGTAGTTGTGCACCTGCCTTTTGGGAAAAAAACTTAGTAAACAAGCATGTTACAGTGTCGAATATGTAAACATCTTATCACAAGATTAACTTTAATGTCAACCTTCATTTGTATGTGTCTTTAAAAAATGACCTTGTTAATTTAAAATTTCTGGTAAACTTGCTAGGAATGGCCTCAGACCAAGGACAAGTGCCGGAGGGAGTTGGGCCCTCAAATATGGACGAAGGAGGAAGGGTAGCCCGAACCATAGCCCAACGTCCTATCTGAACTTGCAGGATCCTGCCATGGACCAACCTGACGTTACTAACGTGGGCGAGGTAAAGTTTTAGTACATCGATCCGTTCCCAAAACATTGTAGGCCCAGACGACTAATAATTAAGAAGATCAAATTGCAGGCTCAGACGTCTGATCAACGAAGGCAGCACGCAATTCGTGGTCCGAACAAGATGCCTAAGGGAATTTTTAACACAGTGGAGCTCTCGGTAGTCGGGGAACCTGCTATACCAGAGTCATCATTGGGGTCGTACAGGACAGCCTGCGGGGTTCTTGCCAGGGATGATGTGCCCATCAGCTATAGATCATGGATTCGCCGTGGAGGTGACCCATGGGTGGTACCCAATGACCTGAAGAACTCATTATGGGACAAGCAGAAACAATTTTTCCAATTCCCCCAAGGGACCGAGCTGGTTGCAAAGAAATGAGCACTCTGCATCATGTGCACAACGTGGAAGAATTGGAAGACAGCACTAAATAAGAATTATGTGAAAAAGAATGAAACGCCGAATTTTGACACGTACCCAAAGTTAAGGAGTTTTGGGATGAATTTGTGGCGTACAAGAGGTCTGAAGAAGCTCACAAAGTAAGTCAAAGGAACAAAGCAAACGCGGATAAGAATATTCACCCTCACAAACTAGGAACAGGAGGGTACGTGAAGAAAATACCAGCATGGGATTGGTCCGAAGAAGAACTAACCCGTAAGGGTATAATTCCTACGACGGCCACCTTAAGTGAACCATCGAAGCACTGGTTGCTTGGGAGGGGTGCTACTATCTCGGATGATGGCAGCTTAAGCTTCAGAAGCGATAGAGAGCAGGATGTGCTGTGCAGAATCATAGATGCTCACATGCAGTCTTCCCAAGGATATTTCGCTCCACGAAGGGAGAATGACGAGCTAACCGTAGCCCTGGGTAACAAGGAGCATCCAGGTCGCACCAGAGGAGTTGGTTTGGTCACGTGAAAAGAAGCCTTCCCCGCATACGCATGGTTGTACAAGCGTTCAAAGAGATTAAGAGAAGATCAACTGGAACATCAAATAAAAGATGTTGTGGCGAGAGCGTTAGAGGAACAGAGAGCGGAACTAGATAAGGCTTTGGAGCAAGCCGTACAGAAAGCTCTCAGCTCACGATCGCCACCCGGTGAAAGCCCTGAGCTCATCAGTCCCGGTGCTCGTAAGAGCAGCTGCGCGTCCACAGGGATTCCCGAAGAGCATGGACTGTCTTTTCCCGTGGATGACATCAAAGAACCGACACCGCGCAAGCTACATTTGGCCGCACATGGCATTACCATAAAGGTGGCTGAGGGCAGGGCTTGGCCATGCCAGGAGTTGCAGGTTTTGCACTATCGCCCGATACCGCAGGGATTCGCCAGGGTCGAAGTGGACAGTGTAGTCCGCCAATACCGAAAAATGGAGGTAGAGATCCCTGGCGAGGATGGGAACAAAAAACTAGGAGAAAACGTGCATGGCTTCCTCGCGTGGCGCAAGAGCTTGATTAAGTTTGGCTCGGACGATGAGGGCGACGAAGATGATGATCAGCTGCACTCTCCACACAGAGACCTCCCGCCCTTCTCGCCGCCAACCAGAAAAAGCCCTACTCCTCCGCCAAAATCTGAAAAGAATCGAAAACCAGGAACATCTCGGCAGTCGGCACCGTCCTCAAAGAAATCTCAACCATCTGTGAACCCAGGACAATCCCAGAAGAAATTATCAGCTGACATTACTGAAGAAGAACAGAAAAAGCATGTAAGCGCCTGCGTAACATCTTACTTTAAAAAGGTGCCAACATGTAAGAAGACCAATCACTGTCGGCGCCAAAGACCGGCAGTGATGGGGTTTTGGAACCCGCAGTGATGTGCTGTTCTGTAGTAGTGTAAAAAAATATTATATTGATGTTAGATTTAATTTAATGAGCGTATCTATTTTAGGTTAGTGATATTAGATGTGTACTTTAATTAGCTTTCTTTAATTTAGGTTAGTGAGATTACATGTTAGTGGTGATTTAAAATTTTATTTTGTATATATGGTCGCAGTGATGTCGGATCCAGTGAAATTTAGGGTATATTATGGCGATGGTGAAATAGAAATTACGCAGAATGGTGTTGATTTAAACAACTTTTTGGTAACCATGATTGAGCACTCGTTCCCCGAAAGTGTTAGCATTCATGATACAAAAATGTGGTTGACCCAATATTTTTCCCTGGATCCAAGTGTTTACTCTGTTACCATTCAAATTCTATTCACGTGTAGCAAGAGTGATCCGGCTATTTGGGACTTAAAGAAAATAGATCGGACATACTTCTGGCGGAAATTGTTAAGGTGGAGCAAGAGATCTCCCCTTGAATGTGTGATACTGGTGCAGGCTTGCCCTAGAGAAGAGGTGGATATTAGTGATATGGGCGAGAGCAGTACATCGGTTAAAGCTAAACAAGTTCGGGAAGTGGTGCCGATTGAGCTAGCAGCCGTGATTATAATAGGATACAACAAACGCCGAAGGTCGAGCCGATGAAGGGGAGGAGATCGAGCAACTTGTTGATCATTTGGAGTTAGTGGACCATATGGCGGCAGAAGATTAAGATGAAATGTTGGAATGTGATGATGACATCAGCAAAGATGATGAAGGGGAGGATGAGGATGATGATGAAATGCATGAAAGTACTGGGGTAGTTGATATACCCATACTTGACGAATGAACAAGCAGAAAAATCTGGTATGAAAGTTTTGTGCGGCCATGAGTCACGTTGGGAATATGGTACCAATGCCATTCGGCTGAATCAAATATTTTTGAACAATTCTGAATTGAAGTTGGCAGTGATGCTTTGGGCATTGTCGTAGCAGAGAGAGTTCCGGGTTGTCTTGTACAGGTCAGATAGGTACACAGTGAAGTGCACAACCGATGGATGTGAATTTCGAGTTCATGCATACAAGCCAAAATGTGAGACGTATTGGATTGCATAACGAGTAGAGGAGAACACATGCAGACTAGAAATGTTCTGGTGAAACACCGCAACCTGAATGCAGCTGTAATTGTTAGCATGATGTTCAATGAAATCATTGAGAAGCGGGACATTGAGTGTTCGTATTTTCAAAAAACAATCTTAAGAACATTTAAGTACCAGATAAGCTACTCGATGGCTTGGCGTACGAAGCAAAAAGCATTAGAGAAGAGGTTTGGTTCATACGAGGCTTCGTATTGCGACCTACCTCATGTGCTTGATGTCCTCAAGCAAACCAACCCTGGCACATACACCACTTTCAACGAAAGTGAAGCAGATGGTAATAAGATCTGCACATTTCATCATGCATTTTTTCATTGGGTCCCTGCATTGCGTCATTCAGATACTGCCGACCATTGCTTTGTGTTGATGGTACATTTCTGACTGAAAGATATAAGGGACAGATTCTAACGGCCATTGCAGTTGATACGAACAACCACATACTTCCATTGGCCTTTGCTTTTGTTGAGGGTGAGAACTGGGATAGCTGGCTGTGGTTTTTCAGACATCTGAATTTCGGGGTAGTTAGTAATCGGCCCAGCGTATGCATCATTCATGATCGTCACAAAGGTATTATTTCGGCAATTAACACTCTACACGAGGACCCTGATGAGCCATTCCCATGGCGTGACTTACAGAACAGGTGGTGCATGAGACATTTAGCAGCAAATTTCTTTAGGCAGTTCAGAAATAAGAAATTGTTGAACTTATTTAAGAGGTTATACAAGAAGAATCAGGCACGTAAGTTCAACGCGCTATTGGCTGAGTTGGATAAGCAAACTAGTGCACATATCGAAAAGACGAAGAAGCAACCACCTACGTCGAACGATTGCCCACCGAAAAGGCTAGGACCACTCGGGGAGCTCGGTCCTCCAAATATGATGACACGATCGTCGAGGAACATAAAAGTGTTTCTCGCACTGGATAGAGGCGGAGCCTCTAGAGAAGTGGGCATTGCTCCATGACACTAGGGCGCCAGGTTAGTATAGTAAATTATACTATTTATGATGGTTGAACAAATAGGGTTGTTGTACTAATCGATATGTGTTTATCAGGTTTGGTGTCATGACAACGAATATAGCCGAGGTTTACAATTGGGTCATAAGAGGCCTCCGTCCGCTACCACTTGTGGCCATCATGGAAGGCATGTTGCACGACATCATTGCCTATTTCCAGAAAAGACATGCGGAGGCTGTTCTTCATACCACGATATTGCAAACGCCGTATTGTTAGCGGATGATGACCTACATGGAGGAACGAACCATTAAAGCTCAGCAGCATGTAGTGCGTAGCTTCGGAATTACTGAGTACCGCTTTGAAGTGACTCTTCGGTGCAAAGGGGGATTGGGAATCAATATAGCGGTTATTACACACGAGGTTAATCTAGGCCAATGGGCCACTGGATGGTGTGAATGCATGTGCAACAAGCCAAGACTTCTTCATATTCCTTACTCATATGTGATGGCTGCTTGTGGGAAAATTGGGATGAACACGTCGCAATACGTGTCCCCTTTCTACTTGAAGGATCATGTTGTCCATACCTAGTCTGGTGAGTTCTGTGGTTTCCGTACACACGGTGATTTCTCTGTGATTAACAGAGATGAGCACATCTGTCTATCGGATCCAACCTTGCGGAGGTGTGTGGAAGAGCAGCTTGGTCATCCATACAGTAGGCGCATTCGCAACGACATGGATGAATCTGAAGTGGGTGGCTATGTTAGGAGGTGTTCAGAGTGCGGTGAGTATGGGCACAAGACAAAGCAATGCCGGTAGCATGTGTGATGGGTCGAATCCACTAACTCGTCGTGGTTGTGCTATGTGATGTGTGTCGATGTAATGTGTACTGTCAGTTATGTATCGAATTATGTAATCTTATTTATGTAATCTTATTCATGTTTGTGGGATTTGTGTAATATTATTTAAGTTGGATGCTTATGTGTTTTGATACAGATATATATATAGTGTTTGTCATTTGTTTTGTAGTATTATTTATGTTTTACGCTTCTGGCCTTTGATGTATATATATATCATGTTTATTATATGTTTTGTGTAATAAATGTTTCATTCTTTACTTGCAGGGATGGAGCAGCCCGACTCACTTCTAGACTCTGCCTTGGACCGGCGGCACTGTGCGTTCGTCCACACGACAGTATGCAATGAAAAGGTGCCTCTGCTGCGTATCCGAGTGCCTAAGAAGGCATGGTGCATTGACCCACGCTTCCACACCAGGTGAGTTGCACTACGTTTACATGTTCTATTGTTCACATAATTTCAGGTTGTATGAGTTATATTTAAATAATGCAACTGTTTTTTTCCTTCCATAAGTTGGCACGTGCAGGCTTGCTTCCTCTTGTTCGTATGGTTAAGGGGTCAGCTGAGGACCCAGGTGTGCCCGATGAACAGGGCGAGGGTGAGGATGGTCCAGAGCGGTCGCGACATTTTCTGTTTGACCGTTCCCTACTGGCGTATTTGGTCGACCGTTGGAGGCCAGAGACGCACACTTTTCACCTTCACTTCGGCGAGGTGGCGGTGACCCTGCAGGACGTCTCCATCCTTACTGAGTTGCCGATCGCTGGGACACCGATTGGTCCCTGGGTGACTCCTGTCGGGTGGGTGACGGACTAGGAGGAGAGGTTCACCGGAGTGGTGCCCCTTGATCCAGAAATACGGATCGGCAAGAGGCACGGCGCATCGAGGGGGTGGTTGGCCCAGATTGAGGTTAGTATTTGTACATAAATATATTATTCTAGTTTTATGTAACATTAACCTGATATTACACAATTTTAATTATCACAGGTGCAACGGATAGCGGCGATGCCCACGGACTACCAGGTTGCACGGCACCTTGAGGCCTATCTACTTTGGTTGTTAGGTTGCATGATGTTCACGTCGACACACGGCGACAGTGTCGACGCGCGTTGGATGGCCTATGCACGGGCTATTGCCAATACTGAGCTCGACGACGTACCACAGGTATCCTGGGTTTCAGCGATTTTTGCTGCCACGTACCGCGCCCTTTGCGACACGTGCGTGAAGAAAAGCAAGTCCGCCAATCTCGCTGGGATGCCTCTTCTTCTTCAGCTTTGGTCATTCGAGCGCTTCCCTGTGGGCCAACCCTATGTCGAGCCTCGACACTACACCACCGACATGTATGGAGGCGATGCGATCGACCGTCCGATGATGGGCTCCCTTTGGACTAGGCGACGGGTACGTCCTTGTGAGTATTTATCCAGTTTTAATTGCAATCACATTTGATTACCAACTTTTTTTGTACTACAGCCAAAGTGTGTAGGACTGTAGGTACGTTCGGCGTACTACTCCTTCACGGAGGCGTTTGACCACCTGAGTGCGGAGCAAGTGATCTGGGACCCCTACAGCGATCGTCGTGTAGTGGAGAGAGCAATGGCAGGGGGTCTCGGCACTATGCTACAGGGACCAGGCTTACAGGCTTACCAGGATTAAACTCATCTTTTATGTCTTCGTGGAGGACTACGCGCCGCAGCGAGTCATAAGGCAGTTTGGACTTCACCAACTAAACTTCACCAACTGATCCCTGTTCCTTCAGGGGATCGTTTGCCAGAGAGAGTGCACTCGTGAGTTACTCGCTTGTGGAGACCCCCATTTTTACATAAATGCAAAAAAAGAAATCTAATGTGCATTCCGTACTAGTCACATGATCAGTAGCTAGTACGACATACACACCAATTGGAATCACAACCATACAACATATTATTAAACGGAAGCTAATATACAAAGCAAGCTTACAACTCAGAGATTACAGCAGCAAAAGAAGCAAAGTCCTGCAGTGTGCCCAACTGACCCGCAGGCAACTGACAAGGCATAAACTCTAGAAAGAACATGATGAAGATAATCCCGCAACCTGCGACGAAAGATATAACTTCGAAGCTTCGCTAACTTATCCACCTAAAACCTACATATAAGCAAGGGTGAGTACTTTTGTACTCCGCAAGACTTTAGCAAAACCTATAATATATGCACGTGAATTCAAAGGAGGCTACTACAGTTAATTTGCATAAAGCAGAATTGATATTGCAAAATCAAGTTATTTGTAAACGGAATTTGTAAGAGCAAGTTGACTGATATGAAATAAGTAAAGCATAAGTAATACTCACAACCCTTTGTGAGCATCGAATAATCTATAAATGGAATCCAACAATGTCGGCCCATTGACATAAAGCAACAGCTGCTAAAACAAGCTCAAACCAAACCCATTTTAGAAAATACCGAAGACTTTAACATTGGGAGGACTTCACCATGTGTCCTTGATCGTGGACGCGGCTAATCGATTAGATCTTACACTCTGCAGAGGTGTACACTTTACCCACAAGGAATGATCAACCTTTTCGCCTGATCAATTAACACACTTCCTTTGTTGTGTCGGCAAGGAGATCATACAAAGCCGTTACATTATCAAGACGAGGCTTTACACTAGCCCGTGATGTTTGGCCCTCGCCATGGAAACAGAAATACTCACCCAAGCCGTGGATCCACTTTCATCACACCCAACGCAACATTTCTATTCAAGGCAAGACATACACCGTTGCATTGGTATGTAGAAAACCCTACAGGTAGACCTGACCGGAATGCCTGTGCTAACTCCTGCCTTCCTTAGATGCAAAGCCACATCTAAATAACTTAATAGGCTAAGACATGCCCATACAAGTCCTCGTGGTTGCATGAAATCTTGGATCTACCGTCCCATTGCTCGGTCCTTAATCCGACACGGGTGATACTCCACCCTACACTACGTGCATTTCCCTTTGCACATCCGGCTATCGCCAATAATCGCTCGCATCAAAACCATAGTTTCAGTTTGGGTTTTTAATCAAAGTACCAGTAACCAACAGTGTCATATCCAACATTTTCCATTTCTCAAGAAACAAATTTTGATCTCATCATCTACTTCATTGGTTCTAAAGCATGACTAAGCATGCTTAATTATGAAATCGAATATACCCATGATAACATTAAATAATGTCTATGCTTAATATATTGTTATCAAGGTTCACATGTCATACTTTTCAAGGAGGTTTCATGGGACAACAAGTATAAATACCAGTATCACAAAATAGCGAATTTACAGAATGTAAACGCATGCATGAAACATTTTAATAAACACAATGCAAATTAAATACTGGGATCAAGATGATCAAAGGGGGTGCTTGCCTTGCTTATTTATTGCTTACAATGAAGATGAAGCCGCAGCTGACTGAGGCAACGGCGGAGAGAGAGACGTCGGATTCTACACGTCGTTCTATCGAAAATATAGCAAATAATAAACTTCAATAAGGGCAAAAAGAAAACAGATAGAAGGTCAAATAAAGATTCACTGAAGATAATAGGAATGATTTAGGGTTAGGATTGAATGATTACAAGATCTCGTGATTTAGCTAATTATACATTCATATATTTAATGGCTTTTATGATAAACAAAACATGGTTTATTTTATAGATCATCTATTCTTGACTTACGAATTCAAGAGGCTAAAATTATGAATTCTTGCATTTCTAACTTTTAATTATAGATGCTAAAATTATTTTGATTAAAAGAATTAAAACATTAGCTAAAGGGTTATGTGTGAAAAGCATTTAATTCCTTAAGTGATTTTGCATAAGATGCGGTTTTGACTATGTTATATCTGATAAGTTAGGTTACTAATTTTAAGTTCGTGGTTTAAAGAAGGTTCTGATGATACAAATATATTAACTACAGATTTCTTCATTATTGCCAAGTTGCTTATTCATATTATGAAGTTCATAAAGCATAACACTAAAGGTTATTTGGCTAATTGGATTTCTATGAAAAGCATGACAAAACAAGATTATTTCTTCATAACAGGGTAGTATATACTTTGGATAACATATCTAAGCCAATTTCATAAATTTTTGTGTTTAGACGAGATATTAGATTCATTGTTGAAAAAGCTTATAAGATATTATCAGGTCTGCGATATGGATTCGGATTAGGTGTAGTGAACTACACTTAGGGTTATTGTACTAACGAAAACTAGATCAAGAACATCTTGTAAATTAAATATTTTCCTAGAATATGGTAGTACATATCCCAAATATCATTTCTAAATTGATTTTCATAACATTAGCATTTAGAAGATATATTCTACGAGTTGTTGAAAATGCTTAAGTGTTTCTATTATTTAGAAAACATAACATTTAGGAATATATTACTATATTATTTTTTATGCAAACCTGAACAAAATAATATTTTTTCTTCAGAACATAGTAGCATGCACTTTATAGAGTATTTCCATGCTATTTTCAGAATTATCTTCATTTAGACGAGATGTTTTATAAGCCACTAAAAAGGCTTAAGCGTTTCTATAACTACACGATAAAGGTTCAGTTTTCGATATAAGTTTGCGATTACACCTTATAAGACTACTTATCCATTTTTCAGGCATAAACAGGGGATGACTCTAAGAGTGTTTTGAAGTTGATTTCGCGATGCTTGGCTTTTATCAGTGATGTTTTCCATATAAGTAACCATTAGGGTCTAACATGATCGTATTTCAACTTTGCACAACCACAAGATATTTTTACACAAACAGCAAGGATATTTTATTTTAGGTTACTAGGATTTAGTTTTGCCAAATTTTTATACATCTGGGATCCTTGTGTTGTCAGGAGTATAACAGAACTGTTTGGTGATTATTTGAGTTCATTTGATCCATATTTTAACTATTTGATTTTCTATGCATATCATATAAATATATTTTGCACTTGGGTTATTTCATATGTTTCAAGAGAACTCAAATCAAGTTTACTTCTTAATTATTTTGGCAATTTCAGGTATTCTACTGTCACACTAGTATTTAGAAATCAATTTTACTTATTTCATATTTCTTTCATACAAGTTATGCATATTTGAATTTTAGTGTATTGAATGCAATCTTTAATAGAAAGTAGTTCAAACATAAATTAAATTTAAATATTTTTATATATTTGAACTTTTGGAAGCATAAGGATTCTAATAAAATTGGTTACATTCCATTTTGAGTTTGTTTACAACATTTTAATAAGTAGCATATCTTTAGGCCTTTTATTCAAATTTGAATTTCAAATTCACCTATTGATTATTTTTAAAATATTATTACATATTCTGAAGGTAACTGATTTGACATGAATATAGAAATCCATTTCACCAATTTTCGAGTTGTAATGCAAAAGTTACAAGTCACTGAATTATCTCAGGTATGAAATTCTAAAGAAATTAGCAAATGCGTTTTCACACTACAGAAATCGTCTTTTACCGATTGAGCTAGCTCCCTTTTGCGCCACTGATGACTGGGGCTTGGGAGTCAGCGGGACAAGGCAGGGAGGCGGATAGGGTGCGGCGACGACGGTGAACGGCGGCAGGATTCGACCGGCCGAGGGCACCATGAACACCAGCTCGTCACGGCGCACAAGGTGGTGTGGTCCTTCGCCTCCGGTGATGGCCAGAGGTACCTCGCAGTGGAGAGGGGGCAGCGGCAATGGCAACAGCTCGCCGGAGAAGAAGAATGGGTGAGTCCTGACTCGAATGGGTAACAAGGTGAGCATCAGTGAGTCACCTGAGCTCCATTTTGGCGGTTGATTCATCTGGAGAAGTGCCGAGTTGGGCTGCCACCGTACGACTGAGCTGAGGAAGAAGAAGGGAGGTGCGCTGGTGCTTCAAGCAAGAAGGGCTGTAATCGATAAACGAGATGAGTTCAGTGATGCTCATAGACGCCATAGTTGCGAGGAATTTGAGAGTGACTCACCGGTTTTGCTCAATCACCAAATTTCCCCTTTCGGGTGTTCTGGCAACAGGGGCGAAGAAAGGAAGAGTTCCTGGCTTTTGAGATCGAGTCAATGGGTTATGAAGGTGAAGGAAGAGCGAAATACCTAAGACGAGTACTGTGAACGACTTTATATAGAGGGTTAAAGTGGTTGCTCCACTGTATGATCGGGGAGATGAGGATGCGACCGGCGCTCTGCTCGTTGGTGAGGTGGCACGAGCTCTGTAGCTTGGACAAGGCAGGGCATGGCACGGGAGTACCAAGGACGAACGTGGCTGCAATGGATCGCTCGGGTGGTGCGCTGACATGATGAATCGAAGAGGAAGGTGAGCTCTCTCGCTTCGGACGTGAGCGAGCTGGGAGCCTGGAACGAGCTCGCTGAAGAAAAGAAGAAAGGAGAAGGAGGGGAGTCTGTCGAGTGGGGCCAGGGACCATCGGGCAGGGAGAGAGGAGCTTCTCCACGCTTCCAGCGAGTACTTGCGGTCACTGTGACTAGGGCCCACATGGCGGTGTCCGAGAACGGTCAAGGGATGTGCTTTAGCTCGGATAGCTCAGTTCTAACATTAATTCTCCCATCAATTCACTAAAATATTTTCTGAAACTTTTTGAACGAAGTCTACTAGTAGTGTTTAGTCTCAAGTAAATTTTTGGAACCAAAATATCTTATAGTTAATTTATAAAAATTCTGACACTCTGCATCAGCCAGGATTTTCCTTTCGGTCATTGATTTATTTAAGGGCACAAATGATATTCTTTATTTTTGAGACTTTTTTCAGGCTTATATTTAGTTTATGTATGCTCTCATAAAAATTTCAAGTTGAAATATTCTGTAATTATTTTATAAAAATTCTGACATGATGATTTTCAGATTATTAATGCCTCTGTCCTTATATTTTTAAAATGTACAAATGACATAATGAATTTGTGAAATTTTTACCAGAAGTAGATTCTGCTCTGAGAGTGTCATGGTGATTTTTATGGCTCCAGAAAAATTTCTAATATTTTCTAGTAATTCTGGCTTCTACTGTTTTTGGTCAAAAGAGATGTCTTTTCAATTATTCTATCACATTCCTATGCATAAAATTTTATTTGTTGGCTGAATTCATCCATTGCATGCTTAGGTTACCATGGTAAATTATTCTAACTTTTTACTTTTACCATTTTACCTTTTTACCATTTCCCTTTTTCTATTCTCTTTTGTTTGATTTTCAATCAATACAAAAATCCATGAAAATTCAAATAACAACCAATAATGCCAATAAAACTTAGAATTAAACAGATTCAAATTTAAAATATTTATTTTTATTTTATTGCATTTTTTGGGATGTCACAAATCTTCCCTCCTTACAGAAATCTCGTCCTCGAGATTTGCAAGGACTAAATGGGTTTAAGAAATTCTTTCTCGGAAGTGATCTTGTTGTTTCGTTGTCTTTTTGCCTTCGGTGCAATCACTTCACTGGAACTTCTTCTTACAATTCCAAGTTGATGAATCAAGAATAGAGAATATTTCTATTTGGATTTCGCGTAAGCAGATGGGGGATATTTCTATATATCTCTTTTGATTGAATAACTAGGAATGTTAATAGGGATAATCAAATTTTAGAAAGTAGCATGTGGTATGTTTAGAATATTTGAGGTGAAAGAAATAATGCATTGTTACTCGATTCATTTGGGAAGTACCAAATGTTAACCCCAAGAAGGATATTTGAATACAATGGTTGATCTGTACAGTTTAACAACAATTTATGAGTTTAGTTGAAAATAAAAGCCATTCTAGGTTGATTTTAGATTGAAAACAAGGTAGAGATAATCCAAGAATTTGGGTTGAGGTAGGAGGATTATAAAATGATCCTACTGATTTAATTTGTTTGGTCATCTTGGTAAACATAGGGTTTTGATTTTCTTTGTATTTGGCAATTAGGAAGGAATATAATGTACAGAGTCAAAAGGGTTGATTGCAAGAATTGAATACATAAAGGACGTACTCAATATTACATTAAGTGTCGGGTGCAATTACATAAGGAAGATCTTTACATTCAAAGCCTGACATCGAGGCAGGCGTTGTTCTCGGTACTTGATGCTTCCTAGGTCCTTAAGACGGCTTGGAAATCACTGACATCTTCTTTGATGAGATGAAGAACTCTACTTCGCCAGATGTTGGCGAAATGTTGAGGTTCTTCTCGTTTGATGCAGGCGATGTTGTCCGTCTTATTTGAAACAACAGAAAGGTCATTTGCTGATGTTAAGAAATAGATAGAGGATTTATCGGGTAATGATTAAAGATGAAAATTGAAAGTTTAGAACTTATCCTTTTACCAGGCATTTGGAAGGATTAAATATGGTATATTTTGATGAGAGTTCAGTTAGATTTATAAGGCAACATTCCGCCTATCAAAATATTACTTTAAGAACAGATTCTATATGAACCTTGGTTGACTTTAAGTAGATATAAAGAGACAAGATGATTTAATATTAACCTAAGTTCTGGTAGAAACTGTATTTATGAGAGATGTACTTGGCATTGCGTCAGGTATGCCATGATTGACGTCTTGAGTTGGAGTAAATGTGGAGATAGAGGCTTGTTGGCCTTGAGGTTGCCTTTGAAGTTGCTGTTTGACTTCATGGGGTTGAGAACGAGATTGATTTCTCTTCTTCTTTGGGCACTTGTAGGCGTAGTGTCCATTTTTACCGTAGCAAAAACATATAACATTGGCTTTCCAATTTTGAGCATTTGGTAGTTGTTCACTAGTGTTGTTGGAGTAGCAAACCAGTGATGGTTGAGATCGAGGATGGAGTTGTGCAGAAATCATTTCGGGGAAAGCGTCTTTGTTCAAACGCCTCTTCTTTAACTGATTCTTCAGGCAACCGTCTTTAGATTTTATTCCTTCTACTCTTGGAGTTAAAATCTTGATTGCGGTGACTTCAGGCATGACTATGGTGCTAGAAGATGTTTGTTCTCTTTGGGGGCACTGTTTAGCAATATGACCCTTCTTGTAACAGACGTGCCACTTTTGTTTCTTTCGTGACGCTTTCTTGGGAACAATTGCATGTTCCATGACGTTCTCCTTCTGAATCTTAACTTGTTGCTGTTTAGGGCATTCCCTTGGCCAATGACCTTCTTCACCACACGAGAAGCACGCTGTTTGCGATCGCCAATAACTACTTCCTTGATGGTGATTAACAAGACTGAAATGCTGCTTCTCCAATTCTTCTAATGGCATGTCTTGTGTAGCTTCTCTTCTATTTGCTAATTCTTGAGCAACTAAGGCTTGGAGTTTTTCTTTCTGATGCTGAACTGCGACAGTGACTATTGGATCTAGGGGGCATTGAGCTGGGCAATAATCTTGACCCTCACAAAGGTAACAAGTGATATTTCTCATGCGACATTTTCTGTTAGAATGATTTCCTTCACAGCTAGAGCAATTAATTGCATGTTCATCAACAGTATGTCCTATTTCTCCACAGCGAATACAAGCACGATCTTCAGATTGACTTGGTTGACAACACTTCAAAGAACATTGCTTATGTGTCGAATAAGATGTAGGAGCAGATTTCGGATTTGAACCATTTCCTCTCTCGATGGGAATTGCGCCAAGGTTGGAATTCTTCTGCGCTAGATGTTGGGAATTTGGTTGAACTAAGGTAGGATTATCATTTGATGGCTGAAAGCTTAACATGGCTTCACTTTCCAAGATTTTGCAGAGGGATCTTGTCACAGGCATCCTGCAAACGATATTTATTAGGACAAGGTTATTTATATGGGATTCTGTTGGGTCACAAGGCAAATTTTCGTTCCTTAAAATATTATTATGAGAATAGCCTATATACAGGTTAGGTAATTGCTGGTTAGTTTATAAGGCAATGTCTCATTCATTAAAACATCATTTCATGGTTGGTTACTAGGTAGTTATTAGTTCATAAGGCAACTTTTCGTTCCTTAAAATTTTCTTAATTAGATTCTCTTATTAAGTAAGGGTTGGCACATCGTAAACTTCAACTTAATAGTTTAATATTCACGAGAGCAACCCGGAAAACAATACAAAAGATTTACAACAAAACTTCAGCAACACAGCAAAACTATATATGTATTCAACTTAGTATATGGGAGGGATATCTAAAGTTTTCCTGCTATTATCCTAATCATAAGTATTTATGTCCAAGAGGTTTACTTAGAATAATATGTACTTTAAATAATACTGTCCTTTAAAGTAGACTATTTGGTGGCGAGTTTCTTTTAACGTTTGCACCACTTGCAAATGTCAGCACTCCAATGCTTCTATGAAGTTGAAGGTTGTGATACTTTGTTACCTCCATCCTTTCGAAGTTGTTGATGTTTCATTACCTCCATCTTCTTAAAGTTTGTTAATGTAGACATCACGATGCTTACTGATTTGCTAACAGATTTATTTTCAAAAGATTAGGCGGCGGTTTTTAAGAAGCAACAGAAGAGAATTCCTTCTGGAAAGAATGACTAGAAGTGAAGAAAGAAAGTTCTACAGAGGGGAATTGAGTATATGAGATACCCAATAAGAGGAAAGAGTATACAGATAAGGAAACTAAATCTTACAAATGGGAAAAGGAGTATATATACACAACTAATGCTATTCTTTTTATATTACTCTTTAGAAAATAAGGCTTTCAACTTTTCGATTTTCATTTTGACAACCATTCTAAGGTTTCTATTCAGAAGTATAGAACTTCTCAGGTTCTAAGCCATTTTCATGGTATATAACCTAAGCAAAATAATGAGGTGGGTTTTAAGGTAAGGTTAGAAATTATTGGTAGAAAAGATTAAGTTCTAGGTAGCCTAAAGCGACTTAAGTTAATTTAGTGATTATTAATATGGTGAGATCTCGAACTTGATTTATCTACAGATAGCGCAATCTGAAGAAGTTAGAAGTAATAATGGTGACAATACTACAAATTTTGATGAGGCTTGATTTTGAGAAAAGTCTACAAAAAGAAAGGATAAGCTTGTAAGAAATTTTACAGAAAGAAGAGATAAGATATTTTATGATTTCCTATTTATCCTTATGGTTCGAATTTTCCATATGCATACATACGGACAATTTATTATGAAACTTTAACCTAGAGGTTAAGTTCACACATAAATTAGTCCGGTCAAGAAAACAAAAATATATTCACAATAGCAAGACAAAAACACCACATAAAAATGCTTTATATAACTAGAGCGGAATAACATGCTATGTATAAGGGTTCCTGTCTTAAGGTGAATCCTAATACATTCTAATCTTTCTCCTTTTACTGTTAGGTGAAGTTGTCTCTTCATGCAGTAGGTTCTTCGAGCTTTGCTTCTGCTTTGTCGAGATTAGTGAAGCGTTGTCGGCTCCCATGAGATTGTTGGCGTAGACCTAGTTGTCTTCATTTGCAAATAAGATAGTGACATATGTTGGACGTCTTCAGAAGCAAATTGCGAAGATACACTATCCTTAAGGAAAGAGAAGAATTTTTTTACAAATCAAAATGAAAGTAGTGGTAAGGATAAGAACTTAAGAATGTGGAGAGAATAGCAAAGCCTACATTTTGCAAATACAGTAGCTTTTGAGAATAAGATTTTTAATTTGCTTATTCCAATGCTAACGACCATTCTATCTAGGGTTTATCCTATAGTCAGCATAGCTCTGATACCAACTGTGGAGACCCCCATTTTTACAAAAATGCAAAAATAGAAATCTAATGTGTATTCCATACTAGTCCCAAGATCAGTAGATAGTACGCACATACACACCAATTGGAATCACAACCATACAACATATTATTAAGCGGAAGCTAATATACAAAGCAAGCTTACAACACAGACATTACAGCAGCAAAAGAAGCAAAGTCCTGCAGTGTGCCCATCCTACCCGCAGGCAACTGACAAGGCATAAACTCTAGAAAGAACACGACAAAGATAATCCCGCAACCTGTAACAAAAGAGATAACTTCGAAGCTTCGCAAACTTATCCACCTAAAAACAACATATAAGCAAGGGTGAGTACTTTCGTACTCTGCAAGACTGTAGAAAAACCTATAATATATGCAGGTGAATTCAAAGGAGGCTACTACAGTTAATTTGCATAAAGCAGAATTGATATTGCAAAATCAAGTTATTTGTAAACGGAATTTGTAAGAGCAAGTTGACTAATATGAAATAAGTAAAGCATAAGTAATACTCACAACACTTCGTTAGCATCGAATAATCCAAAATGGAATCCAACAATGTCGGCCCTTTGACAAAAGCAACAGCTGTTAAAACAAGCTCCAACCAAACCCATTTTAGAAAATACCAAGACTTTAACATTGGGAGGACTTCACCAAGTGTCCTTGACCGTGGACGCGGCTAATCGATTAGATCTTACACTCTGCAGAGGTGTACACTTTACCCACAAGGAATGATCAACCTTTTCGCCATATCAATTAACACACTTCCTTTGGTGTGTCGGCAAGGAGATCATACAGAGCCGTTACATTACCTAGACGTGGCTTTACACCAGCCCGGGACGTTTGACCCACGCCATGGAAATAAAAACACTCACCCAAGCAGTGGATCCACTTTCATCACACCCAACACCACGTTTCTGTTCATGGCAAGGCGTACTCCGTTGCATTGGTATGTAGAAACCCCTACAAGCAAACCTGACCGGAATGCCTGTGCTAACTCCCGCCTTCCTTAGATGCAAAGCCACATCTAAACAACTTAATAGGCTAAGACATGCCAATACAAGCCCTCGTGGTTGCACGAAAACTTGGATCTACTGTCCCATTGCTCGGTTCTTAATCCGACACGGGCGATACTCCACCCTACACTACGTGCATTCCCCTTTGCGTATCCGGCTATCGCCATTAATCGCCCGCATCAAAACCATAGTTTTATTTTGGGTATTAAATCAAAGTACCAGTAACCAACAGTGTCATATCCAACATTTTTCGTTTCTCAAGAAACAAATTTTGATCTGATCATCTACTTCATTAGTTCTAAAGCATGACTAAGCATGGTTAATTATGAAATCGAATATACCCAGGATAACATTAAATAATGTCTATGCTTAATATATGGTTATCAATGTTCACATGACCATACTTTTCAAGGAGGTTTCATGGGACAATAGGTATAACTACCAGTACCACAAAATAGCGAATTTACAGAAAGTAAACCCATGCATGAAACATTTTAATAAACACAATGCAAATTAAATACTGGGATCAAGATGATCAAAGGGGGTGCTTGCCTTGCTTATTTATTGCTTACGACGAAGATGAAGCCGCAGCTGATGGAGGCAACGGCGGAGGGAGAGACTTTGGATTCTACACGTCGTTCTATCGGAAATATAGCAAATAATAAATTTCAATAAGGGCAATAAGAAAACAGACAGAAGTTCAAATAAAGATTCACTGAAGATAACAAGAGTGATTAAGGGTTTGGATTGAATGATTACAAGATCTCGTGATTTAGCGAATTATAAATTCATATAGTTAATGGCTTTTGTGATGAACAAAACAGGGTTTCTTTTTTAGATCATCTATTCTTGACTTACGAATTCAAGAGGCTAAAATTATGAATTCTTGCATTTGTAACTTCAAATTATAGATGCTAAAATTATTTGGATTAAAAGAATTAAAACATTAGTTAAAGAGTTATGTGTGAAAAGCATTTAATTTCTTAAGTGATTTTGCATAAGAAGAGGTTTTGACTATGTTATATCTGATAAGTTAGGTTACTAATTGTAAGTTCGTGGTTTAAAGAAGGTTCTCATGATACAAATATATTAATTACAGATTTTTCATTATTGCCAAGTTGCTTATTCATATTATGAAGTTCATAAAGCATAACACTAAAGTTTATTTGGCTAATTGGATTTATATGAAAAGCATGACGAAACAAGATTATTTCTTCATAACAGGGTAGTATATACTTTGGATAACATATCTAAGCCAATTTCATAAATTTTTATGTTTAGACGAGATATTAGATTCATTGTTCAAAAAGCTTATATGATATTATAAGGTCTACGATATGGATTCGGATTAGGTGTAGTGAACAAAACTTAGGGTTATTGTACTAACGAAAACTAGATGAAGAACAGCTTGTAAATTAAATATTTTCCTAGTATATGGTTGTACATATCCCAAATATCATTTCTAAACTGATTTTCATAACATTAGCATTTAGAAGAGATATTCCACGAGTTGTTGAAAATGCTTACGTGTTTCTATTATTTAGAAAACATAACATTTAGGGCTATGTTACTACATTCTTTTATATGCAAACCTTAACAAAAAATATTCTTTCTTCAGAACATAGTAGCATGCACTTTATAGAGTATTTCTATGCTATTTTCAGAATTTTCTTCATTTAGACGAGATGTTTTATATGCCACTAAAAAGGCTTAAGCGTTTCTATAACTACACGATAAAAGTTCAATTTTCGATATAAGTTTGCGATTACACCTTATAAGACTATTTATCCATTTTTTAGGCATAAATAGGGGATGACTCTAATAGTGTTTTGAAGTTGATTTCGCGATGCTTGGCTTTTATCCGTGATGTTTTCCATATAAGTAACCATTAGGGTCTAACATGATCGTATTTCAACTTTGCACAACCATAAGATATTTTTACACAAACAGCAAGGATATTTTATTTTAGGTTACTAGGATTTAGTTTTGCCAAATTTACAGTTAGTTTTTGAAAGTTATGACTATTTGGATTATACAAGTATTGATACTTCGACTACTAAACATTTACTATTTTTCTATGGTAAACCTTAAATATTTTTAAACATCTGGGATCCTTGTGATGTTAGGAGTATAACAGAATTGGTTTGGTGATTATTTGAGTTCATTTGATCCATATTTGAACTATTTGATTTTCTATGCATATATATAAATTTTGCACTTGGATTATTTCATATTAATTATTATGGCAATTTCAGATATTCTACTATTAAACTAGTATTTAGAAATCAATTTTACTTTTTTCATATTTCTTTCATACAAGTTATGCATATTTGAATTTCTAGCGTATTGAATCCAATCTTTAATAGAAAGTTGTTCAAACATAAATGAAATTTAAATATGTTTATATATTTGAACTTCTGGTAGCATAAGGATTCTAATAAAATTGGTTTCATTCCATTTTGAGTTTGTTTACAACATTTTAATATGTGGCATATCTTTAGGACTTTTATTCAAATTTGAATTTCAAATTCACCCAGATATCATTTTAAAATATTATGCATATTCTGAAGGTAACTGATTTGAATTGAATATAGAAATTAATTTCACTAATTTTGGAGTTATAATGCAAAAGTTACAAGTGATTGAATTATCTCGGTTATGAAATTCTAAAGAAATTAGCAAATGCGTTTTCACAGTACAGAAAGCGTTTTTTACCGATTGAACTTGCTCCCTTTTCGACCACAAACGACTGGGGCTCAGGAGTTAGCGGGACAAGGCAGGGGAGGCGGCTAAGGCGTGGCGGCGACGGCGAACGGCGGCAGGATTCAGCCGGCCGAGGGCACCATGAGCACCAGCTCGTCACGGCGCACAAGGTGGTGTGGTCCTTCGCCTCCGGTGACGGTCGGAGGTACCTCGCCGTGAGATGGGGTAGCGGCAATGGCAACAGCTCGCTGGAGAAGAAGAATGGGTGAGTCTCGGCTCGAATGGGTAACAAGGTGAGCATCAGTGAGTCACCTGAGCTCCATTTTGGCGGTTGATTCATCCGGAGAAGCGCCGAGTTGGGTTGCCACCATGCGCCTGAGCTGAGGAAGAAAAATAGAGGTGCGGCGGTGCTTCAAGCAAGAAGAGCTAAAATCGATGAACGAGAGGAGTTCGGTGATGCTCAGAGACGCCACGGTTGCGAGGAATTTGAGAGTGACTCACCGGTTTTGCTCAATCACCAAATTTCCCCTTTCGGGTGTTCTGGCAACAAGTGCGAAGAAAGGAAGAGTTCCTAGCTTTTGAGCTCGAGTCAATGGGTTATGAAGGTGAAGGACGAGCGAAATGCCTCAGGGAGACGTGGTTGTGACCGGCGCTGTGCTCGTTGGTGAGGTGGCGCGAGCTCTGGCGCTTGGACAAGGCAGGGCAAGGCGCGGGAGTACCAAGGACCAATGTGGCGGCAATGGATCACTCGGGCGGTGCGCTGACATGACGAATCGACAAGGAAGGTGAGCTCTCTCGCTTCGGACGTGAGCGAGCTGGGAGCCTGGAACTAGCTCGCTAAAGAAATAAGCAAGGAGAGGGAGGGGAGTCTGCCGAGTGGGGCCGGGGACCACCGGGCAGGGAGAGAGGAGCTTCTCCACACTTCCAGCGAGTTCTTGCGGTCACTATGACTGGGGCCCACATAGCATTGTCCGAGAACGGTCAAGGGATGGGCTTCAGCTCGGACAGCTCGGTTATAACATTAATTTTCCCATCAATTCACCGAACTATTTTCTAAAACTTTTTGACCGAAGTCTACTGGTAGTCTTTAGTCTCAAGTAAAATTTTGGAACCAAAATATCTTATAGTTAATTTATAAACATTCTGACACTGTGCATCAGCCAGGATTGTCATCTCTGTCTTTGATTTATGTATGGGCACAAATTAACTTATTTATTTTTGAGACTTTTTTTCAGGGTTATAGTTAGGTTATGGATGCTTGTACAAAAATTTCAAGTTAAAATATTCTGTAATTATTTTATAAAAATTCTGACATGATGTTTTTAGATTTTCAATGCCTCTGTTCTTAAATTTTTAAAATGCACAAATGACATGAGGAATTAGTGAAATTTTTACCAGAAATATATTCTGCTCTTAGGGTGTCATGGTAATTTTTATGGCTCCAGAAAAATTTCTAATATTTTCTAGTAATTCTGGCTTCTACTGTTTTTGGTCAAAAGAGATGTCTTTTCAATTATTCTATCACATTTCTGTGCATAAAATTATATTTGTTTGCTGAATTCATCCATTGCATGCTTAGGGTTGCCATGGTAAATTTTTCTAACATTTTACTTTTACCATTTTACCTTTTTACCATTTCCCTTTTTCTATTCTCTTTTGTTTGATTTTCATTCAATACAAAAATCCAAGAAAATTCAAATAAGAACCAATAATGCCAATAAAACTTAGAATTAAACATATTCAAATTTAAAATATTTATTATTATTTTATTGCATTTTTCGGAATGTTACATCGCCCACTACAATTATAATAAATGCTTATGTTATATTTGTAATCATGTGGATTTCTCTTCAGGTTCGCCACTCAGGGACCTCAGAAGACCATGGCGACCTTGGCTCGGAGGATGGAGCTGTGGCTCGCCCAGTGGGATGGGGAACTAGAGCCATACGACGCACAATTTTCACCTTCCCTTCAGCGAGGTGATAGTGGCCCTGCAGGATGTCACCATGCTTACTGGGTTGCCGATAGCTGTGACACTGATCGGACCCTCGGTGACTCCTGCTGGGTGGGTGGCGGACTTGGAGGAGAGGTTTGCCAGAGCGGTACCCCTTGATCCAGAAATACGGATCGGCAAGAGGCACGGTCCTTCGAGAAGGTAGTTGGCTCAGTTTGTGGTTAGTACTTGTACATAAATATATTATTCTATTTTTATATAACATTAACCTGATATTACATAATTTTAATTATCACGGGTGCAATGGATGGCGGCGATGTTCACATCCAAACACGGCGACAGCGTCGACGCATGTTGGTTAGCCTATGCACGGGCTATTGTCGATGCTGAGCTCGACGACATACCACAGGTATCCTGGGGTTCGGTGGTTCTTATTGCCACGTACGACGCCCTTTGCGACGCGTGCGTGAAGAAAAGCAAGTCCGCCAATCTCGCTAGGATGCCTCTTCTTTTTCTGCTCTGGTCGTTCGAGCGCTTCCCTGTGGGTCGACCCTTTGTCGAGCCTTGACACTGCACCGTCGACATGTACGGAGGCGATGCGATCGACCGTCCAAAGATGGGCTCCCTTTGGACTAGGCGACGGGTACGTCCTTCTGAGTATTTATACAGTTCTAATTGCAATCGCATTTGATTACCGACTTTTTTTGTACTGCAGCCACAGTGGGTAGGACTGTAGGTACGTTTGGCGTACCACTCCTTCACGGAGGTGTTTGACCACCTGAGTCCGGAGCAGGTGATCTGGGACCCCTACAACGACCGTTGTGTAGTAGAGAGCCATGGTAGGGGGGTCTCGGCACTGTGCTACAGGGACCAGACTTACTGGCTTACCAGGAGGAAACTCATCTTCGCTGTCTTCGTGGAGGACTACGCGCCGCAGCGAGTCACGAGGCAGTTTGGACTTCGCCAGCTGGTCCCTATTTCTTAAGGGCATCGTGTGCCAGAGAGAGTGCACTCGTGAGTTATTCATCCACTACAATTATAATAAATGTTTATGTTATATTTGTAATAATGTAAATTTCTCTTCAGGTTTGCCACCCTGGGACCTCAGAAGACCATGACGACCTTGGCTCGGAGGATGGAGCTGTGGCTCGCCCAGTGGGATGGGGCACCAGAGGATGTCGTTGACGAGGACACGCCATACGACTACTCCTTCTACCAGTAGTACCTAGCCTGGTATGTGCCACGGACGCGTACTCGTCTCATACTTGTGGAGGAGCCACCCACCCACACGTACGCTCCGAGCGTGGCGGACTTGTACCCGGGCCAGGCAGGAGCAGCCATGCACGTGATGGTAAGTCTTACTTAATAAGTTATATCATCAATTCGTTACGCTATATCGTTGTGTTTATGATTTGTTCGTGCGTGGCAGGTGAACCACGCCAGGGACTTACACCAGCGTGGCCACAGCATTTTGTGTACGCTACGGGACGGAGTCGCTGTCGCACTGGACGAGATGATAGAAGCATGGAGACGCGTGGTGGCCGGGACTCGACGGATCGTGGAGCTCTGTTCTTGTCAGCAGGTGGACGCGAATGACCGTGGTATCTCATCCAGGCCGCCACGCGTGCCTTCTTACCACACACCCGCATATCTTGTGTGATGAAAACTAAGAATTTGTCATACGGGCAACAAAAAGATTGGTGTGTACCAAACATTGCGCAATTTCTAGAAAGACAATACAACTTATTTTGTGGTATTACACCACCACAAAATCATTCCCCTTCGCTACGACACAATTCGTTGCACTTACATTTTCCCATTAACTATAACAGAAAGTATTATAGATTAAATCTATTTTGTAAAAGAAGAGTAGATATAAGTGCAAGGTGGAATTTTTCTTATTGGAGATATAAAGTACGTACAAGGCTACAAGCAACAAAGAATTATCTTTGAAACCATGTATCGACTTTTATCTCGGTCTGGCGTAACGTTTTTCATGTAGCTATATCTAATTTTCCAAAGAGCAAATCCTCGGAAAGACGATCACAAACTCCAGCTGAATAGATACATCATGCATGTAAGAAGAAACTGCTAATGATCCATATAATTTTAGATATACAGCTCTAGCTCATTAGCTTAGCTTGTAAAAGTTATGCAATGGTGGATCGAGGACATGAAGACTTATTTATGGAGAACAGACTATTTTCTGGACCTGCCTAGCCCTTGGACACAACATTTCGATTCAACCAAGACGATTAGAAGCGAGCTGTTCCAACCTTTCTGAGCATCTGGGGAACATGGCTCTCGGGCAGACATGATCACCGTAACCGGAAGAGGGCAGTCCGTCAACGTTAACCGTCGATTTCGCCTCAGTCCTGCCAGTCTGCTGCCCATCATTTCCGGCCAACTTCCTCGGTAGAGCAGCAGCAGAAGTAATCATCAAAAGGATGCAAACAAGAACTGGAACTGCCTTCATACTTCAGAAGTAGTATCTGCGTGCAAGGCAAATGAAAATGAGAAATTAAGATGTAAACAACGAATATTTGAAGATAGGTAATGACTTCTGATTCATGGAGCAAGTATTACTGATCGGATCGGAAGTATCTTGTTAGCCTTGAATTTACTCTATATTGGATATTTTGGTATGTGATGGATTGCCGGGGATATTTATAGGGGGTTACCTTACAGTACTATTAAATATCTTGGCCAGTTGCCTGCACGATGTGTTTACCTTCCTGTCATGGAGTTACCACTTGTAAGATCATGATCGACATTACGAAGTGGTAGCAAGAATTTTCCAGCTCGATGGATTGCAGAAATGACATATGATGGGCTGATGGAATATCGTTGTATCTACATTTGGCGACCTAAATAGCAAATTGTAGTTAGGGTACTGTGCCTGTGCAAGGTGATGGCAAGGAGCAATAACTCAGCAAATTATTGCGGTTTGTAGCTGCACGTTTTTCTGGACATTTATTTCAGTATCATTGATCTAACTTTTTTTTAAAAAATAACCTAATCGATTAGCAGGTAATGGTGAAGCAAGGCACAGCGACCGGTGTATTACACGAATTAGCGGGGTTCATGTATATTGAATTTTCTTAAAAAATATATTTTTTAAAAGTAATGGCGATATTAATATGCGTATTAAAATATTTCCAAAAATAATACTACGTTGCCATACCAGTTGGCGAAAATCAGGTAGTCGCCAAATGGTTCGGTAAAAATGTTATTTTCGCCAAACGGTGTGGCGAAAATAGGCTAATTGCGCAATTAAGAAGTCTGACAGAGTGTTTGGCCGGGACACCATATTTTCGCCAAATGGTATGGCGAAAATAGGGGTGTCGCCACACGTAATGGCAACAACCTATTTTCGCCATACCATTTGGCGAAAATAGGTAGGTTTTGGGCCCGGCCGAGGCAACCTCGTTCCAATCTCGCGTGGAGGGAAAGAAATCAGGGCGAGCTGCATTGGGGAGAAAGAGAGAGAGAGGGAGGGAGGGATAGAGAGAGAGAGAGGAGGGAGCGCGCAGGAGGGAAGGAGAGAGGGGAGGCAGCGCGGGAGGGAGAGAGAGAGAGGAGGAAGACAGAGGAGAGAGAGAGGGAGAAAGAGGAGGAAGAAGAAGGAAAAAAAGGTAATTTTGTATTTTTGTAATATTTATTTTTTGTAGTAGTGTAGAAAAATATTATAATTGATGTTAGATTTAATTTAATCAGTGCATCTATTTTAGGTTAGCGATATTAGATGTGTATTTTAATGTTGTAGTATCTGTAGCGAGATAGTTAATTAGCGTTCTTTAATTTAGGTTAGTGAGATTACATGTTAGTGTTGATCTAAAAATTGATTTTGTATATATGGTCGCAGTGATGTCGGATCCATTGAAATTTAGGGTATATTATGGCGATGGTAAAACAAAAAGTACGCAGAATGGTGTTAATTTAAGCAACTTTTCGGTTACCATGATTGAGCACTCGTTCCCCGAAAGTGTTAGCATTCGTGATATAAAAATTTGGTTGACCCAATATTTTTCCCTGTATCTAAGTGTTTACTCTGTTACCATTCAAATTCTATTCACGCGTAGCAAGAGTAATCCGGCTATTTGGGAGTTAAAGAAAATATATCGGACATACTTGTGCAAAAATGGTTAAGGTGGTGTAAGGGATCTCGCCTTGAATGTGTGATGCTGGTGTAGGCTTTCCCTAGAGAAGAGGTGGATATTAGTGTTATGGGCGAGAGCAATACATCGGTTAGAGCTGAACAAGTTTAGGAAGTGTTGCCGATTGAGGTAGCAGCGGGGGCTGATAATAGGGATAAAACAAATGCCTAAGGTCGGGCCAATGAAGGGGAGGAGATCGAGCAACTTGTTGATCATTTGGAGTTAGTGGACCTTATGGCGGCAGAAGATGAAGCTGAAATGTTAGAATGTGATGATGATATCAACGAAGATGACGAAGGGGTGGATGAGGATGATGATGAAATGCATGATAGTACTGGGGTAGCAGATATAGTGACCCCTGACGAATGGAACAAGCAAAACAAATCTGGTATGGAAGTTTTGTGGGACCATGCGTCGCGTTGGGAATATGGTACCAATGGCATTCGGCTGAATCAAATATTCTCGAACAATTCTGAATTGAAGTTGGCAGTGAGGCTTTAAGCATTGTTGCAGCAGAGAGAGTTCTGGGTTGTCTTGTCTAGGCCAAATAGGTACATAGTGAAGTGCACAACCGATAGATGTGAATTCCGAGTTCATGCATACTAGCCGAAATGTGAGACGTATTGAATTGCATCACGAGTAGAGAAGCACACATGCAGACTAGAAAATGTTCTGGGGAGAGATCGTAACTTGAATGCAACTGTAATTCCTAGCGTGATGTTCAATGAAATCATTGAGAAGCGGGACATTAAGTGTTCATATATTCAAAAAGCAATCTTAAGAACATTTAAGTACCAGATAAGCTACTCGATGGCCTAGCGTGCGAAGCAAAAAGCATTAGAGAAAAGGTTTGGTACATACGAGGCTTCGTATTGCAACCTACCTCGTGTGCTTGATGTCCTCAAGCAAACCAACCCTATCACATACACCGCTTTCAACGAAAGTGAAGCAGAGAGTAATGGGATCTGCACATTTCATCGTGCATTTTTTTGATTGGGTCCTTGCATTGCATTATTCAGGTACTGCCGTCCATTGCTTTGTGTTGATGTACATTTCTGACTGAACAATATAAGGGACAGATTCTAACGGCCATTGCAGTTGATGCGAACAACCAAATACTTCTATTGGCCTTTGCTTTTGTTGAGGGTGAGAACCGAGATAGCTGGTTGTGGTTTTTCAGACATCTGAATTTCGGGGTAGTTGGTAATCGGCCCAGCGTGTGCATCATTTATGATTGTCATAAAGGTATTATTTCGGCAATTAAGACTCTACAAGAGGACCCTGATGAGCCATTCCCATGGCGTAACTTGTAGAACAGGTGGTGCATGAGATATTTAGGAGCAAATTTCTTTTGGCAGTTCAGAAATAAGAAACTGATGAACCTATTTAAGAGGTTATGCAAGCAGAATCAGGCGCGTAAGTTGAATACGCTATTGGCTGAGTTGGATAAGCACACTAGTGCACATCTCGAAGAGATGAAGAAGCAACCACCTACGCCTAACGATTGCCCACCCAAAAGGCTAGGACCACTCGGGGAGCTCGATCCTCCAAATATGAGGAGACGATCGTCAAGATACATAAAGTGTTTCTCGCACTGGATAGAGGCAGAGCCTCTAGAGAAGTGGGCATTGCTCCATAACACTGAGGGCGCCAGGTTAGTATAGTAAATTATGATATTTATGATGGTTGAACCAATGAGGTTGTTGTACTAATCGATATGTGTTTATCAGGTTTGGTGTTATGACAACGAATATAGTCGAGGTTTACAATTGGGTCTTAAGAGGCCTCCGTCCGCTACTACTTGTGGCCATCATGGAAGGCCTGTTGCACAACATCATTGCCTATTTCCAGAAAAGGCATGCGGAGGCTGTTCTTCATGCCACGACATTGCAAACGCCGTATTGTTAGCGGATGATGACCTACATGGAGGAACGAACCATTAAAGCTCAGCAGCATGTAGTGCGTAGCTTCGGAATTACTGAGTACCGCTTTGAAGTGACTCTTCGGTGCAAAGGGGGATTGGGAATCAATACAGCGGTTATTACATACGAGGTTAATCTAGGCCAATGGGCCACGGATGGTGTGAATGCACCTGCAATAAGCCAAGACTTCTTCATATTCCTTACTCATATGTGATGGCTGCTTGTGGGCAAATTGGGATGAACACATCGCAATACGTGTCCCCTTTCTACTTGAAGGATCATGTTGTCCATACCTAGTCCGGTGAGTTCTGTGGTTTCCGTACACACAGTGATTTCTCTGTGATTAACAGAGATGAGCACATCTGTCTATCGGATCCAACCTTGCGTAGGTGTGCGGAAGGGCAGCTTGGTCATCCATAGAGTAGGCGCATTCGCAACGACATGGATGAATCTGAAGTGGGTGGCTATGTTAGGAGGTGTTCATAGTGCGGTGAGTATGGGCACAAGACAAAGCAATGCCGGTAGCATGTGTGATGGGTCGAATCCACTAACTCGTCGTGGTTATGCTATGTGATGTGTGTCGATGTAATGTGTACTGTCAGTTATCTATCGAATTATGTAATCTTATTTATGTAATCTTATTCATGTTTGTGGGATTTGTGTAATATTATTTAAGTTGGATGCTTATGTGTTTCGATAGAGATATATATATAGTGTTTGTCATATGTTTTGTAGTATTATTTATGTTTTACGCTTCTGGCCTTTGATGTATATATATATCATGTTTATTATATGTTTTGTGTAATAAATGTTTCATTATTTACTTGCAGGGATGGAGCAGCCCGACTCACTTCTAGACTCTGCCTTGGACCAGTGGCACTGTGCGTTCGTCCACACGACAGTATGCAATGAAAAGGTGCTCTCTCACAGATCCGAGTGCCTAAGAAGGCATGGTGCATTGACCCACGCTTCCACACCAGGTGAGTTGCACTACGTTTACATGTTCTATTGTTCACATAATTTCAGGTTGTATGAGTTATATTTAAATAATGCAACTGTTTTTTTCCTTCCATAAGTTGGCACATGCTGGCTTGCTTCCTCTTATTCGTATGGTTAAGGGGTCAGCTGAGGATGCAGGTGTGCCCGATGAACAGGGCGAGGGTGCGGATGGTCCAGAGCGGTCGCGACGTTTTCTGTTTGACCGTTCCCTACTGGCGTATTTGGTCGACCGTTGGAGGCCAGAGACGCACACTTTTCACCTTCCCTTCGACGAGGTGACGGTGACCCTACAGGACGTCTCCATGCTTATTGAGTTGCCGATTGCTGGGACACCGATTGGTCCCTCGGTGACTCCTGCCGGGTGGGTGACGGACTTGGAGGAGAGGTTCACCGGAGTGGTGCCCCTTGATCCAGAAATACGGATCGGCAAGAGGCACGGCGCATCGAGGGGGTGGTTGGCCTAGATTGAGGTTAGTATTTGTACATAAATATATTATTCTAGTTTTATGTAACATTATCCTAATATTACACAATTTTAATTGTCACAGGTGCAACGGATGGCGGCGATGCCCACGGACTACCAGGTTGCATGGCACCTTGAGGCCAATCTGCTTTGGTTGTTAGGTTGCATGATGTTCACGTCGACACACGGCGACAGCGTCGACGCGCGTTGGATGGCCTATGCACGGGCTATTGCCAATACTGAGCTCGACGACGTACCACAGGTATCCTGGGTTTTAGCGATTTTTGCTGCCACGTACCGCGCCCTTTGCGACACGTGCGTGAAGAAAAGCAAGTCCGCCAATCTCGCTGGGATGCCTCTTCTTCTTCAGCTTTGGTCATTCGAGCGCTTCCCTGTGGGCCAACCCTATGACGAGCCTCGACACTACACCACCGACATGTATGGAGGCGATGCGATCGACCGTCCGATGATGGGCTCCCTTTGGACTAGGCGACGGGTACGTCCTTGTGAGTATTTATCCAGTTTTAATTGCAATCACATTTGATTACCAACTTTTTTTGTACTGCAGCCAAAGTGTGTAGGACTGTAGGAACGTTCGGTGTACTACTCCTTCACGGAGGCGTTTGACCACCTGAGTGCGGAGCAGGTGATCTGGGACCCCTACAACGATCGTCGTGTAGTGGAGAGAGCCATGGCAGGGGGTCTCGGCACTATGCTACAGGGACCAGGCTTACCATAAACTCATCTTTTATGTCTTCGTGGAGGACTACGCGCCGCAGCGAGTCATAAGGCAGTTTGGACTTCACCAACTGGTCCCTGTTCCTTCAGGGGATCGTTTGCCAGAGAGAGTGCACTCGTGAGTTACTCACTTGTGGAGACCCCCATTTTTACATAAATGCAAAAATACAAATCTAATGTGCATTCCGTACTAGTCACATGATCAGTAGCTAGTACGACATACACACCAATTGGAATCACAACCATACAACATATTATTAAGCGGAAGCTAATATACAAAGCAAGCATACAACTCAGAGATTACAGCAGTAAAAGAAGCAAAGTCCTGCAGTGTGCCCATCCGACCCGCAGGCAACTGACAAGGCATAAACTCTAGAAAGAACAAGACGAAGATAATCCCGCAACCTGCGACGAAAGATATAACTTTGAAGCTTCGCTAACTTATCCACCTAAAAACAACATATAAGCAAGGGTGAGTACTTTCGTACTCCGCAAGACTTTAGCAAAACCTATAATATATGCATGTGAATTCAAAGGAGGCTACTTTAGTTAATTTGCATAAAGCAAAATTGATATTGCAAAATCAAGTTATTTGTAAACGGAATTTGTAAGAGCAAGTTGACTGATATGAAATAAGTAAAGCATAAGTAATACTCACAACCCTTTGTGAGCATCGAATAATCTAGAAATGGAATGCAACAATGTCGGCCCTTTGACATAAAGCAACAGCTGCTAAAACAAGCTCAAACCAAACCCATTTTAGAAAATACCGAAGACTTTAACATTGGGAGGACTTCACCAAGTGTCCTTGATCGTGGACGCGGCTAATCGATTAGATCTTACACTCTGCAGAGGTGTACACTTTACCCACAAGGAATGATCAACCTTTTCGCCTGATCAATTAACACACTTCCTTTGTTGTGTCGGCAAGGAGATCATACAAAGCCGTTACATTATCTAGACGTGGCTTTACGCCAGCCCGTGATGTTTGGCCCTCGCCATGGAAACAGAAACACTCACCCAAGCCGTGGATCCACTTTCATCACACCTAACGCAACATTTCTATTCATGGCAAGACATACACCATTGCATTGGTATGTAGAAAACCCTACAGGTAGACCTGACCGGAATGCCTGTGCTAACTCCTGCCTTCCTTAGATGCAAAGCCACATCTAAATAACTTAATAGGCTAAGACATGCCCATACAAGTCATCGTGGTTGCACGAAATCTTGGATCTACCGTCCCATTGCTCGGTCCTTAATCCGACACGGGTGATACTCCACCCTACACTACGTGCATTTCCCTTTGCACATCCGGCTATCGCCAATAATCGCCCGCATCAAAACCATAGTTTTAGTTTGGGTTTTAATCAAAGTACCAAGAACCAACAAAGTGTCATATCCAACATTTTCCATTTCTCAAGAAACAAATTTTGATCTCATCATCTACTTCATTGGTTCTAAAGCATGACTAAGCATGCTTAATTATGAAATCGAATATACCCATGATAACATTAAATAATGTCTATGCTTAATATATTGTTATCAAGGTTCACATGTCATACTTTTCAAGGAGGTTTCATGGGACAACAAGTATAACTACCAGTATCACAAAATAGCGAATTTACAGAAAGTAAACGCATGCATGAAACATTTTAATAAACACAATGCAAATTAAATACTGGGATCAAGATGATCAAAGGGGGTGCTTGCCTTGCTTATTTATTGCTTACGATGAAGATGAAGCCGCAGCTGACTGAGGCAACGGCGGAGAGAGAGACGTCGGATTCTACACGTCGTTCTATCGGAAATATAGCAAATAATAAACTTCAATAAGGGCAGAAAGAAAACAGATAGAATGTCAAATAAAGATTCACTGAAGATAATAGGAATGATTTAGGGTTAGGATTGAATGATTACAAGATCTCGTGATTTAGCTAATTATACATTCATATATTTAATGGCTTTTATGATAAATAAAACATGGTTCATTTTATAGATCATCTATTCTTGACTTACGAATTCAAGAGGTTAAAATTATGAATTCTTGCATTTCTAACTTTTAATTATAGATGCTAAAATTATTTGGATTAAAAGAATTAAAACATTAGCTAAAGGGTTATGTGTGAAAAGCATTTAATTCCTTAAGTGATTTTGCATAAGATGCGGTTTTGACTATGTTATATCTGATAAGTTAGGTTACTAATTTTAAGTTCGTGGTTTAAAGAAGGTTCTGATGATACAAATATATTAACTACAGATTTCTTCATTATTGCCAAGTTGCTTATTCATATTATGAAGTTCATAAAGCATAACACTAACGGTTATTTGGCTAATTGGATTCCTATGAAAAGCATGACGAAACAAGATTATTTCTTCATAACAGGGTAGTATATACTTTGGATAACATATCTAAGCCAATTTCATAAATTTTTGTGTTTAGACGAGATATTAGATTCATTGTTGAAAAAGCTTATAAGATATTATCAGGTCTGCGATATGGATTCGGATTAGGTGTAGTGAACTACACTTAGGGTTATTGTACTAACGAAAACTAGATCAAGAACATCTTGTAAATTAAGTATTTTCCTAGAATATGGTAGTACATATCCCAAATATCATTTCTAAACTGACTTTCAGAACATTAGCATTTAGAAGATATATTCTACGAGTTGTTGAAAATGCTTAAGTGTTTCTATTATTTAGAAAACATAACATTTAGGGCTATATTACTAGATTCCTTTTTATGCAAACCTGAACAAAATAATATTCTTTCTTCAGAACATAGTAGCATGCACTTTATAGAGTATTTCCATGCTATTTTCAGAATTATCTTCATTTAGACGAGATGTTTTATAAGCCACTAAAAAGGCTTAAGCGTTTCTATAACTACACGATAAAGGTTCAGTTTTCGATATAAGTTTGCGATTACACCTTATAAGACTACTTATCAATTTTTCAGGCATAAACAGGGGATGACTCTAAGAGTGTTTTGAAGTTGATTTCGCGATGCTTGGCTTTTATCAGTGATGTTTTCCATATAAGTAACCATTAGGGCCTAACATGATCGTATTTCAACTTTGCACAACCACAAGATATTTTTACACAAACAGCAAGGATATTTTATTTTAGGTTACTAGGATTTAGTTTTGCCAAATTTTTATACATCTGGGATCCTTGTGATGTCAGGAGTATAACAGAACTGTTTGGTGATTATTTGAGTTCATTTGATCCATATTTTAACTATTTGATTTTCTATGCATATCATATATATATATTTTGCACTTGGGTTATTTCATATGTTTCAAGAGAACTCAAATCAAGTTTACTTCTTAATTATTTTGGCAATTTTAGGTATTCTACTGTCACACTAGTATTTAGAAATCAATTTTACTTATTTCATATTTCTTTCATACAAGTTATGCATATTTGAATTTCTAGTGTATTGAATGCAATCTTTAATAGAAAGTAGTTCAAACATAAATGAAATATAAATATTTTTATATATTTGAACTTTTGGAAGCATAAGGATTCTAATAAAATTGGTTACATTCCATTTTGAGTTTGTTTAAAACATTTTAATATTATTACATATTCTGAAGGTAATTGATTTCACATGAATATAGAAATTCATTTCACCAATTTTCGAGTTGTAATGCAAAAGTTACAAGTGACTGAATTATCTCAGGTATGAAATTCTAAAGAAATTAGCAAATGCGTTTTCACACTACAGAAATTGTCTTTTACCGATTGAGCTAGCTCCCTTTTGCGCCACTGATGACTGGGGCTTGGGAGTCAGCGGGACAAGGCAGGGAGGCGGATAGGGTGCGGCGGCGACGGTGAACAGCCGCAGGATTCGACCGGCCAAGGGCACCATGAGCACCAACTCGTCACGGCGCACAAGGTGGTGTGGTCCTTCACCTCCGGTGATGGCCAGAGGTACCTCGCAGTGGAGAGGGGGCAGCGGCAATGGCAACAGCTCGCCGGAGAAGAAGAATGGGTGAGTCCTGGCTCGAATGGGTAACAAGGTGAGCACCAATGAGTCACCTGAGCTCCATTTTGGCGGTTGATTCATCCGAAGAAGTGCCGAGTTGGGCTGCCACCGTGCGCCTGAGCTGAGGAAGAAGAAGGGAGGTGCGGTGGTGCTTCAAGCAATAAGGGCTGTAATCGATGAATGAGATGAGTTCAGTGATGCTCATAGACGCCACAGTTGCGAGGAATTTGAGAGTGACTCACCGGTTTTGCTCAATCACCAAATTTCCCCTTTCGGGTCTTCTGGCAACAGGGGCGAAGAAAGGAAGAGTTCCTGGCTTTTCAGATCGAGTCAATGGGTTATGAAGGTGAAGGAAGAGCGAAATGCCTAAGACGAGTACTGTGAACGACTTTATATAGAGGGTTAAAGTGGTTGCTCCAGTGTGTGATCGGGGAGATGAGGATGCGACCTGGCGTTGTGCTCGTTGATGAGGTGGCACGAGCTCTGTAGCTTGGACAAGGTAGGGCATGGCACGGGAGTAACAAGGACGAACGTGGCTGCAATGGATCGCTCGGGTGGTGCGCTGACATGATGAATCGAAGAGGAAGGTGAGCTCTCTCGCTTCGGATGTGAGCGAGCTGGGAGCCTGGAACGAGCTCGCTGAAGAAAAGAAGAAAGGAGAAGGAGGGGAGTCTATCGAGTGCGGCCAGGGACCATCGGGCAGGGAGAGAGGAGCTTCTCCACGCTTCCAGCGAGTTCTTGCGGTCACTGTGACTGGGGCCCACATGGCGGTGTCCGAGAACGGTCAAGGGATGTGCTTTAGCTCGGATAGCTCAGTTCTAACATTAATTCTCCCATGAATTCACTAAAATATTTTCTGAAACTTTTTGAACGAAGTCTACTGGTAGTGTTTAGTCTCAAGTAAAATTTTGGAACCAAAATATCTTATAGTTAATTTATAAAAATTCTGACACTCTGCATCAGCCAGGATTTTCCTTTCGGTCATTGATTTATTTAAGGGCACAAATGATATTCTTTATTTTTGAGACTTTTTTTAGGCTTGTATTTAGGTTATGTATGCTCCCATAAAAATTTCAAGTTGAAATATTCTGTAATTATTTTATAAAAATTCTGACATGATGATTTTCAGATTTTCAATGCCTCTATCCTTATATTTTTAAAATGTACAAATGACATGATGAATTTGTGAAATTTTTACCAGAAGTAGATTCTGCTCTGAGAGTGTCATGGTGATTTTTATGGCTCTAGAAAAATTTCTAATATTTTCTAGTAAATCTGGCTTCTACTGTTTTTGGTCAAAAGAGATGTCTTTTCAATTATTCTATCACATTCCTGTGCATAAAATTTTATTTGTTGGCTGAATTCATCCATTGCATGCTTAGGTTACCATGGTAAATTTTTCTAACTTTTTACTTTTACCATTTTACCTTTTTACCATTTCCCTTTTTCTATTGTCTTTTGTTTGATTTTCATTCAATACAAAAATCCATGAAAATTCAAATAACAACCAATAATGCTAATAAAACTTAGAATTAAACAGATTCAAATTTAGAATATTTATTTTTATTTTATTGCATTTTTTGGGATGTCACAAATCTTCCCCCTTACAGAAATCTCGTCCTCGAGATTTGCAAGGACTAAATGGGTTTAAGAAATTCTTTCTCGGAAGTGATCTTGTTGTTTCGTTTTCTTTTTGCCTTCGGTGCAATCACTTCACTGGAACTTCTTCTTACAATTCCAAGTTGATGAATCAAGAATGGAGAATATTTCTATTTGGATTTCGCGTAAGCAAATGGGGGATATTTCTATATATCTCTTTTGATTGAATAACTAGGAATGTTAATAGGGATAATCAAATTTTAGAAAGTAACATGTGGTATGTTTAGAATATTTGAGGTGAAAGAAATAACGCATTGTTACTCGATTCATTTGGGAAGTACCAAATGTTAACCCCAGGAAGGATATTTGAATACAATGATTGATCTGTACAGTTTAACAACAATTTATGAGTTTAGTTGAAAATAAAAGTCATTCTAGGTTGACTTTAGGTTGAAAACGAGGTAGAGAAAATCCAAGAATTTGGGTTGAGGTAGGAGGATTATAAAATGATCCTGCTGATTTAATTCGTTTGGTCATCTTGGTAAACATAGGGTTTCGATTTTCTTTGTATTTGGCAATTAGGAAGGAATATAATGTACAGAGTCAAAAGGGTTGATTGCAGTAATTGAATACATAAAGGACGTACTCAATATTACATTAAGTGTCGGGTGCAATTACATAAGGAAGATCTTTACATTCAAAGCCTGACATCGAGGCAAGCGTTGTTCTCGGTACTTGATGCTTCCTAGGTCCTTAAGACGGCTTGGAAATCACTGACATCTTCTTTGACGAGATGAAGAACTCTACTTCGCCAGATGTTGGCGAAATGTTGAGGTTCTTCTCGTTTGATGCAGGCGATGTTGTCCGTCTTATTTGAAACAACAGAAAGGTCATTTGCAGATGTTAAAAAATAGATAGAGGATTTATCGGGTAATGTTTAAAGATGAAAATTGAAAGTTTAGAACTTATCCTTTTACCGGGCATTTGGAAGGATTAAATATGGTATATTTTGATGAGAGTTCAGTTAGATTTATAAGGCAACATTCCGCCTATCAAAATATTACTTTAAGAACAGATTCTATATGAACCTTTGGTTGAATTTAAGTAGATTTAAAGAGACAAGATGATTTAATATTAACCTAAGTTCTGGTAGAAACTGTATTTATGAGAGATGTACTTGGCATTGCGTCAGGTATGCCATGATTGACGTCTTGAGTTGGAGTAAATGTGGAGATAGAGGCTTGTTGGCCATGAGGTTGCCTTTGAAGTTGCTGTTTGACTTCATGGGGTTGAGAACGAGATTGATTTCTCTTCTTCTTTGGGCACTTATAGGCGTAGTGTCCATTTTTACCGTAGCAAAAACATATAACATTGGCTTTCCAATTTTGAGCATTTGGTAGTTGTTCACTAGTGTTGTTGGAGTATCAAACCAGTGATGGTTGAGATCGAGGATGGGGTTAGGCAGAAATCATTTCGGGGAAAGCGTCTTTGTTAAAACGCCTCTTCTTTAACTGATTCTTCAGGCAACCGTCTTTAGATTTTATTCCTTCTACTCTTGGAGTTAAAATCTTGGTTGCGGTGACTTCAGGCATGACTATTGTGCTAGGAGATGTTTGTTCTCTTTGGGGGCACTGTTTAGCAATATGACCCTTCTTGTAACAGATGTGCCACTTTTGTTTCTTTCGTGACGCTTTCTTGGGAACAATTGCATGTTCCATGACGTTCTCGTTCTGAATCTTAACTTGTTACTGTTTAGGGCATTCCCTTGCCCAATGACCTTCTTCACCACACGAGAAGCACGCTGTTTGCGATGGCCAATAACTACTTCCTTGATGGTGATTGACAAGACTGAAATGCTGCTTCTCCAATTCTTCTAATGGCATGTGTTGTGTAGCTTCTCTTCTATTTGCTAATTCTTGAGCAACTAAGGCTCAGAGTTTTTCTTTCTGATGCTGAACTGCGACAGTGACTATTGGATCTAGGGGGCATTGAGCTGGGCAATAATCTTGACCCTCACAAAGGTAACAAGTGATATTTCTCATGGGACATTTTCTGGGAGAATGATTTCCTTCACAGTTAGAGCAATTAATCGCATGTTCATCAACAGTATGTCCTATTTCTCCACAGCGAATACAAGCACGATCTTCAGATTGGCTTGGTTGACAACACTTCAAAGAACATTGCTTATGTGTCGAATAAGATGTAGGAGCAGATTTCGGATCTGAACCATTTCCTCTCTCGATGGGAATTGCACCAAGGTTGGAATTCTTCTGCGCTAGATGTTGGGAATTTTGTTGAACTAAGGTAGGATTATCATTTGATGGCTGAAAGCTTAACATGGCTTCACTTTCCAAGATTTTGCCGAGGGATCTTGTCACAGGCATCCTGCAACGATATTTATTAGGACAAGGTTATTTATATGGGATTCTGTTGGGTCACAAGGCAAATTTTCGTTCCTTAAAATATTATTTTGAGAATAGCTTATATACGGGTTAGGTAATTGCTGGTTAGTTTATAAGGCAATGTCTCATTCATTAAAACATCATTTCAAGGTTGGTTACTAGGTAGTTATTAGTTCATAAGGCAACTTTTCGTTCCTTAAAATTTTCTTAATTAGATTTTCTTATTAAGTAAGGGTTGGCACATCGTAAATTTCAACTTAATAGTTTAATATTCACAAGAGTAACCCGGAAAACAATACAAAAGATTTACAACAAAACTTCAGCAACACAGCAAAACTATATATGTATTCAACTTAGTATATGGGAGGGATATCTAAAGTTTTCCTTCTATTAGCCTAATCATACGTATTTATGTCCAAGAGGTTTAGTTAGAATAATATGTACTTTAAATAATACTGTCCTTTAAAGTAGACTATTTGGTGGCGAGTTTCTTTTAACGTTTGCACCACTTGCAAATGTCAGCACTCCAAAGCTTCTATGAAGTCGAAGGTTGTGATACTTTGTTACCTCCATCCTTTCGAAGTTGTTGATGTTTCATTACCTCCATCTTCTTAAAGTTTGTGAATGTAGACATCACGATGCTTACTGATTTGCTAACAGATTTATTTTCAAAACATTAGGCGGCGGTTTTTAAGAAGCAACAGAAGAGAATTCCTTCTGGAAAGAATGACTAGAAGTGAAGAAAGAAAGTTCTACAGAGGGGAATTGAGTATATGAGGTACCCAATAAGAGGAAAGAGTATACAGACAAGGAAACTAAATCTTACAAATGGGAAAAGGAGTATATATACACAACTAATGCTATTCTTTTTATATTACTCTTTAGAAAATAAGGCTTTCAACTTTTCGGTTTTCATTTTGACAACCATTCTAAGGTTTCTATTCAGAAGTATAGAACTTCTCAGGTTCTAATTCATTTTCATGGTATATAACCTAAGAAAAATAATGAGGTGGGTTTTAAGGTAAGGTTAGAAATTATTGGTAGAAAAGATTAAGTTCTAGGTAGCCTAAAGCGACTTAAGTTAATTTAGTGATTATTAATATGGTGAGATCTCGAACTTGATTTATCTACAGATAGCGCAATCTGAAGAAGTTAGAAGTAATAATGGTGACTATACTAAAAATTTTGATGAGGCTTGATTTTGAGAAAAGTCTACAAAAAGAAAGGATAAGCTTGTAAGAAATTTTACAGAAAGAAGAGATAAGATATTTTATGATTTCCTATTTATCCTTATGGTTTGAATTTTCCATATGCATACATACGGAAAATTTATTATGAAACTTTAATCTAGAGGTTAAGTTCACACATAAATTAGTCTGGTCAAGAAAACAAAAATATATTCACAATAGCAAGACAAAAACACCACATAAAAATGCTTTATATAACTAGAGCGGAATAACATGCTATGTATAAGGGTTCCTGTCTTAAGGTGAATCCTAATACATTCTAATCTTTCTCCTTTTACTGTTAGGTGAAGTTGTCTCTTCATGCAGTAGGTTCTTCGAGCTTTGCTTCTGCTTTGTCGAGATTAGTGAAGCGTTGTCGGCTCCCATGAGATTGTTGGCGTAGACCTAGTTGTCTTCATTTGCAAATAAGATAGTGACATATGTTGGACGTCTTCAGAAGCAAATTGCGAAGATACACTATCCTTAAGGAAAGAGAAGAATTTTTTTACAAATCAAAATGAAAGTAGTGGTAAGGATAAGAACTTAAGATAATCCTGCAACTTGTAACGAAAGAGATAACTTCGAAGTTTCGCTAACTTATCCACCTAAAAACAACATATAAGCAAGGGTGAGTACTTTCGTACTCCGCAAGACTTTAGCGAAACCTATAATATATGCAGGTGAATTCAAAGGAGGCTACTACAGTTAATTTGCATAAAGCATAATTGATATTGCAAAATCAAGTTATTTGTAAACGGAATTTGTAAGAGCAAGTTGACTGATATGAAATAAGTAAAGCATAAGTAATACTCACAACCCTTCGTGAGCATCGAATAATCCAAAATGGAATCCAACAATGTCGGCCCTTTGACAAAAGCAACAGCTGCTAAAACAAGCTCCAACCAAACCCATTTTAGAAAATACCAAGACTTTAACATTGGGAGGACTTCACCAAGTGTCCTTGACCGTGGACGCGGCTAATCGATTAGATCTTACACTCTGCAGAGGTGTACACTTTACCCACAAGGAATGATCAACCTTTTCGCCATATCAATTAACACACTTCCTTTGGTGTGTCGGCAAGGAGATCATACAGAGCCGTTACATTACCTAGACGTGGCTTTACACCAGCCCGGGACGTTTGACCCATGCCATGGAAACAAAAACACTCACCCAAGCAGTGGATCCACTTTCATCACACCCAACACCACGTTTCTGTTCATGGCAAGGCGTACACCGTTGCATTGGTATGTAGAAACCCCTACAAGCAAACCTGACCGGAATGCCTGTGCTAACTCCCGCCTTCCTTAGATGCAAAGCCACATCTAAACAACTTAATAGGTTAAGACATGCCAATACAAGCCCTCCTGGTTGCACGAAATCTTAGATCTACCGTCCCATTGCTCGGTTCTTAATCCGACACGGGCGATACTCCACCCTACACTACATGCATTTCCCTTTGCGCATCCGGCTATCGCCATTAATCGCCCACATCAAAACCATAGTTTTATTTTGGGTATTTAATCAAAGTACCAGTAACCAACAGTGTCATATCCAACATTTTTCCTTTCTCAAGAAACAAATTTTGATCTGATCATCTACTTCATTAGTTCTAAAGCATGACTAAGCATGGTTAATTATGAAATCAAATATACCCAGGATAACATTAAATAATGTCTATGCTTAATATATGGTTATCAAGGTTCACATGACCATACTTTTCAAGGAGGTTTCATGGGACAATAGGTATAACTACCAGTACCACAAAATAGCGAATTTACAGAAAGTAAACGCATGCATGAAACATTTTAATAAAGACAATGCAAATTAAATACTGGGATCAATATGATCAAAGGGGGTGCTTGCCTTGCTTATTTATTGCTTACGACGAAGATGAAGCCGCAGCTGACGGAGGCAACGGCAGAGGGAGAGACTTCGGATTCTACACGTCGTTCTATCGGAAATATAGCAAATAATAAATTTCAATAAGGGCAATAAGAAAACAGACAGAAGGTCAAATAAAGATTCACTGAAGATAACAAGAATGATTAAGGGTTTGGATTGAATGATTACAAGATCTCGTGATTTAGCGAATTATAAATTCATATAGTTAATGGCTTTTATGATGAACAAAACAGGGTTTCTTTTTTAGATCATTTATTCTTGACTTACGAATTCAAGAGGCTGAAATTATGAATTCTTGCATTTGTAACTTCGAATTATAGATGCTAAAATTATTTGGATTAAAAGAATTAAAACATTAGTTAAAGAGTTATGTGTGAAAAGCATTTAATTTCTTAAGTGATTTTGCATAAGATGAGGTTTTGACTATGTTATATCTGATAAGTTAGGTTACTAATTGTAATTTCGTGGTTTAAAGAAGGTTATCATGATACAAATATATTAATTACAGATTTCTTCATTATTGCCAAGTTGCTTATTCATATTATGAAGTTCATAAAGCATAACACTAAAGGTTATTTGGCTAATTGGATTTATATGAAAAGCATGACGAAACAAGATTATTTCTTCATAACAGGGTAGTATATACTTTGGATAACATATCTAAGCCAATTTCATAAATTTTTATGTTTAGACGAGATATTAGATTCATTGTTCAAAAAGCTTATATGATATTATAAGGGATTCGGATTAGGTGTAGTGAACAAAACTTAGGGTTATTGTACAAACGAAAACTAGATGAAGAACAGCTTGTAAATTAAATATTTTCCTAGTATATGGTTGTACATATCCCAAATATCATTTCTAAACTGATTTTCATAACATTAGCATTTAGAAGAGATATTCTACGAGTTGTTGAAAATGCTTAAGTATTTCTATTATTTAGAAAACATAACATTTAGGGCTATGTTACTACATTCTTTTATATGCAAACCTTAACAAAATAATATTCTTTCTACAGAACACAGTAGCATGCACTTTATAGAGTACTTCTATGCTATTTTCAGAATTTTCTTCATTTAGACGAGATGTTTTATATGCCACTAAAAAGGCTTAAGCGTTTCTATAACTACACGATAAAGGTTCAATTTTCGATATAAGTTTGCGATTACACCTTATAAGACTATTTATCAATTTTTCAGGCATAAATAGGGGATGACTCTAAGGGTGTTTTGAAGTTGATTTCGCGATGCTTGGCTTTTATCCGTGATGTTTTCCATATAAGTAACCATTAGGGTCTAACATGATCGTATTTCAACTTTGCACAACCACAAGATATTTTTACACAAACAGCAAGGATATTTTATTTTAGGTTACTAGGATTTAGTTTTGCCAAATTTACAGTTAGTTTTTGAAAGTTATGACTATTTGGATTATACAAGTATTGATACTTCGACTACTAAACATTTACTATTTTTCTATGGTAAACCTTAAATATTTTTACACATCTGGGATCCTTGTGATGTCAGGAGTATAACAGAATTGGTTTGGTGATTATTTGAGTTCATTTGATCCATATTTGAACTATTTGATTTTCTATGCATATATATAAATTTTGCACTTGGATTATTTCATATTAATTATTTTGGCAATTTCACGTATTCTACTATTAAACTAGTATTTAGAAATCAATTTTACTTATTTCATATTTCTTTCATACAAGTTATGCATATTTGAATTTCTAGCGTATTGAATCCAATCTTTAATAGAAAGTTGTTCAAACATAAATGAAATTTAAATATGTTTATATATTTGAACTTCTGGTAGCATAAGGATTCTAATAAAATTGGTTTCATTCCATTTTGAGTTTGTTTATAACATTTTAATATGTGGCATATCTTTAGGACTTTTATTCAAATTTGAATTTCAAATTCACCCAGATATCATTTTAAAATATTATGCATATTCTGAAGGTTACTGATTTGAATTGAATATAGAAATTCATTTCACTAATTTTGAAGTTATAATGCAAAAGTTACAAGTGATTGAATTATCTCGAATATGAAATTCTAAAGAAATTAGCAAATGCGTTTTCACAGTACAGAAAGCGTCTTTTACCGATTGAACTAGCTCCCTTTTCCACCACAAACGACTGGGGCTCACGAATCAGCGGGACAAGGCAGGGTAGGCGGCTAAGGCGCGACGGCGACGACGAACGGCGGCAGGATTCGGCCGGCCGAGGGCACCATGAGCACCAGCTCGTCACGGCGCACAAGGTGGTGTGGTCCTTCGCCTCCGGTGACGGCCGGAGGTACCTCGCCGTGAGATGGGGCAGCGGCAATGGCAACAGCTCGCTGGAGAAGAAGAATGGGTGAGTCCCGGCTCGAATGGGTAACAAGGTGAGCATCAGTGAGTCACCTGAGCTCCATTTTGGCGGTTGATTCATCCGGAGAAGCGCCGAGTTGATTCATCCGGAGAAGCGCTGAGTTGGGCTGCCACCTCGCCAAATCGATGAACGAGAAGAGTTCGATGATGCTCAAAGACGCCACGGTTGCGAGGAATTTGAGAGTGACTCACCGGTTTTGCTCAATCACCAAATTTCCCCTTTCGGGTGTTCTGGCAACAAGTGCGAAGAAAGGAAGAGTTCCTAGCTTTTGAGCTCGAGTCAATGGGTTATGAAGGTGAAGGACGAGCGAAATGCCTCAGGGAGACGTGGTTGTGACCGGCGCTGTGCTCGTTGGCAAGGTGGCGCGAGCTCTGGCGCTTGGACAAGGCAGGGCATGGCGCGGGAGTACCAAGGACGAATGTTGCTGCAATGGATCACTCGGGCGGTGCGCTGACATGACGAATCGACAAGGAAGGTGAGCTCTCTCGCTTCGGACGTGAGCGAGCTGGGAGCCTGGAACTAGCTCGCTAAAGAAATAGCAAGGAGAGGGAGGGGAGTCTGCTGAGTGGGGCCGGGGAGCACTGGGCAGGGAGAGAGGAGCTTCTCCACGCTTCCAGCGAGTTCTTGCGGTCACTGTGACTGGGGCCCACATAACGTTGTCCGAGAACGGTCAAGGGATGGGCTTCAGCTCGGACAGTTCGGTTATAACATTAATTTTCCCATCAATTCACCGAACTATTTTCTAAAACTTTTTGACTGAAGTCTACTGGTAGTCTTTAGTCTCAAGTAAAATTTTGGAACCAAAATATCTTATAGTTAATTTATAAATATTCTGACACTGTGCATCAGCCAGGATTGTCATCTCTGTCTTTGATTTATGTAAGGGCACAAATTAACTTATTTATTTTTGAGACTTTTTTTCAGGGTTATAGTTAGGTTATGGATGCTTGTACAAAAATTTCAAGTTAAAATATTCTGTAATTATTTTATAAAAATTCTGACATGATGTTTTTAGATTTTCAATGCCTCTGTTCTTAAATTTTTAAAATGCACAAATGACATGACGAATTAGTGAAATTTTTACCAGAAGTATATTCTGCTCTTAGGGTGTCATGGTAATTTTTACGGCTCCAGACAAATTTCTAATATTTTCTAGTAATTCTGGCTTCTACTGTTTTTGGTCAAAAGAGATGTCTTTTCAATTATTGTATCACATTTCTGTGCATAAAATTTTATTTGTTTGTTGAATTCATCCATTGCATGCTTAGGGTTGCCATGGTAAATTTTTCTAACTTTTTACTTTTACCATTTTACCTTTTTACCATTTCCCTTTTTCTATTCTCTTTTGTTTGATTTTCATTCAATACAAAAATCCAAGAAAATTCAAATAAGAACCAATAATGCCAATAAAACTTAGAATTAAACATATTCAAATTTAAAATATTTATTAGTATTTTATTGCATTTTTCAGAATGTTACATCGCCCACTACAATTATAATAAATGCTTATGTTATATTTGTAATCATGTGGATTTCTCTTCAGGTTCGCCACTCAGGGACCTCAGAAGACCATGGCGACCTTAGCTCGGAGGATGGAGCTGTGGCTCGCCCAGTGGGATGGGGAACTAGAGCCATACGACGCACAATTTTCACCTTCCCTTTAGCGAGGTGATAGTGGCCCTGCAGGATGTCACCATGCTTACTGGGTTGTCGATAGCTGTGACACTGATCGGACCCTCGGTGACTCCTGCTGGGTGGGTGGCGGACTTGGAGGAGAGGTTTGCTAGAGTGGTACCCCTTGATCCAGAAATACGGATCGGCAAGAGGCACGGCCCTTCGAGAAGGTAGTTGGCTCAGTTTGAGGTTAGTACTTGTACATAAATATATTATTCTATTTTTATATAACATTAACCTGATATTACATAATTTTAATTATCACGGGTGCAATGGATGGCGGCGATGCCCACGGACTATCTGCTTTGGTTGTTCGGGTGCGTGATGTTCACGTCCAAACACTGCGACAGCGTCGACGCATGTTGGTTAGCCTATGCACGGGCTATTGTCGATGTTGAGCTCGACGACATATGAAGGACCGATATGGCGAACAGAGGGGGGGTGAATGGTCGCAAATAAAAATTCCCCCAAAATACTCCAACAAAAACCTCGACAAGATCGCTCAAAGGAAATTGAGAAAAACACGAAAAACTAGACAACTATGTGTACCCCAAGCTTGCATGGATAAGTACCATAAAATATGTAGGGATTTTTGAGTCGCAATCCTGGTTGTCTAGTGTCCAAGATAAAGAGGAATCAATTCAAACTCTTGCCTTTAGAAAGGACATCAATTCAAATCACAAAAGTCACTTTGAGAAAATTAAAAGCAGAATTTCCAGAAATTGTCCTCAATTTGCACAGGAGGTTGGTGGGTTTCTGCAGCTCACAAAATTCTGAGAATTTTTCTCCCTATGAGCATCAGAGTCTTAAAGAACTCCACCAAATTTCTCCTCAAAAATCCTTACAGAAAAAACAGAAAAATCTAAGAACACAGTATGCTCAAGAACTTCGAGCAGAAAGTTTGGGGCTCGGTTTTCACCTCATGGCGCCCAAACGGTGCAACAAGTGAACTCTAAAATTTTTCTGCAGATGTATATCAGAGTTCCGCACCTCCTACAACAAGAATCACTCAAAAAGGGTTTTTCTAGAGTTTTACAAAAATCGAACACTGACTGCTGCGCGAAGAACAAGTTCTGAACAAAGTTGGAACTTGAAAGAAAAGATGTTCTATACTCAATCCAAGAGTGCAAAAGAGATGTAAAACCATATGAACACACTCAAAACATCCAAGAACAGCAGCATTTAGAAGGAGGGGAGGCAAATCCAAATTACTTGAAATAAATTATGGAATGTAATTATGGAAAGTAAATGCTGAATTTAAATTGCGTAAAGTAAAGACATAATGTAAATGCGCAAAATAAATTCAGAGGTGGATGGATAAAACTTTCATTTCTGGAAGGGGAGGTTACAAAGCCTCACATTCATGTGGGTAAAGCTCAAATGAGCATCAAAAACCTCAACACCTTCATGGAAAGGAGGCTACCCCTCCACCCCTATTTATACTACTCTTGGGCCACCTACCACCCTTAGATGAGTCCCTCAACCCTAGAGCACTCATCTAAGGGCTAGGATTAACCCACACACACAGCCATGCAAGGGCTAACCCAAAACCCACACACATACCGGGTTTTCTTGCACGGTTTTCAAAGCATACTACCTAGACCCGCTAACCTATCAACTAGACCTCAATCCGACGGCCCTCATTGATCAACGCGCATCTAGCTAGCATCAACTCCTTTCCTTGTCTTCTTGACTTGCCCGACTCCGCCTCCGATCATCTTCGACGATCTCCCAACCGTCTCGACCTCCGACGCCTCGCCTAGTCCCGCCATCCTTTGCCTCACCATGACCTACCACCGCCGCCTCTACAACCATCAAAGACAAGGAAACTCCTCACATAGCAATGCCCACAAAGATGTGCAATAAACCATCCAACTCATCACTACCGCGCCCATACGACCAGATCGCCACTCTCGGCAGAGACAACTCAAATTGCTTCATTTTGAAAATCAATCCAAATCAAACTCAAACTTGAGCACACCTTGCTCAAATAAAGTCAAATACTCATCACAAACATGGATGGACCTCCACATGGTCCTTCAATCTCCCCTTTGATGAGTATATTGACAAACCACACAAAAGGCATAAATTTGAGTTTGAAGAAAATGAAGAAGAAAGCAATTTTTAGTTGCAAAGTCAAACTTGGTCCAAAGATAGAAATTAGAACCATGACCAAGTTGACGAAGAGGAATTCAGATTTTAGAGTTAAATTTAAGAAAGAGCAAGTTTTCAACAAATACTCTAAAATCCAACTAAACATGTCAAATGTGATTATGAGATTATGATCCAATGTAGTAGTAGCATAGTTTTACAAAGATCATAATAACCAAATAAGCATTCACATTTTTATCATTTTAGTGATGCCTTTTCTACGCTTTCTCCCCTTTGGCAATATAGGCATCAATTTTTTATGTACGCATGAAATGCAATCGAAAGAGCTTTAAAGATTATCCAATTGATCAAAATGGAAGGATATTACACCAAGCTTGTCAATTTCAGAAGATGACTAAACTAAGACATGTCCAAGTGCAAATACGAGCTTAGTTTTGAATATTTCATTTTTAGCAAGATTAGACAAGTGCAACACTTAGCTTTAGTTTCAAAAATAGAAGAATAGCCACTCTAAGGATCAAAAGGAAAACCTAGAGTTCAACCTACTCAACACTTTGGGGAATCTAGAAGAGCATACAAGGTCCTTCGGGCTCAATTATCACTTAATGCAAATTTTGATTTATCATCATACAAGACATAGCGGGGTGCAAATGTTTGACATTATTTGCATTCTTTACCCACATATGTCTTTGTTTTTAATTTATTTGCATTTTCTTTTGACAACCAATTGACTCAAGCCGTATGCGACCATCTCAAGATGAACTCTTAAGAGGATGGTCTAGGTCAAACACGATGTATTCCAAGTTCATCCCAAGTGCAATGGGAAGAGGTCTTGTGAATGCAAGGTGTTGAGTCATATGTGCACAAGAAAAGTCAATTTTGTTTAATTTTCATTTTTTTTGCACAATGATTCATGAGCAATTGAAGGACTCTAGCATGGATCAAACTAGTTTCACCCAAGTTGCTATAGGGACTCTAGAGAACTCCTAAATTTCTCAAATTATGGCACAAACCTCTAGAGAAGAAACCTAGCAAGTAAAAGCTACAAGTTTCATCAAGTTTTTCATTTAAGGCTTATTTCATTTTTAAGCTTAGCAAGTTAAATGAACTTGGACATACCTAAGCTATTGATTTTCTTCAAATGATGTAGCATGGTGTATAGCATGAAGAAGAAATCAATTGCATAATAGACAAAGCTCATAAAACAGAAAATGCAGTCTAAATGCAATGCATGAACAGATTCCCAAACTCCCCCTCAACAAATGAATCAATTTTAAGCTCAAATCTGGTTAAAGTTGAGTTATTATCAAGATTAGGCATAAACAAAACCCGAATGAACTCAATAACAAACTAAAAACAGAATGAGGAGAAGAAGCCGAGAAACCGCAAAACTGGATGGCTATTGAGCATAGATAAGATAGAAGAGACTCACTACGGCTTAGACTCGCTCTTATCTTCCCAAAGGATCGACATAGGAGTCGACTCTAGATCCCAACTAAGGAGTGCACATGCACTGTCTACCTGGAGGCCCATTACCGCTAGACTTATAAGACTGTGAGGGAACTCAACCTAAAGAGAAGAGAGAATGACTAATCACGCATGATAGCAACCTAAAGCACAAGATAAGAGGACCATGGAAGGCATACTGAAGTCTAAGTGAGTGAACTCAACTCAAGAAAACAAGCCCAAAGTCACCCAAAAGAAACACAAAGAAAAGAAAAGCTAAGTGGAAGAAAACATATAATACATAATATACAAACCAGCTCCCCTCACGAAAGGTCAGTAAGGGCTCACGACTCCAAGCTCACTCCTCAAGGCAACAAATCTGGAGCTATCCAAAGGCTTGGTGAAGATATCGCTAATCAAGGTCACTCTACGAATCAAGCGCGATATCTCCCTTTCGCACATGGTCTCTAAGGAAGTGATATCTAATATCAATGTGCTTGGTCCGGGAATGTTGCATCGGGTTTTTAGCAATACAAATAGCTGAAGTGTTGTCACGTAAAAGTGGCACACTCTCTATCTCTAACCCATAGTCCCGTAAGGTCGATCTCATCCAGAGCACTGCTACAAAGAATCGGTCGCAAAGAATATACTCACCTCACGTGGATGTGCAACCCCAAATCGCTTCCTAGATGACCAAGAAACAAGAGAAGTGCCAATGAATTGGCAAGTGCCGAAGTGTTTTCCTATCTATCCTACAACCAAAGAAAGTCGGATCGGAAAAGGCTCTAAGAGATAGACAAGAAGACGAAGAGTACCAAATACCATAATCGGTGGTAGCACGAAGGTACCGAAGATGCGCATGACCGCTTTGGCGGTGAGAGGCGCGAGGAGAAGCTTGAAATCAGCGCACGCACACACAAAGAAAATGTATGTCCGGCCTCGAAGCGTTGAGGTACAAGAGGAGCCGATCTTGCTCAAACTCCTTTTGATTAGCAGCTCACCATCCTCATCGGGCTCGAGGACGTAGTGGTGGCCATAGGAGTCATCACCGGCTTCCCATCGACATGTCAAAGCGCCTCAGAAGGTTACGGGTATATTTGCCTTGATGCAAGAAAGTACCCTCCCGAGTCTGCTTGATTTGGAAGCCAAGAAAGTAGCTCAACTCGCCCATCATACTCTTCTCAAACTCAGTGCTCATCACCTCGTAAAACTGAGACACAAGCGAATGAGACGAGCCACCAAAATGATATCGCCCACATAAACCGACAAGAAGAAAATTAGACTCACGGTGTCCGATGAATGTAGTTTTGTCTACTATGCCCATTTTGAAGTTATGGTGAGAAGATAAGACTTAAGCCTCTCATACAATACTGGGGCTCGCTTGAGTCCATACAATGCTTTGGAGAGCTTGTATACATGACTCTGAAACTTGGGGTTCTCGAACTCGGAGGTTGTTTGACATAAACCTCTTCCTCAATATAGCCATTGAGGAATGCACTCTTGACATCCATTTGATAGAGCTTGAAGCCCTAGGATGCAGAGAATGCAAGCAGGATCCTAATAGCCTCTAGTCTAGCTACAGGGGCAAAGGTCTCCTCAAAGTCAAGACCTCAACCCGAGAAAGCCCTGCAACTAGCCTAGCCTTGTTGCGAATGACAACCCCATCCTCACTGCTTGTTTTGAACACCCACTTGGTCCTAATGACATTATGACCGGATGGGGCTCGACAAGTCGCCATACCTTGTTCCTCTCAAAGTTCTCAAGTTCTCATGCATAGCATTAATCCACGATTCATCGGATAATGCATGAGAAACATCCTTCGCTCAAAGGAGGCAACAAAGGCAGAGTGGAGGCAAAATCGACAAACCTGATTTTGAGCGAGTGACTCGCTCAAATAGATCACAAATGATCCGATCAGTGGATGAGCTTCTGGATATGACGGGAGGACCGTAAGGAGTGGCCTCTACCTCATCCACGTAAGAGGTAGGAGCAGAGCCACTCACCAAGGAGAGTCGGAAGGCAAGGGTGGTCTCCCTGAGGTGCAGAAATGGAAACAGGAGGAACCTCAGGTGTAGAGGGGACTGGATCCGGTGGAACACCATCATCCTCATCTTCTACAAAGATGGTCTCGGAGGGATAAGAAGAGCTCAAACATCGTGTCTAGCTCCGGCTAGCCTCATCAAAGGTCACATCACAGTCTCTATGATCCTATGCGCATCAACGCCTGCACTTATAGTTACGAGAAGAAGTCGAGTAACCTAGAAAGATACCATCGTAAGAGCGAGACTCAAACTTATCTAGGTTAATGACTTCAAGATAAAACACATGCAACCGAAAACGCGAAAATGAGACACACTAGGCTTTCGCCCATACCTCAACTCATAAGAAGTGCAATGCAAATGTGCTCTCAAAAACACGCGATTAGAAACATGGCAAGCAGTAGCTATAGCCTCAGCCCAAAACTTCCTAGGAGTATCAGACTGTCTAGCATCGTCCCGCCATCTCAACTGTGGTCCTGTTCTTCCTTTCCACTACGCCATTCTCACGAGGGGCGAGGGAGAAGAGAACTGATGCTCTAAACCGCACTCCACACAAAAACTCTCAAAGTAGGAATTCTTGAACTCCGTGCCATTATCACTGCAGATAGCTCGTAATGCACCGGGAGCTCAATAGACAACCTACTGATCAAACCCCTGAAGTGAGAAAAGGTCTCATCCTTCGAGGCCATGAAGAATACCAAAGAGTATTTAGAAAAATCATCAACGATGACAAGAACATACCACTTCCTCCCGCCGATCGTGACTCTAGCCGGACCAACAAAGGTCCATATGTAAAAGCTGTCCGGTGCATCACCATCACTACGGTGGATCGGAGGATGAGAAGTAAGAACCATCTTGCCATGTCGGCAAGGAGAGCAAACTAAGTCTTTGACCATCTTGAGTTTGGGCAAACTCCGAATGAGATCGTGGTCGCTAACTCGGTTCAAATGATCAAAACCAATGTGACCAAGTCTCTTATGCCGAAGGAGAGATCACGGACTCGAAGCAATCAAACATCAAGAGAGTCTCCGGAAGAAGCGTAAAAATCAGCACGAAAGACTCTCCCAAATCTAGAAATCCCCAAACTAACCCTCCGATGAATCAAGGATTCTACAAGCATTACTCTTGAAACTTACCTCAAAGAGTCATCGATAAGCTGAGAAACAGAGAGCAGATTGTATTGCAGCTTACTTACTAAGGCAACATCTTTAAGAATGAAATTTTTGTTAATGCAGATGGTACCTTTAGCAATGACTCTACCTGAAGATGCATCCCCAAAAGTGATTAACTCATCACCGGGGGCTCGGACTAGGGAAGAGAACTAACGAGAATCTCCGGTCATATGACGAGAACAACCGAGTCAACAATCCAAACATCGCCCTTCCCCATCCGATTTAACTCGATCAAGACACAAGAGAGAAAGATGACTCAAGATTGGGATAGAGTGAAGACTTAGGAACCTAATATCGAACCATACGACACCTCAGTACCACCACGTAAGAAGATCGACTCGAGTGTCTCTCGACGCCAACTCTCACACGATCGGGAGCAACTCGTAGATAATCTAGGAGTCAAATCGGGTTGGTACGCCGTGGTGCAAAAGCCGACCATCCCAAGAAGGTTGCCGGATCTCCTACGAAAAACACCTCACGCCACCGATATTTACCTCGATGGGAAAACGAGGAATATCAAGAGGACGGCGGAAAGGTCGACTACGAACAGCTCCGGGACTAAAACTCAAGAACTAGCATGAAAACCAAGTCACGACGCCGCCAAAAACAAAGCGACTATCTAACTCGTCTAGAAGAAAAGGTGTGTCTTAGGAGCACTCAAAGTCTAGGGATGACCCTGAATACCCCTAAGAGCAGCAACACGCTCACGCCGAGTGATCTTGGCGCGCCTGAAGCAGAAATCTACTAGGTGACCATCCTTCTTACAGAAGGTAACACCCTTCTGATCAGAAGTCCTATGGACAAACCTAGCAGATCTAAACACGGTGGTACTCACTCTGGGAGCTACCACAATCTCACCACTCTTGGAGCTACCACAATCTCACCACTCTTGGAGCCGCGCACAATGGTGGGAGGATGCGCCCGAGCGTGCTCCAAGGGATCAAATCCTAGACCTTGATTGAATCTACTAATCTTGGATTGGTCTAGAATAAGATTGAGCTTCTTCTTGCCTCCAACAAACTTCTCGAGAGTGCACATAAGATACTGGCAATCTCGGAAGAAAGAAGCACAAGAAGAACAGGGGGAAGGAGAGGAAGAAAAAGAACCAGAAAGAGAAGATCTCTCAGCACGTGCTTTTTGTTCCCTTAGCACGGCTGCCTCAATCTTGAGGGCCTCACAAGAAACGCAAGGAGCATATCTAATCCTAAAGGTTTGGTCTTTTAACGTCTTCTTAAGCTCGACATGGATTTGATCCACATCATCCTTAACCCCAACACACAGCAAGCAACCAGTTTGTGACTTGACTAGTAAATCCTTAGCAAGTTGATCACACTTGACATTCAAAGCATCATTGTCAAGTTTTAGTTGCTTACAGCCCTCACATGAGCTGACTGGGTCCTTATAAGCATGCAATTCAAGTTCATCATTTCTAGCAGAAAGCTTTCTAAGGTGTTCGCTCATGGCATCAACTTCGGCAAGCAATTTAGGGCAATTAGCACATGATGGAGTGGAGTGAGCATGAAGAAAACTAGCCTCAACAGGAATAGCATCAATAGAACTAGTGCTAGCATTCTTCAACCTAAGACCATCAAGTTCAGCAAGTACACTATCATGTATGGTCCTTAGGTTCTCCCACTCCACAAGAATAGCATCACTCAAAGAGCAATCATCAGTGACTCGGGAGGGAGAAGATCTAAGTGAAGCTAACTCCCGAGTCAAGGTACCTACTTCCTTCTCAAGCTCTGCACTCTAGCTCTAGCTCTAGCATGAAATTTTCCTAATTTGCGTAAATCTTCGCTGAGCTGGTCATAGGAGGGTACCTCGTCGAGAGTCAGAGAGCTCTGAGTCGCCGATGTCGTTGGTGTCGGCCATGAAGCACATGCCGAGAAGTCGCCGCCGCCCTTCTTCTCTTGCAGATCATCCTCGCCTCGTCGCTTCATGTCTCCGTGTCGGAGAGGTTGATGTCGCAAGCGCGGCGAGGCGCGTGGAAGAGCTTCTTGTTCTTGGAGAAGTTGCGGTACTTCTTCCGTGCGCCGGTTCACGAACCGGAGGCTTTTGTTGCGGTTCTTGTCGGTGTAGTCATTCTTGCCCGAACCGCGAACGCCATTCTTGCCCTTCTCCGGCTTGGGATAGTTCGCCCAATGTGGTTGGGGCCACCACACTCAAGCGGTGATCATGCCACCTCTCTTCCTCTCTCTCACCCTCTTGTATGCATGAGAAAACTTGCGAGCGAGAATAGTAAGCTCATTTTCTCGAAATTTTTCCAGCTTGGTCATCGCTAGCTCGCAAAGGGCGGAAAGAGAGAAACCAATAGAAGGATCAGAAGAAGAAGATCCAATGGGATCGGTGACCAAAGTCATCGACTGAGATTTCGTCTTCCGAGAGACGACATCGATCTCATGAGTCTTGAGGCGGGAATAAAGCCCGTCAAGAGTCAGAGTCGATAAGTCGGTGGTGTCCTTGATGGTGGTCACCTTCATCTCCCAAACCCAAGGTCGAGTGCGGTCAAGAAATGCCGAGCATTGTTCGAGTCGTGGTATATGCAACCAACCGCCGGAGGTCGCCAAAATCTTTGTAAACCGACCAAAACACTCGTCGAGTCTCTCACCCGCGCGTTGATCAAACTTGTTGTACTCGCGCTTGAACTGGTCCTGCCTCACAGTCTTGATTTGAGTAGAGCCCTCATGCTAAGCATCGAGGGTTACCCAAATCTCGTGAGCGGAGTGAAGGTAAGAAATCCTATCATACTCACCGTGGCTAAGACCCTGTATGAGAATGTTTCTTGCCTTAGCATTCGCCTCAACGTCAACCATATTGATGGCCGTGACATTTTCATCAGCAGGAACCTCATACGGGAGTTTCACCTTCTGCCATATCAGGTAGCCCTGGGCAGTGATGTATGACTCAATTTGGGACTTCCAAAAAGGAAAATCAACTCCATTAAAGATGGGAGGCTTGGTGGAATATTTGTCCGTCGCCATGGTTCTTGAGACCGGTCAAGATCTAGAAAGAGCAGAACCGGCTCTGATACCAATTGAAGGACCGAGATGGCGAACAGAGGGGGGTGAATGGTCACAAATAAAAATTCCCCCAAAATACTCCAACAAAAACCTCGACAAGATCGCTCAAAGGAAATTTTGAAAAACCCGAAAAACTAGACAATTATGTGTACCCTAAGCTTGCATGGATAAGTACCATAAAATATGCGGGGATTTTTGAGTCACAATCCTGGTTGTCTAGTGTCCAAGATAAAGAGGAATCAATTCAAACTCTTGCTTTTAGAAAGGACATCAATTCAAATCACAAAAGTCACTTTCAGAAAAGCAAAAGCAGAATTTCCAGAACTTCTCCTCAATTTGCACAGGAGGTTGGTGGGTTTCTGCAGTTCACAAAATTCTGAGAATTTTTCTCCCTATGAGCAACAGAGTCGTGAAGAACTCCACCAAATTCCTCCTCAAAAAGCCTTACATAAAAAACAGGAAAAATCTAAGAACTCAGTATACACAAGAACTTCGAGCAGAAAGTTTGGGGCTCGGTTTTCACCTCATGGCACCCAAACGGTGCAACAAGTGAACTCTAAAATTTTTTTACAGGTGTATACCAGAGTCCCGCACCCCCTCCAATAAGAATAACTCAAAAAGGATTTTTCTATACTTTTACAAAAATCAAACACTGACTGCTGCGCGAAGAACAAGTACTGAACAAAGTTGGAACTTGAAAGAAAAGATGTTCTATACTCAATCCAAGAGTGCAAAAGAGATGTAAAACCATATGAACACACTCAAAACATCCAAGATCAGCAGCATTTAGAAGGAGGGGTGGCAAATCCAAATTACTTGAAAGTAAATTATGGAATGTAATTATGGAAAGTAAATGCTGAATTTAAATTGCGTAAAGTAAAGACATAATGTAAATGCGCAAAATAAATTCAGAGGTGGATGGATAAAACTTTCATTTCTCGAAGGGGAGGTTACAAAGCCTCATATTCATGTGGGCAAAGCTCAAATGAGCATCAAAAAACTCAACACCTTCAAGGGAAGGAGGCTACCCCTCCACCCCTATTTTTACTACACTTGGGCCACCTACCACCCTTGGATGAGTCCCTCAACCCTAGAGCACTCATCTAAGGGCTAGGATTAACCCACACACACAGCCATGCAAGGGCTAACCCAAAACCCACACACATACCGGGTTTTCTTGCACGGTTTTCAAAGCATACTACCTAGACCCGCTAACCTATCAACTAGACCTCAATCCGACGGCCCTCATTGATCCACACGGCATCTAGCTAGCATCAACTCCTTTCCTTGTCTTCTTGACTTGCCCGGACTCCGTCTCCGATCATCCGACGATCTCCTAACCGTCTGGACCTCCGACGCTCCTCGCCTAGTCCCGGCCATCCTTCGTCTCACCATGACCTACCACCGTCGCCCTGCAACCATCAAAGACAAGGAAACTCCTCACATAGCAATGCCCACAAAGATGTGCAATAAACCATCCAACTCATCACTACCGCGTCCATATGACCGGTACTGCCACTCCTGGCATAGACAACTCAAATTGCTTCATTTTGAAAATCAATCCAAATAAAACTCAAACTTTAGCACACCTTGCTCAAATAAAGTCAAATACTCATCACAAACATGGATGGACCTCCACATGGTCCTTCAACATACCACAGGTATCCTGGGGTTCGGTGGTTCTTACTGCCACGTACCACGCCCTTTGCGACGCGTGCGTGAAGAAAAGGAAGTCCGCCAATCTCGCTAGGATGCCTCTTCTTCTTTTGCTCTGGTCGTTCGAGCGCTTCCCTGTGGGTCGACCCTTTGTCAAGCCTTGACACTGCACCATCGACATGTAAGGTGGTGATGCGATCGACCGTCCAAAGATGGGCTCCCTTTGGACTAGGCGACGCGTACGTCCTTGTGAGTATTTATACAGTTCTAATTGCAATCGCATTTGATTACCGACTATTTTTGTACTGCAGCCACAGTGGGCTGGACTGTAGGTACGTTCGGCGTACCACTCCTTCACGGAGGTGTTTGACCACCTGAGTCCGGAGCAGGTGATCTAGGACCCCTACAACGACCGTTGTGTAGTAGAGAGCCATGGCAGGGGGGTCTCGGCACTGTGCTACAGAGACCAGGCTTACTGGCTTACCAGGAGGAAACTCATCTTCGCTGTCGTCGTGGAGGACTACGAGCCGCAGCGAGTCATGAGGCAGTTTGGACTTCGCCAGCTGGTCCCAATTCCTTAAGGGGATCGTGTGCCAGAGAGAGTGCACTCGTGAGTTATTCGCCCACTACAATTATAATAAATGCTTATGTTATATTTGTAATAATGTGAATTTCTCTTCAGGTTTGCCACCCAGGGACCTCAGAAGACCATGACGACCTTGGCTCGGAGGATGGAGTTGTGGCTCAACCAGTGGGATGGGGCACCAGAGGATGTTGTTGACGAGGACACGCCATACGACTACTCCTCCTACCAGTAGTACCTAGCCTGGTACGTGCCACGGACGCGTACTCGTCTCATACTTGTGGAGGAGCCACCCACCCACACGTACGCTCCGAGCGTGGCGGACTTGTACCCGGGCCAGGCAGGAGCAGCCATGCACGTGATGGTAAGTCTTACTTAATAAGTTATATCATCTATTCGTTACGCTATGTCGTTGTTTTTATGATTTGTTCGTGCGTGGCAGGTGAACCACGCCACGGACTTACACCAGCGTGGCCACATCATTTTGTGTACGCTACGGGACGGAGTCGCTGTCGCACTGGACGAGATGACAGAAGCATGGAGACGTGTGGTGGCCGGGACTCGACGGATCGTGGAGCTCTGTTCTTGTCAGCAGGTGGACGCGAATGACCGTGGTATCTCATCCAGGCCGCCACGCGTGCCTTCTTACCACACACCCGCATATCTTGTGTGATGAAAACTAAGAATTTGTCATACGGGCAACAAAAAGATTGGTGTGTACCAAACATTGCGCAATTTCTAGAAAGACAATACAACTTATTTTGTGGTATTACACCACCACAAAATCATTCCCTTCACATGACACAATTCGTTGCACTTACATTTTCCCATTAACTATAACAGAAAGTATTATAGATTAAATCTATTTTGTAAAAGAAGAGTAGATATAAGTGCAAGGTGGAATTTTTCTTATTGGAGATATAAAGTACGTATAAGGCTACAAGCAACAAAGAATTATCTTTGAAACCATGTATCGACTTTTATCTCGGTCTGGTGTAACGTTTTTCATGTAGCTATATCTAATTTTCCAAAGAGCAAATCCTCGGAAAGACGATCACAAACTCCAGCTGAATAGATACATCATGCATGTAAGAAGAAACTGCTAATGATCCATATAATTTTAGATATACAGCTCTAGCTCATTAGCTTAGCTTGTAAAAGTTATGCAATGGTTGATCGAGGACATGAAGACTTATTTATGGAGAACAGACTATTTTCTGGACCTGCCTAGCCCTTGGACACAACATTTCGATTCAACCAAGACGATTAGAAGCGAGCTGTTCCAACCTTTCTGAGCATCTGGGGAACATGGCTCTCGGGCAGACATGATCACCGTAACCGGAAGAGGGCAGTCCGTCAACGTTAACCGTCGATTTCGCCTCAGTCCTGCCAGTCTGCTGCCCATCATTTCCGGCCAACATCCTCGGTAGAGCAGCAGCAGAAGTAATCATCAAAAGGATGCAAACAAGAACTGGAACTGCCTTCATACTTCAGAAGTAGTATCTGCGTGCAAGGCAAATGAAAATGAGAAATTAAGATGTAAACAACGAATATTTGAAGATAGGTAATGACTTCTGATTCATGGAGCAAGTATTACTGATCGGATCTGAAGTATCTTGTTAGCCTTGAATTTACTCTATATTGGATATTTTGGTATGTGATGGATTGCCGGGGATATTTATAGGGGGTTACCTTACAGTACTATTAAATATCTTGGCCAGTTGCCTGCACGATGTGTTTACCTTCGTGTCATGGAGTTACCACTTGTAAGATCATGATCGACATTACGAAGTGGTAGCAAGAATTTTCCAGCTCGATGGATTGCAGAAATGACAGATGATGGGCTGATGGAATATCGTTTTATCTACATTTGGCGACCTAAATAGCAAATTGTAGTTAGAGTACTGTGCCTGTGCAAGGTGATGGCAAGGAGCAATAACTCAGCAAATTATTGCGGTTTGTAGCTGCACGTTTTTCTGGAAATTTATTTCAGTATCATTGATCTAATTTTTGTTAAAAAAAATAACCAAATCGATTAGCAGGTAATGGTGAAGCAAGGCACAGCGACCGGTGTGCTACACGAATTAGCGGGGTTCATGTATATTTGTCCAACCACGGTATAATGTTCTGCATAGTACAGAGAATATATGGCACTGAGAAAATCATAAGATATAGATTTTCTTGTAGCCTTATTTTATTTTGTCTGCCATCCCATGGCTCGTTTAATGAAATGACACCTAATGTAAAGATCACATTATGACATTATGAGTCCCATTAATCACATAATACGTTGCTTTATGGTGGATTTCCGTGGATTTGATACCATGATTCCGGAATATGTATAACTCGAATGCACTATTCCATATACAGAACACAATATTTCTTACTAACGGAATAGGGATTAGCGGAACTGTGTAACATCCCAAAAAATCAAGTCAAGATGAAAATGAAATTACAAATTTCAATAAATTTAATACTGCATTTAATAGATTTCTTGGATTTTTCTTATTCTTTTTTATTTTCGTTCTCAAACAAAAGTCATTTCTATTGAAACGGTAACAAGGTAAAAGTAAAAAAAGATAAAAACAAAATATCAGTAAAAATCTGCAAAAATTAAAATAAAATAATAGAAATCTCCCGAACCCTTATCATGCTGGCAAAGGTCATATGAACACATTAATTAAAGAAAAGATGTGAAGATTTAATGGGATTTGACTGAAAATAGTGTAGTGTCAGATTTTTGTAACAATCTAAAGAGTTTATCTCAGGTTGAAATTTTTACCACACGTTCCTCCGTGGTATCTTTATCTCTATTAAAATTATCAAAAATTAAAACCCAAAGTCAGAACCTTTTAAAATTTAAAAACAGAAAACAATAAAATCTAGAATCATCAATGTCAGAATTTTTAGACAATAAATATACAAGTTAGAAATCTGAAATTTTTACAGAAGGTAACTTGGATCATGGAAAACCTTCAAAAAATTTACAAAAATTAATGGCCATATTTATATCTTCAAATAAATGAAAAACAGAATAGATTAAATTGAACAGCATAGATAGTCAGAATTGTTAAAAATTTTCTACAAACATTATCTACTGAAATTTTTCTACAAACAGAATAGATTAAATTGAACAGCACAGATCGTCAGAATTGTCAAAAAAAATTTCTACAAACATTATCTACTGAAATATTTCTACAAAAATAATAGATTAGATTGAACATCACATATTGTCAGAATTTTTACTGGATAACAAACATTATCTAAGCATAATACTAAAAAATTTTCAGAAAAATTGTGACATGATTTGACAGGCCAATTAAATGAATCAATCCTATCCTGTCCTGAGATCTGCCTAAGTCGGTTTAGCCTTGGCTCACTGTCCAGTGGGGCCACCTATTGCAGCTGACTCCATCTAGCAGCCCCTGTGGTCTCCTTCCTCTGCAGCCAAATGCCTTTGCTTCTTCTCTCTGCCCGAACGCTGCCGCAGCAAGAGAATTCAGCCCAAATCGCTGCCACGGCGGGAACTCGACAGCACCTTGGCCTAGTTTCTTCTCCAGCCAACTGAAGCCCTGCCCTCGCCCATTCTTTGCCCTGGCAAGCAATCGGAGCCCAAAACTCTACCACGGCAAGCTTGTCAAACCAAATCCCTGCCTAGGCAAGAAGGGTATCCTCGCCAGCACCTTCACGCTTGACTCTGGCGTCCAGATGGCCGAAGGTTCTTGAGTTAAACTTGCGCCATGTGAATGCCGCCCATCCTTGCGGCGCTGACTTGATCACTGCCAGCTCTGACGCGTGCGTTTCCCAGCACGTTATATATCTGCTTTAGCAGCACTGTGCCTTATCCTGTCAGCCGAGGTCTCCAGCTCCACCCACCATTGCCCACTTCAGTTCACACCTCTGGCGCACCTCCTTAGTTAAGCTATAAAACCATCCGAGGCAATCCTGAGCTTCTCCACATCACCTCCATACCCCTCTTCCTCCCTCTGCCCAACTATTGTCTCTTCTCTGCCACCATTGTCGCAGAAAAGCAAAGAAAAGTGAGGAAAAAAATTGAAGTTTTTCAGTGAGCTATTTTGCAATTCATCGGTCTGGTAGCCTCTTAAGCTATCCCTAAGACCATTCCTATGCTTGGTTTCAGCTCAGTTCATCCACAACACCGCCGCCACCCACCCTTCTTCTCCATCTCCGGCCCTAGGTGGTAGCGCGTCTCGGCTAGCCTCTGTCCATGTGAGCAGGTAAAATGGAACCACCAAGTCTCACTGGTGCTTTCTCATCCGTTTTCCGAAGATAGTCTAGAATCACCTTGAAGCCTTCGGCCATGGCTGCCATTGCCGGCCCTCGATGGCGCACCTTTTCCTACCACCACCGATCTCAATCAAACCCACCAGGAGATGCATTTGACCTCCTGAAGCTAGCCATGCCATCCGTTGAGCACCCCTGCGGCCGTAGCTACCTCGCCGGCGAGCCCTAGCCCTTCACCTGTTTTGAGTGACTGCACAGTGGAGCCCAAAGCTCAAGTCAGTGAATACGCCTTTCAATTGAGAACACGTCTTTTCTAATTTCCAGTCATTTTCCAAACTAGAACACCTTCATTAGTTTATAACTTATGCATTTTAGCTCCAATTTTTGTGAAATAAATTTATAAATAAATATAAAATCATATATTTAGATAATATGCAAAAATATTTAATTTTATCCAAGTTTGAGTTAATTGAAATCAAATTTAAGTAAAACCCTAAAATGGTCTTTATACAAAAAGTTGTGCACCATAAACTATAAAATAATAAAATAATTTCCATATGCTCCTCAGACCCTAAGAAACCCATTTGTGCAAAATATTTAATTTTCAAACTTTTTTTAACTTATTTTGAATTTGAAATTCAAACAAACCCTAATATGGTACTATTACAATTATACAAATGTAACATCCAGTAAAATTCAAAAATATAAAAATAAAATTTTTAAATTTAAAAATGGAATTGAATAAAAATTTCAATTGGGATTGAGATTTTTATTTTAAATAATATCTTTACCTCTCTTCTTGCATTTTAATCTTAAAGAAAAAGAATATTTCCTTCACTAAAACTATTTCTTTCAAAACAAACAAAATATGAAAATAAGTTTGCAATGTAATATTTAATTTGTATTTTAATTTCCTGAGTTTCTGAATTATTGATTTACTTGAGTTTTTGTTTAAAAAGAAAAGTCTCATAAATTGAAATGGTAAAATGGTGAAAGTAAAAAGATAAAAATAAAAAATCAATAAAATATGTAAAAATATCAGATAAATCTCATATCTATCTAGAATCATGATTATACAACTTGCACTGATCTGGAATAATTAAATAAAGTAAAAAGACAAAAATGACCCTATGTAGATACTCTGAACCGACATTGCAAGATTTTTCCAGAATTCTGTCGACCTTAACCAGAGTTAAAACTTTCACCATGCTGACAGGCTTATCTTATCTATGTCTGGTAAACATACCAAGAGTTTATCCCATCATTTAGTATTTTTAGAAATTCAAAAACAGACTATTAGAAAAGCTGGAAATTACAATGTATGAATTAATAAAATTAAAATATATAATATGAAAATATTAAAATTTTATTTAATGTCAATAATTCCATTATAGATCTGTATAAAAAGTTTCATAAAATAATAAACTGATTTTGATATTAAATTAAATAAAATTCAGAATCAACAGAAAGTGACAACTAGGAATTGTCAGATTTTAATAAATATTGTTATAAATAATGTTTATCTAAAATTTTTACTGGACTCTAATCCTTATCTTTCCGACCTATACAAAAATTTTAGTAAAAATCTGAGCCGATCTGATCCTCTAACTAAGGAGTCAAACTCGGATCCGCCCGTAAACGCTTTTGAGTTGAACCCATTTTCTCACTTCCATGTGGGACCGGCCGCTTGAGTGGCTCTCTCACGACATCCTCCTGCAGCGCTACCCCACTCGTCGGCTTCTCTCGAGGCTTCTCCTTTCTTCCCGATCTCTCTACTCTCTCTCTCTCTCTCTCTCTCTCTCTCGCGCGCACAGCTCGGCCAGCCACGCCGCCTTCCTCTCTTGTCGCTTCCTGTAAGGACCCGAATCCACTGATTCGAACCCACTATGTTTACCGTACTATTCCCAGGATCAACGCTAGTGCACACAGCTTAACATTGGTACATATCACATCATACTCAACGATAATAGAATAATAGTTCATTCATTGATATAACTAAAGGTATGATCTTATGACCAACTTACATTATTAAGCCACGCAGGGCAAGACTGAAAATATAAACTAATAATTAAGCAGCGGAAAATAGAAAACGTAGATAGCTCATCAGTTCACCACAAGCAACCGACAAGGCTCGGACCCTAATGACTCGTGTCTTCCTGGACTTCATCTTCCAACACAGGTGTAGATTCCTCAACTGTTGATTATTGTTGTTTGGCAAGGGTGAGTACTTAAAGCACTCAACAAGTTGTGCATGTAATGCAATTCTATGTATCTATATGTAAGGCTTATTCCAATGGATAGGCTATCATGGCTATTTTGCAATAAGCGAGATTTTATGAACAAATACAAGAAATAGATTGTAAAGAATGTAAAACAAATAACAATAGTAAATAAATTCAGATTTCTCAAGTAAACCAAGTTTCCAATCCTAAGTCAAATTTCATCTTCCATATGGCATTCCGCCATCCCAACCATGTTGTCCAATTAATTAAGCTAACCCTTAACTGTAATTCCCGAGCATTGCTCAATACCGCGAGCACGGCTATCCGAATAGTTTCACACTCTACAGAGGTTATGCACTTTACCCACGCGATACAACCAAACACCACCAAGGCGAGTGATTATAACAAAGCCTTTACAGTGCTCTGGCTTAACCCGATACTATCCGCTAAGGTTTCAACACTGGTGGGACTGGTTACCACATCTAGGGCCCCCTCTTGCGCCATGTGAATTAAACCATAACTCGGGAACTCACACCGACCACGATAGTACCAAAATTAAGACATTGCAATTTACTCAGCTAGGCTGGCCCATACCAGACATGTGGTTGCATGATTGATCAGGTCAAAGGCTTGCAAGGTTAAGTCCTTAGTGTGATCAAGGCAAGACATCCACATACCTCTCGCCCATCGGGCCCACCTTGGCCTCCTCGCCTTGCCACTTGCCCCAATCTAAATTATCATCACCCGGTTGATTACCAAGCACCACGTGCCATCAACAATTCAACATCGTTGCGTGACATGACTCGTCACAACAACTCAATCTCATCGTGTGATCCCACATGACACACAAGTTCATAATATCGTTCCATATTCCATTAACCAAAATTAATTATCAATGATTCTGATACATGTGATGATGTGGCACGACTAAGCAACTAATACGGTCTAAACCTCCAATGTTGATCATAATTACTAATCAACTACATTAAACCAATCTAGGGTGACAATGGATCATGGCAAACAAATGACAAGGTAGGGTGTAGATCAAATTGGTATAATAGCTAAGTCCCAATTTAATTTGAAACAATTGTACACTTGAAATAATATGCAATAGGGTAAAACAAAAATAGCAATTTTATAAACATGGGTTCAACATGATCAAAGCACAACTTGCCTTGGAATAGGTCCTGATCTGGTTCTGGAACTTCCTCTTGAGTTGCTTGATCTTCCTCCGAAGCGTCGCACAATTCAACGTCTACGCGTATCGAAGGAGAAAAGAAAATAAATACCAAAACAGAGAGCAATTGAACTCCAAAAATCAAATAAAATTCACCATTAAATAGATCTCAATTTTACAAATTTTTAGAAATTTGAATCACTCAAATCCGAGTTAAATTGCAAAACATATAGCCTTTTGAAGTTTGAAATAAATACTGAAATCAGAAAATCAGAAATTCGAAATTAACAGATTTATTTTTATTCTGGAAACCGATTTATGACGCAAGCATGACGTCCTGCTGACGTCAGCCCTGGCGCCAGCCAATCAGCGCCGCCACGTAGCCGGTGCATAGACCGGTCCACGGCTCCTCGGGTTCACGGTGCACCCGGTCCATGGCGCCGATCTCTGCGCCGACACATGTCGGCTCGATTGGTCCACACGCGCGCGAAACCCACCGCACGATTGCATCCAACGGCCGCCGTTCTCCACCTACGTGGCTAAATCGACCGCCAAATTCGATCTAACGGCTAAGGCTTACCCGAGGAGTTCATCGCTTACGCAGCCGACGTGGCACGATCCTCGCCCTTCGCCAAGATCCAATGATCACAAGCTTACCCGAAGCAAATGGCGCGCGACGGAGAAGACCACCAAGGCGAGGAAGAAGACCGAGATGGCGGCGTTCCGCCGCAGCCCGACGGGAAGACGAGCGAGTCGACGCGCACACCTCGACGAAGTTCGGATCTTGAACCAAAACGCCAAACCCGACGATCCGGGCGCGACTTGAGCAAAAACCGCGGCGGTCCCACGCTTCAACTCCGCGAGCTTGCGATCAGTGTTCTACGATCGCTCGCGAAATCTCTCCGACCAAAAGACGCGGCGTTTGACTACGAACCTCGGGGTGCTACCCCCCTATTTAAAGCCTCGGCGTCCGAGCTCTACACGGTGAGGAAGTCCAACGGCGGAACGGCGGCGGACTCCGAGTCCGGAACGAAGATGACAACCCACAGCGCTACGCGTGTCCCGATCCGACGGCCAGGACACGAAGTCCCACGTGGCTTCTTCTGGAACGCCCGATCATGATCGAACGGCCAAGAATTAGGGTTTCTGGAAGGTGGCTCTCGCGGGCCGACTTGGGCTGACGAAGGCTTCACGCAAGACGTTGTTCGCTCGGCCCAACATCATTCACAAGGTTTTTAAAAGATTTCTCATTTAAAATAATTCTGAAATTCGTTTTATTTATTTTAAAGGATAAAACGTTAGGAAAATCCAAGAAAAATCTCAAAAATACTTTGAGACATTCTGGACTCAAATAAAATATTTTTGGCAAAACTTTCTTTGGACTTTGCACAGATTTAAATAGATTTGAATAAAAGGCAATAAACTTGAAATAAGAATTAATTCAAATAAATCCAGAAAATCCAAATAAATTCCGAAAATCATAAATGCTCTTTTAAGCAATAAAATAATATTTAAGCAAAATTTTGGGATGTTACAAACCTCCCCTTAATGTAATCTCAACCCGAGATTCGTGGCTAATTAGAGAATAGGTTCGAATTCGACTTCAAATCTTCTTCTCGCTCCCAAGTGGCTTCACTTTGAATGATTGCTCCATCGAACTCGCAAAGCGAATAGACTTGTTTCGGTCTTGCGCTCCATAACATCCAAAATTTCATTGGTTGCTCTTTGTAAGTCAAATCTTCTTGCACTCTATTGCATCTAACGGGTTTGCTCGCTGGCACTCTGAGACACTTCTTAAGCCGCGACACATGGAATACATCATGCACTCGCCAAGGACCGAGGCAATTCTAATCGATAAGCTACCTCTCCTCGATGGCTCGTAATCTTGAACGGACTAATATATCTTGGCGCAAGCTTCCTTTAACGTGAAATCTTTTAACTCCCTTAAGAGGGTAACCTCGAGATACACATGATCTTCGGTTCAAACTCAAATCTCGACGACGGTTGTCTCGCGTAGCTTTTACGTCTTGGTGTGCTATCTTCAACCTCTCTCTGATCATTGCGACTTGACTTTCGGCTTCCTCAAGAATGTCTCGCCCGAAAACCAAACGTTCTCCTGTTTCGTTCCAATTCAATGGAGTACGACAAGCACGTCCATACAACGCCTCAAACGGTGACATCTGCAGGCTAGCTTGATAACTATTATTGTAACTAAATTCCGCATATGGCAAACACTTATCCCATGTCACAAGATAAGCTAAAGCACAAGCTCTCAACATATCCTCTAAAATCTGATTTACTCTTTCATCGACCATCCATCTGCGGGTGATATGTCAGACTAAAATTCAGACGAGTTCCCATGGCTTCGTGCAACTTATTCCGTAATCTTGAGGTAAATTGGGTACCTCTCATCGACACAATCTTCTTGGGCACTCCATGCAAACATACAATCTTTGACATGTAAAACTCGCTAAACGATCTCCGAGTAAGTGGTCTTTATCGATAAAATGGGCGACCTTGGTTAGACGATCCACAATTACCCAAATGGAATCGTAACCTCTCGAGTTTTAGGTAAACCGTGATAAAGTCCATTCCGATTTCCTCCCACTTCCATTCCGAATTTTCAACTACCGCAACAAACCAATGGGTCTTTGATGCATAGCTTTTACCCTCGACATACGTCGCATAAAGCAACATGCTCACCACTTCACGCTTCATGTTAGGCCACCAAAATCTCTCTTTCAAATCTTGGTACATCTTGGCACTTCTGGATGAATCGAGTACTTAGAATCATGAGCCTCCTCAAGAATCAATTGCTTTAGTTCCTTTTATCCAAGCACACAAATTCGCCTTTGAAGAACATGGTTCCTTGCTCGTCAGAGTGAAATCTACACTAAGCCTTCTTCCTTTTAACCTTGATCTTAGAAATTTTATCGTCATCCTTCGGCCTTCTAACTCGATCTTCTAGCGTTGGCTTTACTTCAAGTGCAGCTACCATGCCTTGCGGAATGACTTCCAACCTTAGTTTCTGAAATTCCTTGCATAATTCTGGTTGATCCTCCATTGTCAATGTTTTTGCGCTATGGCTCTTTCGACTCAAAGCATCTGCTACCACATTGGCTTTTCCGGGATGATAATGGATTCCCACATTATAATCCTTAATTAGCTCAAGCCATCTTCGCTGTCTCATATTCAGATCCGCTTGAGTGAATATGTATTTCGTGCTCTTATGATCCGTGATATACCTCACATCTATTTCCTATGAGATAATGACGCCATATCTTTAAAGCATGCACTACTGGCAGCCTAATTCCAAATCATGCGTTGGGTAATTCACTTCATGCGGTCTTAAGCGTCTCGACGCATAAGCAAGAACTTTGCCTTCTCGCATTAACACGCACCCTAAGCCTTGCTTTGAAGCATCGCAATAGATATCAAATCCATTCTGCACATCTGGCAACACTAATACGGGGGCTGTTGTTAAACGCTTCTTTAATTCCATGAAACTTGTCTCGCACTCTGGCGTCCATGCAAACTTCTTTTCTTTCTTCAACAACTGCGTAAGAGGTTTAGCAATTGTCGAGAATCCTTCTATGAACCGACGGTAATATCCCGCCATTCCCAGAAAACTACGGATCTGGGTAACAGACTTCGGTTGCTCCCAATGCAACACTGCGTCCACTTTGCTTGGGTCAACTTCTACTCCTTTGTAGTCATTACATGACCAAGAAATTCTACTTTCTCCTTCCAAAATTCACACTTGCTAAACTTAGCATACAGCTGATGCTCTCGCGACCTCTTTAAAACCATTCTGAGATGTTCGCATGCTCTTCCTCCGTCTTCGAGTAAACCAAGATATCGTCTATGAAGACTACAACAAACTTATCCAAATATTCCATGAAAACCTTATTCATCATGTTCATAAAATATGCCGGGGCATTAGTCAATCCAAATGACATGACTGTGAACTCATAATGTCCATATCGCGAGAAAACGCAGTCTTAGGCACATCCTCCGCTCGGATCTTCAACTGATGGTATCCCGAACGAAGATCTATCTTGGAGAAAACTCAGCTCCTCTTAATTGATCAAATAAGTCATCGAACACGGGCAACGGATACTTATTCTTGATCGTTACTTCATTCGAGGCACGATAATCGATGCACATTCTAAGACTTCGTCCTTTTACGAACAAACAAAACCGAGCTCCCACGGTGATGAACTTGGTCTAATGAAGCCTTTCTCTTGCAGTTCCTCAATCTGCTTCTTCATTTCCACTAACTCGTCGGTAGGCATCCGATATGGTCTTTTTGATATCGGTGCTGTACCTGGTGCTAACTCGATCACGAACTCGATATCACGGTCCGGTGGCAATCCTCGCAAATCTTCCGAAACACATCCGGTATTCCTGCATCGCACATCTTCCATGCTGATGGCTTTCACGCTGTTGACCATTAACTGCCCATCTCGAACTGCGGTCGCTTGAAACTCTACTTTCTTGCCACTAGGGCCTTCCAAAGTCACGGTCCGTCGACCACAATCCAAAACGGCCTTATGCTTAGACAGCCAATCCATTCCAAGGATGACGTCTAGGGATTGCGCATCTATCAAGATAAGATTCGCTAGGAATTCTATCCCATCCATAAGCAACTTAGCTCCCAAACACCCAAGGCTAGATCTAAGTTCAGATCCTAGGGCTTGGACTAAGAGCACACACTTAAGATTCACCACTTTAAATCCATTCTTGGTTGCAAAACTTTGAGAAACAAACGAATGCGAAGCCCGTAATCAAACAAATCAGAAAGGTGTAATCGAGTTGACCGTAAACTTACCCAAGACGACGCCCGTAGCTTCTCGAGCTCCATCTGCGGTGATGTGGTTGATCCTTCCACGCACCGTTGATTGCGGGTTGCTCCAGCTTGACCTGGCGCACGATTTCCTCCTGAGGTTGGTGCCTTGGCCGGTGTTGTTCCCAAGTTGAAACGAACTGGCGTGATGCCTCCCTTCTGTGGACACCTATTGGAAAAGTGCCCTGGCTCGTTGCGGTATAGCATCTTTTCACGGCAGATCGCTGATTCCTCTGGCGCATTGTTGCCCCTGCGGTCGGGTCTCAAAATTCGATTGGGGGGCGAGGTACAGGGTTGATGTCCTGTTCACGGTGGTGGTTGGAATCTAGCAAATTGTTGTGGTGACATCCTCAAACGTAGATGGTTTGGACGCCCACCCCGATTAGTCATTAAGCGCTTACGGTTCTCACCCGACTCTTTGCGCTTATCCTCTAGGATCAAAGCCTTATTCACTAGCTCACGAAAACTGAAAATTGTGGGTGATTAGTCCCACTGCGAGCCTCAATTCGATCTCTTCATGAAACGAGATCGCTTAGCTTTATCTGTCGCTACGCCTTGAGGGCATAGCGAGCTAATCGAGTAAACTTGTTCAGTACTCGCTTTGGTTGGCCTCCTTGTTTCAAAGCCCGAACTCTTCCTTCTTAAGGTCCATCATTCCCTCCGGATATGGTAATCGCGAAAAGCATTAGTAAACTCTTCCCAAGTGATCTCTTGTGGGGCTCCATGAGCGCACAAGAATTCTCCCACCATTCTCGCGGTTCCTTCCAATTGATGAGAGGCGTAGAGCACCTTCTCATTGCCTTCACATTGCGTGATATGCAGCTTCTTCTCAATAGTTCTAAGCCAGTCATCGGCTTCCAAAGGGTTCACATTTCCTGAAAAAGTTGGTGGCCTAGTCCTCATAAAATCTGATAGCTTGGAGTGAGGTCGGGGTCCACCATGGTTGTTCTGCGCTACAGGGTTGTTATTGTTGGCTGCTGCGTTGGCCATCTGTTGCATTTGCTGCATCATGGTCTGCATCAGTTGAGTCTGCGCTACGAGAAACGCTCCCAGATTCTGCATGTCCACTGGCGGTGGTTGAGGGCTGCCTCCATCATTGGGGTTGTCATTCTGGCGCAGTCCACTTCCTGAAGCACCGTTGTTTCCTCGAGTATTCACCAACTGATGATTGCCTCTTGGGTCAGGAAAGGTAGATGTAGCATAGATAAGAAGTAAGAATTTCTAAAGCGGGGAGATAGGTTATACCCAACTGAAATAATTCTTTATTATTCTTGGTATGGCTGCTTATTTAAGCCTACAAGCTTTGCAACACATATCGCACACTCAAGATTACAAAGAAGCAAACTAACATGAAACCTTAACGCCAACTAAAAGGTAATGACTAACTTAAAGACGCGACTCACACTCGAGTCTCAACACACAGACCAAGGTCGACACTCACTCGTCCAGCCACCCTGGCTAAGGCTGATCCAGCGCATACACCGGCGGGTGAGCTGGCATAGGAGCGAACTTATCCCGATGACCTACTCACGGGTCCTCTGCAATCACGGGTCCTGACTCCTCCTGGCTCCCACTCTCGCCTCGAGATCCTCCTGACTCCTCTGCTGGCTCTGAACTCCTCGAGTCACGCGCCCAACTCGCCCTCGACCGCCTCCGTGGCCTCTCCCACCGGTGATCATCCCGATAGGCTGAAGCACGGTCACCTCAAGCTCCGCTCGCTACTCGAGTGCCTCGTATACGCCTCGGCTCCGAGTAGTCTCTCTCATATGATCCTCCCGGGCAAGGGTGAACTCCGCAAGGTGTACCGCGATGGCACACTCGCTCTCCACGATCCGTCGGCGTCGCATGCTTGAACGTCTGGGTGAAGGCGAACATCGAGTCGTGAAGCTCGCCGACGAGTCGCGCAGACTCGGCGAAGAGCAAGTCGAGCGACCTCGAATTGCAACCTCGCACGAGAATCTTCCGAAGAGATGTTGATTGGCCTGCTAGCTTCCTCGTTCTCCAGAGTGTAAATAATCAGCTTGCAAATAAATCCCCGGTGTACACCATTAATCGACCACCGCCTCCTCGGTAAAGCGGACGATAAAAGCCCCAAGCGTCAAGTACTTCCACAGCTCCATTGCGTAGCCACCAGCTGACTCCTCGAAGGTCGGAACAATCGGCATCTGCTCCACAAGAACTTGAATAAGAGCTCCACCCAAAACGGCCAGTAAAACGGTAAATTCAGCTAAGGCGAGAAGTAGAGAATGAGATGAGTCGAGAGTGTTTTATTAGTCAAGTTTAGATTTTCTTTTAGAAAATAGTTTGGACACACACAAGACACCTCCATACTATCTAGGCCAAGACCTACAACAAGATGCTCGATACCACCTCTGTAAGGACCCGAATTCACTGATTCGAACCCACTGTGTTTACCGCACTATTCCCAAGATCAACGCTAGTGCACACAGCTTAACATTGGTACATATCACATCATACTCAACGATAATAGAATAATAGTTCATTTATTGATATAACTAAAGGTATGATCTTATGACCAACTTACATTATTAAGCCACGCAGGGCAAGACTGAAAATATAAACTAATAATTAAGCAGCGGAAAATAGAAAACGTAGATAGCTCATCAGTTCACCACAGGCAACCGACAAGGCTCGGACCCTAATGACTCGTGTCTTCCTGGACTTCATCTTCCAACACAGGTGTAGATTCCTCAACTGTTGATTATTGTTGTTTGGCAAGGGTGAGTACTTAAAGCACTCAACAAGTTGTGCACAGAATGCAATTCTATGTACCTATATGTAAGGCTTATTCCAATGGATAGGCTATCATGGCTATTTTGCAATAAGCAGCATTTTATGAACAAATACAGTAAATAGATTGTAAAGAATGTAAAACAAATAACAATAGTAAATAAATTCAGGATTTCTCAAGTAAACCAAGTTTCCAATCCTAAGTCAAATTTCATCTTCCATATGGCATTCCGCCATCCCAACCATGTTGTCCAATTAATTAAGCTAACCCTTAATCGTAATTCCGAGCATTGCTTAATACCATGAGCACGGCTATCCGAATAGTTTCACACTCTGCAGAGGTTATGCACTTTACCCACGTGATACAACCAAACACCACCAAGGCGAGTGATTATAACAAAGCCTTTACAGTGCTCTGGCTTAACCCGATACTATCCGCTAAGGTTTCAACACTGGTGGGACTGATTACCACATCCAGGGCCCCCCTCTTGCGCCATGTGAATTACACCATAACTCGGGAACTCACACCGACCACGATAGTACCAAAATTAAGACATTGCAATTTACTCAGCTAGGCTGGCCCATACCAGACATGTGGTTGCATGATTGACTCAAGTCAAAGGCTTGCAAGGTTAAGTCCTTAGTGTGATCAAGGCAAAACATCCACATACCCTCTGCCCATCGGGCCCACCTTGGCCTCCTCGCCCCTTGCCACTTGCCCCAATCTAAATTATCATCACCCAGTTGATTACCAAGCACCACGTGCCATCAACAATTCAACATCGTTGCGTTACATGACTCGTCACAACAACTCAATCTCATCGTGTGATCCCACATGACACACAAGTTCATAATTTCGTTCCATATTCCATTAACCAAAATTAATTATCAATGATTCTGATACATGTGATGATGTGGCACGACTAAGCAACTAATACGGTCTAAACCTCCAATGTTGATCATAATTACTGATCAACTACATTAAACCAATCTAGGGTGACAATGGATCATGGCATACAAATGACAAGGTAGGGTGTAGATCAAATTGGTATAATAGCTAAGTCCCAATTTAATTTGAAACAATTGTACACTTGAAATAATATGCAATAGGGTAAAACAAATATAGCAATTTTATAAACATGGGTTCAACATGATCAAAGCACAACTTGCCTTGGAATAGGTCCTGATCTGGTTCTGGAACTTCCTCTTGAGTTGCTTGATCTTCCTCCAAGCGCCGCACAATTCAACGTCTACGCTGCATCAAGGAGAAAAGCAAATAAATACCAAAACAGAGAGCAATTGAACTCCAAAAATCAAATAAAATTCACCATTAAATAGATCTCAATTTTACAAATTTTTAGAAATTTGAATCACTCAAATCCGAGTTAAATTGCAAAAGATATAGCCTTTTGAAGTTTGAAATAAATACTGAAATTAGAAAATCAGAAATTCGAAATTAACAGATTTATTTTTATTCTCAAAACCGATTTATGACGCAAGCTTGACGTCCTGCTGACGTCAGCCCTGGCGCCAGCCAATCAGGCGCTGCCACGTAGCCCCGGTGCATAGACCCGGTCCACGGCTCCCTCGGGTTCACGGTGCACCCGGTCCATGGCGCCTCGATCTCTGCGCCTGACACATGTCGGCTCCTGATTGGTCCACACGCGCGGCGGAAACCCACCGCACAGATTGCATCCAACGACTACCGTTCTCCACCTAAGTGGCTAAATCCTGACCGCCAAATTCGATCTAACGGCTAAGGCTTACCCGAGGAGTTCACTGTTTACGCAACGACGTGGCACGATCCTGGCCCTTCGCTGAAGATCCCACGATCACAAGCTTACCCGAAGCAAATGGCGGCGCGACGGCGAGAAGACCACCGGAGGCGAGGAAGAAGACCGAGATGGCGGCGTTCCGACGCAGTTCCGACGAGAAGACGTAGCGTAGTCGACGCGGCACACCTCGACGAGTTCAGATCTTGAACCAAAACGCCGAAACCCGACGATCCGGCGGCGCACTTGAGCAAAAACCGCGGCGGTCCCACGCTTCAACTCCGGCGAGCTTGCGGCGGTGTTCTACGACTGCTCTCGCGAAATCTCTCCGACCAAAAGACGCGGCGTTTGACTACGATCCTCGGGTGCTACCCCTATTTAAAGCCTCGGCGTCCGAGCTCTACACGCGAGGAAGTCCAACGGCGAACGGCGGCGACTCGAGTCCGAACGAAGACGACAACCCACAGCGCTACGCGTATCCCGATCCGACGGCCAGGACACGAAGTCCCACGTGGCTTCTTCTGGAACGCCCGATCATGATCGAACGACCAAGAATTAGGGTTTCTGGAAGGTGGCTCTCGCGGGCCGACTTGGGCCGCACTGACGAAGGCTTCACGCGCACAGTGTTGGGCTCGGCCCAACACTGTTCACAAGGTTTTTAAAAGATTTCTCATTTAAAATAATTCCTGAAATTCGTTTTATTTATTTTAAAGGATAAAACTATTAGGAAAAATCAAAGAAAAATCTCAAAAATACTTTGAGACATTCTGGACTCAAATAAAATATTTTTGGCAAAACTTTCTTTGGACTTTGCACAGATTTAAATAGATTTGAATAAAAGGCAATAAACTTGAAATAAGAATTAATTCAAATAAATCCAGAAAATCGAAATAAATTCCAGAAAATCATAAATGCTCTTTTAAGCAATAAAATAATATTTAAACAAAATTTTGGGATGTTACACTTCCCAGCCGCAATTTGCGAAGCCCAAGGCCTCTGCCATGCACCTCGACGCACCGCTGCAACCTCAACCGTCAAAGATGTGCTCTGCCCTAAAATCTCCTGCGCAAGTGCTCACCACCAGAGCCAGCCGCAACTCAAGCCATGTTCAAACACTGCTTAAACCGACTTAACCGGCTATAAAAGCACTGGTGTGGCAATGCTAAACACATCATTCATTCCACTTCATCTTCCTGCTGCTCCCTTCCGCACACCATCCATAGCCTCACCACAACCAAGCCATCAGCCAACTCTCTCTACTCGAGCCACCATAGTTCGATTCCATACACTCGGAGTCTTCCTCTCTTCATTTTGCTTGATGCTCTTCTCTCTGCCGAAGCCTCGCCGCCGTCCATGTTTGCCAGAGCTACACCCATGGCGCCATGCCCTGTTCTCCTCGGCGCAAGCATCCAGTGAGCTAAGCAACTTCTTCGCCGGCGCCGGCGCCAACTCCGGTGACCTCCATCGCCGCCAAGGATCACCCCCAGCCAAGCCTTACTCCCTGCAGTCCACTTCCCCAAGCGCTTCTCTGATAAATTTGCTGCGCCATTGCCGTCCAGTGAAGAGCTTCGAGCTCTAGGGTTAGAGGAGAAGAGTTAACCTCAAATATTTGTCCACGCCTTACTATCACAAGTGACATGCTGGCCCAGTGGAAGAAGCGCTAAGTTTCAGCTTGGAGGTCCTGAGTTCGAATCCCCCTCAAGCCATTTAAATTTTTATTTTTACCTCTTGCATTCGAACTTCCATATATTTTTGTTAGAATGTCCAAATGAAGTAAAATTAATTTCTAAATTTGAGTTTTGAAATAAGGAATTAGAATCTGAAATAAAAAGTCATATGTTTCTTGCAAAAAAATATTTTTATTAGGGTTTGAAGATTAGGCCCTAAATAGGTGTTATGAAGGATGTATATTTTATATTAATCCATAAATCATGAAATAAATACCATAAGTATCTGCAACAGTATGCAATCCATTTATGCAAAAACATTTAAATTTTAATGTATTTTGAATCAAAGATTGTTAGTTTAACTTCTAAATAACATTCAAGTTTCAAGTGGTTAGAATAATGTTCATACGAGCTCAAAATTAGATGAAAAAAGTTTAGATGTGTTCCTGGGATTGCATAGATTATGAATAGTTAAAAATATTTAAACTTTGCTTTAGTTTAATCAATTTGCTAAATGCTCAAACCTTCAATCGGCAAAATGATCAAATGTTCATAACTCTCACAAACGAACCTCAAATCCGACAAAATCAAATGCTATGACCTTAAACTAACATATAATAACTTCCTGTATAGAAATGACAACATTTTGAATAATTTTGGGTTAGGCCATATTTAGCCCTAAAGATCATGTAGGTGAAAAACATCACAAATGAATGCAAAATATTGCGAAACCAACTTTAAAACACTTTTAGGGATATCCCCTGCTAATTTCTAAAAAAATGGTTAGATTATCCGTAGGTGCAGCCATAATCGATTTAATGAAATCTGGACCAAACCGCGCAATCGGCATAATTATATAAGCTTTTCGGCAACCCATAAAATATCTAGTATAAATGGAAAATAATGAGATAATAGCTCAGTAGCATCCTATAATGTTTATGCTTCCATAATATGGAAAAATATTTATATTACAACTTGCTTTGTATCTGAAACCGACTAACCCAATACCCTTAAGTAATATAGTTGTCATAACCCTTAATATCATATAAGCTTTTTCAACAAAGAATATAATGTATCGTCTAAACACTAAAATGTATGAAATCAGCTTAAGAATGTTCTTCAAAGTATAGACTATTATATTCCGAAGAAATAATCTTATTTCATATTGTTTTGCATATAAATCCTGGTAGCCAAATAACCCTAAAGTATTATGCTTTAGGAACTCCACAATAGGAATAAATGAACCTTGTATTAAAGAAATTGTAACTAATATATTTGTATCACCAGAACCTTCTTAAAAACTAGGAATAAATCCAATAACTTAGTTCAATGGATCTAACAAATTCAAAGTCACTTCTTATGCAAAATCAATTAAAAAGGATTAAGTGCTATTCATTTATGGCCTTTAGCTCAATTGTCAAATATGTTAAATCTTATTAATCCAAATAATTTTAGCCTCTATAATTCGAAGTTATAAATGTAAGAATTCATAATTTTAGCCTCTTGAATTCGTAAATCAAGAATAGATAATCTATCAAAGAAACCATTCTTTCTTTATCATAAGACATTAACAATATGTTTGTATAATTATCTAAATCATAATATCTTGAAATCATTCAATCCGAACCCTAAAACATTCCTGTTTTCTTTAATGAATCTTTATTTGGTTTTCTGTCTGTTTTCTTTTTGCCCTTATTAAAGTTGGATATTTGCTATATTTCCGATTGAATGACGTGTAGAATCCGACGTCCTTTCCTCCATCGTTGCCTCCATCAGCCGTGGCTTCGTCTTCGTCGTAAGCAATAAATAAGCAAGGCAAGCACCCCTTTGATCATATTGGTCCCAGTTTTACAAATGTTTTCATTAAATGTTTTTACTGCATACTTTACTTTTATTAAAGTCTGCTATATTTTGGGTATTGGTAGTCGTACCTATTGTCACATAGAACTTCCTTGATAAGTATGGATTTGTGAACATTGATAACCCTAGAATAGCGTAGACAATATTTGATGTCAATCTGGGTTACTTACATTTAGTGTTATCCTTTGCCATGCTTAAAGCAACATAAAACTTTGACATTATTAAAAATGTTGGATATGACATTTAATGGGTATGACCTTCTTTATGGTTGGTATTTTGATCAAAAATGAAAATAAAACTATGGTTTTGATGCGGGCAATTATTGGCAATAGCCGAGTGTACAAGGGACTTGTACGTAGTGTAGGGTGGAGACTATTGCCCGTGTCGGATTAAGGACCGAACTACGTGTTCGTTAAACCCAAGAATTTACCGTACAACCACAAGTGCTGGTATGAGACAGCCTTAAACCAATTAAGTTATCTGGTTTAACTTTGCACATTGGTAGGCCGGAGTAGTACGAGCCTCTTCAGTGACTGGTTGCTCGAAGGGGCGCCCACACCGAGGTGTTGGGAGTCACGTTTGCTAATACAACGGTGTACGCCATACTATGGATATGCTTATTCATTACTGTGCAAAGGATTGTAAAAACATTTACACCATAGTACGGGTTTATCGACACCGGGCTGGTGCAAAGTTAGCCTAGATAATGTAAAGGTTTCCGTCATGAACATTTTGGCCACTACACCAAAGGTGCGTGAAATATGCGGCAAAAGGAAAAGGTCATGACTTGTGGGTAAAGATGTACAACTCTGCAGAGTGTCAAACTTTTCGAAAAGCCGTTCCCGCGGTTATGGGAATCTTGTGCGCCAAAGACTAGTTAGATGTTTTTATTTTTATAAAACTCTGGATTTCTACCTGGGACTGGTAGGAATGGTTACTCGGAAATTTTCTGTGATGAGAGAAATGGTTCTTGGATATGGTCATGATACTCAGGTATATGAGATTTATTTATGCTTACATTCTGTTACTTTCAGTATTAAATTGCTTTTACTTAAATTCCGTTTTGCAATCTACTATTCTGTATTTACATTTCAAATCGGCTTTATGCAAACTAACCGCACTAGCCTTTCCTTTGAAATGACTTGCATATATCATAGGCTTTGCAAAAGTCTATGGAGTACTGAAAGTACTCACCCTTGCTTAATTGTTGTTTTTAGGTGAAGAATCGATTAGCTCGATGAAACATAATTGTCGCAGATTCGGATATTGACGATGAATTTCTAGGATTATGCCTTGTCGCTTGCCTCGAGGGATTGGATGGGCACACTACAAGACTTTACTTCTTCTTTGCTATAAACTCGAATTGTAAGATTATTATGTAAATTAGCTTCCGCCTTAATAAAATGATGTATGGTTGTGATTCCAATTGTTGTAAATGTGCGTACTAGATACTGATCATGGGACTAGTACTGTTTGCACATGAGATTTCCATTTTTGCATTTATGTGAAAATGGGGGTCATTACAACAAACTATAAATCATTAAGTCATGAAATAAATTTTTAAATGTTCCTGAGAATATGATTATTCTAAATATGCAAAAATATTTAGATTTGAATCTAGTTTGATTTAAAAATAGATTGATTTTCAATGTATAGATATCAAATAGTTCCAACTAGTGCAAATAAATTAAAATAATGGTAAAACAAATTCTTGTGCTTCATTAGGACCATAATACCCCTGTTTATGCAAAAATATTTCATATTTATGTAAGTTTGAATCAAGTTTGTAGTTCCCCTTGCTTTGAATAGATATACATATGATTAATATGTAAATAAAATCCATAATTAAGTACCAATATAAAAGAAATCAATCCAGAAATATAATATAGGTCTAGAAAAACTAAAATTACAGAGATAATTATATTTGGCTTAGAATAAACCTAGTTCCTAAATGGTGTTGCTTTCTTCATGCGAAAGAGTAATATATATATACATAACAATCATCAATGAGTGTTAATATAAGTAAAACTAGTTCATGTATGCTCTATAACTCAGGACCACCTAAAACTGCAGAAATCATTATGTTTAAGATATAATCTGCACTTAACCCTAATTGAAACATACTTTCATGAATATTTGTACTTAAGGGTTCAAAGTATAAACAACCAAGATGACCTAATTAAATATTAGATCCTGCATGGCTAATCTCAAAACATCCCTAAGATCAAATCATGTTAGTTGGCAAAAAGATCTAATTTGAGATAAGTTAATAAAAGACTTCATTCTCCATATATGCATACAAACTAAAATGTTAATAACTCTCGCAAACAAAAGCGAAATGATGCAAAGTCAGTTCCAAGACACTTCTGGGATCATAACCTGCTAATGCTACAAAAATGGTTGCATACCTAAGTAAAGTGCAGCTGCAAATCTAAAATGAAGTCTTAACCCTTTATAACGTTAACTACAATAATGCATTAGATTAGGAAGTAATAAAACATCTTAGATAAACATTAATACTAATAAAACCAACATAGAAATACTTCTTAAGGCAAGACCATCCTGTTATATGAAAAGCAATTCTAATATAACATGCTTTGCATCTAAATACTATTAAAAACACAACCCTACGTATCATTGACCCTAAATTCCATAATGCAAATAAGCGAACTTAAATAATAAGAAATTAGTAATTAAAATATTTGTTTCACCAGAACCTGCTTAAAACCATGAACATATATCCTATAACCAGCAACCTAACTTTAAAACTTACACACGTTAATCGATTAAATATCAAGTACCTCGTAGCCATATGAGTTATCCATTCCTAGACTAATGCCTTAATTCTACTAATCTGTAACATTCCAAAAATTTGGATTTTGGAATGTTTGAATTTCAAAATTCACCATTTGCAATTTCTTTGAATTAATTTCAACTTAATTTGAATTTTCTATTTATAAAAGGATTTAATTTGGCTAATGTATTCATCAAACAAAAGGTTTTCAGTTTTAGTTGGCTTCCTTATGCTGCAAGGAAATTTTCTGTATTTTTTGAGATTTTTCTTAATTTATTTGCTATTTATTTGGATTTATTTGCTTTTATTTGAATTTCGGGGATTTTATTAATTCGGAAAATGCTTTAATTCCTAAAACCCTTTTGGGCTGAATCCATTCGTCGGCCCGTTCCTTTTCTGCCACTGGCGCCGCGCGACGCGTTTCTCCCCGCACCAGCTCCTTTCCCCTCCGCTCGGCCGCTTCCCGACCGCTCGCCTTCCCGCTGCCCAGCTCATTCGCCCGGCCGCTCGCGCCGCCGCCACGACGCGTGGGCCTTGCTTGTCGGGCCGATCCGTCGCTGCTTCGAAGCCGGACTCGCCGCCGTTGGCCGCAACCACCGCCGCGTTCACAGACGCCGCGCCAGATCCGCGCCAGACTCCCGACGGCATCGGCGTCTATAAAGCCGCCGACCCGCTCTGCCCGCTTATCGAGCCCGCGCGCGCGCCGTAAAATCAAACCCTAGCCATCGCTTGCGCCGTTAAATCGCCTCCGGTGAGCCTCGCCGTTGTTTTGGTCTCGCCGAACTCCCGGCCGCCGATGCCGCGGCGTGGACGGCCTCGATCGGCTGCGTCGCGCTGCCCGTCTTCGCGCCAGCGTCCCGTCGCGTCGCCTCGTTCGGCCAGAGCCGCGTCGGCCGCTGTGGTGGCGGCGCGTGGCTGCCACGTCGACCCTAGCTCCGCGCATGGACGCCACGTCAGCGTGGTCTGCCACGTCGTCCCCAGATCTCCTCGGTGGACGCAGTCCATCTTGAGCCGAGCAACTGATGCGTGGGTCCCACGTGACAGTCGGTTTTCTTTTTCTTTTTCTGATTTTCCAGAATACCCGAAATTCCAGCCAATCACGATGCGCCACGTGTCGCCTCTCGATTTTTTCGATTTTACGATCGGGAATCTTCCAGGAGCCCGTTCTCCTTCGTTCGAGCTCCGAGTCCAGTGATTCAAATTTCTAAATTCAAAATCTATCTTCCAGTACCATTATTTTCAATTTTTGAAATTTGTTTGAATTTTTTTTATTTATTTGCTCTCCTTTCGCGTGTAGACGACGCAGTCGAAGCTCAAGCAAATCAACAGTCAGAGGTAGATCCAGCAGGAAGCATCGAAGGCAAGTCTTCCTTGAACATGTTGATCCCAAATTTTATGAAAATGTTATGTTGTTTTTAAATTATGCATGCTTACTTTTATGCAAAGTACTTTAAATATAGTCTTAAGGTTTAGTTAATTCCAGTTTGTTATACCCTCATTGGTATTGATCATGTCAAACCTTTGACACCCTAGATGACATATATACTAGCTATTTTATTTGGATATATCCAGTAGATTAGCATGGAACGGTAGAATTGCTTAGTCCAGCTTAAGCGTTTCGGTGTTGTGCCATTATGGGAATCATTTCAAAAATTGTTTAAACTTATTTGTGAAATTGCGGCAATTGGGTTTGCTGCTGTGATTTAAGTAAAATAAAGTGGAAATGGTTTAGACCGGGGCGGATGGATGTTTGGCGGGTGCGGAAAGCACGAGACCTTGGTATGTGAATGTTCTGCCCTAGTCAATTAAGGACCGAAGCGTGCGTTACCATGGACCGAGCACTATCGTACAACCAAAAGTCTATATGGGTACGACCTGGCTAAATAATTTGTGCGTCTCAATATTAGCTTCGCCAGTTGGTGAGTGCTAGATGTTGGCAGGCGCAAGAGGGGGTTCTGTACTGGGCAGCTAGAACCCTAACAGCGGTGAAACCTTAGCGTGTGAGGTTAATAGTGGGGTTGTGCATTGTAAAGGCCTTGTCATGATTTCTCTGCCGACACACCAAAGGAAGTGTGTTAAGTGCATGGCAACAAGAGTCGATCATGTCTTGTGGGTAAAGTGTACACACTCTGCAGAGTTAAAACTACTTAAGTAGCCGTGCCCACGGTCAAGGGCATGCGAGGTACGCTTGCAAATTGTAGATTTCATGGTTTCGTTGTAAAGGAAAATGGTTGTTTTGGGAATCCGTGAGTAGATGGAACTCTCGGGTTATAGTTTGGCAGATGGAGCCAGTCAGGTAGATGGAACCTGCTTTAATCGTTATATCAAATTCAATTACTATGCTATATCATTTTGTTCAAATGGTGCCTCATGAAATTACTATTGGTATTTACCGTTAAACTTTGCTTTATGCCAAAAAGAACCATATTATGCCTTCAGTTGCTTAGCCTTGCATATAGTTATCATGCATTATGTTTCCAAGACTTGCGGAGTATATTTTGTGCTCACCCTTGCAACATCCCCAACCTTCCACAGAAGAGTGTGCAGAAGCTGAAGCTGACTACGATTTCTACGCTTGTGGTTTCGACGAAGGTGATCTGGAATGCTAGGACGTGAACCCCAGTCGATTGCCTGTTGGGCAAATGGATGGGCTTACTTACTTTGCTGCTGTTATTTCGTTTCCGCTGTTTCTTATTGAACTCAAGCCATGATGCTGCTTATTTGTAATAATTGGCCATAAGGCTAATACTCTTTTACTTGATTAATATTATTTGATTCGTGATATGGATGTGTTGTCATCATTGTTTTCCTTTGTGTGTGCTAGCTTTTCTGGACTAGCACAAGTTATACACTGAGGGTTGATTTGAAGATCCATCCGCAGAGGTGGTATCAGAGCCATATCGACTGTAGGTCGCATCCCTAGTTAGTCTGGTCTTCTTAGCAAGAACTTCGAAATTATTTTCTAAATCAAACCAATGAATTGCTATGAAGTAGAATATCTCATCTCATCTTATTCTTAGGTTCTTACTCCTTTCCTTTGCTAAAATATTGTTTTAAAATTTTTTAATTTGATCTTATCTCTTGAATCTTCTCAAAGCCTCGAGTCTTCTGCAAGAATCCAGATCAAGGAAGAAGATGATCAAGTCGTCAAAGAGTATATCCGAGAAGACTCCCATATAGGATAAGTAATAGTGCTCAATAGTGTTGGAGCATATCACCCTTTTTTTTATTTAGCAACATATAGTCCGAGTGTATTAGAATTTTTGTTGCTTGTTTGTTGGGTGTGATGTACACTTGCCCTAGCATTGTATTGCAGCCACCTTTCTTTTAAAGTTTTATTGCTTGTTTGGTCTTGGAATGGCTACCTCCCTAGTCTTCTCATTTTTTGCTCTTTCCCTCTCATCTATTGCTAACCTATCCCTGGCCGTTGCATCAGATGGAAGGTCAAGAAAAGAGGTCGTGGAGCTGGTCGCAGAGGAGGTCGTGTTGGAGGTCATGGTCATGGTCGTGGTCAGGCAGAGCCACAAGAGAAGTAGGATGTTCAAGATCAGCAAGAGCGGCAAGTGCCACCGCCGCCGCCACTAGTCCAACCCCCAGTCGCAGATATCCAGCAGATGATGGCAATGCAGCTTCAGTTGTTGTAGGCCCTTCCTCAGAATATGGTGAACAATCCGCAGCCAGCCCCAGCCGCAGTACCAGTGATGTCGCCCCAGTCTAAGCTTGGAGAATTCATGAGAACTAGACCGCCTACCTTCACGGGAGCAGGTGAACCCTTGGAGGCAGATGATTGGTTGAGAGATGTGGAGAAAAAGCTCCAATTGGCTCAGTGTGATGACCGTGAAAAGGTTCTCTACGCGAGTCATTAGTTAAAAGGAGTAGCTGCTACTTGGTGGGATAACTTTTGTGCTGCCCATTAGAATACTCAAGCTATCACCTGGGAGGAATTTTCTGAAGCCTTCCGTACTGCTCATGTGCCTGCCGGCATTATTGAAATGAAGAAAAGAGAATTTCGCAAGCTGCATCAGGGGAACCAGAGTGTTTCTGAATATCTGAATAGGTTCACCCAGTTGTCGAGGTATGCACCAGAAGATGTGGCAACTGAAAGTGCCAAGATCTGGAGGTTCATGGAGGGACTTGACCCTGACATCAAGGTGCAGCTAGTTGCTTTGGATTTTCCGAATTTTCAGCATATGGTGAACAAAGCACTAGTGCAAGAGGATGCTCAACGTCAATAGCGGGAGTCCCGCAAGAGAAAGATGGCATTCCAGGCTCAGCATGGAGCGAGTGGTTCTCGTCAACGCTTCCAACCTCAGCAAGCCAATAGAACACCAGTTCAAGGACCACCCCGTACTCCTAATTCTGGACCGCGCCCAATCGCTCAAGGACAGCAGAACAATGCCAGTGGTCAACAGCAAAAAGGGAATTCAAATGTCGCGAGGATCGGTGTTTCCATTGTCACGGATGGGACATTATGCGAATCGTCCTCGAAGCGTCAGCAAGTGACCCCGGTGCCATTCAACTTGGGATTCAATTCCGCCAGAGCTCCTACGCAAGGACAAGGTCGTGGAATACCGCAGACGCCAAGAGCTCCGCAATCCTTTGGAAGAGGACGTGTCAACCATATGACCGCCGAAGAAGCTCAGGAGGCATCAGATGTGGTTTTGGGTAAGTTCCTTGTTAACTCAATACCTGTCTCAGCATTATTTGATTCTAGAGCATCGCATTCTTTTATATCGAAGAGTTTTGTTGAACAATTTTGTTGGGAAATCTTTACCCTTAAGAGCCCTATGATAGTTCAATCACCAGGAAAAGAATTGAGAACTAGTTCAGTATGCCCAAGTGCAACCATAAAAATCAATGGGGTAGAATTCCTAGCGAATCTTATCATCTTGGATTCTAAAGGAATAGATGCCATCCTAGGGATGGATTGGTTAACCAAGTATAAGGGTCAAATAGATTGCGCCAGTAGAGCCATCACCCTCACCAATTCAGAAGGCATTCGAGTGGAGTATATGCCTGATGAGTTCGCAAGTAAGAAGTGCACTTTGAACAGTTTGAAGGAATCAACTTTGGAAAGAGTGCCTGTGGTGCAAGAATATCCTGATGTATTTCCTGATGATTTGCCAGGTATGCTGCCTGATCGAGAGGTAGAGTTCGTCATAGAATTAGTCCCTAGTACGGCTCCAATTTCCAAGAGACCCTACCGCATGCCAGCCAATGAACTCGCCGAGATGAAGAAACAGATTGAAGAGTTGCAAGAAAAAGGATACGTTCGTCCAAGTTCATCACCTTGGGGAGCGCCAATTCTTTTTGTAAAGAAGAAGGTTAATACTTTGCGCTTGTGCGTGGATTATAGAGCCCTGAATGAAGTCACAATCAAGAACAAGTACCCGTTGCCCAGGATTGATGACCTGTTTGATCAGTTAAAAGGAGCATGTATTTTCTCCAAGATCGATCTTTGATCCGGATACCATCAGTTGAAAATAAGGTCACAAGATATTCCGAAGACAGCTTTTGCTACCCGATATGGATTATATGAGTTCACAGTTATGTCATTTGGTCTGACCAATGCACCAGCCTATTTTATGAACTTGATGAATAAAGTATTTATGGAATACCTGGACAAGTTTGTGGTAGTATTCATAGATGATATTCTTATCTATTCTAAAGATGAATCGGAACATGAAGGTCATTTGAGGATTATGTTAGAAAAGCTCAGAAATCATCAGTTGTATGCCAAGTTTAGTAAGTGTGAGTTTTGGTTAAAGGAAGTTGCTTTCTTAGGACATATAATTTCTGCTGGAGGTGTCTCAGTAGACCCTGAAAAAGTGAAAGGTTTACTTGATTGGAGGCAACCCAAGTCAGTGCCTGATATCAGAAGTTTTCTTGGTTTAGCGAGTTACTACCGAAAATTCATAGAAGGATTTTCAAAGATTGCAAGACCGCTTACCCAGTTGCTGAAAAAGGAAAAGAAGTTTGAATGGTCTGAAGCTTGTGAGCAAAGTTTTCAGGAATTAAACAAAAGATTGACCTCAGCCCCCGTGCTCATTTTACCAGATATTCGAAAGGATTTTGAGATTTTCTGTGATGCTTCAAGACAGGGTCTTGGATGTGTTCTGATGCAAGAAGGCAAAGTAGTTGTATACGCCTCACGGAAATTGCGACCGCATGAGGAAAACTATCCAACTCATGACTTGGAAATGGCTGCAGTTGTGCATGCACTAAAGTTGTGGAGGCATTATCTTATCGGGAATTGATGTGAAATTTTCACAGATCATAAAAGTTTGAAGTATATCTTCACCCAAGCAGACCTCAACAAAAGACAAAGAAGATGGTTAGAGTTAATAAAGGATTATGATGTGGGAATACATTACCATCCTGGCAAGGCTAATGTAGTTGCCTGTGCTTTAAGCCGGAAGAGCTACTGCAATAATGTGATGATTCAAGAAGGTTAACCTGCTCTTCACAAGGAGTTTCAGCATTTAAATTTGGAATTAGTTGATGAAGGTTTCATCGCTACATTAGAAATTCAAACAACTTTGGAGGATCAGATCAAAAAGCTGCAAAAGTCAGATAAAGAAGCTGCTAAGATTAAAGATAGAATAAAGGAAGGTAAAGCCCCAGGATTTTCCGAGGATGAAGAAGGAACAGTTTGGCTTGGAAAAAGTATATATGTGCCGAATCAAAAAGAGATCAAGCAATTGATATTAAAGGAGGCGCATGAGTCAGCGTACTCAATTCATCCAGGTAATACTAAAATGTATCAAGATCTTCGTGGTATATATTGGTGGCCAAGGATGAGAAAGGAAATCGCAGAGTACATAGCTATGTGTGATGTATGCCAGCGAGTTAAAGCCGAACATCAAAGTCCCGCAGGATTACTACAGCCGTTAAAGGTGCGTGAATGGAAGTGGGAAGAAATTGGAATGGATTTCATTACAGGACTTCCGAGAACCAGGTCAGGTTATGATTCAATATGGGTTGTAGTGGATCGATTGACAAAAGTTGCTCATTTCATTCCTGTGAGAACAACTTACCAGGGAGATCAACTTGCAGAGTTGTATATGTCAAGAATCGTGTGTTTGCATGGTGTGCCAAAGAGAATTGTATCAGATCGAGGCACTCAATTTACTTCAAGGTTCTGGCAAAAGTTGCAGGAAGCATTGGGTACCAACCTGAATTTCAGGACAGCTTATCATCCTCAGACTGATGGACAAACTGAGCGAGTAAACCAAATCCTTGAAGATATATTAAGGTCTTGTGCATTGTCCAATGCGGCAAGTTGGGATCAAAGTTTACCTTATGCAGAATTCTCTTATAACAATAGTTATAAAGCAAGTTTGCAGATGTCTCCATTTGAATCCTTGTACGGAAGGAAGTGCAGAACACCTCGCTGTTGGAATGAAACAGGAGACCGCCAAGTCTTCGGTCCTGATATTTTGCAAAAGGCTGAAGAACAAGTAAAAATGATTCAAGAAAGATTGAGAACAGCGCAGTCTGGTGTCAGGACCCGAATCTGCAAATCCGGACCCTCTGTGTATTCTGTGCTAGTCCAGGATCACGCTAGCACACACAGTCTTACAGGGTTGCACATCACAGACATTCACAGCTATATAAAAATAATTAGTGCAAACATTTATATAAACCGAGTTGTACGACCTTATGGTCTCCTTACATAAAGTCGGCCGCGCAGGGCTTACATTAATCAGAGTAATTGAAATAGCAGCGGAACATAAATAAAAGTCGTGGAAGCCTTCATCTTGCCACAGGCAACCGACTGGGCTTGCCCCTAGTTGCTCGTATCCTCGATGTACTCCTCCTCCCATACTGGTGTAGACTCCTCCACTGATGTTGGGGTTGATAAGCAAGGTGGGGTGAGTACACAAGGCACTCAACAAGTAATGCAAAGAATGCATCGCTATTACTATATACAAAGCTTATTCCAAAGGATTGGTTTATGTGGTTCTTTTGCATCAAGTAGCATTTTTAAACTAATATCTTAAGTAGATTAAAGCAGTGGAACAGTTATAAGTAATATTAATTTCTTCAAATGGTTTTTCTTTTTCTTTGAAGATTCTCGGCACATAGCCTTAACAGTTCATTTTCAAAACTGGCACACAGCCACCCTTTCCACATTTTGCTTTATGAAGATCTAACCCTTGACTGTAATCCCCGAGCAATGCTCAATACCATGAGCACGGCTATTCGAATAGTTTTGACACTCTGCAGAGGTTGTACACTTTACCCACAAGATACAGCCGCTCACCACACAGGTGATTGTCCGCAACAAAGCTTTTCAGGAACTTCTACCTTAACCAAAGAACCTCTCCGGTAATGCCTTCACTATCACTTCCCTCACACAGAGCCGAAGAATAGGGCAGGTCAATCACCGTTGGATGGGCACCAAGCCGTAGCACAGGTACGCTCCCCCGCACAGATACACCCCCGTGCACTGTCACCCCGAGGTATCAGAGGAAAGATATCAGAACCCTAATCAACTAGGTCTGTCCCATGTCGACGGTGGTTGTCTGGTGACTCGGATCAAAGGCTTGCAAGGTGAAGTCCTTAAGCGACCAAGGCAAGACTTCCAACACTCAACGATGGCACACACCCAATGTAGCACACAGACTCACATCACTCATCATCCCATTGCCACACAGCCCACAGCACACTGACCTCTTGCCACTTGCCCCAGTCTAAATCATTTCCCACCCAGTTGATTATTGTGCAACACCTGCCAGCAATATCTCAACATCGGTATGGAACCACACAGGTCTCCATACATCAATTTCATCATGTGGCATCATCACACCACTTTCGAAATACATTCAATATTCCATTAGTCAATATTGTAACATTTTTCTGAAAGATCATTCATGACTCGTTGCAAGGCTAAGCATCTACTCACGGTCTAGCCTCCCGTGTTGGCATCATATTATTATCCAACCAGTACAAACAAACTTAGGGTGACAATGATTTAGGGCATACAATTAATAATTTCAAGGTGGCATAACAGAATGGGTTGATTAACTATGCTATCCCAATTTAAGTTAGATTCATTTTAAATAAATAAGCATGCATAATTTCAAAGCATAAATTACAATTTAAAAAGCTGGAATAAAAATGATCAAAGCATCACTTGCCTTCAAAGAGTTGCTGGTCTTGTTCCGAAGCTTGGTCTTGAGCGACGAATTCTTCCTCGAAACTTTCCGGCAAATTTGCGTCTACGCGTACAAGCAAAATATGTAATAAATAGCTAATACAGAAGACTAGATGACCTTCAAAATTCAAATAAAATTCATCATTAAATATACCACATTTTTATGAATTTTTAGAAATTTGAATCACCCAAATCCGAGTTAAAATGCAAAAGTTATAGTCATTTGAAGTTTGAATAAAATCTGAAAATACAGAAATTAAGAAATCCGATTTTTCTAAATTATTTTTATACTGATAATTCGCATTTATGATGTCAGCATTGCATCATGATGACGTCAGCATAGAAAAGAATCTCGGCCGAAATATTTTTATATATAAAAATATTTATTACGTCAGCGAAGACGTCAGCATGACACATGGCACGCCTGCAGGTCGCCACGTCGCTCAGTCTATGGGTGGTCCACGGTTGGCTCGGTCCACCGTGGACCAGCGCATCTTGTGCTTTCGTCGCCAAGTGACGCAAACAGCGAGCGTTAGCACGGCAATTGGACCAATCCTACGGCGACACGCGGCGCAAAACTAATCGCCGATACTCGATTCAATCTCGGCCATCCGATTTGAAACGAACGGTCAAGATTCGCGCGACCTTTCGCCTCATCTCCACCGTGCAGCCCGTACGTGGCTTCTCCGTGACCCTCGGATCCAGATCGAGCGGCCATGATTAATCTGGCGACGCGTCGGCGAGCGCGCGCCCGACTCCTCGATTTTCGACGTCACGCGTCAACACGGGAATGGCCCGATGCGCGGTGCGATCTTACCCGCCCGATGCAAAATGGACGGCCGAGATGAACCGAGGCTATTGGCTCTGGCGCGACACGCGGCGTGATCCAAGGCGACTGGCGCGCATCCGACGGCTGTGACCTTTACGCGACGCGGCTAAATAGAAACCCTACGATTTAGATCTAACGGCTGAAATAAACTAATCGTGAAACTAATCGAAGCAATCTAGATCGTTGATTAAATCTAATGGCTGAGGAGAGAAGATGGGGATTACTGTTGGATGGCGACGTGGACGAATCTAGTGCGTTCGGCGGCGATCGGACGGTGGACGAAGCTCGGCTGGCGGTGATGTCGCGGCGGCGCAGATCTCACCGGAGATGAAGAAGACGACGTGCAACGCGGCGCTGCGGGGCTTCTCCGCCGTGAAGAAGTGGTCCACTCGACGCGGCTTGCCTCGGTGAACTCGGAACGGGGTCGGAGCACGGCGGAGCGGCTCGGACGACGACGAGAGGAAGCAAAAACAACGGCGAGCTGCTGCGGGCAAACAGAGGCGTTTCGGGAGGCGTGCACTAGGGCTACAGAAGCGTCTTGAAATGCGCAGCACGGGGGTGGCAGCGGCGCACTAAATAGCGCCTCGACGTGCTTTGCCTTCATCCATTTTGCCCTTAATTCTTTTGATCTTATCGTCATCTTTCTGCCCTTCCCTGATCTGATCTTCCAGGGTAGGTCTTACTTCCAAGGTTGCTAGGAATCCTTCTCGTACCATTTCCAATTCTAATTTCTCGAAATCCTTACACAATTCCGCCTGACTTGTCTCCAACAGCATATTTACACTATGGTTCTTTCTGCTCAAGGCGTCTGCCACTACGTTGGTTTTACCCGGATGGTAGTGAATTCCCACATTATAATCCTTGATTAACTCTAACCATCTTCTTTGCCTCATATTTAGGTCAGCTTGCGTGAAGATATACTTAAGACTTTTATGATCTGTATACACTTCACATCTATTTCCGATGAGATGATGACGCCATATTTTTAGGGCATGCACTACGGCAGCTAATTCCAAATCATGAGTCGGATAGTTCTCCTCATGTGGTCTCAATTGCCTCGATGCATAGGCAATTACCTTCCTATTTTGCATCAACACGCGCATCCCAATCCCTGACGCGATGCATCACAATAGATGTCGAAGTCTTGATCAACGTCAGGTAAAACTAATACAGGTGCCGATGTTAATCTTCTCTTCAATTCCTGAAAACTCTTCTCACATTCAGGTGTCCATATGAATTTCTTTTCCTTTTTCAACAATTGCGTAAGAGGTCTCGCAATCGTAGATAATCCTTCGATGAATCGACGGTAATATCTCGCCATTCCCAGGAAACTACGGATTTGAGTTACCGTCTTCGGCTGCTACCAATGCAAAACCGTTTCCACTTTCTTTGGATCTACCGCAACTCCTTCTGCTGTCATTATGTGTCCAAGAAATTCCACCTTATTCTTCCAGAAGTTGCATTTACTAAATTTTGCAAACAACTGTTGTTCTCTCAACTTTTCAAGAACTAACCTTAAGTGTTCGGCATGCTCTTCTCTCGTCTTGGAATAGACAAGGATATCATCTATGAACACGACAATGAACTTATCCAAATATTCCATAAAAACCTTATTCATTAAGTTCATGAAATATGCTGGTGCATTTGTCAAACCAAAAGACATCACTGTAAACTCGTAGTGTCCATATCTTGACGAAAAAGCAGTCTTCGGAATATCTTCGGATCGAATCTTCAATTGATGGTATCCTGATCGGAGATCAATTTTGGAGAATACTCCTGCTCCTCTCAACTGGTCAAACAAATCATCGATCCTGGGTAGTGGATACTTATTCTTTACCGTCACATCATTGAGTGCACGATAGTCTATACACATCCTAAAACTCCCGTCCTTCTTCTTGACAAACAAGACAGGTGCTCCCCATGGCGATGAACTAGGCCTTATGAATCCTTTTTCTAGCAGTTCTTCAATCTGCTTCTTCATTTCCACCAATTCCTCTGTGGACATCCTATAAGGTCTCTTAGCTATTGGAGCTGTCCCTGGAACAAGCTCTATCACGAACTCAATATCTCTATCTGGTGGCATTCCGGGTAAATCCTCTGGAAAAACATCCGGATACTCATTGACTATGGAAACTTCCTCCAAGCTGTCAATCTTCATGCTGTTGACCATTAATTGTCCATCTCGTACTGCTTTTGCTACAAACTCAATCTTCTTTCCATCCGGGTTCTCGACCGATATGACTCTTTTTCCGCAGTCCAGCACTGCCTTGTGTTTGGTTAACCAATCCATTCCCAGGATAACATCCAGGGTTTGGGTATTAAGGACGATTAAGTTCGCTAGGAACTCAACTCCATTAATTATTACTCTTACCCCAGAACATCCTACTTTAGATCGGAGTTCTGATCCAGGGGATTGGACTATAAGCACACATTTAAGATTCACTATATCCAAATCATTTTGAACAGCAAAGTCTCGGGAAATAAAAGAATGCGAGGCTCCGGAATCAAATAAAGCGATGGGTGATGCGAGTTTACAAGGAACTTACCGAAGATAACGTCTCGTGGCGTTCTGGACTTCGTCCGTCGTAATGTGGTTGACTCGGCCTCGTGCAGTTCCTTGGGATGGAGTTGCTGCTGTTGATGCCCCGCGGTTCACGACTGGTGCGGGAGTCCTTGCCGGTGTGTTCCCCAGGTTGAAGCGGACCGGGGTGACACCTCCCTTCTTAGGGCGATTATTGGCAAAATGCCCGATTCATTCTGATGATAGCAACGTCTCCCATTGCACGAGAGGTTCCTCCGGTTTGTGCCACGATTACGGGTGATCGAGCATTACGACCCACTTGGCGGTTTGCCGGCAGTGGTGCCCTATCATTGCCTCTAGGCTGGTACCGGATGAATTGTTGGGGTGCCGTCCTCTGCCTCTGCTGGCCTTGACGACCTCCTTGTTGCGCCATTCTGCGCTTTCTGTTGTCATCCAACTCTCGACGCTTGTCCTCCAAGATAAGAGCTTTGTTAACTAGCTCTTGGAAGTCAGGGAATGTGTGGGTGATCAATCCCACCTGCAACCCTGCATTCAATCCCTTCATGAAGCGGGATTGTTTGGCCTTATCTGTAGCCACATCCTCCGGTGAGTAGCGTGCCAGTTGTGTGAACTTATTCAGGTAATCAGCCACTGACTGGCCACCCTGCTTGAGGCTCCGAAATTCCTCCTTTTTAAGATCCATGATACCCTCGGGTACATGGTACTGGCGGAAGGCTGAGGTGAATTCCTCCCACGTGATACTCTGTGGGTCCTCATGAGCTGCGCAGAAGTTTTCCCACCATTCTGCGGCAGTTCCTTCGAGTTGATGAGAGGCATAGAGTACCCTCTCATGTCCCATACACTGGGTAATGTGCAACTTCCTTTCGATTGTCCTTAGCCAATCGTCCGCCTCTAGTGGATTGGCATTGCCTGAGAAGGTAGGTGGACGAGTTCGCATAAACTCAGACAACCTTGAGTAGGGGTGTGGTCCATGGTTACCCCCAGGTTGAACATTCGCAGCAGCTTGATTGGATATCTGCTGCATGGTTTGAACCATCGTGTTCATAAGTTGAGTCTGGGCAGCCAGGAAGGCTCCCCGGTTTTGCATATTGACCTGCGGCGGTTGAGGGATCGGTTCTTCATTCTGATTGTCAGCCTGATTAGCTCTGGCTCACTGGCTCCCATATTTCCGCATGAGTCCTCACCATCTGTTGCAAACTTCGGTGGTTAAGAAAAGAAGAAAGCATAGACAAGTAAAAGGACTTATGTGGGGGAAACAGGTGTAACTTAAATTATTTAACCACTTTATTGATATAATATAAAGAAGTATGGTTGCTCACAAGTGCCTAAGGGCAATGCAACACATACGAGACACTCATAAAAAAAACAAGTAAGCAAGCCTAGGACTCTATGACGACTCACACCTAGTGGTGACTCCGAAGCAAAAGACGCGACTCAACATTCGAGTCTCAACACTATCCTCGGATAGACTCGATCACTCATAGAGCCAACCCGGCTACGGCTCCCCCGGAGCATACACCGGTGGGTGCTCGCGCGTGGGCAACCGGGTCTGATGACCTCATCGCGGTGGTACAAATGACCCCATCGACTCTGCTGGTCCCGGCCGCTCGCTCCGCTGACCGGTGCCTCTGCTCTGTCTCCTCCGGATCTGGATCGTAATGGCAGGATCGCTCGGGCTCGGGTCCATCTGAGCCATCTCTAACTCCTGGATCTTCGCATGGAGTGAGCTAAGCCCTCCCGCACCGGATCCTCGCCTCGTGACCTCGTCCGGGTCCTCTGCAGCTCTGGACTATCTCGCCCAAGGCGTCCTCTCGGGCGATGACATACTCGCCAGTGGGTAATCGTGGCGTCCTCCTCCACAAGCTCCATCCTGTCAAAACGATTGTCTCGACGCGGATGGTGACGAAGACGGTGCCTCCAACTCGCGGAGTAAGTGCGGGCAACCGCGCATCGCTCGACGCGCCGTCTCTCGGATCTGACCTCAAAGAAGACCTCGACCGTGATGTAGATAGGACGGCTCGCCTCGCCCTCTCCCGAGCATACATCGTGATCTTGACATCCCGTGCAATGTCAAGTCCCGCCTGCACCACCGTAGTCCTCGTCATGATGGTCTGTCAAAACCTCCGAGCAAGCGCATCATACGCCATAACTCCATGGCGTATCCTCAGTGCGCTCTCCATAGGTGTGGATCATCCTCATCTGCCAAAACAGACCTCATTTTAAATTAAACAGAAAATAATAACAAATATTCAGCATAGGTATGAAACAAGGGAGAAGAGATAACTCGAGATTTCATTGATATTCTTGCTCAAGTTGATTAGGCCTTTAGAAAATAGTTTTACCCTCCTAGGTACAACTAAACTAGGGTCAAGTCCTACAGTCAACCTGGCTCTGATACCACCTCTGTCGGGACCCGAATCTGCAAATCCGGACCCTCTGTGTATTCTGTGCTAGTCCAGGATCACGCTAGCACACACAGTCTTACAGGGTTGCACATCACAGACATTCACAGCGATATAAGAATAATTAGTGCAAACATTTATATAAACCGAGTTGTACGACCTTATGGTCTCCTTACGTAAAGTCGGCCGCGCAGGGCTTACATTAATCAGAGTAATTGAAATAGCAACGGAACATAAATAAAAGTCGTGGAAGCCTTCATCTTGCCACAGGCAACCGACTGGGCTTGCCCCTAGTTGCTCGTATCCTCGATGTACTCCTCCTCCCATACTGGTGTAGACTCCTCCACTGATGTTGGGGTTGATAAGCAAGGTGGGGTGAGTACACAAGGCACTCAACAAGTAATGCACAGAATGCATCGCTATTACTATATGCAAAACTTATTCCAAAGGATTGGTTTATGTGGTTCTTTTGCATCAAGTAGCATTTTTAAACCAATATCTTAATTAGATTAAAGCAGTGGAACAGTTATATGTAATATTAATTTCTTCAAATGGTTTTTCTTTTTCTTTGAAGATTTTCGGCACACAACCTTAACAGTTCATTTTCAAAACTGGCACGCAGCCACCCTTTCCACATTTTGCTTTATGAAGATCTACCCCTTGACTGTAATCCCCCAGCAATGCTCAATACCGTGAGCACGGCTATTTGAATAGTTTTGACACTCTGCAGAGGTTGTACACTTTACCCACAAGATAAAGCCGCTCACCACACAGGTGATTGTCCGCAACTGCCTTCACTATCACTTCCCTCACACAGAGCCGAAGTATAGGGCAGGTCAATCACCGTTGGATGGGCACCAAGCCGTAGCACAGGTACGCTCCCCCGCACAGATACACCCCCGTGCACTGTCACCCCGAGGTATCAGAGGAAAGATATCAGAACCCTAATCAACTAGGTCTGTCCCATGTCAGACATGTGGTTGTATGTCGGGACCCGGATTTGCAAATCCGAAACCCTCTGTGTATACTGCACTAGTCCAGGATCACGCTAGTGCACACAGTGGAAACATAGATGAAATATCATTCCATACAACGAATTAACTAGGAAGAAGCAAATTATTATTACATAAAGCAAACGACCTTATGGTCAATGTTTACACCATTATGCCTTAAGGGCTTAAGAAACAAATACTATTGCAGCGGAAAAGATAAACTGAACCATTCGACATGCCACAGGCAATCGTCTGGGGAACGCCTTCCTAATCCACGTAGTCTTCATAGAATTCCTCCTCATGATATTCATTATCTCCTTCAGCAATTGATCAACAAGGGCATAAAGCCGTGAGTACAAAGGTACTCATTAAGCCGTAGGGAATGGATGCAATATATTTATGCACGGCTTGACAAGGATGGCTACATAGTTCATTTGCAGAAAGCAATAACTTGAATTGAAAATACAATAAATAGATTGAAAGCATATTTATGAAAAGATAAATAAATAACTGGTAGATCAAATATAGACAACAAAACAACAGTGAACTCCCCGTTCACATCCCAACAATTCCACATTCCACATTTTATGAAACACTCTATACCCCGTGTGAAATTCCCGGGCTTTGTCCATGACCGCGTTTACACTCTGCAGAGGTTGTACAACTTTACCCACAAGACATGACCATCTCTTTGCGCAATCGACAATAACACACTGCCTTTGGTGTGTCGCAGAGATATCATGACAAAGCCTTTACAATGCACTGTCTAAACTCGGTACTGCCCGCTAAGGTTTCACCCTTTAGGGCCCCCTACTGCGCCTTGCGAATCTACCCGTCCATCCCGGAATCCACACCACCAACTGGCAGTATTCAAGGCTAGACATTACAAATTAATCAGCTAGGTCTGTCCCATTCCAGACATGTGGTAGTACGGTTAGGCCCAGTTCAATGGCGCACAAGATTAAGTCCTTAAGTTGTCTCAGGCAAGACATCCACATCCCAATGTGCTAGAAAGCACCCCTTTATCTTGCACGATCACTTGCCCGAGGGAAAACAATTCGTTCAACCAAGACCAATGGCAACCCCCGCCATGGTACAACAAATTTTACAACAGTGGCTACCGGCCACGATTCATTATCTCATTAAGTCAATATTATCATTATTCACATGTGACATGAATCCCAACATATATGTAAGCATGTCTAAGCATAGCTACGATAACCCAATGTTGGTATAATGATTATGTCCATCTAGTAATGTCCCAACCTAGGTTTAACAATGGATACATGGCATACAACGAATCAAGGTGGCATAATGTCAACTAGGCATACATCTACTCCCATTAAATAAACATTGATACGTAAATAGCATGCAAGTGTATAAAATAAATTACTTGGCAAACATAGGATCAATATGATCAAAGGATTACGACTTGCCTTGCTAATCTAGTGCTGAATCTTGGTCTTCGAAGTCTTCGTTCGCTCCCTCGGAATTAGCATCTACCGGAAAAGAAAGCAACGAAACCAAATAAATACAAAACAGAGACTCAAACAAGCTCAAAACTGAAAATAAATGGCTCTGGAAGATAGATCATGGTTTTAGAAAAATTTAGAAACTTGAATCGCCTCAATCGGAGTTCGTATGAGTGAGAACGGGCCTCCGAAAGATTAAATTCAGAGAAAATACAGAAAATCAGAAAATCGGAATTTCTGGATTTATTTTTGTACTGGAAAAGGATTTATTGCGCAACGCTGACATCAGCCGGCTCACGGTGGACTCGGTCCACGGCGCTGCGCCGGTTCACCGCGGCACCGGCGACGGCCGACGCAGCGCCGACGCTGGCGGCTTTACCGACGCGAAGCGCCGACGCAAGCGGTGACGCCGGCGACCACGCGGCCAGATTCGCGAGAGGCGATCGGATCGAACGGCCAAGGGCGGTGGAGACGTGGCCACATCGGAGCGACGCCGCGTCGGACGGCCGGGTTGGGCGAAGAAGAACGGCGCGAGTTTTACCGAGATGGGGAAGAAGACGAGGCCGGCGGCGAGGAGAGCCGGATCGGGCGGGGCAAGGCGGAGCAGGCAGAGGACGACGCGGCAGCTCGGGAGACCAACGGCGACGGCGAGGAGCACCGCGGCGAAGAAAAAGACGGCGGAAGGCCGGATGAGGCGGCGGACTCCGCCGAGCTCGTCTGAGCAGCAGCGGGCTCGGGCGCGGGAGGTAGGCAAAGGCAGCGCGAGGAGGCGATCCTCGGGGTGTCTGGTGGGCTTTATAGCCCTCGAGGCGTGCCTAACGCGAAACCGAGAGCGCGGCGGCGGCGGCAGGACTCGAGCGACGGCGGCGCGGCTAGGGTTTCAGCGCGCGCACGGCTACCGGGCCGAGGCGGGCGAACGGCCGGGCGAGGCGGTAGGCAAGCCGAGGTGGCCGAGGCGAGCGGGCAGCGAGAGGAACGGCGGAGCGGTCGGCGAGAAAAACGCACGGGAAAAAAAAAACGAAGCGGGCCGGAGAGGATTCGGCCCGAGTGGGTTTTCGGAAATTTAAAACATTTTCTGATTTTAGAAATTACCAGAAATTCCAATAAATGCATATAAATTCAAATAAATATCAAATAAATTCAGAAAAATCCCCAAAAATACAGAAAAAATCATTGGAGGACAAGGAACCCCACAAATTCTTGATTTTGATGAATAGTTTGATCAAATTAAATCCTTTCATTTATGGAAAATTCAAATTAAGCTAGAGTTAATTCAAAAAAATGCAAATGGTTTATTTTTGAATTCAAACGATTCCAAAACTTCAAATTTTGGGATGTTACAAACCTCCCCCCCTTAAATGGAATCTCGACCCCGAGATTCTGGCTGGCTAGGGAAAAGGTGGGGAAACTCGGACTTCAGATCCTCCTCTCGCTCCCAAGTAGCTTCTTCTTCTGAATGATTGCTCCACTGGACCTTGCAAAAACAGATGATCTTGCTTCTCGTGATACGCTCTGCTACATCCAAAATTTTCACTGGTTGCTCCTTGTAGGTAAGGTCTTCTTGCAAATCAATGGCTTCCAATGGCATCTGTTCCTCTGGCACACGCAAGCATTTCTTCAACTGCGATACATGGAACACATCATGGATTCCGGCAAAAGACTGAGGCAATTCTAACTTGTAGGCAACCTCGCCTCTTCGTTCCAAGATTTTGAACGGTCCCACATATCTAGGGGCAAGCTTTCCTTTTACATGAAATCTCTTAACTCCTTTGAGAGGGGTGACTCTGAGGTAAACATAATCATTGGGCTCGAAACTCAAATATCTTCGATGATTATCTGCGTAACTCTTCTGTCTGCTTTGAGCTATCTTCAATCTGTCTCGAATTAATTGGACTTGCTCTTCTGCTTCTTGCAATATGGCAGGGCCAAACAATTGTCTTTCTCCTGACTCCTTCCAGTTGAGAGGAGTTCTGCACTTTCTCCCATATAAGGCTTCGAAAGGCGACATCTGCAAACTACTTTGATAACTATTGTTGTACGAAAACTTTGCATAGGGCAAACACTTGTCCCACTTGGCACCATAAGTTAAGGCACAAGCCCTTAACATATCCTCAAGGATCTGATTCACACGCTCAGTCTGTCCATCGGTTTGAGGGTGATAGGCAGTACTGAATCTGAGATGAGTTCCCATGGCTTCATGCAGACTCTGCCAAAAACGAGAGGTAAATTGGGTTCCTCTATCAGACACTATCTTCTTAGGCACTCCGTGAAGACTGACGATCCTTGACATATATAATTCTGCTAATTTATCTCCTGCATAGGTAGTCTTAAGCGGGATGAAGTGAGCTACCTTAGTCAATCGATCCACTATTACCCGCATTGAGTCATAACCTCGCTTGGGTCTTAGGAAATCCGTAATGAAATCCATACCGATTTCTTCCCACTTCCACTGAATCTTCAATGGTCGCAGCAATCCTGCTGGCCTCGATGCTCGCCTTGACCTTCCGCGGACATCACAAAGTGCAACATATTTCGCAATCTCACGCTTCATGCTAGGCCACCAATACCTTTCCTTGAGGTCTTGATACATCTTGGTACTTCCGGGATGAATGGAGTATAAAGTCTCATGCGCTTCCTTGAGAATCAACTCCTTAAGCTCTTTACGATCCGCACGCAAATACGCTTCTCATACCAGATAGTACCTTGTTCATCTTCGGTGAATCCTTGGGCTTTTCCTTTCTTCATATTACTCTTAATCTCCTTGATGTCGGCATCATCTACCTGTGCTTCTCGAATCTGATCTTCCAACGTAGGGCGTACTTCCAAAGTAGCTAAATACCCTTCCTGAATCAATTCCAAACTAAGCTTCTGAAATTCCTTATAGAGGGCTGGCTGACTTTCCTTAATCATCAGAGTATTGCAGTAGCTCTTTCTACTCAAAGCATCGGCTACGACATTGGCCTTGCCTGGATGATAATGAATCCCAATGTCATAGTCCTTAATCAATTCCAACCATCTTCTTTGTCTCATATTGAAGTCAGCTTGGGTAAAGATATACTTCAAACTCTTGTGATCAGTATAAACTTCACAACGATTACCAATGAGATAGTGACGCCAAATCTTTAAAGCATGCACTACGGCTGCTAATTCCAAATCATGGGTAGGATAGTTAACTTCATGTGGCCTTAGTTGTCGCGAGGCATACGCTACAACCTTCTTATCTTGCATTAGCACACAACCGAGTCCTTGTCGGGATGCGTCACGAATATCTCAAAATCCTTCCTATTATCCGCAAAATAAGCTTTGGGCGCTTGTCAAACACTTCTTTAACTCTTGAAAGCTTTGCTCACACTCCGATGTCCAAACAAATTTCTTCTCTTTCTTTAAGAGTTGAGTGGCGGTCTGGCTTTTCTAGAAAACCCTTCTATGAAACGGCGATAATATCCTGCCATTCCAAGAAAACTTCGGATTTGGGGTACCGTCTTAGGTGACTCCCAACTTAGCACATCTCGTACCTTTCCAGGGTCAACAGCGACTTCTTCTCCTGATATGACATGTCCTAGGAAAGCAACTTCTTTCATCCGAACTCACATTTCTTGAACTTTGCATAAAGTGATTCTCTCTTAGCCGTTAAAATTTGGCGCAAGTGATCCTCATGTTCTTCCTCACTTTTGGAGTAGATTAAAATGTCGTCAATGAAAACAACAACAAACTTGTCCAAATATTCCATGAATACCTTATTCATCAAGGTCATAAAGTAGGCGGGGCATTAGTCAATCCAAAGACATCACGGTATACTCATACCGTCCATACCGAGTAACAAAAGCTGTTTTGGGTATATCCTCTTGACGAATCTTCAATGGTGATATCCTCGATCTCGTGTCAATCTTCGAGAACACTCGGCTCCTTGAAGTTGGTCAAACAAATCATCGATTCTTGGCAGAGGGTACTTATTCTTGATGGTGACCTCATTGAGTGAGCGGTAATCTACACACATTCTCCGAGTTCTATCTTTCTTTTCAACTAGAAGAATGGCGCTCCCATGGCGAAGAACTTGGTCGAACAAAACCTTGATCTTGCAGCTCTTTAATCTGTCTCTTTACTTGGCTAGCTCATTAGCATGCATCCTATAAGGTCTCTTGGAAATGGGTGGCGTTCGGGAACTAGTTCTATCAAGAACTCTATATCTCGATCGGTGGCATCCCTGCAACTCATCCAGGAAACACATCAGAAATTCACGCGATCGCACATCTTCCAAACTTATTCCTTTGGCATCGCAAACTCTAATCCTTCTGACCGATCCAAGCGGCTTGAACTTTTAACTTGGATCCATCCGGATGGTTAGGGTGATCTCTCTATTCCCACAATCCAAAAGCGCTTGGTTCTTGAAGAGCCAATCCATTCCTAGGATCACATCTAGGGACTTGGTGTCTAGGACAATAAGGTTGGCTAGAAATTCTACCCTCCAATTAATATCTTAACTTCGGGCAGCCTTGGTTCGTACTCAAATCAGAACCAGGAGATTGCACAAATAAAACAATCTTAAGAGGCATTGTCTTTAATTGATGATTTGCAGCAAAACTCCGAGAAACAAATGAATGCGTAGCTCCTAATCAAACAAAACCATGGCGGATGCCGAGTTGACTAGGAGCTTACCTAGTATGACGTCAGTGCGATCGGGCACCCTCGGTGGTGACGTGATTCACGCGCCTCTTCCAAAGCAGCGCGGAGTCCGTGGCTTGGTTGGGAGTTTGGGGCACTCCACGCCCCGCTCCCCGGGTGGGGTCTTGGTGGCGTAGATCCCAAATTGAAGCGGATGGCGTCACCTTGCTTCACCGGGCAATTATTGGCATAGTGACCGAGTTCATGGCGGTTGAAACAAGTGACTCTGCGGTGGATTATCTGTTCCTCCGAGGTGGATTCTTTGTTGGTGCCGAGGTTGCGATTGCTGGAGGAGCCGGGCGAGTCTTTGAGTGCAGTGTTCTAAATGCATTCGAGGAGTGAAACGAAAGCGGTCGTTGAGCATTGGTTCGACTCTCACTGGTGACTCGATGGGCTCCATGTCGCATCATCTTTCTCTTCGGATTCTTCCAATTCCCGACGAGATTCCTCAATAAGCATAGCTTTATCAACCAGATGCTGGAAATCTACATAGTCATTGCCAATGACTTGCACCTTTAGTCCTGGATTGAGTCCACGCTTGAACTTCTTCTGGCGAGCATCATCTATGGCTACATCCTCTGGAGCGTAGCGAGCAAGTTGAGTGAACTTATTGAGGTATTCCCTCACTGACATCCCTTCTTGCTTAAGCTCTCGAAACTCATTCTTCTTCATTTCCACCTTTCCATCAAGAATATGAGAGTGGCGGAAAGCAGTGGAAAACTCCGCCCAAGTGATAGTCTGAGGGTCATCATGGGTAGCACTGTAGTTCTCCCACCATTCAGCGGCGGTGCCCTCCAGCTGATGAGCGGCATAGAGAACCTTCTCACGATTGGTGCACTGGGCAATTTCAAGCTTCTTCTCAATGGAGCGGATCCAATCATCGGCGTCCAATGGTTCTGAAGAGTTGGAGAAAGTTGGCGGACGAGTCCTCATAAATTCTGCTAGCTTGGACTGGAGACGAGCTTGAGGAGGGGCAGCGGTAGCTTGGTTCTGCTAGTTCAACAGGTTAGCTAGGGCAACTGCAGTCTGGTTCTGCTGATTCATCATGTTGTTCATGTTCTGCATCATTGTATTCATTAACTGAGTCTGAGCTGCTAGAAAATGCCCCATGTTCTGGTCTGTCATTGCTGGTGGTGGCGGTGGTGCATTGGGGTTGGAGTTGGTGTTGGCACTGGCACTGGCATCCGCTGGAGAACTGCGACCAGCTCCAGAACGAGTGTCAACCATCTGAGGTGCAGCACAAGGGTTTGATAGGTAAGAGGGAAAAGCAGTAGACGAGTGGTAAGATCATCTAGGGGAGAAGGTAATACCTAGGGACAAAAGGATACAGCCGAAAGGCTTCAAATTAAAGAGGCAAATAAAGCTTTTTCAATTAAAGGTATGGCTGTAATACCGTGCTTGGGGCAAGGGTACAACATACCAGGCACACAAGCAATGAAAATCGAGATACGCGGACTAAACGTAATCGAAGCGAAAAGGAAAAACATGCTCAAACACGTGAGCACAAAACCCTATCTTATATGGTAGTCTTCTCGGATATATCTTTGATGGCTTGATTCATCGTCTCCCTTGATTTGATTCCTTGCAAAAGGCTCGAGGTTTTGAGAAGTTTCATAAGATAAGTTCAATTTAAATTTCGAAACCATGTTTCAGCAAAGGAAAGGAATAAGAACCTAAGAATAAGATGAGAGAAGACGAAAACCATTAAATACCAATTTTGTTGGTTTGATTTAGAAAATAATTTTGAAGACCATGCTAACTAGGATAGCGACCTACAGTCGATATGGCTCTGATACCATCTCTGTCGGGACCCGGATTTGTAAATCCGAAACCCTCTGTGTATACTGCACTAGTCCAGGATCACGCTAGTGCACACAGTGGAAACATAGATGAAATATCATTCCATACAACGAATTAACTAGGAAGAAGCAAATTATTATTACATAAAGCAAACGACCTTATGGTCAATGTTTACACCATTATGCCTTAAGGGCTTAAGAAACAAATACTATTGCAGCGGAAAAGATAAACTGAACCATTCGACATGCCATAGGCAATCGTCTGGGGAACGCCTTCCTAATCCACGTAGTCTTCATAGAATTCCTCCTCATGATATTCATTATCTTCTTCAGCAACTGATCAACAAGGGCATAAAGCCGTGAGTACAAAGGTACTCAGCAAGCCGTAGGGAATGGATGCAATATATTTATGCACGGCTTGACAAGGATGGCTACATAGTTCATTTGTAGAAAGCAATAACTTGAATTGAAAATACATTAAATAGATTGAAAGCATATTTATGAAAAGATAAATAAATAACTGGTAGATCAAATATAGACAACAAAACAACAGTGAACTCCCCGTTCACATCCCAACAATTCCACATTCCACATTTTATGAAACACTCTATATCCCGTGTGAAATTCCCGGGCTTTGTCCATGACCGCGGACGCGGCTATTCGAATAGTTTTACACTCTGCAGAGGTTGTACAACTTTACCCACAAGACATGACCATCTCTTTGCGCAATCGACAATAACACACTGCCTTTGGTGTGTCGCAGAGATATCATGACAAAGCCTTTACAATGCCTTCGTCTAAACTCGATCGCCGCTAAGGTTTCACCCTTTAGGGCCCCCTCTTGCGCCTTGCGAATCTACCCGTCCATCCCGGAACCCACCCCACCAACTGGCAGTACTCAAGGCTAGACATTACAAATTAATCAGCTAGGTCTGTCCCATTCCAGTCATGTGGTAGTACGGTTAGGCCCAGTTCAATGGCGCACAAGATTAAGTCCTTAAGTTGTCTCAGGCAAGACATCCACATCCCAATGTGCTAGAAAGCACCCCCTTTACTGCACGATCACTTGCCCGAGGGAAAACAATTCGTTCAACCAAGACCAATGGCAACCCCCGCCATGGTACAACAAATTTTACAACAGTGGCTACCGGCCACGATTCATTATCTCATTAAGTCAATATTATCATTATTCACATGTGACATGAATCCCAACATATATGTAAGCATGTCTAAGCATAGCTACGATAACCCAATGTTGGTATAAGGATTATGTCCAACTAGTAATGTCCCAACCTAGGTTTAACAATGGATACATGGCATACAACGAATCAAGGTGGCATAATGTCAACTAGGCATACATCTACTCCCATTAAATAAACATTGATACGTAAATAGCATGCAAGTGTATAAAATAAATTACTTGGCAAACATAGGATCAATATGATCAAAGGATTACGACTTGCCTTGCTGATCTAGTGCTGAATCTTGGTCTTCGAAGTCTTCGTTCGCTCCCTCGGAATTAGCATCTACCGGAAAAGAAAGCAACGAAACCAAATAAATACAAAACAGAGACTCAAACAAGCTCATAACTGAAAATAAATGGCTCTGGAAGATAGATCTTGATTTCAGAAAAATTTAGAAACTTGAATCGCCTCAATCGGAGTTCGTATGAGTGAGAACGGGCCTCCGAAAGATTAAATTCAGAGAAAATACGAAAATCAGAAAATCGGAATTTCGGATTTATTTTTATCTTCGAAAAGGATTTGTTGCGCAACGCCGACATCAGCCGCTCACGGTGGACTCGGTCCACGACGCTGCGCCGGTTCACCGCACCGGCACCGGCAGACGGCCGACGCAGGCCGACGCTGGCGGCGGCCGACGCGAAGGCCGACGCAAGCGGTGACGCTGGCGACCACGCGGTAGATCTGGCGAGAGGCCAGATCGGATCGAACGGCCAAGGGCGGTGGAGACGTGGCCGCATCGGGAGCGCACGCTGGCGATCGGACGGCTGGGGTTGGGCGAAGAAGAACGGCGGCGAGGTTTTACCGGAGATGGGGAAGAAGACGAGGCCGGCGACGGAGGAGAGCCGGATCGGGCGCGGGGCAAGGCGGAACGGGGAGAGGACGACGCGGGCAGCTCGGGGAGACCAACGGCGACGGCGGAGGAGCACCGGCGGCGAAGAAAAAGACGGCGGAAGGCTTCGGATGAGGCGGCGGATTCCGGCGAGCTCGTGCGGAGCGACGGCGGCGGCTCGGCAATGGAGGTAGGGCAAAGGGGCGCGAGAGGAGGCGATCCTCGGGGTGTGCGGTGGCTTTATAGCCCTCGGGAGGCGTGCCCGACGCGAAACCGAGAGCGACGACGGGCGGCGGCGGCTAGGGTTTCGCGCGACGGCCACCGGGCCGAGGCGGGCGAACGGCCGGCGAGGCGGCCGGGCTAAGCCGAAGTGGGCCGAGGCGAGCGGGCAGCCGAGAGGAGCGGCGGAGCGGGGCGGCGAGGAAACGGTCAGCGAAAAAAAAACGAAGCGGGCCGGAGAGGATTCGGCCCGAGTGGGTTTTCGGAAATTTAAAACATTTTCTGATTTTAGAAATTACCAGAAATTCCAATAAATGCATATAAATTCAAATAAATATCAAATAAATTCAGAAAAATCCCCAAAAATACAGAAAAAAATCATTGGAGCACAAGGAACCCCACAAAAACTGAAATTCTTGATTTTGATGAATAGTTTGATCAAATTAAATCCTTTCATTTATGGAAAATTCAAATTAAGCTAGAGTTAATTCAAGAAAATGCAAATGGTTTATTTTTGAATTCAAACAATTCCAAAACTTCAAATTTTGGGATGTTACATTGTACGGGTGACTCAGATCAAAGGCTTGCAAGGTGAAGTCCTTAACTGACCAAGGCAAGACTTCCAATACTCAACAGTGGCACACAGCCCAATGTGGCACATAGACTCACATCACTCATCAACCATTTCCACACAGGCCCACCAGGCACACAGCCTCTTGCCACTTGTCCCAGTCTAAATCATTTCCCACCCAGTTGATTATTGTGCAACACCTGCCAACAATATCTCAACATTGGTATGGAACCACACAGGTCTCCATACTTCAATTTCATCATGTGGCATCATCATACCACTTTCGAAGTACATTTAATATTCCATTAGTCAATATTGTAACATTTTTCCGAAAGATCATTCATGACTCGTTGCAAGGCTAAGCATCTACTTACGGTCTAGCCTCCCGTGTTGGCATCATATTATTATCCAACCAATACAAACAAACTTAGGGTGACAATGATTTAGGGCATACAATTAATAATTTCAAGGTGGCATAACAGAATGGGTTGATTAACTACGCTATCCCAATTTAAGTTAGATTCATTTTAAATAAATAAGCATGCATAATTTCAAAGCATAAATTACATTTTAAAAAGCTGTGATCAAAATGATCAAAGCATCACTTGCCTTCAAAGAGTTGCTGGTCTTGTTCCGAAGCTTGGTCTTGAGCGACGAATTCTTCCTCGAAACTTTCCGGCAAATTTGCGTCTACGCGTACAAGCAAAATATGTAATAAATAGCTAATACAGAAGACTAGATGACCTTAAAAATTAAAATAAAATTCATCATTAAATAGATCACATTTTTATGAATTTTTGGAAATTTGAATCACCCAAATCCGAGTTAAAATGCAAAAGTTATAGTCATTTGAAGTTTGAATAAAATATGAAAATACAGAAATTATGAAATCCGATTTTTCCAAATTATTTTTATACTGATAATTCGCATTTATGACGTCAGCATTGCATCATGATGACGTCAGCGCAGAAAAATAATTTCGGCCGAAATATTTTTATATATAAAACATTTATGACGTCAGCGGTGACGTCAGCATGACACGTGGCACGCCCAGAGGCTGCCACGTCGCTCTGGTCTATGGACTGGGTCCACGGTTCGGCTCTGGTCCACCGTGGACCAGCGGCACTGTGCTCGTGCGCCAAGTGACGCAAGCACTGACGTTAGCACGACAGCTGGACCAATCCTACCGCGACACGCGGCGCAAAACTAATCGCCGATACTCGATTCAATCTCGACCATCCGATTTGAAACGAACGGTCAAGATTCACGCAACCTTTCGCCTCATCTCCACCGCGCAGCCCGCACGTGGCTACTCCGTGACCCTCGGATCCAGATCGAATGGCCATGATTAATCTGGCGACGTCGACAGAACGGCGGCGCTGACTCCTCGGTTTCCGCGCGTCACGCGTCAACACGGGACTGGCCCGATGCGCAGTGCGATCTTACCCGCCCGATGCAAAATGGACGGCCGAGATGAACCGAGGCTATTGGCTCTGGCGCGACACGCTGCGCGATCCAAGGCGACCGGCGCGCATCCGACGGCTGTGACCTTTACGCGACACGGCTAAATAGAAACCCTACGATCTATATCTAACGGCTGAAATAAACTGATCGTAAAACTAATCGAAGCAATCTAGATCATTGATTAAATCTAACGACTGAGGAGAGAACATGGGGATTACTGTTGGATGGCGACGTGGACGAATCTGGTGCGTTCGGTGGCGATCGGACGGTGGACGAAGCTCGGCTTGCGGTGATGTCGCGGCGGCGCAGATCTCACCGGAGATGAAGAAGACGACGTGCAACGCGGCGCTGCGGGGCTTCTCCGGTGTGAAGAAGTGGTCCACTCGACGCGGCTTGCCTCGGTGAACTCGGAACGGGGTCGGAGCACGGCGGAGCGGCTCGGACGACGACGAGAGGAAGCAAAAACAACGGCGGAGCGGTGCGGCAACTACGGTGAGCTGCTGCGGGCAAACGGAGGTGTTTCGGTAGGCGTGCACTAGGGCTACATAAGCGTCTTGAAATGCGCAGCACGGGGGTGGCAGCGGCGCACTAAATAGCGCCTCGACGTGCGTGCAATCCTCGGCGAAACGGGCGGACATGCAGGCGGCCGTTATTTCGGCGATCTCGCGAGGAAGAAGCGATGTGGCGAAATCCCGGGTGTCCGTGCGCAGCGATCCAACGGGCGAAAACGGTGAAGTGACGCGGCAGCTTCACTAACACACGATGCCGATCCAACGGACGAAGCGCGGCGGTGGCTAGGGTTTCGGCGGGGCGGGCTGCGTGGGCCGGCGTCACGAGCTGGGCCGGAGCACAATACTGGGCCGGTCCAAGGATTTCGGCCCAGGCACTGTTCCAGGGATTTTAAATCCTTTTCGAATAAAAATAATTCGAGGAAATGGTTTTGACCAGAAAAAATAGTAAAAATATCACAAAAATTCCAGAAAAATTCTGGAAAATACTTTGAGACATTTGGAGCTCAAATAAAATATTTGCAATAAAACCTTGCAAAAACTTTTCCATTATTTAATTGTTTTCAAGAAAGGCCATATTTGAATAAATCCAAATAAATTTCAATAAATTCCCAAAAATTCTCAAAAATCAAAAATACTCCAAAATTTTAAATTAGAGAAAATTTTAGGGTGTTAAAACTAGGCAGAAGAGCTACGCTGATAATCGTCGGAGAGAGTTAACCTTTGCTCCTGGTGACTATGTGTACTTGAAAGTCTCACCGCTCAGAGGAATGCGTCGATTTCAAGTTCGTGGAAAGTTAGCACCAAGATTTATTGGACCGTTCCCAATCCTAGCCAGAAGTGGACAAGTTGCTTATCAGTTGGAGCTGCCGCCGCAGTTGTCGAATGTGCACAATGTGTTCCATGTGTCACAACTGAAGAAGTGTCTCAGGGTACCAGAAGAGCAAATGCAGATTGAGAATGTTGAGCTACAGGATGATCTTACCTACCCAGAGTATCCGATCAAAATTCTGGATGAAGCAGAGCGCAGAACAAGAAACAGAACAATCAAGTTTTGCAAAGTTCAGTGGAGCAACCATTCAGAAAAGGAAGCAACTTGGGAGTGAGAAGAAGATCTTAGAGAAGAGTACCCCAACCTTTTTCCCTAGTCTGTCCAAATCTCGGGGTCGAGATTTCTTTTAAGGAGGGGAGGTTTGTAACATTCCAAAAATTTGGATTTTAGAATGTTTGAATTTCAAAATTCACCATTTGCAATTTCTTTGAATTAATTTTAGCTTAATTTGAATTTTCTATTTATAAAAGGATTTAATTTGGCTAATCTATTCATCAAACAAAATGTTTTCAGTTTTAGTTGGCCTCATTATGCTGCAAGGAATTTTTCTGTATTTTTTTAGATTTTTCTGAATTTATTTGCTATTTATTTGGATTTATTTGCTTTTATTTGAATTTCGGGGATTTTATTAATTCGGAAAATGCTTTAATTCCTAAAACCCTTTTGGGCTGAATCCATTCGTCGGCCCGTTCCTTTTTCTGCCGCCCGGCCCGCTCCACGGCCCGTTTCCTCCCCGCAGCCCAGCTCCTATCCCCCTCCGCTCGGCCCGCTTCCCACCTGCTCGCGTTCTGCGGCCCGACTCGTTCGGCCGCTCACAAGCTGCGCTCGTGACTCGTGGGCCCGCTTTGTGAGCGGCCGAGCCATCGTTTCGAGCCGAACTCGCCGCCGTTTCGCGAATCGCCGCGCGCGTTTCGCCCCGCCGACCGTATCCGCTGCCGGACTCCTCGGCATCGGCGTTTATAAAGCCGCCGCACCGCTCCCCCCTGCTCGAGTTTCGCGCTCGTGTTGCCAAAATCAAACCCTAGCTGCGTCGCTGCGCCGCCCGAGAAGCTTCTCACCGCCGTTCGTCGCCTCCGGTGAGCCTCCGTTGTTTTTGGTCCCGCGAACTCCCGGCCGCCGATGCCCGCCGCGTGGACGGCCTCGATCGAGCAGCGTCGCGTTGCCTCGTCTTCCGCGCCGGCGTCCCTGTCAGCGTCTCCTCATTCCCAGCGCCGCGCCGCGTCAACCTCCGCGTGGCAGCCGCGTGGCTGCCACGTCAGCCCTAGCCCACCGCGTGGACGCCACATCAGCGTGGTCTGCCACGTCATCCCCAGATCTCCTCGGTGGACGCAGTCCATCGTGAGCCGAGCCACTGACGCGTGGGTCCCACGTGACAGTCGGTTTTCTTTTCCTTTTTCTGATTTTCCAGAAAACCCGAAATTCTAGCCAATCACAGTCTGCCACGTGTCAGCCTCTCTGATTTTTCTGATTTTCTGATCTGGGAATCTTCCAGGAGCCCGTTCTCCTTCGTTCGAGCTCCGAGTCCAGTGATTCAAATTTCTAAATTCATCTAAATTGAAGATCTATCTTCCAGTACCATTATTTTCAATTTTTGAAATTTTTTTGAATTTGTTTTATTTATTTGCTCACCTTTCGCGTGTAGGCGACGCAGTCGAAGCTCAAGCAAATCAACAGTCAGAGGTAGATCCAGCAGGAAGCATCGAAGGCAAGTCTTCCTTGAACATGTTGATCCCAAATTTTATGAAAATGTTATGTTGTTTTTAAATTATGCATGCTTACTTTTATGCAAAGTACTTTAAATATAGTCTTAAGGTTTAGTTAATTCCAGTTTGTTATACCCTTATTGGTATTGATCATGTCAAACCTTTGACACCCTAGATGACATATATACTAGCTATTTTATTTGGTGATATCCAGTAGATTAGCATAGAACGGTAGAATTGCTTAGTCCAGCTTAAGCGTTTCGGTGTTGTGCCATTATGGGAATCATTTCAAAAATTGTTTAAACTTATTTGTGAAATTGCGGCAATTGAGTTTGCTGCTGTGATTTAAGTAAAATAAAGTGGAAATGGTTTAGACCGGGGCGGATGGATGTTTGGCGGGTGCGGAAAGCACGAGACCTTTGTATGTGAATGTTCCGCCCTAGTCAATTAAGGACCGAAGCGTGTGTTACCATGGACCGAGCATTATCGTACAACCAAAAGTCTATATGGGTACGACCTGGCTAAATAATTTGTGCGTCTCATTATTAGCTTCGCCAGTTGGTGAGTGCCAGATGTTGGCAGGCGCAAGAGGGGCTTCAGATCTTTGGCGGCTAGAACCCTAATGGTGAAACCTTAGCGGCGAGGTTAATAGTGGGGTTGTGCATTGTAAAGGCCTTGTCATGATCTCTCTGCCGACACACCAAAGGAAGTGTGTTAAGTGCATGGCAACAAGAGTCGATAATGTCTTGTGGGTAAAGTGTACACACTCTGCAGAGTTAAAACTACTTAAGTAGCCGTGCCCACGGTCAAGGGCATGCGAGGTACGCTTTCACATTGTAGATTTCATGGTTTCGTTTTAAAGGAAAATGGTTGTTTTGGGAATCCGTGAGTAGATGGAACTCTCGGGTTATGGTTTGGCAGATGGAGCCAGTCAGGTAGATGGAACCTGCTTTAATTGTTATATCAAATTCAATTACTATGCTATATCATTTTGTTCAAATGGTGCCTCATGAAGTTACTATTGGTATTTACCGTTAAACTTTGCTTTATGCTAAAAAGAACCATATTATGCCTTCAGTTGCTTAGCCTTGCATATAGTTATCATACATTATGTTTCCAAGACTTGCGGAGTACATTTTGTGCTCACCCTTGCAACATCCCCAACCTTCCACAGAAGATTGTGCAGAAGCTGAAGCTGACTACGATTTCTACGCTTGTGGTTTCGACGAAGGTGATCTGGAATGCAAGGACGCGAACCCCAGTCGATTGCCTGTTGGGCAAATGGATGGGCTTACTTACTTTGCTGTTGTTATTTCGTTTCCGCTGTTTCTTATTGAACTCAAGCCATGATGCTGCTTATTTGTAATAATTGGCCATAAGGCTAATACTCTTTTACTTGATTAATATTATTTGATTCGTGATATGGATGTGTTGTCATCACTGTTTCCACTGTGTGTGCTAGCTTTTCCTGGGCTAGCACAGGTTATACACAGAGGGTTCGGATTTGGAGATCCGGTCCCGACATAATCTAAATAATTTTATCTTCTTGAATTCATAAAATAAAGATAAACAATTTATAGAAAACATGAAGTTTTGTTATAACGTAACCTAAAGCTGCTAGTAAAAAGTAAGAATAAAAGAGAATAAAATACGCGAGCATCAAATCAAGAAACCCTAACCCGAAACCACACATGTTTTATGTAGTAGTTTTCTATTTGATTTTCCATCTAATTTATTTTTGCCCTTATTAAAAACATGTTATTTGTTATATTTCTGTTGAACGATGTGTAGAACTCGACGTCACTAATTCCATCATCGACAACTCTAACTACGACTTCAACTTCATTGAAGACAACAATCAGCAAGACAAGCACCCCCTTTGATCATATTAATCCCAATGTTTGATTTTGTTTTATCAAATCTATTTATGCATGTGTGTATTTTCTATAAAATTTGCTATATTGTGGGTACTGGTAGATATAACCTTCATTGATGGTTTTCCTTGATCAATAGTGATAGGTGATAACCCTAGGTTATGGTTAGACACATAAATGACAACAAAATGGGTATACTCGTTTATACATACATCTTCTTAGTATGCTTATAAATGAGTACACAAATAGCAAGCTTCTATGATCAACGGTAGGCATGATGGTTAATGTGATCAATGGTAATTCACTAAAAATGAAAATAAAACTATGATTTTGACACGGACGATTACTAGCAATAGCCCAATGTGCATGTGATTTGCATGTAGTATAGGGGGATATTATCACCCGGGTCGGATTAAGGACCGAACGTAGTGCACGTTATATCCAAGAATTACTGTACAACCACAAGTGTTGATATGGGACGGCATTAACCTATTAAATTACTTAGAACTAGCTTTGCACATTGGAAGGCTGGAGTAGTACGAGCATTCTGGTGTAAGTTTGCTCGGAGGGGCGCCCACACCGAGGTGTTGGGAATAACATTTGTTGATACAACGGTGTACGCCATATTATGGGGAGAAGAAAGATAGTGAGATGTTAAACCATTTGTCGTATCATGTGTACTAATATCTTCTGCAGCCATACTATAGGTTTGTCGTCACCTGGCTGGTGCAAAGTTACGGCTAGGTAATGTAACGGTTATATCATGACTCTCTGTGACACACCAAAAAAAGTGTGCTAATAGCTTGCACAAAGAGTTGGTCATGTCTTGTGTGTAAAGTTGTACACCTCTGCAGAGTGTAAATCTTTTTGAAAAGTCGTTCCCACGGTCAAGGGACACTTGGTGCATCTGCACTAGTTAGTTGTTTTATTATTTTCAAAAATGAATGTTTTGGAAAGCTTACCCTGCAGATCATACAACACTAAACCATGTGTTGGCAAATATTTGTATCAGCTGATGTACCATGTGTTGGTAAGAATTGGACTTATGCCACGTGTTGGCAATGGAAGAATCGAAGCTCATGTTGTGGAGGACTCTGAGTTGTTACTTTATGCTCTACATACTTATTACTTTCATATCAGTCAAATTTGCTTTTACAAATTCCGTTTGCAAATTACATCTTGTTTTACAAAGTTCAATTTCGCTTTATGCAAATCAACCGTAGAAGCCTCCTTAGACATGGCCTACATTTATGCATTTTGCAAATACCACCTTAAGTCTTGCTGAGTTCGAAAGTAATCACCCTTGCTTATTTGTTGTTTTTAGGTGAAGTTAGCGAACCTCCAGACGACATATACTTTGATGCGGATTGTGGGAATATTGCTAGCGAATTTTTCTAGGGTTTATGCCTTGTCAGTTACTTGAGGGTTGGATGGGCACACTATAAGACTTTTGCTTCTTTCCACTGTAATATACTCTATTTTGTAAGAACTTATTGTGTAAATTACCATTATCATATGTAATAAAGAGTATGGTTATGATATTAATTGTTACAAATGTGCGTGATAGCCTGTAACATCCCAAAAAATCGTCTAAATATTATTTTATTGCTTAATTGGGCATCTATGATTTTCTCGAGTTTATTTGGATTTTTCTGGATTTATTTGAATTAATTGCAAATTAAGTATTTTAACCTTTTGTTCAAAACTATTTAAATTATTGCAAAGTTAAAATAAAGTTTTGCCAAAAATATTTTATTTGAGTCCAGAATGTCTCAAAGTATTTTTGAGATTTTTTTGGGATTTTTCCTGATAATTTATCTGCCTAAAACCAATTAAATAAATTTCTAGAATTATTTAAATTAATAAAGTTTTAAAAATCCTTTTTAAATAGTGTTGGGCCGAAGCCCAATACTGTGCGCGTGAGGCCCGCTTCGGGCGGCCCAAGTCAGCCCGTTCGCAGCGAAACCCTAACCCTAATGCGGTCAACCGTTGGATCGAGATCCAACGGCTGAGCCTTCGCCGCTTGGCCGAGCGTTCAGAGCCGTCGGATGAGCGCCGCGTGGACGCACTGGATGCATCCGCGTCACCTCTCTGTGTCGCCGCCGGAGTCCGCCGCCACCACGGAGTCATCCTCGGAGTCCGCGCTGCGCACGCCTCCTCGTGCGGCTATTTAAGGCGCCGACGCGGGCACGGTTTTCCTCACCTCGCGCCGCGCATCTTTTGCATAGCCCGGAGCTCCGAGTCGCCGTCATTCGCACGAGGAAGCTCGTCGGAGTTGGATATTCAAGCCGCCGAGGTTTTCTGCGTTTGTCGCCGACGTTTCGTCGTCTCCGCCCTTCCAGAAGCCGGATCCGAAGACCCCGTTCCGATACGCGTTCGCGCCGCTGCTTTTTGGTCATCGGGGAGCACCGTCGCGCCGTCTTTGGCATCGTCGTCCTCAAGTCCAGTGAGAACCCGTCGTCGCGCCTCCATCGCCAGATCCGTAAGCTTTGGGCCGTCAGATCGAAATCCGACGATGGGCGTGTTGCCACGATGTGTGAGATTGGTGACCGTCCGATCTGTCTTCGGCGGATAAAATCAAGCCGCGCGTGTGAGCCAATCGGGTGCCGTCGTGTGTCAGGCGCAGAGGACGAGGCGCCGTGGACCGCGTTTGTGATGGACCAGAGGAGGTCCCGTGGACCTGGTCCATACGCACGAGACACGTGGCAGAACCTGATTGGTTCGGGTCAGGGCTGATGTCAGCGTGACGTCACGCTTGCGCAATAAATCTATTTTCAGTTTAAAAATAATTCTGTTAATTCCGAATTTCTAATTTTTGCAATTTCAGTATTTATTCAAACTTCAAAAGGCTATATCTTTTGCATCTTAACTCGGATTTGAGTGATTCAAATTTCTAAAAATTTGTAAAATTGAGATATATTTAATGGTGAACTTTAATTGATTTTTGGAGCTCATTTGCTCTCTGTTTTGGTATTTATTTGCTTTTCTTCTTCTGTACGCGTAGACATTGAATTGTGCAACGCTTCGGAGGAAGATCCAGCAACTCAAGAGCAAGCTTCAGATAAAGATCAGGACTTATTCCAAGGCAAGTTGTGCTTTGATCATGTTGAACTCATGTTTATAAAATTGATATATTCGTTTTACCCTATTGCATATTATTTCAAGAGTATAGTTGTTTCAAATTAAATTGGGCTTAGCTAATATACCAGATTGATTTATATCATACCTTGTTATGCCATGATCCATTGTCACCCTAGATTGGTTCACTATAGTTGGTTAGTATTGATAATCAACATGGGATGGTTAGACCGTATTAGTTGTTTAGCCATGCCACGTCATCACATGTGTCAGAATCATTGATAATTAATCTTGATTAATGGAATATGGAACAATGTTATGAACTTATGTGTCATGTGGGATCACACGATGAGATTGAGTTGTTGTGGCGAGTCATGTCACGCAACAATGTTGAATTGTTAATGGCACGTGGTGCTTGGTAATCAACTTGGGTGATAATCACTTAGATTGGGGCAAGTAACAAGGGGCGAGTATGCCAAGGTGGGCCCGATGGGCAGAGGGTATGTGGATGTCTTGCCTTGATCACTCTAAGGACTTAACCTTGCAAGCCTTTGACCTGAGTCAATCATGCAACCACATGTGTGATATGGGCCAGCCTAGCTGAGTAATTTGCAATGTCTTAGCTTTGGTACTATCGTGGTCGGTGTGAGTTCTCGAGTTATGGAGTAATTCACATGGCGCAAGAGGGGGGCCTGGATGTGGTAACCAATCCCACCAGTGTTGAAACCTTAGCGGGTGGTACCGGGTTAAGTCAGCGCATTGTAAAGGCTTTGTTATAATCACTCGCCTTTGTGGTGTTTGGTTGTATCACGTGGGTAAAGTGCATAACCTCTGCAGAGTGTGAAACTATTTGGATAGCCGTGCTCGCGGTATTGAGCAATGCTCGGGAATTACAGTTAAGGGTTAGCTTAATTTAATGGAAAACTTGGTTGGGATGGCAGAACTCCATATGGAAGATGGAATTTGACTTAGGATTGGAAACCTGGTTTACTTGAGAAATATTGAATCTACTTACTATTGTTATTTGTTTTACCGTCTTTATAATTTATTTATTATATTTGTTCATAAATGATGCTTATTGCAAAATAGCCATGATAGCCTATCCTTGGAATAAGCCTTGCATATAGTTACATAGAATTGCATTCTGTGCACAACTTGTTGAGTGCTTTAAGTACTCACCCTTGCCAACAACAATAATCACCAGTTGAAGAATCTACACCTGTGTTGGAGGAGGAGCTCCAAGAGGACGCGAGTCATTAGGGTCCGAGCCTTGTCGGTTGCCTGTGGTGAACTGATGAGCTATCTACGTTTTCTTTTGTCCGTTGCTTAATTATTAGCTTATATTTCTAGTCTTGCCCTGTGTGGCTTAATAATGTAAGTTGGTCTTAAGATCATACATTTAGCTATATCAATAAATGAACTATTATTTCTATTATCGTTGAGTATGATGTGATATGTACCAATGTTGAGCTGTGTGCACTAGCGTTGATCCTGGGACTAGTGCGGTAAACACAGTGGGTTCGAATCGGTGGATTCGGGTCCTTACATAGCCACTAATCGTGGGACTAGTACTGTATGCATATAAATTCTTATTTTAGCATTTTATGCCAAAATGAGGGTTGTTATAAACTGCATCAATAAAAAAATCTGTAATGTCTTAGAAAGTGCAATCTCAATAATTTGGTGTTTAATTTCGTTTAAAGCCAATATATGAATATGGAAATATCTGGTTGCCTAGGTGGTAGCTACACACCCAGAATTTTTTATTTGAAAGTTTGGTAGAAAGTTGAATTGAATTAAAAGTCGAAATTTTTGAGTTGCAAGTTGTAATAACCTGGCCCATAATTGTGAAGGGCCATGTAGCTCATATGGAGCGGTGGTGTGATTAATATCACATGGCTTTTCTAAAGTGAGTTTTAGTAACATATAATGCCTGTTGGGTTGAAACGTAGCACAGTGCTACAAAAGGACTTGTATTAGACCACTCATCACTGACGGTTTTCAAAAACCGTCTATGATGAGGGCTCATCACAGATAGTTTTTTTTGCAAGAACAGTCAGTGATGAGTTCCATGCTCATCACAGACGGTTTTTGACTAAAACCATTTGTGATGTGGGCCTCATCATAGACGGTTTTAACCAAAAACTGTCTGCATGACCATTTCTTGGAAATAAATATAGGGAGCCCCGACCTCCTCTGTGTTTTTAGGGTTTTCCGATCTATTTTTGAGGTGGCTGTGATTAAGAGGCAATTTGGTGAAAAGAGACCCTAGATTTGGAAGTATGATTGTAGATCCTTTTGTTCTAGGTGATCTAATGTTAGTAATTGGTTCTAATTTGTATTATATTCAAGATCTAGCATGGTAAAGACGGAAATGAAGATGGTTTCTAGATCTAGCTTGGTGTAGATCCATTTGTTTTTTGTGATCTAAAATAGAAATTGGTTATAATTGCATTATACTCAAGATGTAGCTAGTTATATAAAGAGATAATTGAAGATGGTAAGGTATTCTAAGGTTAATAATTGGTTCTAATTAATTGCATTATATTCAAGATCTATCTTGGCAAAGAGGGAATTGAAGATGGTTTTGATCTAGCTTGGTGTAGATCCATTTGTTCTTTTTGATCTAAAGTAGTAATTGGTTCTAATTGTATTATACTCAAGATGTAGCTAGCTCTGTAAAGAGAGAATTGAAGATGCTGAGTTTAAATGTATTTTACATATGTATATATATCTATTTTGTTCTTTCTGATCTAAGGAGCTATATAGGTAAATTGTCAAGTTTAAATGTAGCTTATATGTACAATATTGTAGATCAATTTGTTCTTTAGATCTAGCAAGGTTATGATTCAGGGTAAGGTTTTAGCTAGTTAATCTGTGCTCCAATTTAAGAATGTGTGCATGTGCACTCCTAGTGTACTTAATTCATTATTTAACATTTATTGTTATATACGTAGCGTAGATGAACCGAAGATGGATGTACGCTGAGAACCTTACGAGCGCAGAGTACATTAATGGCATCTCCACTTTTAGAAGAGCTGCAAAGGAGGATATGTTGAACGAGGGGGTGGAATTTATGCCTTGTCCATGCAATAACTTATTTGAGGACGTTTCGAAACCTAGCGTAGACCAAAGCACACTTTATTATAAGGGGCTTCAAAAGGGGGTATACATGTTGGACCAGTCACGGTGAAGAGCAGATTATACAAGAAGCAAGTAGAATTAACATCGTCGATGAAGTCAACGATACGCCAGATGATATTAACTGTGCTTTCGATGAGGATAGGTTTCTCGATGACAATCTGGATCAGATGTTGCGTGATGCAGAAGGGAACCGTGGTGAGGGTGAGTATGTAAAATTCTTGGGCTTGTTGGACGACTTGGAGAAACCTTTGTTCCCAAGCTGCAAGTCCAAATATAAAATGTTGACATCCGTGCTTGAACTGCTGAAATTAAAGGCAAGCAACAGTTGGTTCGATAAGAATTTCACTATGCTGTTAGGTCTATTAGCGAACATGCTTCCGAAGGGAAACGAGTTATCGACAACCACCTACAAAGCCAAGAACGTTCTTTTTCCCTTGGGCATGGAAGTATAAAGAATACACACATGTCCGAACGATTGTATCCTCTACTGCAGGGGGGTCGGATTTGGAAAACTGGTCCCGACAGGAAGATATAACACAGAGCGACGGCAGGGGCAAACCGAGTTTGGTTCTGGGGGTTGGTAGTGGTGGGAGGACTAACGGTGCAAAACAACAACTAGGGCAACGGAAGTTGACAACTAGAATCTAGGATCATGACTTCAAACCAGCAACAAGACGATGACGATGGACACAAACTCAACAAGCAAAACTAAAAACAAAAATTGCAAAAGGGTTGGTATGCCGAGAAGGCGATGGTATGGGAGTGGTGCTGATTTCACCGAAAGGATACAGTTTTGAGTTTGCGTTCAGGTTAAATTACAAATGTTCTAACCATCAAGCCGAATTTGAAGCATTACTTAAAGGCCTACAGTTACTCGACAATATCGGAGTCGACTCTGTTGATGCTTATGAAGATTCTTTGTTGGTGGTACAACATATAAGGGAGAATATAACTTCTATGATGAAGTCTTGGTTAAATATTTATAGCAGTGTCTCAATATAATCGGCTTGTTTACCTCATTTTCAATTCATCATATTCCGCGGGAATTGAATGACAAAGCCAACTTGTTAGCTCAGCAAGCATCAGGCTATAAAGTTTTTGGCTGGTTAGAAGAGTTTGAACCGACAGAGAAGATATTCATGTGCATCACTACAAACAATTGGAGGGCAAAGATAATTGATTATTTGACCAATCCTTCAAAACCCACCGATCGGATAGTTAAAAGCTAGGCCCTAAAATACATCTTGCTTGGTAATATACTCTATTATCATACTTTAGAGGGATTGTTGTTAGGATCTCTTAAAGCCAAAGAAGCTAAAGTGGCAATATGAGAAGTGCATTATGGTATCTGTGGAACGCATCAATCGGCTCATAAGATGAAATGGCTATTAAGACGGACATGATATTTTTGGCCTATAATGTTGGAGGATTCCTACAAGTATTATCAAGAATGACAGACTAGTTAGAAATTTGGCAACATGCTATTAGCCCCAGAATCTACTTTGCACCCAATCATCAAGCCGTGGCCGTTCAGAGGATGGGGAATACATGTAATCGGACAAATATTTCAAGCATCATCTAAAGGCCATAAGTATATTGTGGCTATGATGGATTATTTTTCTAAATGGGTTGAAGCTATACCTTTGAAAAAGGTTACAAGTGTTGAAGCTATTGGCTTTGTTACAGATCACATTGTCCATTGGTGTGGGATTCCTCAAACTCTCACGACCGATCAGGGCACTGTGTTTATGTTCGATGAGTTTCAGGTTTTTGATAGGAGTTTGGGTATAAAATTTTTGAATTCATCACCTTATTATGCTCAGGCTAATGGTCAAGCCGAGTTGTCAAATAAAACATTGATCAAGCTAATAAAAAGAAAAATTGAGGAAAAACCAAGGAATTGGCATGTGACATTATCAGAGTCTTTATGGGCTTATCGGATTTCTTACCATGGTGAAACAAAATTGTCACCTTATCAGTTGGTTTATGGAAAAGAATATGTATTGCCTGTAGAGATCAATATTGACTTGATAAGAGTGGCAAGACAAAACGGATTGTCAACTCAGGATTATAAGAATTTAATGTCCGATAACCTAGACAACTTGGTGGAATTGCGCTTACTTACGTTGGATCAGCTTAAGAATAATAAGGAAAGAGTTGCAAGGGTTTACAATAAAAAGGGGATGCCAAAATTATTTTGTGAAGCCGATCTTGTGTGGAAGACTGTATTACCTATCAACTCTAGAGATAACCGATTTGGTAAATGGTCTCCAACTTGAGAAGGACCATACAGAGTTCATCGGCTTGTGGATGGAAATTCTTATAGTTTGGAAACGCTGGAAGGAGTGGTATTCCCTAAGGCAATCAACGGTAAATATCTAAAGAAATATCACCCAAGTATTTGGGTTGGCGCGTAATCGACTATAGATGACTATCGAGGCAGGAAAGCCGAATTAACTCGTTCCAGTTAATTCTGGCTAAGATGCAAGGGAATAAAATTGTAGCCAATGCATATTGACATGGAAATGAAATATAAAACATAAAATTGGTTAAATAGCTGATTATAAATATCTTACAAAACATTGTTTTCAAACCAAGCCCATCTATTACAAACATTCATTGTTCATAAATAGTAGCCGATTACAGAAATTGTTCATACAAGGCCAATCCATTTGAAGATTATTGAGCGTGGCACCCAAAGATGATAATTCTACTACAGCCTTGGCGATGAGTTCCTCCACATCGTCAATAATTTTTTCGTCTTCTTCTGCCATGCCGGGCACATGAATCACCTTGGCTGTTTGTTTTCTCACTAATGCTATGGCTATGCCCAAGTCAACCTTCTGAGCTTTTAAAGCTGATGAGGCAGATGTCATGTTGTTCTGGGCCTCAGCCAAGGAATCATTGATTTTGGCCAATTCTTCTTCAAGAGACTTCTTGGTTGATTCAAGTTTGAGCGATGTCTCCTTACCGGTCTTCACTCTTCAGGGATTGCATTCCTTCATCATATGGAGCCTTAAGCACTTTGGTGTTAGCCACCAGCTTGTTGAGAAGCTTTTACATGCTCAAGCCTAGCCTTAGCCAATTGTACTGCTACTTTCTTTTCATCAAGATGGCATAGTTCAGTAATGCAGCCATGGCTTCTTCTTGCAGGTCAGCTTGTATAGCCACAATAGCAACCCTGAGGAGCTGAGCATTCTCCGGGAGGTTGGCCGATGGAGTATAGATTAGCTTGAAAAAATTGTTTAACTTCTCCTTCTTGCCCGGGGTCGACGTCACTTGAGTCGACACATCCTTTGAGACAGCCAAGATTTTCTGGACTTCCTTTGGGAAGCTGTCCGCAACAAGGTCGACTTCATCCTCCAAATCGGAGCAATCGAACCCCACCACATTTCTCAAGGAATCAATTGGCTTGACGCTTGGCCCTACAACAACAGCATGAATGGCAGCAATGGTTGGTACGCCTTAGGGATTTTGTCCTGTGGTGTCGGCTGTGATGGAGGAGGTAGATCTGCTTCCATGGGAAAATCAGCTAGAATATTGGCCACCGATGCTGATGTAGAAAGTGAAGGCTGCAAGGAGTGTTGAAAATCTATTAGTCTATTTGTTAACTTGGAGTGTTGAAAATCTATTAGTCTATTTGTTAACTTGGATTTGAAATCGGATTGAGAAGTGTTTTACCTTATCTGTGCCTAAGGCACGTGAACTCTCGGCCGATTGTTCTTTGAGCTTACTACCCTTGCTAGCCAACACCTTCTTGCTGGGTCGGCCGCGTTTCCTCTGTTAGATAATCGGCTAGAAAAAGTTAGTCAACAAGAAAGGCAGCAGAAGTATGAAATGAAGCCAACGAATACTAACTTGGTTGTTAATCTGATAGGAAAGGTGTTTGAGTGCTCAGATTAACTGACGAATAGCCGGCTGTTGTGATCCCAACATCAGGGCGAGGACGTTTGCTTGACGTGCGTGTGCTTATTGAAGCACGTGCAGTCTTCTTGTTGGTTTGTTTTGCCTATTAAGTATGAAAGAAAATCGATTAGTGAAGATCGAGAAATATTTGAGAATTATCAACAAGAAGTCTACATTAGCTGATACCTCATCGATAACATCGTTAAAACTTGAGTTAGTATAGCTGGAACTAGCATCGCTAGAGCTAGATCTATTACTATTGGAGTTAATGTGTGCTGTTGACTCAAGCGAGAGATCTGGAAAGAAATCAGATACTATAGCTGATATGGTGCACTCCTCTGGAAATAAAGCTGAACTGATGGTCGACCACCAGGTAATAAAACCTCCCGCTATTCAGGTTTGTAGAAGGAAGACTTGAAGGTCATCGGCTATATGAAAGAGCAATTTCAGCCACTGAGGCCCGATGAATTCTATCCCTTGGTCAAAGACGACCAAAAACCTAGAACTTTGGAGGTACTTATCTGAAGCCAGGTTGCCTTGCATATAACAACGGGTTGTAGAATTCATATGATGGCTGATAAGTCCAACCCTTTGGGTGTAAGCCTACAGATAGGACGCATGGAGATATAAAAATCTTGAATAGTTTTAGAATCCCTCTGTCCATATCATTATTATCGGCAATTAAGTGCAAGAAGGATGGGCAAGGGAAGAAATCGGCTTCTCTGTAATTGAAAAATCCTTATTTTGAAAATCTTCATTATCAAGCAAAAATAAAAAGGTTAAAAACTTTTTGGCTTCGATTGGTGTGATCTTGGTTTCATTACAAGAGCAGAGAATATACTTTTCGCCAAATGATCGGCTATTTCTGTATTCAATCTTTTGGTCTTCCAGTCTTCATGACAGAAAAGAATCATGCTACCTGAGACAATTTTGAAGGATCGACTAAACATTCTATATAACCAGGTTTGAATAAACCAGAGGGGTCCACTTACATTACCAACTGTGTACTGGCCTAAACCATTGAAAAGCCAACTGTGGATTTTATGCATCATCTTGTACACTTGTAACGACCCCCATTTTCACATAAAATGCAAAAATGAGAATCTCATGTGCATACTATACTAGTCCCACGATCAGTGGCTAGTACGCACATTTACAACAATTGGAATCACAACCATACATCATAATATAAAAGCGGAAGCTAATTGTACATTGTATCTTACAATACAGAGTATATATTTATAGCAACAAAAGAAGCAGAGTCTTGTAGTGTGCCTATCCAACCCACAGGCCACTGACAAGGCATAAATCCCTCAAAAGATCGCATCATTGAAATTCCCGCAACCTGCGACGAAAGGTATCCTTCGGAGCTTTGTTTTCTTATCCACCTAAAACAACAAAATAAGCAAGGTTGAGTACTTTCGTACTCAGCAAGACTTAAGGTGGTCTTTGCAAAATGCATAAATGCAGACCATGTCAAAGGAAGCTTCTACGGTTAATTTGCATAAAGCAGCATTGAATTTGTAAAACAAGTTGTAATTTAGAAACGGAATTTGTAAAAGCATGTTTAACTAATATAAAAGTAAGTAAAGCATAAGTAATAACTCACAGTCCTTCACAGCGTGAACATTGAATCATCCATTGCCATCACATGGTTCAAATCTAAAACAATCACCATCTAACAAATGTCTCCAATCGAAACAATTTAGAAAATACCAAAACTTCTAACTAGTACAGATGCACCAAGAGTCCCTTGACCGCAGGAAAGGCTAATCAATTAGATTTACACTCTGCAGAGGTGTACAGCTTTACCCACAAGTCATGACCTTTTCTTTTTGTCGTCTGTTTCACACACCTTTGGGTGTGGCCAGAATGTTTATGATGAAAACTATTACATTACCTAGGTTAAATTTGCACCAGCACGGTGACGATAAACCCATACTATGGTGTAAATGTTTGTACAGTCAATGTACAATAAGTGATTAAGCATATCCATAGCATGGCGTACACCTTCGAGCAATCAGTCTCTAAAAACACGTACTATACTAGCCTACCAATGTGCAAAGTTAAACTAGATAACTTAATTGGTTTAAGGTTGTCCCATACCAACACTTGTGGTTGTACAGAAATTCTTGGATATAACGTGCACTTAGTTCGGTCCTTAATCTGATATGGGCGATACTTCACCCTACACTACGTGCAAGTCCCTTGCACCTCCGGTTATTACCAATAATCACCCGCATCTAAACCATAGTTTTATTTTGAGTTTTTAACAAAAATACCAGAAACCATCATCATGTATGAATATCTCCAATGATCAGTTTATCCAATTTGTTCATCGCAAACCTAAAGCACGGCTAAGCATGATTATTAAATCGCATATACTCAAAGTGACATTATATTTTGTCTAACCTTAATTCTAGGTTTATCATGGTTCACATGTTGATATTTATCAAGGAAGTTTCATGAGACAACAGGTATATCTATCAGTACCACAATATAGCGAATTTACAGAAAATATGCACATGCATAAATTGATTTCGTAAAACAAAGTAAAAATTAAATACTGGGATCAATATGATCAAAGGGGTGCTTGCCTTACTGAATTGTTGTTTACAACAAAGTCGCGGTTGTAGCTGGCGTTGTTGACAATGGAATTAGTGGCGTCGGTTCTACACATCGTTTAACGGAAATATATAGCAAATAACAATCTTCAATAAGGGCAAAAAGAAGACAGATAGAAAATCAAATAAAATCATACTATAAAGAACAGATGGTTTCTTTTATAGATCATTTATTCTTGTTTTACGGATTCAAGAGGCTAAACTATATATTTTTATATGTATGGTTTCGAATTCTAGATGCTAAAATTATTTGGATTAGCAATGAGGTTCTTACAGCATTAGCACAAGTTATTGTTTTCTTTAATAGGATTCAGATGCAAAGCAATATTATACTAGGATAACGATCTTTTAATGCATAGATTCAAGTAAAGATTAATTCTAAAATATTTATGCATATGCAAGTATCCTACTAACATATTTATATTTTGAAATCAATTCCATCCGTTTTAGATTTCTTTTGCCGAAATTATACATTTTTGAATATTTAGTCTATTGAAATTAACCTTTGATAGAAAATGATTCAAACTAAGTTGAAATTAAAATATTTTTACATGGGGGTCCTGCTGGTCAGAGACCGAAGGTAGGGGAGGTGATTCCCATGGCTCCCGATGGCGAAGGGTTGCCGAAGAAGGCGATCTACCGATGCGTTGAGCACCAGCAAGCCTGTGTGCACCCAGGGGTGGTACCGATTCGGTCGGAGGTGAAGCGGAGTGTGCTACCACCGAGATGGGGCAGCGACGGCCATGGAGGTCAAGCCACGTCGACATTAGGGATTTCCCCAGATGGAATCGGTTCAAAAATGAGTTTCTGCAAGTCCCAAGCATCCCATTTTACCTGCTTTGAGCGTCGGAGGAGGCTCGATTGTGACTGGCACCGTGCGTCGTGGTTGAGGAAGAAGAGCAGAAGTGGCAACGAGCTTCTGGGTGACGAAATCCCAAGATTTTTTAGGACTTTTAATCTTTGATAGCTTCTAATGCTATAGCTTAAAGCAATGTGATTTTGGGCTAGTGGTTTGTCTCAGTTTTTGCGTTATTTGAGCTTGGAGGTTTCCTGGTAATGGTAGAAAGAGGAGGAAATCACGGTGTCTCTATTAAGGATTGTTAGAGGGTTATGAGGGGAATTGATGCACAGGCTAAGGCGATCTCGGGGTGCTATTTATAGCTGAGAAATTGGTGCGGATGAGCCTGTCTGAGGTGTGATCTCATCGAGAAAGCTTGCGACGCTTGCACAGGAGGAGGGATGGTCAGCTTTCGGGAATTAAGGCGAAGAGCACCGTGTGGCAACAAGGGGGGATGATCTGGGACCATAGTGAACCGGACCTGCATGGCAGCGTGAGAAGGGATGACTCAAGCGAATTTTTGCTGCGGCTCGCTGAATTGGTTCATTGAATCAATTACGGTAAATTCGGGAAATTTTTGAGAATTTGTCTGTGTGATTTTTGGATAATGATCTTCATTCTATAAAAATTTCAAGCTGAGATGTGACACCCAAATTTTACAAAAATTCTGACAGTGCACTATGCTCAAAATTGTGTTTTCTATTTTTAACTTTTTTGTAAGTCTATATCTTATCAAAAAAATTTAAACTTTTTATGGGGGGTTCCTCTTGGATATAGAATACTTTAGTAAAACATTAAAATTGAGATATTTTTTATTTAATTTATAAAAATTCTGACATTCTGATTCTTGGATTTTCAGCTTTTCTGTTTTTGATTTTTAAATATAACAAAATTAGTTATTTATTTTTCATATTTTTTAATGTTTATTTATTTATCTATCCATAAGATAATATTAAATCTTCATCTCGAGATAAGGTAGGATTATGTTCATTCAAATCTGACAAGTTTACTTTTGTTAGTCAAGAATCATTAATTCCCTTTCATGTCAATATAAATTACTTTGATATAACCTTTTAATTTCAGAATTGAGGTTCTAGTGATTTCTTGAGATTATCTAGAATTTTTTACATTTTATTGTTATAAGATTTAATTACTGATATTTATCTTATTACATATAAAGATTTTTCCTTTAGAGCAAAAAATCAAGGAAAATACAGAAAAATATAGAAAAAGCATCAATAAATATAATTAAATGTTAAAATTTAATGCCTTATTATATTTTTGAGATTTGCATTGAAGAGAAAATGAAATCAATAAAGTAAAAGGTTTTCTTAAGAACCAAAATTAGGAAAATTTCAGATTAAATGAAATTTCAAAGCAAATTTTATTTTCAACTCATTTTCATATTTTTTTTAATTTGTAATTTTATTTTGCAGCTCATCATTGTGTTAAGGTTGCATTTCAAGATAATGAGATAAAAGATAATATTTTAAATCATACTATTCATTCTAATTAAGAATTTTATTCAATTTCATTTTAAAATTTTATTTTTCTTATTTTGAAATTTTTGGGATGTTACAACACTGCTCCTAAGAACAGTCTCTCCAAGGCTAGCCATTGACCTCCAATGATTTGATAGGTTTGAATTGGACTAAGGGCAGTGCCATAGAAAAGAAATCGGTCGAGCCACATATTCAGAAAGGTTGTGTGTTCTTTATCAGAGATTGGGCCGATTCCTTTGTTGTCACTTATTTATTTATTCCAGCCTTCCCCCTTGGTAGAAACCAGCTTGTGTTGAGGTTTAGCGCTGAAATCATATATTTGATCGCCATCAGGCCTTAAATAGTAGAATTGTGCCACAGCCACAAGTGATGGGCCGATCGGACCCATTCTAAACATAAAGATATTGAGAGTGTCGGACCAAAAATAGCATGTCATGGCCACTAAGGGTTCATTGGCTGCAGGGTCGGCTAAAGACAAAGGAAGACATTATGAAATTCCCATTTGTTCCCATTCAGGCACCTTTTGTGATGCTAGCTGATTGTACCAGTCCCTCTACCTTTTCAAAGCCGTCGTTCAAGCTCTAAAACTCTTACTCCATCCTTGGATGTTGTACTCAAGACAAGAAAAGGGAGTCTAGGGTTATCTTTTTCTATTATAGCCGATGGATCTAGATCTCCTAATGGGCTTAAATAAAATCTATCTTCGCAGTCGAGCGTAGGGATAAGTACCTATCTTGGATCCATCCTTTTTAAGCCGACAGATTGGTAAAGTCGATGAGGCGATGAGGAGTTGATTGAAACTGGAAGTTCGAAAGCAAGGGGAAAGCCAATGATGAACGTGTTGAGAGACAAGAGAAGTGAAAATGACAGAAGTGAGTGGTGGTATTTATAGGGGGTAAACCCAATGGCATTGGTGGGTAATTTCTTCAAACTTTTTGGAACAGTTATGGTACACCGGACTTGGAGAAGAACTTTTTGGAATAGCTGCCATCGTGCACCGGACATGGAGAAGAAAGTTGTCATGGTGGTGGAATTTCGGTGCCCTTGAGCTATAGACAAGGTCGAGTAAGGCTTTAGGGATCCACCAAGGTAGTTCTTGTACAATGAATCGGATAGTTACCCACCGTAGCATTGGATTTAATCCTAGGCTCAAGTTTCCAGTTTGCTAGCTATGGAGGAGTATTGTGGTTCAATATGCTTCGACTCGAGGTAAGGAGGGGTTAGGGGCATGGTAAGCAATGGTGAGGTGTGGTTGGCCTTAAATAGGCGGGGATGGGGGAGCATGTCGGTTGATGAGGACATCACTTCTTTGGATACACACAATACTCCTCCACGAGACGCTAGGCAAGGACCTTTGATAAGAGCATGTGCACGATAGTTGAATTATCTGGTGAGCTCGTTTCTAGGAGTTCATAATTTTCTTATTGAGGATGGATTTCTACCTAAGTTATGCGATGTAATTCTACTTAGGAACCAGGTGAGGGGAGCAACACTACTACCACAAGTCTAGGCCAACACTGCTTCAATTTCAGTCCAATTCAGAATCAGCCTGATAGTACTAATTTAAAATAATCATAACTTTCATATATAGAGTTTGTTGGAGGTATGTGAGTACTTGATTGAAAATTTATGACGATACCATTCCAACGGATCTAGCCTCTTATTTAAATTCTTTTTCTACATGTCACAATCTTCAAAGAGAGGTGTTGCACCACTTTTGCCAGTTTGGATTTCTACCTAAGTTATGCGATGTAATTCTACTTAGGAACCAGGTGAGGGGAGCAACACTACTACCACAAGTCTAGGCCAACACTGCTTCAATTCCAGTCCAATTCAGAATCAGCCTGATAGTACTAATTTAAAACAATCATAACTTTCATATATAGAGTTTGTTGGAGGTATGTGAGTACTTGATTGAAAATTTATGACGATACCATTCCAACGGATCTAGCCTCTTATTTAAATTGTTTTTCTACATGTCACAATCTTCAAAGAGAGGTGTTGCACCACTTTTGCCAGTTGAGATTCGACCCATGTAATAGGAAGGCCCAAGAGGGACGCCCAAGAGGAGTCCGTGTCTGTGTCCACCTCCTGGCCGCACCCCCTTTAGATGCTTATTTAATTTAGCCGAGCTCCCTCATGAGACTCGGTTTTTGTTTAGTCACAGTTTTCCTTAGTGAAACTATTTGGTATTCTCTTGTTTGGCTAGATCAACAGCAATACTGTGCTTCGGAACCCTGCATCAATAGTTCAATTATATTTACAATTTTAGATTGATTTTATTTTGTTCTTGCTTGTTCTTTTATTGCTTGCAGAGTTGATATTTGTGATCAGGTCAATCGGTCTTCGGCACAGTTGATAACAATTCGTAGTTTGGTTCAGTGATTACTTGGTGTCAGTCATGTTTCAGTCGGTAGCCTAGATCATGAGGGTTGTCTCAACAAATCGAAAGTTATCATTCTCACCAAAAGATCGGGCCTCCATAAGCCTCATGGTGTGGCGCCGCAGTGTGCCTCGGAACAGCGGCTGGAGGTGGATGGTGGTGCAGATTTTCTAGACCATGGCGGTGCAAAATATGTTGAAATCTGGCCGTGGTAGGGTATGGGCAATGTTTGGCCATATATTGCGCTGGATTTGTCCGGTTGCGATGTGATGGCTCGGTTTGACCAAAGTTACAGAGGGAGAAATGGCGGTGCACTGGCTGAAGAAGAAGCTAAGCATGTTTGAGTTCCAGGGCAGGGAGACTGGCCAAAGGGGCAATGCTAGTTGGTCTAGGCAATGGGCGGCTCGGCATTGAAGCTTCGCGCTTGATCTAGATTTGGTGATGTCCTACGGTGGCAACGAATCAGCCGGGAGTTGTTTGCCTTGGAAAGGATCGGGCAGGGGTGAGGATGGCTTAGCCGAGGAGAGGGCAAGGTAGCAAGAGTTGATGACACTGCCAAGTGGGGTGGGAAAAGGGTAGGTTCCACATGGCAGTGAACAAAAGAGAAGACTAGAAACCTCTAGTTTTGGCATAGCTAGGTTGTCAAATTTAATTGGGTTGTATTCTTTGTAACAAGTGTTTTGAAAATTTTGTGTAAAATCCCAAGGCAATCCTTATCCTACCATAAAAATTTCATACCTTTATCTTGTACAAATTTATAAAATTCTGACAATGTCAGTGTGTCAGTTATATGTTTTATGATTTTTATTTTTATTAGGAAGCAATTTAGGTTCAATTCATTTGGGGATTTTGTATGTTATCCTAAGGATTGATGGATATTACCATAAAATTTTCAGATGATGATCAAATTTGTACGATTTTATAAAATTCTGACAGTGCTTATTATATTTTTAAATTGCTACATCTTTGGATTTTCTAAATGCATCAAATCAGGTTTATTATTTGTAAAAATTTTCCTTCATGGTCATTTAGTTCTGTAGATTATGTCATAGAAATTTTAGAAGATGATCATGTCCAAACAATTTTAATTAAATCTGAGAATGTCTCTATTCCTAGTCATCTTGTACTGTTTTTTATTTTCTTAAGGCATTAAATGCTTTCAAACTCCTTTGAGACTTTTTGGGGATCTTCCGGAGTTATCCTTTAATTTAGATAAATTTTCTTCAGAATTTATCCTTATGTGATTCTAAATTTTAAAGATTGGAGATTCAATCGATGAAAATGATTTTCTTAAAGACCAAAATCAAGGAAAAACAGGGGAAAGATGGATACTCATAATAAAATAAAAATTCAAACTCAATTTATATTTTATATATTTTTGCATTTTTCAGGATATTACATGCCCCCTGCCTGATGCCCACAGAGATGCTCACTCGTGCCACTATGTGTGCACTCTAGAACGCCAGCACGCTCGCCAGCCTTCTCGTGTGTGCAGGAATCAGGTACCACCTTACCCCTGGCTAACGCTGTCAACTTCCCTATGCCCCCTCGTGCCACCCATGCCACGACAAGCATTGTACTTACACTACTTCTCTGTTCCATTCGATTGGTCTCTGTGCGCCATGCCTCACCTCTTGCATTGTCGTCGTCCTCATGAGACATCACCCTTGAAATCAATGCCTCCCCTCCACATGCTCTAAAGCCATTGGAATTTCCTGGAATCTCGTTGTGCTAGTGTTCTCTTCTCCCTGTTAGAGGAATCGAGCTCACGGGCCCTAGCTGCAAGCCCTCGCCACATGGCTATAAAAGCCGCACCATGGCCATCACATGCTCCCCACGCTACCCTGTTCGTCCTCGCCCTGCAACTCATACCGTTGAGGCCCTCAGGAGCTCCATTGCCCGCAAGAATAGAAAGCACAAACAAACTCGATTCTTTTCCCTTGATGAGCCATTCCTCAATTCAGTTGATTCAAGCCTGCCTTAGGGTCCCCTAGTTAATGATTCTTCCCTTGGTTGCAGCTCAGTTCGTCCGAAATAGCATCGCCAGGATCATCTTCTTCCCCAGTTCCAATCATCGTCGCCACACTACTCTAGTGAGTCCTTGCTACTACAAGCCCTCAAAATGTGATCGCCTCTGACCGTATATGCTTTCCCTCACTTATCCGAGTATCATCACCCCCACAATCCTCTCTCTATTATGCGCCATTAGCACTGCCGCTCGGCTAACTCAACCACCCACTCAACTGTAACATCCCAAAATTTGAGTTTTGGAATGTTTGAATTCAAAAATAAACCATTTGCATTTCTCTTGAATTAATTCCAGCTCAATTTGAATTCTCTATTTATAGAAGGATTTAATTTGACTAAACTATTCATCAAACTCAAGATTTTCAGTTTTAGTTGGGTTCACTATGCTTCAAGGAATTTTTCTGTATTTTTGGATTTTTCTGAATTTATTTGATATTTATTTGAATTTATTTGCATTTATTCAAATTTCTAGAATTTTCTTAAATCGGAAAATGTTTTCAATTTCAAAAAGCCCTTCGGGCCGAATTTTCGTCGGCCCACCTTTTTCTCCCCGTCTGCTCATACTGGCTCGCTCGCTCGGCCCACCCTCGCTGTGACCCGCTCGGCCTGCCGCCCGACCACCGCGCGTCGGCCGTCCGGTCGCCACGTGTGCGGTCCGGATCGCTCCGCGTCGCCCCGCCGCCGCCGTCTCGAACCCTAACCCTAACCGCCTTCGAATTCTGTGCGCGTCGCCGCCACCTCGACGTCCGGCTCGCGCACGCCTCCCGAGGGCTATAAAGGCACCGCCGCACCCCTCCCGAGGATCCCCCCTTTGCGCCACTTTGTTTGCCACTTCGCCCGTCGTCCGAGCAGCCGTCGTTGACGCGTGTGCCCTCACTGAAGTTCCTCGCCGTGCCCGAGACCTTTCGCCGCATTTTCCTTCCCTACCGGTGCGTATTCGCCGCCGCTGTTGGCCTCTCCGTGTTGCCCGCATCGCCCTTTCCCCGATCCATCTTGTCCTGCATCCGATCCGTCGCCATCTCGCCGTCGGCCGTGTCTTCTTCTTGAAGTCCGGTGAGTTTGCCTAGCCGTGAACCCCAGCCGTCCGATTTGTGGTGTCTGCCCCGGATTGCGCCGCGTCGCCTCCGCCCGCAGCAGCGCTTCTCGGCCGTCCGTCAGCCTCCGCCGGATGAGCGGCGTGTGGGCGCTGCGTCGCCACAGCGTCGGCCGTGGCGCCGAGTGCCTGATGAACCAGCGCCGTTCCGTGGACCGAGTCCACCAAAAGCCTGATGACGTCAGCGTTGCGCAATAAATCGTTTTTCCCGTATAAAAATAAATCTAGAAATTCTGATTTTCAGTATTTTCTCTGAATTTAATCTTTCGGAGACCCGTTCTCTCTCATACGAACTCCGATTGAGGCGATTCAAGTTTCTAAATTTTTCTAAAATCAAGATCTATCTTCCAGAGATATTTATTTAGTTTTGAGATTGTTTGAGTCTCTGTTTTGTAATTATTTGGTTTCGTTGCTTCTTTTTCGGTAGACGCTAATTCCGAGGGAGTGAACGAAGACTTCGAAGACCAAGACCCGGCACTAGATCAGCAAGGCAAGTTGTAATCCTTTGATCATATTAATCCTATGTTTGCAAAAGTAATTTACTTTTATACAATTGCATGCTATTTGGTGTATCAATGCTTATTTAATGGGAGTAGATGTATACTTCGTTGACATTATACCACCTTGATTAATTGTATGCCATGTATCCATTGTTAGACCTAGGTTGGGACATTACTAGTTGGACATAATCATTATACCAACATTGGGTTATCGTAGCTATGCTTAGACATGCTTACATATACGTTGGGATTCATATCACATGTAGAATAATGTTAATCTTGACTTAATGAGATATTGAATCGTAGCCGTTAGCCACTGTTGTAAAATTTGTTATGCCATGGCGGGGTTTGCCACTGGTCTTGGTTGAACGAATTGTTTTCCCTCGGGCAAGTGATCGTGCAGTAAAGGGGGTGCTTTTTAGCACATTGGGATGTGGATGTCTTGCCTGAGACAACTTAAGGACTTAATCTTGTGCGCCATTGAACTGGGCCTAACCGTACTACCACAAGTCTGGTATGGGATAGACCTAGCTGATTTACCTGCAATGTCTACACTTGAGTACTGCCAAATTGGTGGTGTGGGTTCCAGGATGGACGGGTAGATTCGCAAGGCGCAAGAGGGGGCCCTAAGGGGCGAAACCTTAGCGGGCAGTACCGAGTTAGACAGTGCATTGTCAAGGCTTTGTCATGATATCTCTGTGACACCAAAGGAAGTGTGTTAAGATCGATTGCACAAAGAGATGATCATGTCTTGTGGGTAAAGTTGTACAACCTCTGCAGAGTGTAAAACTATTCGAATAGCCGCGTCCACGGTCATGGACAAGCCTGGGAATTTCACACGGGGTATAGAGTATTTCATGAAATGTGGAATTGTTGGGATGTGAACGGGGAGTTCACTGTTGTTTTGTTGTCTACCATTGATTTACCAGTTATTTATTTATCTTTTCATAAATATGCTTTCAATCTATTTATTGTATTTCAATTCAAGTTGTTGCTTTCTGCAAATAAACTATATAGCCATCCTTGTCAAGCCGTGCATGAATATATTGCATCAATTCCCTACGGCTTGCTGAGTACTTTTTGTACTCAAGGCTTTATGCCCTTGTTGATCAGTTGCTGAAGGAGATAATGAGTATCATGAGGAGGAATTCTATGAAGACTACGTGGATTAGGAAGGTGTTTCCCCAGACGATTGCCTGTGGCATATCGAATGGCTCAAGTTACCTTTTCCACTACAATAATTATTTGTTTCTTAAGCCCTTAAGGCATAATGGTGTAAACATTGACCATAAGGTCGTATACTTTATTTAATAATAATTTGCTTCTTCTTAGTTAATTCGTTGTATGGAATGATATTTCATCTATGTTTCCACTGTGTGCACTAGCGTAATCCTGGACTAGTGCAGTATACACAGAGGGTTTCGGATTTGCAAATCCGGGTCCCGACATCAACTTGAGCTACCGCTATTCGCTGCCAGCAAGCCCCGCGGCAACTCTACCCTATTTTGTGCCACTGACCGGTGGTCCTCGCTTGTCAGATGCATGCACATAGCCCTCTCTCACGCATAGTCACTAACTGTCTGACCCCACATGTTGGATTTTCTTTTCAAAATTGGAATTAAAAGTTGAGTTTATGACATGTGGACCCATGTGAGAATAACAAGTTTATTTCATAAATTAAATCGGTAATAAGTATTGTATCACTGACATGTAGACCCTGTTAGTCATTTTTTCAAAAATAATAAAACATGATATATGGACCCCGCATGTTAGTATCTATAAATAGAAATTAAAATTTGCAAAAATGAGAAATGCACTTTCAGTTCTAAGGAAAATGCATTTTCTCTATTAGAAAGCGTATTTTTAGAAAGTATAGTTCTGACAATACCCCCTTTTCTATTTTAGCCGATTAAAATTTAAATGCTCATAACCTTTGCAAATGAACTCCAAATTGAGTAAAACTAGTTTCAAAATTTTTCAAAAATTATGAACTTTCTGTTTCTGCAAAAAATACTTTTGACATGTAGATACCGATGCCCTGGAAACTTTCCTCGTTGACCTCGAACAATCTCTAGAATTCAACGAGCAAAGTAAGCACCTCTTTTGACCTTATTGGTTCCATTATTTCACTTAATTTATGTTGTCTCTACAAAATTATGTATGCAAACGTGTACATTCCAATAAAATTGCTATGTTGTAGGTATTGGTAAATAATCCTATTTGATGCGTAGAACTTCCTCGATAAATACACAAATGTCAACCTTGAAAACCATAAGATAAGGGTTAGGCAATATTTAATTTGGATATATTTTAATATATATACAATTGCATAGCCATAAAATAGAATTGAGAGAACAAATGATCGGTTATACTATTTGTTCAAGGGATAGAGATTTTGACATGCTGAGAAAGTTGTGTCTATTATTTTGGTATAAATTAAAATCGAGACTGAAAAACTAAAGTTTTGACACGGGTGAGTTATTTATAATATATGAAGTTTGAGGAATGGACTTGAACGTAGTGTAGCGAGGGTTTTCTTCCGGATCGGGTAAAGACCGAATTATTGTGTTGTTTTCAAGCTAAGACATCTGTACAACCACAAGTGCTATTATGGGGTAGCCTTAATCTATTAAATCATCTAGGTCTATCTTTGCACATTAGAAGGTTGGAGTAGTACATGCTTTCTGAGATGAATTTCTTGTAGATGTGCTTGCATCGAGGTGTTGAGAATAACGTTTACCGATATAATGGTCTATGCATTGCTATGGGGTGAAATTTTATGATAGGGATGGACTATCATGGTTACCGTTATATCATAACAGCAACAAGAATTGGTAATGTCTTCTGGATAAAGATGTATGCCTCTGCAAAAGGTAAAATCTTTTCGAAAAGCCGTGCTCGCGGTCAAGGTTGGCTCAGTAAAATCATCACTTAGTATTGAATATTTTGCAAAAACTTTTGTTGAAAAAATGGTGGGTAGCTATGTTACAGATTATATGGCAGGATGGCAGGAAATGGATCGTTGATCAAAGAGGATTGTGAGTTAATCTTATTTATGTTATGTATTTGTTATTTACAAACTTGTCAACTGCTCTTTACAAATTCCGTTTACAATCTATTAGTTATTATTGATTAAATCTCTCTTTATGCAAAAGAACCCAGTAGAATAACCATACGATTCTTACTTTACCGCTGGTTATGGGGACTATAGTGACAAGCTTTTCTAGAGCTTAATCCTTGTGAATTTCCTGTGTATACTTATGGGCTAAGGCATATCACGAAATCTTGTTTCGGCTACTTTTTTCGATGTATTTTGTTTAGCCTTTAAGGCCTTATTGTAAGAACTATGTATCACTGACCTTTGTGATATAAAATATTGTGTATGGTATGGATGTGTTCACTAAGTTGTAAATATATGTACTACCCACTGATTATGGGACTAGTACGGTATACATATAAGACCCTCTGCTATTCCACTCCAGAAGGGAGTGTCTCGATACCGATGCCATGGACAAATATAAGAAATCGGAGGCATTATGAATTAAACGTAGATTATTACGTGTATTTCTATGCTTAATTTTTAGCACAAATGCATTTACGATTTTTTTTCTTAAATGACCCCGCACTTAATGGCGAGATGAACTTGTGTGCTTGACAAGTTAACGTGTAGGGCTCTAGGAAACCTTTCTTCTGATGAAACAAGTGCACAGTTAGTGCAGAGTACATAGTACGATTTTAAACAATGTCATTTTATAAATTAATTAGTGATACTACTTAATTAGAATATTTTAGTACAAATAAATTATACTATATCTAACTAGCGATTTAATAACACAAACAAGCCTGCTAGTTAGATAACTTAGCGTACTATGCAAAGGGTTGGAGCCCAGGATTCAAATTTCGTTTTCGGATAAAATACCGCCCCTGATCGAATTCTGAAATTTCGACGAAATTCGGGTATTTCGGACAAATCTCATCCAAAATTCATAAACAATAATTCAAATCCGGTTTGTTTTGTACCGAGAAAAACACAAAATTTGCCGAAAAATACCAAAATTTTGGGTGAAATACCCAAAATTTTGGTATTTTTACAACGGAAAAAAGTGGGCCAAACGATGTCGAAATTTTTTTAAATTGTGTTTGGAGAGTCCTGACACATTGATGATATTTCCATAAAAATTTCAGATTATTCTAAAGTGTGTGAAATTTTTGAAAATTCAAATATCGCTACTGTCCTCATAAAACGCTGATCGGCAATTTTGAACTGAATGCAAAATGGTTCAAACCACGTTATAAACATTTGAATTTTGTTTTCATGATTATGATGTATCTCTAATGCTCGCATAAAATTTTCATATGATGATCAAACTGTATGAATTTTTAAAAATTCGAACAGTACTACTAACCTCTTAAAAGGCTTACCGGCAAACTTGAACAAAATGAAAAATTATATAAACCACGTTAAAAACTTTTGAAAATTTTTGTGGATGGTACTGATGTAACATTAATGTTTCTTTAAAATGTTTAGATGATGATCATTCTCAAATAATATTTAAAACTTCAGACAGTGCTACGTCGTGATAAAAGTCTAATGTTCAATACATAGATTTGAATTTCTTTGAAAATTTTAAATAATGGTGATAAGGAATTTATTAATATCTCATAAAAATTTTGAATCATGATCACACTACAGTGAATTTATAAAATTCTTACAAGGCACAGTACCATTTATGTTCTTTTCTTTTTTATTTTTGAAATATAATATAATAAATGAAGTTCAATGCTTACATAGATTTGATTGACTAAACAAAATAAATTGAAATTTTTTCAAAAATTTATATAATGGTACTGAGTCAATTATTAATCTCTCACAAAAATGTTAGATCATAATCACACTCAAGAAAATTTATAAAATTCTGACAATGTGACTGTCCCAATTATGTTCATTATGTTTTTGATTTTTTAAAGATAACAAATGAAGTTAAATTATTTCGAAATGTTTTATGTATGAGTCTGAACTACTAAGGATAGTATCATAAAATGTGCAGCTTAGCTTTTACAATTTTATAAAAATCTGACAGTGTTTCTACCAAAATTATAAAATGTCTAAAAAATTCGGTTTTTCAACAAATTTTCATTGGAGATGACTTTCCTAATGGTTATTGGACTAAATCCGGTCAAATCCGGCCCAAAAACATGAAATTTTGTCGGGAAAAACCGAAATTTTGGGTTACTGTAGCAATTTCAAAATGATTTTCAAATTTTTTTCCCGACCGGCACTTTAGATTTCGGGGCGGTCCAAAATCCGAAATTTCGACGAGATTCGATGAGATTTTGGTGAAATTCGATGAGATTTGAAGCCCTGATCGGAGTAGTCCATCATTTTTAGTACTAAATAAGGACGCGCGACGTCACGCCACGTGAGAGCAATGAGCCATGGGGCGCCTCACGTGGCCACGCACACGCGTCGAGTTAGGGAACCAGGGGCACTGGTCGCAGGCCATGCCCCATGCATCGAGCCAGGGGGTGTCACGGCGTGATGGAGCGACGAGCGTAGCCCATGTGGTGATGGGACCGTGCCGTGTCCACAGGGGAGGGTGTGCGCGATGAACCAGGCAGACAGGCGGAGCAAACGAGCGCATCGCGTCACACGCGTCGGGCGAGCGCGGACCGCGGAGCGAGGTGAGGTGCGACGAGGAGCGCGCTGGCCGGGAACTCCCCAAATTTAATATTCGCTCCGGTTATCCGATACTTATAGTTTTGAATATCGATATATCTTATAAACATAATTTTAATTATTAATTTTTATTATAATATATTTATAAAATTCAATAAAATTACAATATTATAAAAGTACTTATCGAGACAAGTCTATATATATAATTTTTACAAATCCAATTTAAATATTTAAAAATATATCAATAGTCAAAATTTCAGAAGTTTGATCATGGCTATGTTTAAAATGACACGTATTTGAAGACCGGAGGGAGTATACGGAGTATTAGTCAATCTATAGTTGATCATCTGTTGCGTGTACATGATCAGCTAAATCAGATTACGGCAGCGATAGTAGTAGTGCTTCTGCAGTATCCTTATGTTCTGGGATAGAGCATCCACACCAAGTGTGCATGGCTTCTATGATTTCTCTTGTTGATATATATGGCACAAAGGGTTTTTAGGTGTGGTATGGTATCTCTTGCCATCCTAATGCCCACAATGCCTCCCCTTTATGAGCCTAAACCTAAATCCCTGCGTTAGCTGTCCAAACGTGGTAAACTCTTTTTTTTTCTTTTTGAAAGGAAAAAAACGGGGTAAACTCTGAAAACAAATCCAATCCAAATTGCATGTTCCAAGTGATTAGGTCACGCTTACAAGCCATCGTAAATTTTGTTTTAGAATGAGTGCAAAATATAGACAAATATGCTTTCATTTGCGTTAATTGGAACATCGACCAAATCATTTTTTCCGGAATCAAATTCAAATCCAATAATGCAAAATTCGATTCACTACTATAGAACTGGGCATCACAACCGGCCTATTAGAAGCGGTTTGGTGCGAACCCGTTGTGATCTTCGCACCAGAAGCGGTTCGTTGGCAACGGTCCGGAGAGGGCTTCCAGAAGCGGTTGGAAACACGAACCGCTTCTGAAGGTTGCGTTCTAGAAGCGGTTCTTTTCTCAAACCGCTTCTGATTTTCAGAAGCGGTTTGAGAAAAGAACCGCTTCTAGAACGCAACCTTCAGAAGCGATTCGTGTCTCCAACCGCTTCTGGAAGCCCTCCCGCGCAGCGTATTTAAACCCTTCTTCCTCCATGCGCCAGCAGAGGTACGAATACGATCGAACAGAGAAGGCCAACCAAGCGCTGTTCTTGAGGAGGTGCTGTCCAAATTTTTAATTGGAGGTGATTAGCTCTAAATTAAGTGTTTCAAAGTTAGTAACATCATGTGAACATCCTTCTCACCTAGATATTGCTATTTTTTCAATGGATGTGGAGAAATCTTGAACTTTTTAAGCATTATCGAAAATTTGTTTTCCGTGCCTTGTTTTATTGTTGTATGAAGATGTAGATGGAGATCTAGTTCAAAATATGACATTACAAGGTAAAGGTGATTGGAAGCTTTAGATCTATGTGGTTGTTAGCTTTAGAATCTTAAATATCACAATATTGGGAGAGATCTAGGTACAACATTGCAAGGAAGTAATTATTGGTGTATGAAATAAAATAGAAAAACATGTAGAAGGATAAAAATAATTACAAAGGTAGGAAGGGATACAAAATAATTAGAAAGGTAGGTCTTTAATTGGATGACGGTGTAGGTGGAATTTTTTTGTTGGGTTTAAATGTTCTGAAATTTAAGTTAGGTTATAATTTTTCTAACGGAATTTGTTATAATTTTTAATGAAATTATAACTTGGTATAGATGAATCGGCAATTGATGTACAATGCGGACCGTCGCTCGAGAGAGTTCATTGATGGCGTGCAGGCTTTTCTCGATGCGGCCGTTGCATTCTTGCTTCCAGGCAGCTTCATATGTTGTCCGTGTGTAGATTGCAAGAACGAGAAGGAGCACTCCCAGCGATGGCAAGTTATGAACCACTTGATCATGAGAGGTTTCATGCCAAACTATACCTGTTGGAGCAACCATGGCGAAGTCGAGGTGATTAGCCAGGAAGACGATGAAGAAGACGAGGAAGAGGAAGATGGATTCAACAGTATCCCGGACGACACGCATACTGTTCCGTGGAAGAAACACTTGGTGACTTTGGTGATGATGAGCTAGACCAGATCTTTGTGTGACGGAGAGGAGACTACATAGATGAAAGACGATTCGAGAAGTTCCAGCGCATGTTAGAGGACTACGAACTCCTTTGTACCCAAAGTGTGGGCAGGGCCACAAAAAGCTGCGTACCACACTGGAACTCATGCAATGGAAGGCTAGAAATGGTGTGTCAGATAAGGGATTCGATGAGGTGTTATCACTCGTAAAGAAGTTGCTTCCAGAAGATAACACTCTGCCCGAATCTACATATGAAGCCAAGCAAGTCGTCTATCCTTTGGGATTGGAAATCAGAAGATACACACATGTCCTAATGATTGTATCCTGTATCGTAATGAGTATGCCGATTTGTATGTTTGTCCAGTGTGCAGAGAATCACGGTATAAGGTGAAGCGTGATGATCCAGGTGAAATAGATGGGGAGCGTAAGAAGAAGCGACCTCCAGCTAAAGTGTTGTGTTATTTCCCTGTGATCCCCCGATTGAAACGTATGTTTGCTAACAAAGCGCATGCCCAGATGATGCGTTGGCACAAAGAAGAGCGTAAGGACGACGGGATGCTTAGACACCCTGTAGATGGCTCACAGTGGAGGAAAGTCGATCGAACGTACGCGGACTTCACGGATGAGGTGAGAAACATAAGGTTTGGGTTGAGTACCGATGGGATGAATCCTTTCGAGAATTGAGCAGCAGACCATAGCACTGGCCCGTTACACTATGTATCTATAACATTCCTCCATGGTCGTGCATGAAGCGAAAGTATATCATGATGCCGTTGTTGATCCAAGGCCCCAAGCAACCCAGAAATGACATCGATGCCTACCTGAAACCTTTGGTTGAAGATCTTGTGACGTTGTGGGACGATGGTGCAAGGGTATGGGATGAGTACAAAAGGGAGTATTTCACCCTACGTGCATTGTTATTTGTAACAATCAACGATCGCTCGCTCTCGGTAACTGTCCGGCCTAACTATCAAAGGATATAGAGCCCGCATCCGATTGCTTAGATGAAACGGACGACGCACGCACTGAAAAACTCTCGGAAGGTTGTGTACATGGGTCACCGTAGGTTTCTTCTTACGAGTCACCCGTTGCGGAAGGAAGGCGGGGAAATTTAACGGCAACTGCAGGACCTTCGTGCAAGGCCTCGGCATCGTAGTGGGCCACGTGTGTTTGCTATGGTAAAGGATTTGAAAGTAGTATTTGGAAAGGGTCCCGAAGCAAACATGTGCGAGAATGAGGATGGTCATGCACCCATGTGGAAGAAGAAGTCAATATTTTGGGACTTGCCTTATTGGGAAGTTATGGAGGTTCGTCACTCACTTGACTTCATGCACATCACGAAGAATGTCCGCTTGAACTGCTAGGCTACATAGATATGTATGGAAAATCGAAAGATACACCGCAAGCTCGGAAGGACCTTAAACTCTTGGAACCGAGGGCGACCTACATCCCGAAAAGAGAGAGAAAGGACAACATTACCTACATCCTGCGAGCTACACTCTAAGCAAAGAAGAGAAAAAAGCGTGATAGAGTTCTGAGCAGTGTGAAGGTCCTTCCGGATACTCCTCGAATGTAAAGAGACTCGTAAACACGAAAGAGAATAAAATCGCATACATGAAATCCCATGAGTCTTGTGTTAATGACACGATTACTCCCGGTGGTGTGAGAGACATACTGCCCGAGTGGGTACGAGGGACAATCACAAAGCTGTGTTCTTTTTTCAACGCGATTTCACAGAAGGTCATCGACCCAGATAAACTAAGTAAGCTGCAGGATGACGTGGTACAAAGTTTGGTTAGTCTTGAGATGATCTTTCCTCTTGCATTTTTGATATTATGGTTCATCTCACTTTATTCACCTTGTCAAAGAGATAGGTATCCTTGGACCGTGTATCTACACAACATGTTCCCTTTCGAGAGGTACATGAGTGTGCTAAAGAAGTATGTTCGTAACCGTTCTCGTCCGGAAGGATGCATTGCCGAGGGTTATGGGACAGAGGAGGTGATTGAGTTTTGTGTGGATTACATTAATGATCTAAACCCGATCGGCGTCCCTATATCACGCCATGAGGGGAGGCTACGGGGAAAAGGGACACTAGGAAGGAAAGCAATTGCATGCAATGATCTTCTTACATTTAAGCAAGCACATTTCACGGTTTTGAAACAATCAACTATAGTGGCCCCGTATATCCTTGAGCACAAGAGTATTCTACGCCGCAATTTCCCGGGGAGGTCTGAGGATTGGATAACACTGAAGCACATGGATTCTTCGGTAGCTTGGTTACAAAAGTACATCCTTTTGAAAGGGTCGGACAATGAGCAGTTGTAACGCTTGGCTCGGGACCATCTAGTGAAATCGTGACATTCAAGGGGTACGAGATAAATGGTTACACATTTTACACCAGATCGCAGGATAACAAGAGCACCAACCAAAATAGCGGTGTCCGTATAGACGCCGAAGACAACAAAGGCAAGGTGGATACATATTATGGTTTCATAGAAGAGATATGAGAGCTTGACTATGGACCTTTGAAGGTCCATCTATTTAAGTGCCAATGGGTCAAACTGACTTCAAGCGGTGTGAAGGTAGACAAATACGGTATGACAATCGTGGACCTCACGCAAGTCGGCTATAGGCGCGAATCGTTCGTCCTCGCGAACGATGTGAGACAGGTCTTCTACGTAATGGACATGTCAAGCAAACCTAAGAAGCATAAGGACAAGCAGAAAGATTGTAGTACTAAGCCAAAGCGACATGTGGTTCTACAAGGCAAACGAAGGATTGTTGGAGTTGAGGACGTCACAGACGAGGAAGAGTATAGTCAGTTTGACGAGATCCCTCCTTTCGCTGTGGATGTCGACATAAGCCTCTTCAATGACACAGACGTGGATACTCCTTTCATACGTCGCGATCATAATGAAGGAACACTTGTAAAGACAAAGTACGTTACTACTTAAGATGTACCCCTACTGTATGAACTATGTATATGTAAGTCTTTTACAGTATGAAGTGTTTATTTGGAATGAATGTAAAGTGCCAAAATTGTGGAATGAAACTAAAGTGATCAAAGCATTTTGTGAAAATTATGGAATGAAAGTAAAGTTCTAAAAGCTTTTTAAAAATTCTGAAATGAAACTGAAGTGCTAAAAGTTTTTTCAAAAAATATAGAATGAAACTAAATTGCTAAAAGCATTTTTTAAAAATTCTGAAATGAAACTGAAGTGCTAAAAGCATTTTTTAAAAATTCTGAAATGAAACTGAAGTGCTAAAAGTTTTTTCAAAAAATATAGAATGAAACTAAATTGCTAAAAGCATTTTTTAAAAATTCTGAAATGAAACTGAAGTGCTAAAAGTTTTTTCAAAAAATATAGAATGAAACTAAATTGCTAAAAGTATTTTTTAAAATTATGAAATGAAAGCAGAAAGTAAAAGCACTCTTTAAAAATTATGAAATTAAAGCTCAAGCGGTTTGAGAAAAGAACCGCTTCTAGAGCGCAATATTCAGAAACGGTTAGTAATAGGAACCGCTTCTAGAACGCAACATTCAGAAGCAGTTTTAGAAAAGAACTGCTTCTAGAGTGGACTATTCAGAAACGGTTAGTAACACCAACCGCTTGTAGAAGTCATCTCTCTACAAGCGGGTTGATCTAAATCCGCTTGTAGAGATATTCTACAAGCCGTTCGTTCTACGAACCGCTTGTAGAAGTCATCCCTCTACAAGCGGTTGGTTCTAAAACCGCTTGTAGAGATTTGCTACAAGCGGTTGGTTATTAGAACCGTTTGTAGAAGTGCTCCTGTATAAATTTGAAACGCCCACCCTTTTCTCACACCGAAATTTTGAAGTCGATCGACCCCCGCGCGGCCGCAGCTCTCTCTCTCTCGGCCGCGCCACCGCCGCCTCCGTCCGGACCAGCGTCGCCGTCCTCTTCGACGCCGTCGGCCTCCGCCACCTCTCGACTCCTACTCACCACCTCGCCGACTTGATCCACCGCGCGCTTAGCTGCCCTCGTCGCCGCCGTCACTCCACCCGGCCATGAAGCCTTCTCTACCACCCCGCCGGCGCCTACTCCGCCACCAAAGCACCGCCGTCCACCCGGAGGACAGAGGTATTTGAGTGCTGCGTCGTCCTCCCTCTCTAGTTCTTTGCCCACCACATGTTCGGTGAAATGCCCACAAGTGTTGTGCTTGCTTGAAATTTTAATTCTAAATTAAACCAAAATGTATATTTTTCACTTAGTATGGAATTACGAACAATGCATATTTTCTTTTTATTATTTTGTTGTTTTTATTTAATTTTGAATTTCAGTTCTAGTTTAGGATTTGTATATTAATTTAACTACTAATTTCATCTAATTTTTATTTCAAATCTATGTTAATTTTTATTGTTAGTTTTATTTAGTTTTGCATATCAATTTTAGGTAGAATTCATATACAAATCCAGTTGATAATTTTTATACATTTGGTTGGTCATATAACTTCGCTTAGTTTTACACGTCACATGCTTTAGAAGTTTCTGATTTAGACTACCTTTCTTGCAAAACTTTGTCGAAGCCAAGCACGTAAACCGTGACTTGCTAAACTTTGATTCTTCTCATTGTAAAATAACTAAATAAGTGCCTTGTCGATTGTCCAATGCAGATGTTGGACAGTCATTTATACCACAGATGAACTTACATATATACTCTCTTCATGTTATGTCGGCAAGTATATGGAATCGGGACTACACACCGTCTCGTTACATTCTTTTTTGACACGTAATAAGTATGGGCACCGAGGCTCCCTCTGTGTTTATGTATGTACGTGTATATATATAAATCTCTATAACAAATATCATTAAGCAAATGCTCCTAGCCAATCAAAGATTATCGCCTATATTCTTCGTTTAAAGAAACATTCCTAGTTTGTGATAATTGGCACGATATATGTTCAAGATCATAAACTAGCATGTAGGGTTCTACGGATAGATCTAATCATCACGATCAAAGCGACTAACTAATATGACCTACTGTTCTAATAGAAAGGCACATGATCCTAGCGTTGCCCCCGATTATAGTTTTATACAACACAAGGATCAAACACGGTCAATGTTGCACATTTACTTTTGACACATAGTCCCTGTGTGTATGTTCTTGGTGTATTTCTTGTTCTTGTGTCCACGAGTTCGTGTTTGATCCTTGGGCTAGTTCCAACACGCCGTAGTACTTAATGCTTCTTTGTAGAAATTTATGTAATAATATGCTTGTGTTGTGTCTGTAATATGGTTGTTTCAAAGTAATATGATATTTATGTCAACATTTTTGCGGAATTAGTAGAGATGGCGCAACCAGGACATGGTGACCCTACTTTCGATGAGGGAGAACAGTTCCTGTTGGACTCCATCGCGCTGGGTACCATCGAAGGTGATGGTAACGCTGCTACCGCTGGGGCTAATGGTGGTTCCGGTGAGGCCGTTGAGGCTGCAGCTGATGAAGCCGTTGACGCGGGAGCCGCTGAGTCCGATAACACTTGTTCCGGCCAGGATGAGGTACAGGCAGAAGAATATAATCCCCGTAGACATGTTAATTAATCGTAATTCATTAATATAATACACTCTGACACGTTTGTACATATGTTTATGTATTTCAAGCCCGTGCATCGAGCAACCAATCCAAGCATCGGGACCTAACAAGAAGCCGAATCCACGAAGCATGTGTTTACCGATGTTAACAACGAAGGGATGCGGTTGCCCCTCTTTTAGCAGTTGGGCGTACAACAACGCTTGCGGTTACCACGTGAGGATCATGTCCCAATTAGCATCGAAAATGGGCGAAGTTCCTCAAGCTACCAAGGACTCGCTCGGCAAGATATTAAGGAAAATTTCATATTTCCTCAAGGGTTAGAAGACAAGGCCAAGAAATTTACTTTGAAGAAGATGGCAACAATGTTTGAGGCTTGGAAGGCGCTCTCTCACCGCAAGTACGTCTGAGAAGGAGAAAGACCCAACTTCAACCAATTTCCTAAGTTGGCGGATCACTGGGAAGCATTCGAGGAGTTCAAGCTGTGAGCTGAGGGCCAGGCCGCGAGTCAGAAGAACAAGGTCAATTCACAGATTAAGAAATACCACCACCATCTTGGCACCGGTGGTTACATCAAGGCTGTACCAAAATGGGAGAAGCGGGAATAAGAATTAATGACGAAGGACGTCACACCGGCTACCGCTCTGTGGGAACAGCGCCTGCGCAATTGGTTCATGGGTCATGGGGGGAGCCTTTCAGATGACGGCAGTTTGGTGATGGCACCAGGAGTACAAGAGGCTGGCCAAATGATTGTACAAGCTGTTGAGCAGTCTCAGGCTGGTACATTGGTGCCAGACAGGGAGAATGACGAGCTAACACATGCCCTTGAAAACCCTAAGCACCCAGGACGGACACGAGGTATGGGAAAGCTGACGCCGTGGAAGTATGGTTTCGCTAAGGACGCACATACGTGTGAGCGGCATAGAAGCAAATCAAGAGAATCACGTAAAGTGTACCAATTGGAACAAGAGCTCAGAGCAACCCAGGCTAGCATCGGCGACATAGTTGCGCAACAAGTACAAATTGCCCTCAGCAAGCTTCAAGGACTAGGTCCGAGCAATCAGCCAGACGCCATGATCAGCCCCTCCGCGCGGCGAAGTAGTTGCGCGTCCACCAGGGCCCCTGAAGCGGACACCTTGCTATCCCGTTATCCTGTGGATGACATAAGGGTTCGCCGCCAGTGTGAGCTGCACGTTGATGCGCGTAACCTCTCCATCAAGGTGGCTTACGGCGTGGCATATCCGGTGGAGCTGGGCCAGATGTTCCACTGCAACGAGATACCCCGGGTTACTCAAAGGTCGCGGTGGAGGAGGTGCTGAGCGGATTTGAAGAACTTCACCTCGATATTGCTGGAGGCGACGACGTGACCAAGCTTGGATAGGCCCTCCACAATATCATCCTTTGGCACAAACGGTACATCATATTTCCAGCTGCTATGGACGCGTCATCTCCACCACGGCAACCCACGCCTCCTCCAACGCCACCGCCACATAATGCCTCGCCAATAAAACAGAGCAGAAGCCCTACTCCACCACCAGCAGCTCCTATGTCTCCACCCGCTCCACGTAGAAGCTCTACTCCACCACCAGCATCTCAAACAAAAAAGAACCCCTCTAGGAAAACCACGCCTCCACCATCTCCTCCGAGGAAGAAGCTCGATAACAGAATGAAGGCTCCCCCACCTGCTCCCAAGAAGGCGGAGTTCAGCCGATCGACCAAGGTAAAGGAACCTCCAAAGAGGGCATATGATATGAATAAGGAGGAGAGTGACGCGGTCACTAAAGCAGAAGTGGTTGCACACTTCGCAAAAAAGAAGGTAGAGCCAAAGGTACCAACTGATCCAAAAGCGGCAGAACACTTCGCGACATGCCGTGCAAAGCCGCTGCCTGTGCCATCCAACTATGAGCGGACAATAATTAAGGCTACGGAAGAATAAAGCGTGGTCGGCGGCGGCAAAGAAGAAGAAGAGAGACCAAGATCAGGAGAACCTCGAGAGGTTTATGAAGGAGGCAGGACTCAGTTCCACAGCTGCAGCTCTTGGATTAATAGATGATATCCCCATGGCAACAAAGGTCAGATGGCAATTTCAGTTGGGCCGGGAGCTGATTGACCCAAATGAGATAAAAGATCTGCCAACCAAGATGCGGCAATTTCACGAACGATGTTCCCCCTCCGTATCAAAGAAGATGATTTTTATCGCGGGGACAACACCATATGGCTCGAATTTGACGACTTATACAATATTTACCATGCCGACTCCATCAACGTGTCTCTCATGAGTCTTTGGTGCTGTAAGTGTCAAGCTCATACCTTTACCGTGTGCTTCCTCGCACAATAAAATTGCAACTATTAAACTTATACCTTTCTATGTAGAATGGAGATACAACGATGTAGAAAGAGAATATCTTCAACGTGGACTTCATCGACCCGAGAGATTGTTAACGAGTTCGTCTTTGGATACAACCGAAAGGATCTTGAAGATTACATTCTCGATGCATTCTTGGGACAGCACTACAAACCGTACATACTTACGCCCTTCAACCGAGTGTACGTATATATACAACCTCTCGTTCTTATATTTTCCAAGGCATTTATAATACTACTAGCTAGTTACATATATGTTGCAATACATGAATAGGTTTCTTTGGATCCTTCTTGTCATCAAGCTTGATAGCGGCGGATCATTGTTCAAGACTCAAAAGGACTCGGTGAAAAATATCAATTTATCATTGACACCTCGAGCAGGTATATAGCACATATATATACGATAGTTTTCCTTATTATATATATTGAAATACCTTGCTAATTCCAACTCGATAATTACCATTCATACTAACGCATCACACGGGACATTCGCACGGTTTGAAAGAAGCAACAAGGAGATTTCGAGAACGAATTTGATGTACAATTAAGCACTCGAGTACGTATTAAAGAATATTAATATGCCGTAACAGTTTTTCATCCCAATAATCGTGTTCTTTTCAAATTTCATCGCAGGTTCTATAACAGACGGGTGGAAATAACCTATGTGGCTATTATGTGTGCCACTATATGCAAAGTATTACCCACGGTGATGTGCCGACAACCAACGCCGACGTAGTGTGCACATGTCAATTTCTTAGTACTTATACTTTAATAATTACATGTCCAGAGATTTATTTACCTCCCGCTTTGTCAGCCCAACATCGATGTGCAAGACGTGATCCCGCCGCACCGGGTTGCAGTAATCCAAGAACAACTCATCGGCTTTATTGTCGACGAGATTGTATCCACCAAAGGCGAGTTCCACGCAAATGGTTGGAGAGATTGTCCTGAAATAAGGACAGGTGAACTGACATCAACGTCGACCAAGGGCACAAAGAGCGACGCGCGCAAGAAATAAGCTCAAGATTCGCCCTTTTATTCTTTGAAACTTGTAAAAGTGGCTTATTATTTCATGTGTTCATCAACTTGTTCATTTTTTAGTCTGTAATTATCTGAATGAATACTCATGACTAATATATATATATATATTTAAGTGTGTCAAAAAAATTCATGAAGTTCTATTTATTTTAATTGTCAAAATCTATATCAAAAACCCCTCTGAAAACATATTCTATATTGAATATAATCAAAACGCTAAGCTGTCAGACTCTTCACAAGCGCTTGGTAACTCCAACCGCTTGTGGAGAGACCTCTTCACAAGCGGTTCGTAACACCAACCGCTTTTGGAGAGAACCTCTCCACAAGCGGTTGGTAACACCAACCACTTGTGGAAATGTCGAACCACAAGCGGTTCGGGAACCGCTTGTGATACCCGACGGGGTATCACTCCCGGTTGCTTACAAGTGGTTCTAAAACCGCTTCTAAAAGCGGTTTCGAATCGCTTGTGCATGCTCGATCCGCAGTAGTGTATTGATTCATATTCACAAGGTATTGTTCGATTGTGCGTAACACCTTGTTACGAAAATCCAAAAATTGTAGAAAGACAAAACTGGTAAGTTCGCTACTGCGCTAGCCATAGAAAACAGAGATCCGAAAATTGTAGAGCGGAAAAACTGGGCAAGCGGTACGTACGTACAAATGGACTTTGGCATGTTGGCATGTTCGATGCTGCTCATTCATAGTTCATACATGTCCAAGTTATTTTTTTAACTAGCTCCTACGAATGTAAAAGCTATTGTGAAAAACTTTCTAATGTAGTTTACACTTGTTTTACAACTCACCATTTTTATTTCCTTTATTATTCTCGCACATAAATAGCATCATCTTCCAAACCACATTTCCCATGCTGATGACATAGATATATACTGACACACAAGGGATACATAATACCTAGTAGCAAGCGTGCATGGTGGTGGTATACTTATAGATATATCTAGTTTTATTCGCAGGGACGGAAGTCTTGTTTTTTACCATTGCCAATTTTGGTGTACAGTCTCGTATTCGCTGGCCCTGCTTTGTTTCTCTTCAAGCATGAGCATGTCACAGACCACAATTTCATTATTCTTGAAGATCTTAATTAGCCTGAGAATTACTTCATAGTGACAAGCTCCATTAGGCTATAGAAACCCCTCTAACCATTGGACCTTAAGTACTCCTTTAGCATCAGTACTCAATTTTTGGCATAGACGACAACGAATGCACACTTACTCCAGTGTGCCTTGAGGAAGAAAGAAGCTTTACTACGTGGATGAGTTGATCTATGTACCATGTAGCTTGGTGGGCCACTGCTTATTGGAGACCTAATTTGGTAATTGGTGACTTCACTTGCTGCTTGCACAACTAGATTCGAACCCTAGATGCACGCAAAGACCGTAAAGCGAGCGAGCGAGACGGGGAGAGAGAGAGAGAGAGAGGGGGAGAGGGAGAGAGAGAGGGTAAATCTCAACGTCTCTCCTTCACGAGGACATGGCAATCCATCGAGTCAAGGTGCTTGATGCACGTCGCGGAGAGTGGATGCGGGGGAGCCAGCGAGGGCACGGATGTGCGGTGACGGGTAACCCACCGCAGCTATGGTGAGCGGGTAGGGAAGGCAGCACAGTGTGAGTCAGTGAGTAACTGATCGGCTAAGTAGGCCGACCAAAATAGCAAATAGGCTATGTGAGGCTCTCTTGTGATTTATGATTTTTTTTTTGTCAATTGTAACTTTGTAAATGGGTTGTATAGAGATAATATTCGATTTGTTTGATTGATTGGTGTTAACTTGTTCATAGATTTACACAAGTTTGAGAAACGAACATTGTACAAGTATTTATCGAATAATAGAGTATTATTAGTAACCCTCGAACCGATAAGAATATAACACAAACTGTTTAATATATTTATCTCAATTTTGCCCAATTCTTTGAGTCCACTATCTATTTTTTTCCTGCTTATAGCCACTGGTCATTAGTACTTCATATCGGTATAGAGCCTAGACTTGTATAGCTAATTCATATTTCATAATGGAACAATTATGTCATGCCAAAAATGAAGAACTGCAATTAATATGTCCTTAAGGGTAACAGGCAATAAGGAAATTTAAAGCACATTCAACATGGGAAAATGCATAAAAGATATATATTTTGCTATGAAGAGAACAATATATATGTGCTAGCTAGTTTCGAAACTGACTATATGCGTACCAGCAAGTACAACAAATACTTAATTTGGTTCATTCACTATCTGCTTGTGATACTCAATTTATACAAGGAGCAGAAACTGTGAGAAAAATACTTTTTGACGTATTTCTTGTTGTAGTGCAGTAAATCAATACAATTTGCCGTAGTGGGCTGCAAATTTTATCTCGTGAAATGGAAATGACGGGTGAGATCAATTCCTGTCTTCCATCGTGAGACTAGAGATAAGTCACGAGTCATGATGCTCGAGCTAGTTTGCTGTACATTTGCAAGATAACGCAAAAGAGCAATATTTTGGTGCATCAAAATGATCACAGTGTAGGATAAGACCAGTAGCGGAGACAGGCCTTGGCCACCGGGGCCTGAGCCTAAGACCTGTGATTAAAATGGTTTGCGTTGGGTTTGTTTTGGCTATAACCTGATTCCGTGTGGCTCGAGAACAGCGGCCCAACCACATGCTACCTCCGCCCCTAGATAAGACCCCTCGATACGAACCTACCTATTAGAAAGTCATATGTGAAATCTTGCAATGTTAATAATCATCGTTTAGTTGACCGATTTTTCATGCATATACACTGCCTGTTGTTGGAATGGGTCCACATGCTAGATATTGTTTTTTTAACGAAACATGCTAGAGATTAATGTTACACAAGTCCATATATGTATACATGCAACGCATTGTACCATAGCTCTAGAAAAAAAAGTAGAGTGGTTATGGTACTGTTTTTGAAGCCAAGAATACGGTGCAAAGGCGCAAGATCGACCTGAACAATTTATTGATCCATTTAAACTGTGTAATCGGTTTACAGATAGGATGACTGCGGGTTCGTAATAGGAACAAGTTTAGCTAGACTGACAATTTGAAGCCATAATCTTCTAAATTTCTTCAATAATTCCTGCAAAAAAACAAAAAAAAAACTTTCTTGAACAAAATTTCATCTAATTTGTTTCCAAACTGTTTGGAGAGTGGATCACAGTAGAGGGCTAGGTGTCCAATCATGAAGACAAATAAGCCTGGAAGAGAGGCTTCTGCCATGGCGAGAGCTCAATAGACATGGGGCCACGAGGACGGACGACTCAGCCATGGAAAAAAGAAAGGCAGAGAACGGATGGCATTAGACGAGAATAGTCGAGAATAGGGTGCCTCAAGAGCCGGCAGAAGCAAGCTATGTACCAGTTAAGGTGAGGTAGGAAGGAGAGATCGATGGGATGCAGGCTATGGAGAAGATGGATCGGAGAGAGAGCTCCATGATTTAGTTCCCAGGTTCTTGTTTATAGGCTAGATGATGGTGGGCCATTCGCTTGTGCTGCCATCACATGAGGTTGGCTACTTATAACAATTTATTCGTGATTATAGTGTTTCCCTTAAGCACGACAAAAAGATATCATCCATGCCTTGGGCCTGGACTTAGTTCTTGAGCAGCCTGGCCGGGTGGCCCGGCTTTATATTTTTGGGCTTGCGCTGGCCCGGACTTAAAGTCTAGCCGGGCTTGGGCCCCATTTTGGCTCCAAGCTTGGCCCAAATCCCAAAATAGCCCGATAAATATAATAAACCAATAAATATTAATATTTTTATTAATAATATGATTTAAAACATAATATTTAATGGAAAGTGAATTTTGGGCTTTGAGCTGGGTCTATGTGAGGCCAAGGAGGGCTCGTGCTTCTGTTGAGGACCAGGCTTTTCCAGCTCCAGCCCAAAGCTCAGCCCGCCCCGAGACTTGAACTTCTCTAATTGGGCAAAAGGCTTCCCGTGGATTATACAAATTAAGCACTCCCAAGTTACAATATTGACTTCATCCGGCTAGCAAACAAACATGCAATGTCTAGTTATTTTAATCGGTTCCTTCGGTGAACCGTAAACAAACATGCAATGTAACGTCCAGTCTTAAAGATTGTGCAGAGAAAGCCTCTGTCTATCTCTGTGTAACCATATGAGATTTTCTTTATTGGTTGTGGTTATTGACTGATTCAGCCCAAGGACCCAGTTATCATAGGAAATGACATAAAATTGGTTATTATTGCATTCTGGAGCAAAGCACAATAGGGAGCCAGCAAACAGATGCCCAACAAGCCTACCCATCTGCCATACAGAAAAGTATAACATGAAAATGTTGGTTTTAACCTGGATCAGCACATATGTACGATGGCAAAAAATTAAGTACAAAAACTCACGAACACAAATAATTCATAGGGGCGGTACAACTAGCATCTTTTCTTGTTTTCTTGCTCTCTTGCTTACAAGAAACTCAGAACTACATAGAAATTTATACCTAAATCTACGGCTCTAAGAATCAAAATAGAATTCAACAATCCAAATAGCAAAATTACTGTACTTCCATGTAGGATTCGGACCTTTATCCTAAAATTAAATCTTAGATTCACCCCTTAATTTTATAACATTAACTAGCTCTAAACTTTAACTTGTTGAGGCAGTCCATCTCAACTACGATTTACCCAACATTTAGTTGACACAGGATGGTAAACACATCACCTCAATATCTCGTACTCAACTTACTTAACTCAAGACGGCTAACACATCTTCTCAATGTCTTGGTCTCATCTTCGACGGACAAGATTCAGGACGGCAAACACATCTCCTGAACGACTCGGACACATCTCCCATGAACTTGACTCAGGACGTCGAACGCATCTTGAATCATCTACAACGGTATCTCGTGGACACAACTGACATGAGAATGCGTAGCTTTGGATGCCTTTTCAACGAGACAAGCAGATGGCCACCAATGCCATCTTGTCACGCTAGTTATCAATGACGCTCGTCTATAGTGGGTATTAGGGAGACACATCTCCTTAACCCTTCACTACCATATCTTCTCGTTGATTCTTCCCAGTTGTGACGCAACTTCGACACCACAGAAACTCAGACAATAGCTTCACATACTTGAGCACTTGGACACAGAAAAGTACTCACGCATATATGCGATACTAACACAACAATGCAAATACACATACATGTATACCACACATTATGTACAATGCGTACTTCGATGACGGTTCACTACCTCGCTATCTTCTTGTCGTGGAGCCGCATGCACCACTGCAACCACGCTCGATACACCGTTGGATCTCGCTCAACACTGCATCACTCAATGACGATAACCTACCCCCAAGGCGCAGTAGTAATGGCCTCCCCTGGGGCAAGCATGGCATTAAGATTAGATCCTCACTCTGATACCAATTGTTGATTTTAGCCCGGATCAGCACACATGTACGACGGCAAAAAATCAAGCACAATAACTCACTGACAAAAATAAATATTATGGTGGTGCGGCACTACTAGCACATTTTCTTATTTTCTTGCTCTCTTACTTCCTTGCTTCTTGCTTATAAAAAACTCAGGACTACATAGAAATTTATATCTAAACCTACAACTCTAACAATCGAAATAAAATTCAACAATTCAAATAGAAAAAAAAAGACTCTACTTCATTGTAGGATTCGAACCCTTATCATAAAATTAAATCTAACAGAAAATAAGAAGACTTAGCTGACAATTAAGCTGGCTCCTTCCCTCCATGCAAGTAGTAAAATGGTTTCCTCTGTGATGAGGCAACTCATGCAAGAGAGGCAATGATGGGTTCAGAAGCGACGTGTTTAGCTGAGCAAGGACTTTTGTAGCCACGTGTCTAGCTGAGAAACATTAATTCGGCAATTGACGACCCTTGCGCAAGCGCCTGTTCGTGTGGTAAAGATGCATTGAGCCGCCCTAAACATTGCATCAAACGGTTCGGTTTTAAACCGAGAAAGTTGTCGCCCTTCGTCGACATCGAAGGAACAAGTACCAGCATCTGCCAAAATACCAGCGTCTGACGCTTGCCGGGGCGCCAGATATCGGTTTTCCTGTTCTATCGTCACATTGTTCTGCCATAATGTTCTGATCATCGTGTCCTTCTCGTCGTGCTTTTCCGATCTGGTGGTCTCTCCCAAGCGACACTTAAAAGCTTGTTTGCGAAGCCTAAAATCCTGGCCCACCCAGGTAGATGGGGTGGGATATTAAAACATCTTATAGATGGGTTGAGATTTTGGGCTCTTCAAACAAGGTCTGTGTAATGAATTTCCCTTCACTAACACAGCTCACTTCTTTACCTACTTATATAATATTCACATTTCCCAATCAGTAGACCTTATCACCACTACAGAAAAGGACATCACTGCAGGATGAACATCAGCATCACTGCCGGATTTTGACCCAGCACTCCCTAACTGGCAGTGATAGTCGGGACTATCACTGCCGGTTCTTCGCCCGACAGTGATAATAATATCACTGCCGGTTTATATTATAAAACCGACAGTGATAAGGATTATCACTGCTGGATTTTTATCCATAACCGGCAGTGATAATAACTTATCACTGCCGGTTGGTATTTTTCAACCGGCAGTGATTATCACTGCTGGTTGTTATTTTTCAACCGGCAGTGATAATACATTATCACTGCCGGTGGTTATTTTTCAACTGGCAGTGATAATCCATATCACTCTCACTTAATATTTTCCAACCGGCAGTGATAAGGTGGTACCACTGCCAGTTATTTCTCTAAAACCGCGTGATAAATGCGATTGCCATATTCTCCTCAAAACCGGTTACATAAATTTTTTTGTATTATATGTATGATGTAATTTGTACTATATATATATTGCACAGTACATTTATTACGGACGGTATATTTTATGCGCAATATTAACGAAGTATTGGTAGAGAATAATTCAAATATATTAAATCATCATAATATTTAACATTGAATACGAATACTCATTTAATCATAACAATATTAATGAAGTATCGTAAAGCATAATTGAAATCTGATAAATCATCGTAATATTTAATTATTACATTGTTCATTGACAATCGTTCACATTTGATTAATTGTAGCGTGTGGCTCGTAAAACTCGCCCCGGGTTGATCACTTCTCGAGCGATGAACCCGACCATCCGCTCTCGAAGGGCTTCAACTTCACCGTCAAGTAGGTGTTAGTGCCGAGCTTCACGCTATTGTCATTAAAGAAAATGATGCATTAATTAGTGTCGTAATTTTTATAAAGAAAAGTATCGTCAACATGTAATTATATACCATCTCGCCGTTGTAGTCGCTCATCATCGTTGATTTGAACGTGTGTATGTGTGTCATTAAGTAGTATGCACATAAATTGTTCCCTACTGTTTGTCTTAGGCACGGAAAATCGGTTTTATTCGAACTTCTTCGTGAATGGGCGGTACAGCGTGCTCTTCTTGCGGTATTTTATGCATACCTGTATGGTTGTGAATACTCGTTAAACTTAATTAGGTGTAATTAAGTGCAATGGAATGAAAGATTACGGGAGCAATAGCATAGCGACCGAAGTTTACACATCTAGCAATTCTATTACTTCTTTGAAATCGTTTATCGGTTTCCTCATTGAGTCCAACACGTTGATCGTGCTATCGTCTAATGTAATGGCGAGAAGGATCGATGAAAGTCGCAAAGCCCATTAGTCATGACATGGTGTTGCACATGAGATAAAACCGACTAGTAGGCGTGGAAACACGTCTTGAAAGTTGTAGGGTAAAAATACGTAGGTCTTGTCTTATAACTTTAGCAGCGCCTTTAGTACGTACTCCTCGATCTCTCTCTCCGTCGATGGATCTTTAATAAGTTTGCAGTTGACAAGGCCGGGATCGAGGAATCCTACCATTTCATTTAAGTCTGCTCTGAGTGTCATTGTCTCCATTCTACATAAGAAAGAAGTTAGACACTAAGTTTAAAGTGCGTGAATGTACAATACGAATTATACAAGAGACTTACAGAGTCCACATTCTTAATACAGACACGTCAAGAGCATCTCGTTGGTACAACTGGTATAACTCAGAGGTTTCTACCCAGAAAACTCCGTCCATATTGTGAAAATCTGTTTCTTTGTATTTGACGGGGAACGCGTCGTTTTTTGTCTCTTGGACAAACTTTCGATTCCATTGATGTAGACGCCGTAATTGTGTCGTCAGTCTCTGCTCCTCGTTTGGATCCACCAGTGCTTCCCCGTTAACGAACTTCCACCTTAGAGGAGGCCCTCGTCCTTTAGCACCATACAGTGCGGCGAGCTCTTTTACCAACTTTGTCCTTTAGATTTACGCCAGAGATGCGCTCGTAGTCGATCGTTGGCTAGGTTGAGGAGATTCGATTGCCGTCGATCTGTTTAACCGTTGCTATGTCTAGGAAGAAATCTCTTTTGGCGACCGATTTCAACTTTATCAGTGTTGGCGTCTTTTTGAAGTGGTATCACAGCTGGCGTCTACTTCCTTTCTAGTTTCTTCTTCGGTCATGTCATATGCTCGTTTCTTACGGTGATTGGCTTCACGGATGTGGCACTTTTCCCCACGATCGTGATGAATTTTGAGATCATGTTGCTCTATCATTATTTTTCGGTGGTATTGGAGCACGAGGTGGACTTTTTGGTGTGGAGGAGGACTTTTACTACCGGATAGGCGGCGTCGTCATCATTATTATCATCATCGCCATTGTAGTCATCGGATAAAAACATTATGTAGCGCCGCCACGCGATGAATGTGCCTGTGCTTTGTCCAAGAGTATTTCGCCTTCCTTTGCCGGGATCGTACCTCAACTTCACGGTAATTGTCAACCACCTGCTCTCGATACTCTGGCGTAGCCCTCGGGAATTTGGCGGTTATGCAACATCGCGCCTCGCCGCGCGGCCAAGCCATCCTTGACCACCTTAATGGTTATGTTCACTAGGGCGGTCTGATCGCAGCGTGTCGGCTCTACGATTTTGTCCACGGAAAACTACAGGCCGAGTCCTCTTGGGAGCGCCACGACGCTATCGCTTGGCTGCTTTTATGAGCAATGGCGGGACTCTGGAGGTCATGTGCGTGACGTTCGTCGAGGACGCTCGCTAGCATTTCTTGTATCTTTTGTATCTGTTCTTGAAATTGAATTTCCTTTACCTGCATCCTTTCTTCTATTACTCGTACACGTGCATCCAACTGTTCTTGTCTAGTTAGCTTCGGACGCTTATAGATAGAAACGTCCTCTGGGAACGCTGCTTTCCAGGGCACCAAGCCAAACCCTCTAGTACGACCAAGGTGCTCTTTGTTACCCAGGGCGCGTGTTAGCTCGTCGTTCTCTCTTCTTGGTTGGAAGCGATACAGGTAGCTTGGGCATGGGCATCTGCGATCTTCTTGAAATTTCCTCTTCTTTCGCTCGAAGCTTAAAGCGCCTTCATCCGACATACTAGCTCCCTCGCAAGCATCCGAAGACTTTGATCTCGGGGCCATCTCGGACGTCGCAGAACAACTCCACTAAGAATTAGCTCTTCTTCCCTTGCATCCCACTTGGGTACTTTCTTCACATAGCCACGGTGCCTAGCGTATGGGGGTAAGCGTTCTTGTCCGAATTTGCTTTGTTCTTTTCATCGATAGCTTTGGCTTCATCGGACTTCTTATATTGCATGAATTCATCCCAAAATTGCCTCAACCTCGAGTGCGTATCAAAGTTCGCGTTTGATCCTTCTTCACATACTCCTTATTGACTTTGTCTTCCAATTCTTCCGGAGATTCCCATGATGGCTAGTGCACGTTTCTTCGCATGCTCCAAGCGATCTTGGGGCTGGAACTTGGATGTCAAATCTGTCACAATGCTTCCTTGATTTCATCGGGAACATCGATGGGCAAACGCCACGACGTGTCCATGATTTGTAGGTGATGGGCACGTTATCTCTAGCTAGGACCCGCATGTCTTTGTCGGTATGGCCCAAGCGGTGATCTTTGGTATAACGGGTTCGCCGATCGCATTAAGGTCCACGATCACCTTCGTTCACCCGTCCGCAACTTGTTAGGACCTCGTTGACGATCTTGTCTCGCCCACGTGATGTCCGGCCCGCATTTCGACTATTTCATTACTCGTCTAATCGGTATCGTGAGACCTAGGTGCGGAATAATTACCTCGTGCACGTTTGTTGCCTCGGTTTGTCTGCAGTTGAGGAAGCTTGTCGGGCTTTGTTCGGGCTTTGGTTCAAATGCTCGGCGCCATCCGGCGCTTGTTCTGGTTAGCGCCATGTGCACTAATTTATCTAAAATTTAAAATTAACAAAGGCATGAGATGAATGTGATGGTATACGTATAAATTGGTCACGCACGAAGTTGTGGACCGAAATAGACTAATTATACGTACAATATAGAGAACAAAACTGATACATACAATACATAAGGTATTTATTACATGAATATAATAAATACAATGTATTGTTAAAACAACAAAAATCTCATTACATGAATATAACAAATACAATATAAGGTATTTATTACATGAATATAACAAATACAATATAAGGTATTTATTACATGAATATAATAAATACAACATAATAAAATATCATGATGCTCCTAGAATCCAATATGCTTTGCCAACTTTAGCATCTCTGTTCAAGAAAAATCTCCTGCAAATCTTACATTTCAAATGTTAAATCTAATTTGCATATAGTGTGAAGACTTCTACAAGATTCTTCATAATAAAACTTCACTAAGCTGGAAATAGGAACAAATTACATTTAATCAGGAGAGCAACCAATTGATCCTGAAAAATGTCAATGTATTGCTAATTGTGCAGATTAAAAACTAAATAATTCAACAAGTTGAGTAAGTAATTGTTTATCTAAGTGTTATAGTTTAAGTAAAGCAAAGAACAAATTAAGTAGCATAAAGAAATGTGTTCAGGGAGATAAATTAAGTAGCATAAAGAAATGTGTCATGAAAATCGCAGTTCAGGAGAACTTGAGTATGCACACAATCTTTAGATTACAACCTTACAAGATATTCATATTACATCAATCTCAAATGATTGTTGGTATGCACACAATCTTTAGATTACAACCTTACAAGATATTCATATTACATCAACCTCAAATCCCAAAGATTCCAAAGGTAATTAGCAATCTTGTTTGATTTCCATATCAACTAAGAAGACCGCAACCCTCATCTTTGTTATGCTAAGCAAGCACACACAATAGAAACTGTCAAGAGCACAAAGATCATATTTTTACGATAACAACAAATATGTAATCATATATCCCAAAGGTTCTTGCAGGTTTAATTTATCGATGATTTTTTATCAAGACAAGGCAACCAGTTTAATTTATCGAGAGATTTCTTTATTGAAACATTTGTCATGGCAGACTCAAGACAAGACAAATATATGATGCGGAGAAGCACCGCGCTGTGGAGGGCGGACGTCGAGGAGGGTCGGCGCAGTGGAGGTGCGGCGCGGAGGACGGCCGGCTGGGAGGAGGCCGCGCGCAGAGGACTAATCGCGAGGAGGGCGGACGTCGAGGAGGGTCGGCGCGGTGGAGGCGCGGCGCGGAGGACGGCCGACGTGGGGAGGAGGGCCGGCGTGGAGGACTAGTCGCGGAGGTGGGCCGAACGTCGAGGAGGGCCGGCGCGGTTGAGGCGCGGTGCGGAGGAGGGCCGACGCGGGGAGGAGGACTAGGGCACAGAGTGTGGGAAAAACGGCGAAGTATGGGAAGAAGACCGCGCGCTTCGTTTATATAGATATGACAATCACTGCCGGTTCACCAAAGAAATCCGGTAGTGATAAAACTATCACTGTCGGTTGAAATTAGAACCGGCAGTAATACCTCCACATCACTGCCGGTTCTAATTAGAACCGGCGTGATGTGGAGGTATTATCGCCGATTCTAGTTTCAACCGGCGAAGGATATTCTAAACATCACTTGCCGGATTTTCTCTAGAATCGGCGGTGATATTGAGGTATTCTTGCGGTTCAAATTTCAACCGCAAGTGATACCTAAACCTCTTCGCCGGATTTTCTCTAGAACCGCAGTGATGCGGGTGGGCCCCAAAAGTGAGTGGCTAAAGCCAAGCTCAAATTCAAACTAGCATAACTTTTGATATATATCTCCAAAAAGGATGAAGTAAATTTATAAATTTGTATAAAATCATGAAGTTTTAGAATATAGGAAACATTTATTTTTTAATCAAAGAAAAATTAAGTGAATTACAAATTTGCTAAGAACCCTACATGGACTTTACATAAATTGTAACACCATGAGCATTAATTTGAATCTTTTGATAAAGATTAACTTCAATGTGCTAGATATTAAAGTGTATCCGTATATTACAACTGGAAGCATGTTCTCCATACAAAATAAAGTGTATCCGTATATTACAAACTGGAAGCATGTTCTCCATAAAAATAAAGTATATCCTGATATATTATTACAACTAAGTAACGATTCGACCTTCGTTATGATCACGGCGTATGTATGTAGCTTCCTCACTGTCTTCCATGAGACCTAGGTCGACGTTCTCACCAAAAGGAGGAAGCTCATCGAATTGGTTGTAGTCTTCCTCGTCGACTACATTGTCAACTCCGATAATTCTTCTTTTTCCTTGAAGAACCACGTGGCGTTCTTTGTCAGCCGAGTCCCGAACAAAAAAGATTTGTGTGACGACATTAGCAAGGACGAATGGTTCTTCTCTGTATCCGATGTGCTTGAAGTCCACGGTAGTGATACCGTACTTGTCGATGTTCACGCCCCCAGGGAGCCTGACCCATTGGCACCGAAAGAGAGGAACCTTCAAAGGCCCATAATCAAGCTCCCAAATCTCTTCTATGAATCCGTAGTAGGTCTGCATATTACCATTGCTATCGTAGGCATCTATACGGACTCCGCTGTTCTGGTTGGTGCTCTTGTTATCTTGTGCTCTCGTATAAAATGTATATCCATTTATGTCGTATCCTTCAAATGTCAGGATTGTACATGACGGTCCCTGAGACAGCGCTCTCAATTGAGCACACTCTGTCTGCGTATGCATCATGTGTCTAAGCAACCAATCTTCAAAGTTATCTCTGTGGTATTTGGCGATCCAAACCTCAGATTTAAATGGGTTTTTCCTTCTTAGCATATTCTTGTGCATATCAACATACGGTGCCGCTACAACTGATTGGTCCAGAACTGTAAAATGTGCTTGAATGAATGAAGCACGATCATTAGTACGCTTCGATTTCTGACCTAATGTCCCTTTGCCCTGTAGCCTCCCCTCATGGCGAGATATGGACACACCAATCGGTTTGAGATCCATGTAATCGACGCAGAATTCAATGACCTCCTCGGTTCCCCAACCTTCGGCAATGCACCCTTCTGGCCGATGTCGATTACGAACATATTTCATCACAACCCCCATGAACCTCTCGAAAGGGTACATCTGATGTAGAAACACAGGGCCAAGAAACTGTATCTCTTTCACAATATGAACAATGAGATGGACCATAATATCAAAAAATGATGGAGGGAAGCACATCTCAAGACGACATAGAGTGTGGATCACATGTTGCTGCAGTTTACCCAGTTTCGTTGGATCAATGACCTTTTGTGAAATCGCATTGAAGAATGAACACAACTTTATAATTGGGTCTCGCACTTTCTTTGGCAGAACACCCCTAATTGCAACAGGAAGCATCTGTGTCATCATCACGTGGCAATCGTGAGACTTCATGCCGATTAATTTCAAGTCTTTCATTGAGACTAGCCTCTTCATGTTGGCAGAATAATCGGACGGTACCTTGACTCCGTGCAAGCATTCACACACGCTAATTTTCTATTTCTTGCTAAGAGTGTAGCAAGCTGCCGGAAGGTACTTTTTTCCTTTACCCAAATCTTCATGATGTAGCTCCTTCCTGAGGTTCATATCTTCCAGGTCCATCCGTGTTTTGAGTGTATCTTTTGTTTTGCCAGGTATGTCTAGTAAAATACCGAGCAAGCTGTCACACACATTCTTCTCTATATGCATAACATCGATTGCATGTCGAACATCCAAGTGCGACCAATAAGGTAGGTCCATAAATACTGATCTCTTTTTCTACAAAGGAGCGGTATCACGGGAACACGGGACTGATGTACTGTCGGCTCCCTTTCCATGGATAATTTTAATATCCTTTACGGCCGCAAATATCTCTTTGCCGTTGCGATGTTTTGGAGCTGAAGCTATCTCCTTTGTACCATCGAAACCTCTCTTGTTGTTGCGATACGGATGGTCCTTACGAAGGAACCTACGATGTCTCATGTAACACATTTTTCTGCAGTATTTCAGCCACCGGCTACCTGTATCACCCAAGCAATGGACGCATCCGTTGAATCCTTTGATAGTCTGGCCTGAAAGATTACCGAGAGCAGGATAATCATTGATGGTTACGAACAACAACGCGTGTAGCATGAAGTACTCTCTTTTATACTCATCCCATAGCCACACACCGTCATTCCACAATAACAGAAGATCTTCAACCAGTTGTTTCAGGTACACATCGATATCGTTGCCGGTTGCCTTGGCCCTTGGATCGCAATGCATCATAATGTACTTTCGCTTCATACAAAGCCAAGGAGGAAGGTTGTAGATACATAAAGTCACCGCCAAGTGCTATGACGACTGCTCATGTTGCCGAAAGGATTCATCCCATCCGTACTGAGCCCGAACCTTATATTCCTCACATCACATGCAAAGTGTTTCTTGTATTTTGTATCAATGTTCCTCCACTACGCAGAGTCAGCAGGGTGTCTGAGCATTCCATCCTTCTTACGCTCCTCAGCGTGCCATCGTAGCAATTGAGCATGCCTTTTGTTCGCAAGCGAGGCGCTTGGACGTGGGATTATAGGGAAATACCACAACACCTTGGTTGGGGTCTTTTTTCTTACGATGCACTTCAATGTCGGCATCACCGCGCTTATAGCGAGATGCCTTGCAAACGGGACACGCATCCAATTTTACAAACTCATTGCGATACAATACGCAATCGTTCGGACATGCGTGTATTTTCTGTACTTCCAGTCCCAATGGGCAAACAATCTGCTTGGCCTGGTACTTGGTTGCTGGCAACACGTTTCCCTCTGGGAGAACGTCTCGCAGGAAAACTAACAACTCTGTGAAGCTCTTATCGGACCAACCATTGCTTGCCTTCAACTGCAGCAGCGTTAGCACAACATGCGACTTTACGAGGTCCTCCTTGCGGCCGAGTACAAAGGTGTTGTAGAGTCCTCTACCATACGCTGGAACTTCTGAAAATCCCTTTCACTCGTGTGGTCCTCCTCCCCATCATGCAACATCTGTTCTAGATCATCTTCATGGTTATCGACGAACGTATCATCTTGGGTGTCCACGAACGTATCCTCGACCGCTGTGGAGTCGTTGTCTTCGTCATCATCATCAATCGGATGATCTTCACGTAAAATCTCATTTTGACCGTGCTCAGTCCAACAGGTATAGGCAGGCTTGAAACCCCTTTGAAGCAAGTGTGCACGGATCGCCTCAAGATTAGAAAACTACTTCTCATTCTTGCAATCGACGCACGGGCAACAAATGTAGTCCGTCAGCTTAGTTGACTTGTACACCGTAGCCACGCTCAGAAAACTATTCACACCGTTAAAGTACTCTCTATCGTGACGGTCAGCTTCATACATCCATCTTCGGTCCATCTGCAAATATTTATAACAAATAAAATCTCAGTAAATCAATAAGTGGTCACAAATTATTTTATTCATTTCATTTGTTACGTACTACTAATTAAACAATAAATCTATTTCGAAATCTCACTATTAAAATCAATTAAATAATTGCTATTACTTATAATGGTATGTCCGGCAAATTTGCATTACTTATAAAAAGTATTAAATTAATATACACCAAGTAAAGAAACAATACGTGTGGGCTGGCCCAAAACTACAATTTTGGCCCAAAAAGATTTCTTAATTTTAGAATTGTTTTTTAATTTAATTAATCCATGAAGCAAGTTCCAATTATTAAAATTAGCAGACCAACTTAAAAAATTATGAAATTTTTTTGAGAAATTTTTTTTAGAAAGTTCCACAAATAATATAACATTTAAAAATTTATTTTCAAGGTTTTATCACATTTTAAATTTTCTCAAAAATTCAAAACTTCCTCTTAATAGGAAAATATTTTAAAAAATTAGCTAAAAAACATAAATACTCATAAATACATAATTTATTACTTAAAACATAATTCAACAAAGAATATAAATATTTTTTCTACACACATGACATCTAAATAGTTACATACAACGACAATTAATAATGTAGTCTTTGTGCATTTAATTAACAAATTAAACGCAATCACTAATTTGGTCCTCGTAAAAACATAAATTCAAGCTACATGTTAATCTCACTGACCACTGCACACATAAAAAGGTGGTGAACTCAAATCTAGTCTCTAAATTAGAGCTCTAATTGTGCTCATTATGCAATCGATAATTCTGAAAGATCGAAAAAGGCGACTAGAGGGGGGTGAATAGGAGCCAAATAAAATTTTCGAATAAACTCTCCCCCTAAAATTCAAACCACCAAAAGACCAAAAAGAAACTGCACTGGTCGGGTATTTCTGTACGGATGAACAGTACCCCCGACCTACAGAGGTCGGACGAACAGTACCCAGAATGAATAGTGTTCGGGTGAACAGTACCCCCGACCAACACTGGTCGGATGAACAGTACTCCCGACCTGAAGTGGTCGGATGAACAGTACTCGGGTGAATAGTATTTAGGTGAACAGTAACCAGCACGATCTCAAAAACAGAAACCAATGTAGCTTTTGATCGGCTGATCCAAAAACAGTGAAAATTGGTGTGCACCTCCCAAAGGATGTCAGGAACCTATTTCAATCAACAATCGAAGGAATTAAAACCAAGGTTCCGTCCTTTTCAGTTTAACAAATGCAACACCAAAAACAGAGTCACGAACACGGACTTCACCTAACTTGGCGATAGGAGTTGATGGTCGAAATCCTTGGATGACTCTCCACAAATCATAGCAAGTAAGTACACGAAGAAACAACCCTTCAAACAAATAGAAACACTATCTCGAAAACTAGGCACGTAAATTGGTTTCTTGCAAAACTGAATAGAAGAGGTTGTAGATTGCCTAGATGATTGGGATATGATCTATAGAAGATTCATCCAGCAATCTTTCATCCTTGGCAACAAGAACCAGAAGCCAATCAAGACTAAAGAACTGCAAGTCACACGTTTACGCACTTTAAGAACACACAGATTTACTAACTTGCAACAAGAACGCAAGGATTGCCTAGATGATTGAAAGCACCAACTCCAGAGAAGAGTTCATCAATCATGAATTTCAACAAGGACTCAATAGCATGTAGAAGGAGATGAGGCAAATCCAAATTACGTAAAGTAAATTGCAAGTAAGTAAATGCGGAATTTAGATAACAGAATTCAAGTGCGCAATACGTAAGAGAAATGAAACAAGAATATAAATGAAGAACATTTCATTTCTGGAAGGGAGGTTTACAAAGCCTCACAGCAAAGTGGACAAAGCTCAAATGAGCAGCAAAAACCTCAGAACCTTCAAAACCTTCCCAGGAGGGGAGGCTGCCCCTACCCCTCTATTTATAGTGACCTGGGATCAATTCCCACCTTTGGATGTCCTGCTTCAATCCTAAGCCAACATCCAAGAGCCAGGATTTGATCCTTACACTGTCACTCTCAACAACTCTCAACTACTCACGAGACTTTCCTCACTGCTCACCCCAAGGAGACACCCCTCTCCCTGTCTATTCATAGCAGGCTTGGAACACCTACCACCCTTGGATGAGCCTCTAAACCCTAGAGCACTCCATCAAGGGCCGAGATTTTACCCACTCACAAAGCTATGCATGGGCTCACCCGAAACCCAACAACACAACGGGTTTTGCACGCTTTTCAACTTACACTAACTTGACCCGCTACTCTATCTTCCTGACCGCGATCCAACGGTCCTCCTAGATCAGAGCAACTCCAAGTTAGCATCTCATCCATTCCTTTGTCTTCTCGGCTTGCAGCTACTCCCTGGCCTCAGTCATCTTTGGCGACACCTTGATCATCTGGACCTCAGCTCTCCCAGCCTAGTCCTGATCCCCTTCGCCTCACCATGACCTAGCTCCAAAGTCCTGCAACCATCATAGACAAGGAAACCACATCACATAGCAATGTCCAACAACACATATCCATCTCAACAGACAGATATACACTACGCTGACCAGCAAAAACCCCGACCACACGTGGTCTGACCACTGGTCTCCATCCCGACCAACCATGGTCTGACCACTGGTCTCCATCCCGACCAACCATGGTCTGACCACTGGTCTCCATCCTGACCACTCGAGGTCTGACGACTGGTCTCCGACCAGCGAGAGACCTGACTACTCGGGGTCGGACGACTGGTCTGCAACACAGCCAAAGCCCCGACCACTCAGGTCGGACGACCCGACCACTCGGGGTCGGACGACTGGTCTCCAACCAGTAACTCAAATTGTTCTAGCTCGAAAAACAATCCAAATCAAACTCAAACTTGAACACACCTTGCTCAAATAAAGTCAAATACTCATCACAAACATGGATGGACCTCCACATGGTCCTTGAATCTCCCCCTTGATGAGTATATTGACAAACCACACAAAAGGCATAAATTTGAGTTTGAATGAGAGAAGAAGAAAGCAATTTGATTGCAAAGCCAAACTTGGTCCAGAGAGAAAGATATAAAATTATGACCAAGTTGGCAGAAAGAATTTAGAGCAAGACCATGAAAAGAGCAAGTTTTCAACAAAAGCTCTAAAAACCAATCATAAGTGTCAAATGTGATTATGATCCATAAGAGATAGCAAAGATTTACAAAAATCATAAGAACCAACAAGCTTTCACATTTCTATCTCCTCTTTTTTATATTTTAAATGATGCCTTTTTCTACATTTTCTCCCCCTTTTGGCAATATAGGCATCAAAATAGAATTTTCTCCCTCTTTTATGTATGCATGAAATGCAACCTAAGGGAGCTTTGAAGATTATCCAAATGATCATAATGACAAGATATGACACCAAGCTTATCAATCTCAGATTATGACCAAACTAAGACATGTCCAAGTGCAAATAACAAATTTTGCTCATAAGCGAAGTTTTGAAAATGTATCATTTTTAGCAAGATTTGACAAGTGCAAAACTTAGCAAAGTTTCAAAACTAGAAGCAAAACCACTCAGGGATCAAATGGAAAACCTAGAGTTCAACCTACTCAACACTTTGGGGAATTTTGAAGTGCATATAAGGTCCTTCGAGCCCATTTTTCAATTTATGCAAATTTTCTTTAAGACTTCGAAAAACATAGCGGGGTGCAAATGTTTGACATTATTTGCATTCTTTACCCACTTATGTGTTTGATATTTGCAATTTTTTTTGTTGATTGACTCAAGCCATTTTCGATCATCTCAAGTGTAACTCTTAAGAGAATGATTTTGGTCATACACAATATATTCCAAGTTCATCCCAAATGCAATGGGAGGCAGTCTCGAGAATATAAAGTGCTGAGATCAATTTTGCACAAAAGAGTCAATTTTTTTTTTAATTTTTAATTTAGCACATATAAGCAATTCTGAAGGACTCAAATATGGATCAAGCAAATTTCACCCAAGTTGCTATAGGGACTCTAGAGAATTCCAAAATTTCACAATTCATGGTAAAAGCTCTTAGAGAAGAAACTTAGTAAGTAAAAGCAACATGTTTCATCAAGTTTTCATTTAAAGCTTTTAAGTTTTTGATTTCAATGAACATTAGCTTGATAAAAGAACTTGGACATATCTAAGCTAGTGATTTTCTTGAAAGATATAGCATGATGTATTTCACGAAGATTGAGTCAAATGCATAATAGACAAAGCTCATAAAGCGAAAATGCAGTCTAAATGCAATGCATGAACAGATTCCCAAACTCCCCTCAACAAAAGAATCAATTTTAAGCTCAAATCTGGTTAAAGTTGAATTATTATCAAGGTTAGGCATAAAGAAAACCCGAATGAACTCAATAATAACAGAAAAGCAGAATGAGGAGAAGAAGTCGAGAAGCGCAAAACCGGATGGCTATAGAGCATAGAAAAGATATAAGAAACTCACTACACTAAGACTCGCTCTTCCCAAATAAGCGACATAGGAAGTCGACTCTAGATCCCAACTAAGGAGTGCACATGCACTCTGTCTACCTAGGAGGTCCAAAACACGCTAGACTTAAAAGACTGTGAGAGAACTCAACCTAGAGAGAAGAGAGAACAGCTTATCACGCATGATAGCAACCTAAAGCACAAGATAAGAGGTCCATGCGAGGCATGCCATAAGTCTAAGTGAGTGAACTCAACTTAAGAAAACAAGCCCAAAGTCACCTGGAAGAAGAAAGGAAATCTTTGGAAGAAAATATATAGTACATAATATACAAACCGGCTCCCCCTCACGAAAAGCCGTAAGGGCTCACGACTCCAAGCTCACTCCTCAAGGCAACAAACTGGAGCTATCCAAAGGCTTGGTAAAGATATCGCTAATCAAGGTCACTCTCTATGAATGAGCGCAATATCTCCCTTCTCCACATGGTCTCTAAGGAAGTGATATCTAATATCAATGTGCTTGGTCAGGGAATGTTGCTTTGGGTTTTTAGCAATGCAAATAGCTGAAGTGTTGTCACGAGAAAAGTGGCACACTCTCTATTTCTAACCCATAGTCCCGCAAGGTCGATCTCATCAGAGCACTTGGCTACACAAGAATCGGTGCAAACAACATACTCGGCCTCAAAGCAGTGGGTCTGCAACCCTGCATCGCTTCCTAGATGACCAAGAAACAAGAGAAGTGCCAATGAATTGGCAAGTGCTGAAGTGCTCTTCCTATCTATCCTGACCCAACAAAGTCAAGATCGAAAAAGGCTCTAAGAGATAGACAAGAAGAAGAACAATACCAAATACCATAATCGGTGGTAGCACGAAGGTACACGAAGATGCGCTTGACCGCTTGGCGTGAGAGCGCGAGGAGAAGCTTGAAATCGAGCGCACGGACACACAAATGAAATGTTTGTCCGGCCTCGAGGCGTGAGGTACAAGAGGAGCCGATCATGCTCAAACTCCTTTTGATCGCAGGCTCACCATCCTCATCGGGCTCGAGAACGGCGATGGTGGCCATAGGAGTCATCACCGCTTCCCATCGACATATCGAGCGCCTCGAGAAGGTCACGGGTATATTTGCCTTGATGCAAGAAAGTACCCTCCCGAGTCCGCTTGATTTGGAAGCCAAGAAAGTAGCTCAACTCGCCATCATACTCATCTCAAACTCAGACTCATCACATCGAAAAGCGAGAGACAAGAGAATGAGACGAGCCACCAAAATGATATCGCCCACATAAACGGACAAGAAGAAAATGAGACTCATGGTGTCGATGAGCAGAGTTTTGTCTACTATGCCCATTTTAAAGTCATGGCTGAGAAGATAAGACTTGAGCCTCTCATACCATGCTCTGGGGGCCTGCTTAAGTCCATACAGAGTTTTGGAAAGCTTGTATACATGACTCGGAAATTTGGGGTTCTCGAATCCTGGAGGTTGCCTGACATAAACCTCTTCCTCAATATAGCCATTGAGGAATGCACTCTTGACATCCATTTGATAAAGCTTGAAGCCTTTGGATGCAGAAAATGCAAGCAGGATTCGGATAGCCTCTAGCCTAGCTACAGAAGCAAAGGTCTCCTCAAAGTCAAGACCCTCAACCTGAGAAAAGCCCTGTGCAACTAGCCTAGCCTTGTTGCGAATGACAACCCCATCCTCACTCTGCTTGTTTTTGAACACCCACTTGGTCCCAATGACATTATGACCGGATGGGGCTTGACAAGCTGCCATACCTTGTTCCTCTCAAAGTTCTCAAGTTCTCATGCATAGCATTAATCCACGACTCATCGGATAATGCATGAGAAACATCCTTCGGCTCAAAGGAGGCAACGAAGGCAGAGTGAAAGCGAGTAAAGAGGGCAGACCCGTTCTTGAGCGGGTGACACGCTCGAACAAATCGCCAATCATCTGATCAGGAGGATGACGTCTCTGAATATGACGGGGAGGTCCAGCAATGTAGTGGCCTCTACCTCTTGAGCAGTAAGAGGTAGGAACAGAGCCACTCACCAAGGAGAGTCGGAAAGCAAGGGTGGTCTCCCGAGGTGCGTAAATGGAAACAGGAGGCACCTCGGGTGAAGAGGGACTGGATCGGTGGAACACCATCATCTCCATCATCCTTATCTTCTTCAAAGATGGTCTCGGAGGGATAAGAAGAGCTCAAACATCGTGTCTAGCTCTGGGCTAGCCTCATCAAAGGTTACATCACAGTCTCTATGATCCTATGCGCATCAACACCTGCACTTATAGCTACGAGAAGAAGACGAGTAACCTAGAAAGATACCATCAGAAGAGTGAGACTCAAGCTTATCTAGGTTACCAGACTTCAAGATAAAACACTTGCAACCGAAAACGCGAAAATGAGACACATTGGGCTTTCACCCATACCGCATCTCATAAGAAGTGCGATGCAAATGTGCTCTCAAAAACACGCGATTAGAGACATGGCAAGCAGTAGCTATAGCCTCAGCCCAAAACTTCCTAGGAGTACTGTACTCATCTAGCATCGTCCTAGCCATCTCAACCAGGGTCCTGTTCTTCATTTCCACTATGCCATTCTCACTGAGGGGCGAGGGAGAAGAGCGATGCTCTAAACCGGACTCCACACAAAAACTCTCAAAGTAGGAATTCTTGAACTCCGTGCCATTATCATCTGCAGATAGCTCAGAATGCACTGGGAGCTCAATAGACAACCTCTTGACCAAGCCCTCAAGTGAGAAAAGTCTCATCCTTCGAGGCCATGAAGAATACCCAAGAGAATCTAGAAAATCATCAACGATAACAAGAACATACTACTTCCCTCCTGCGATTGCACTCTATTTGGACCAACGGTGTCCATATGTAAAAGCTGTCCCGTGCATCGATTATCACTACGGTCACGGGAGGATGAGAAGCAAGAACCATCTTGCCATATCGGCAAGGAGAGCAAACTAAGTCTTTGACCATCTTGAGTTTGGGCAAACCCCGAATGAGATCGTGGTTGCTAACTCGGGTCAAATGATCAAAACCAATGTGACCAAGTCTCCTATGCCAGAAGGAGAGATCACGGGACTCAGAAGCAATCAAACATCGAAGAGAGTCTCCAGAAGAAGCAGAAAAATCAGCACGAAAGACTCTCCCAAATCTAGAAATCTCGCAAACTAACCCTCCTGATGAATCAAGGATTCTACAGGCATTACTCTTGAAGCTTACCTCGAAAGAGTCATCAATAAGCTGAGAAACAGAGAGCAGATTGTATTGCAGCTTACCTACTAAGGCAACATCTTTAAGAATGAAATTTTGGTTAATACAGATGGTACCTTTAACTATGACTCTACCTGAAGAAGCATCCCCGAAAGTGATCTACTCATCACCGGGGGCTCGGACTAGGGAAGAGAACCATCGAGAATCTCCGGTCATATGACGAGAACAACCGGAGTCGACAATCCAAACATCTCCTTCCCAATCCGATTTAACTGATCAAGACACAAGAGAGAGATGACTCAAGATCTTGGGATAGAGTGAAGACTTGGGAACCCAATATGAACCACACGACGCCTCAGTACCACCACGTAAGAAGATCGACTCGAGTGTCTCTCTCGACGCTCAACTCTCACATGATTAGAGCAACTCGTAGATAATCTAGGAGTCAAATCGGGTTGTACATTTGTGGTGCAAAAGCCGAGCCACCCAGTGAGGCTTCCTAAATCTCCTACCGAAAACACCTCACTCACTGATATCTACCTCGATGGGAAAACGAGGATTATCAAAAGGACGGCGGAAAGATCGACTACGAACAGCTCCAAGACTAAAACTCAAGAACCAAAGATGAAAACCGAGTCCGGACGCTGCCAAAAACAGCGACTCTCTAACTGTCTAGAAGCGGTGTGTGCCTTAGGAGCACTCAAAGTCCGGGATGATCCTGAATACCCTAAGAGCAGCAACACACTCACGCCGAGTGATCTTGCCGTGCCTGAAGCAGAAATCTACTAGGTGACCATCCTTCTTACAAAAGGTGCATGTGTACTTCGCCTTGCTAGAGACAGAAGCAACAGGAGTAACATCCTTCTGGTCAGAAGTCCTTGGACAACCCCAGCAGACCTAAACTTGGTGGTGCTTACTGGGAGCTACCACAATCTTACCACTCTTGGAGCCGCAAGACAATGGTGGGAGGATGCGCCGAGCGTGCTCAAGGGATCAAATCCTAGACCTTGATTGAATCTACTAATCTTAGATTGGTCTAGAATAAGATTGAGCTTCTTCTTGCCTCCAACAAACTTCTCGAGAGTGCTCATAAGATACTGGCAATCTCGAAAGAAAGAAGCACAAGAAGAACAGGGGGAAGAAGAAGAAGAAGAAGAAGAACCAGAAAGATGAGCTCTCTCAGCACGTGCATTTTTCTCCCTCAGCACGGCTGCCTCAATCTTGAGGGCTTCACAAGAAACGCAAGACACATTTCTAATTCTATTGGCTTGGTCTTCTAATTTCTTCCTAAGCTCGACATGGATTTTATCCAAGTCCCCCTCAATCACGTAACATCATAAGCAACTTTCTTGTGACTTATCTAGTAAGTCCTTAGCAAGTTTAGCACACTTGACATTTAAGGATTCATTGTCAAGTTTTAGTTGCCTACAGCCCTCACATGAGCTGACTAGTTCCTTAGAAGCATGCATTTCAAGTTCATCGTTTCTAGAAGAGAGCTTCCTAAGGTGATCGCTCATGGCATCAATTTCGGCAAGCAATTTAGGGCAGTTAGAGCATGATGGAGTGGAGTGAGCATGAAGAAAACTAGCCTCAACAGGAATAGCATCAACAGAACTAGTGCTAGCATTCTTCAACCTAAGATCATCAAGTTCAGCAAGCACACTATCATGTATGGTCCTTAGGTTCTCCAACTCCACAAGAACAGCATCACAGATAACACAGTCATCAGTGACTCGGGAGGGAGAAGATCTAAGTGCAGCTAACTCCCGAGTCAAGGTACCTACTTCCTTTTCTAACTAAGAACACCTCGACCTAGCCTTAGCATGAAACTTGCCTAATTTCTGTAAGGACATTTAATTCATCGTAGGTGGGTACTCGTCCGAGTCATTTGTCAGACAGCTCGGAGTCGCTTACTTCAATGGCGCCTGCCATGAAGCACATGCCGGAGAAGTCATCTTTGCCCTTCACCTTCTCTTGCGGATCGTCCTCGCTTGCATCACTCCAGTTCTCCATGTCAGAGAGCTCGATGTCGTCCAGTGCGGCGAGGACCCGGTGAAAGAGCTTCTTATTCTTGGAAAAGTTGCGGTACTTCTTCGCCGGCTCACGAGCTGGGGCCTTCTTGTTGCGGTTCTTGTCGGTGTGGTCATTCTTGCCCGAACCGCCTTGTTCGTTTTTGCCTTTCTCCAGCTTGGGACAGTTTGCTCGAATGTGGTTGGGGCCACCACACTCGAAACAGGTGATCATCCCACCTCTCTTCCTCTCTCTCACTCTCTTGTATGCATATGAAATTTTATGGAAATTTTTCCAGTTGGTCATCGCTTAGCTTGCAAAGGGCGGAGAGAGAAACCAACAGAAGAATCAGAAAGAGAGGATCCAATGGGATCGGTGACCAAAGCCATCGACTGAGACTTCGTCTTCCGTGAGACGACATCGATCTCATGAGTCTTGAGGCGAGAATAAAGCCCGTCAAGAGTCAAGGTCGACAGGTCGGTGGTGTCCTTGATGGTGGTCACTTTCATTTCCCAAACACGAAGATCAAGTGCGGTCAAGAAATGTCGAGCGTTATCCGAGTCAGGGTATATGCAACCGACTGCTCGGAGGTCGCTCAAAATCTTCGTAAACCGACCAAAGCACTCGTCAAGACTCTCACCAGCCGTCGGTTGTTCAAACTTGTTGAACTCACGCTGAATTGGTCTGTCGAACCGTCTTGATTTGGGTAGTGCCCTCATGGTAAGCATCGAGGGTCACCCAAATCTCATGAGCAGAACGAAGGTGAGAGATCCTATCATACTCACTGCGGCTAAGACCCTGTATGAGGATGTTCCTTGCTTTAGCGTTCGCCTCAACGTCAGCCATATTTCCGGCCGTGACGTTTTCATCAGCAGGAACCTCATACGGGAGTTTCACTTTCTGCCATATCAGGAAGCCCTGGGCAGTGATGTATGACTCCATCCGCGATTTCCAAAATGGAAAATCATCTCGAGCAAAAATGGGAGGCTTGGTGGAATACTTGTCCATCGCCATGGCTCTTGAGACCGGTCAAGATCTAGAAAGAGCAGAACTCGCTCTGATACCAATTAAAAGATCGAAAAAGGCGACTAGAGGGGGGTGAATAGGAGCCAAATAAAATTTTCGAATAAACTCTCCCCCTAAAATTCAAACCACCAAAAGACAAGAAAGAAACTGCACTGGTCGGGTATTTCTGGACGGATGAACAGTACCCCCGACCTACAGAGGTCGGATGAACAGTACCCGGAATGAATAGTGTTTGGGTGAACAGTACCCCCGACCAACACTGGTTGAATGAACAGTACTCCCGACCTGAAGTGGTCGGATGAACAGTACTCGGGTGAATAGTTTTGGGTGAGCAAGAATCAAAGACGATCTCAAAAGCGAAACCAATGTAGCTTTTGATCGGTGATCCAAAAACAGTGAAAATTGGTGTGCACCTCCCAAAGGATGTCAGGAACCTATTTCAATCAACAATCGAAGGAATTAAAACCAAGGTTCCGTCCTTTTCAGTTTAACAAATGCAACACCAAAAACAGAGTCACGAACACGGATTTCACCCCTAACTTGCGATGGGAGTTGATGGTGAAATCCTTGGATGACTCTCCACAAATCATAGCAAGTAAGTACACGAAGAAACAACCCTTCAAACAAATAGAAACACTATCTCAAAACTAGGCACGTAAATTGGTTTCTTGCAAAATCGAATAGAAGAGGTTGTAGATTGCCTAGATGATTGGGATATGATCTATAGAAGATTCATCCAAAGAATCTTTCATCCTTGGCAACAAGAACCGAAGCCAATCAAGACTAAAGAAGCGCAAGTCACACGCTTACGCACTTTAAGAACACACAGATTTACTAACTTGCAACAAGAATGCAAGGATTGCCTAGATGATTGAAAGCACCAAGTCCAGAGAAGAGTTCATCAATCATGAATTTCAACAAGGACTCAATAGCATGTAGAAGGAGATGAGGCAAATCCAAATTACGTAAAGTAAATTGCAAGTAAGTAAATGCGGAATTTAGATAACAGAATTCAAGTGCGCAATACGTAAGAGAAATGAAACAAGAATATAAATGAAGAACATTTCATTTCTGGAAGGGAGGTTTACAAAGCCTCACAGCAAAGTGGACAAAGCTCAAATGAGCAGCAAAAACCTCAGAACCTTCAAAACCTTCCCAGGAGGGGAGGCTGCCCCTACCCCTCTATTTATAGTGACCTGGGATCAATTCCCACCTTTGGATGTCCTGCTTCAATCCTAAGCCAACATCCAAGAGCCAGGATTTGATCCTTACACTGTCACTCTCAACAACTCTCAACTACTCACGTAGACTTTCCTCACCTGCTCACCCCCAAGGAGACACCCCTCTCCCTGTCTATTCATAGCAGGCTTGGAACACCTACCACCCTTGGATGAGCCTCTAAACCCTAGAGCACTCCATCAAGGGCCGAGATTTTACCCACTCACAAAGCTATGCATGGGCTCACCCAAAACCCAACAACACAACGGGTTTTGCACGCTTTTCAACTCACACTAACTTGACCCGCTACTCTATCCTCCTGACCGTGATCCAACGGTCCTCCTAGATCAGAGCAACTCTAAGTTAGCATCTCATCCATTCCTTTGTCTTCTCGGCTTGCAGCTACTCCCTGGCCTCAGTCATCTTTGGCGACACCTTGATCATCTGGACCTCAGCTCTCCCAGCCTAGTCCTGATCCCCTTCGCCTCACCATGACCTAGCTCCAAAGTCCTGCAACCATCATAGACAAGAAAACCACATCACATAGCAATGTCCAACAACACATATCCATCTCAACAGACAGATATACACTACGCTGACCAGCAAAAACCCCGACCACACGTGGTCTGACCACTGGTCTCCATCCCGACCAACCATGGTCTGACCACTGGTCTCCATCCCGACCAACCATGGTCTGACCACTGGTCTCCATCCTGACCACTCGAGGTTTGACGACTGGTCTCCGACCAGCGAGAGACGACGACTACTGGGTCGACGACGGTGGTCCGCAACACACCAAAGCCCCGACCACTCAGGTCGGACGACCCGACCACTCGGGGTCGGACGACTGGTCTCCAACCAGTAACTCAAATTGTTCTAGCTCGAAAAACAATCCAAATCAAACTCAAACTTGAGCACACCTTGCTCAAATAAAGTCAAATACTCATCACAAACATGGATGGACCTCCACATGGTCCTTCAAATTCTCACAGCCAACAACCATATAGAACGTAATATCCAACAAAAACCAACTACAAATAAAATGTACATCAAGATACGAACCGTAGATCACGAATTAGAAGTGAATTCCACCAAATTCGAGAGCAAAAATTCGCCCCCTCTCTTCCCCAACCGAGCAAGAACAGAGCTCAGTTGGGGCAAGTACGAAGGCTACTTATAGTGTCGAATTATCACTGACGGTTCTTTTTCAAGAATCGGCAGTAAAATATCAGTGCTGGTTGAATAATATTATTTGGCAGTGATACTCTCTCCCGTTCCCGCGTGAAAATTTAGGGTAAGCCTTATCACTGCCGGTTATTATTTATAAACCGCGATAATATAACACTGCCGGTTTTATAATATGAACCGGCAGTGATAATGCTCTCCTGGTCGCGCGGGAGAATTTAGGGCAAACTTATCACTGCTGGCTTTTATTTTCAAACCGGCAGTGATATATTACTGCCGGCTGGATAAAATGAACCGGCAGTGATATTGCTTCACTTCGCGCGGGAAATTAATATTGTGCCGGTTTTACTTGGAACCGACAGTGATAATACAATCACTATCGGGTGGGACTCACCCGGCACTGATGAGGAGTCGCGGATATACCCATCTGTAGTAGTGTATATATCTTAAGAGATACTATAGAATGGTGTCCCCTCAAATGGGGATCAAACAGAGATATAACAGGATGTCTCACGTCGTTTTCCAATTGAGCCCTTTACGTTTCCTTCGATTGCTCCCAATCTATTCGACGCTCCATCTCTTCCATACCTCTCCACCCAATCCCATCACAACCATTTCCTATGCATTCCGCCGATGACTACATGCATGGATGCCTCCATGGTGGGAGTACGAAGCTTGGCCAAGGTGCTCTTTCCCTCGGTATGATTGGTGGCATGTTGGCGACGTCGCCGTAGGCCGTCGAGGCTAATGAGGACAAGACCAGTGAGTATGGACACCTGTGACCCACGAGATGGATCTCTATGGTGTGGCTGCAATAGTGGCCACCTCTAATGCCATCGGTCTCAAATTAGTGTGTCACCTTCTCTACGGTCGGCGAGATGGATCTTGGCAACGCCACAAGTGAGGCAGTGAGGAGAAGGATGTAGCGGTGATGGCTAGGCCAGTGATATGGAGGACAAAAACATGAAATGCTAAAACTTGTTGAATTCTCTATGTCTCCGTTAATCCAAGCTGAAACCATGGCCATAGAAGGTTTTCCTTTCGTTGCACACAAGGTGTAATGTGTAGCCCGAATATGCAACACAGTTGCATGTTAATTCCCATTACTTGTGTTGCATTTTTGTTGTAGCATTGTCATATTACGAAAATTTTTCGCATCCTACGATTATTTCCCGATCAATTAGTACCCCTTGCATTATTACATTACGAGATGTTGGGTGTGAATTGGTTCATATCAACAAGCCATTTTATGCTAATTGCATATCTTGTTCAGCTATATTATTGTATGGTAGAACCAGGTCCTGATTTTTCTTGATCCTTGTTTGATGCATTGGCACCATGCAGAACATTCATTAAATGATAATTGCCCAATGTAGTTTAATTTGGTATGATGAAACTTGCTAAATCAAGTATAAAACTTTTTAAAACCATCTGAAACTTCTAGGAGTTTTTTATTTTTTCTGAAACTTGTCCAAACCTACACGAAACTATGACCTTGACACATAAAATTTCCATGTAACTTTGTGAAATCTGCATGAAACTTCGACCTAAAATATGAAAGTTCCATGAAACTTGCGGAATCAAGTATCGACACTTCTTGAAACCTTCTCAAATGTGCTAAAGTTTTTTTTAGTTTTTTCTAAAACTTGTGGAAAGCAACGTGAAACTTAAAAATTTGTAACAATCTAAAAAATTTTAAAAAATAAAATATAAAATATACATTTCAATTTCAATTTTATTCTGAATTTCCATCTTTTCCATGTTTTTCTTGCATTTGGTCTTTAAGAATATCTTTTATAATGTTAAAACATTGATTTGCAAACTTTAAATTTCAAAATGAAGTAAGAAAAAAATCTGAAAGCATTTATATAAACCCAAAGTCAACTCCAGAACATCCCTAAAAGTCTCATGGGAAATGTGAAAGAATTTAATGCTGTTAGAAAATCAAAAACAACATTTAAAAATAAAGAACACAGACACTGTCAGATGTTTCTAAAAATATACAAGCATGATCATGCTTTGAAATTTTAATGGTATCATCTACATCACTAAAGGATCTTAAAGAAAAGTTTCAAAAATATTGAATCATATTTGTTGCTTCTGGAAAATCAAAAATAGAAGATTTAAATGAAAAAGGAACACTGTTAGATTTTTTAAAAAATGCACAAGTTTGATCATGATCTAAAAATTTTCTGGAGCCATCTATAAACCCCTTGATCATACAAAAAATTTACAAATAAATTGAACCTTATTTTTTATCTTAGAAAAATCAAAAACAAAAACCACATAATTGGCGAAATGACATGTCAGAATTTTATAAAATTGCACAAGTATGATCATGGTCTGAAATGTTTATGAGAGTATTAGTATTGCCTTAAGATCACACAAGAAATTTTTCAGAAATTATAGACCTCCTTGACAGATCAATTAAATCGAAGACCCTTATTTGCCAAAAGGGAGAATTCCAGTGTTTTTGTTTGACCTCACTGCAATATGGGACCCACCCCTTTCCCAGCCCACTCGCCAGACTCATTGCCCTACCTCACTACTACTGGACTCGAATGCCCCAGTGCCTTCTTCCTCAATCAGCCGCCATTTCCCTCTCCCTATCTCCTTGGTCAACCGAGCCCTCCTGAGCTCTCTCGAGCTGCATCGACCTAGCCCAGCATCATATACGACAACCATGCTCCATGCCCTGCACCCGCCATGATTCCAAAAATCCCACGCTGACCACATTGCGGCCCTCTGTTGAAAATGCGATGCCATGTCGGTTGCCCCTCCCCTTCGTCTTTAAAGACCGCCGAGCTGCCCCTAGGTACCAAACCACACACCTCAAGCTCTGCCTTACCTCCTGGCCAAAACCAACGCTGCTCCAAGCTGCCATTGCAGCCGAGCTCCATCAATAGGGGGAAATCGCAATTGAAGCTCCTCGGTGAATTGTAGATCAATTCAAGCAAATTCTAGCCTCTTGACCACCTAATGACCCTTTCCCCTCACTCTATTGCAGTGTGGACCGACCAAATCGCTGCCGCATTGTCGGGACCCTCCTTTATGACTGTAACGACCCCCATTTTTACAAACTTGCAAAAATGGAAATCTAATGTGCATTCCGTACTAGTCCCATGATGAGTAGCTAGTACGCACATACACCAATTGGAATCACAACCATACAACAAATATTATTAAGCGGAAGCTATTACATAAAGAAAACTCTTACAACTCAGAGATATAGCAGCAAAAGAAGCAAGGTCTTGTAGTGTGCCCATCCAAAACCAACAGGCAACCGACAAGGCATAATCCCTAGAAAGATTCGACGAAGAAAATCCCGCAACTGCGATTTAAAGAAACCTCAAGCTTCGCTAACTTATCCACCTAAAAACCACATATAAGCAAGGGTGAGTACATTCGTACTCGCAAGACTTGAGCAAAGCCTATAATATATGAGGCCTTTTCAAAGGAGGCTACTACGAGTTAATTTGCATAAAGCGTAATTGACATTGTAAAACAAGTTATTTGCAAACGGAATTTATAAAAGCATAATTGGTGATATGAAGTAAGTAAAGCATAAGTAATATTCACAACCCATCGTGAATATCGAATAATCCGAAATGGAATCCATCAATGTCGATCCTTTGACATGAAAACAAAAGCTGCTAAACAAGTTCCAAACCACAACCCATTTTAGAAAATTAAACATTTAACTAGTGCAAGTTCACCAAGTTTCCCATGACCGAGGGGACGGCTAATCGATTAGATTTACTCTGCAGAGGTGTACAACTTTACCCACAAGTCATGACCTTTTCTTTTTGCTGCGAGTTTCACGCACCTTAGGCGTGTGGCCAGAATGTTCATGACGAAAACCTTTACATTATCTAATTTAACTTTGCACCAGCACCGGGACGATAAAACCCACGCTATGCTTTGAGAACTCGGAGCATAGGAATGTTGGAACTCCCCAAAGACGTGGTGTATACCGTTATATTGGTAAGTGTTGTTCCCAGCACCTCGGTGTGGGCACCCCGTGGAGCAAACCTCGAAAGGAAAGTGAAGGACCGAGATGGCGAACAGAGGGGGGGTGAATGGTCGCAAATAAAAATTCCCCCAAAATACTCCAACAAAAACCTTGACAAGATCGCTCAAAAGGAATTGTGAAAAACCCGAAAAACTAGACAACTATGTGTACCCCAAGCTTGCATGGATAAGTACCATAAAATATGTGGGGATTTTTGAGTCACAATCCTGGTTGTCTAGTGTCCAAAATAAAGAGGAATCAATTCAAACTCTTGCTTTTAGAAAGGACATCAATTCAAATCACAAAAGTCACTTTCAGAAAAGCAAAAGCAGGATTTCCAGAACTTGTCCTCAATTTGCACAGCAGGTTGGTGGGTTTCTGTAGCTCACAAAATTTTGAGACTTTTTCTCCCTGTGAGAATTAGAGTCGTGAAGAACTCCACCAAATTTCTCCTCAAAAAGCCGTACAGAGAAAACAGGAAAAATCGAAGAACACAGTCTGGTCCAAAACTTCGAGCAGAAAGTTTGGGGCTCGGTTTTCACCTCATGACACCCAAACGGTGCAACAAGTGAACTCCAAAATTTTTCTGTAAGCGGATATCAGAGTCCCGCACCTCCTCCAACAAGAATCACTCAAAAAGTATTTTTCTATATTTTTACAAAAATCAAACACTGACTGCTGCGCGAAGAACAAGTTCAGAACAAAGTTGGAACTTGAAAGAAAAGATGTTCTCTACTCAATCCAAGAGTGCAAAAGAGATGTAAAACCATATGAACACACTCAAAACATCCAAGAACAGCAGCATTTACAAGGAGGAGGCAAATCCAAATTACTTGAAAGTAAATTATGGAATGTAATTATGGAAAGTAAATGCTGAATTTAAATTATGTAAAGTAAAGACATAATGTAAATGCATAAAATAAATTCAGAGGTGGATGAATAAAACTTTCATTTCTGGAAGGAGGTTACAAAGCCTCACATTCATGTGGGCAAAGCTCAAATGAGCATCAAAACCTCAACACCTTCAAGGGAAGGAGGCTACCCTCCACCCCTATTTATACTACTCTTGGGCCACCTACCACCCTTAGATGAGTCCTCAACCCTAGAGCACTCATCTAAGGGCTAGGATTAACCCACACACACAGCCATGCAAGGGCTAACCCAAAACCCACACACATACCGGGTTTTCTTGCACGTTTTCAAAGCATACTACCTAGACCCGCTAACCTATCAACTAGACCTCAATCCGACGGTCCTCATTGATCCACGCGCATCTAGCTAGCATCATCTCCTTTCCTTGTCTTCTTGACTTGCCCGACTCCGTCTCCGACCATCTTCCGCGATCTCCCAACCGTCTGGACCTTCGACGCCTCGCCTAGTCCCGGTCATCCTTCGCCTCACCATGACCTAGCACCGTCGTCCCGCAACCATCAAAGACAAGGAAACTCCTCACATAGCAATGCCCACAAAGATGTGCAATAAACCATCCAACTCATCACTACCGCGTCCATACGACCAGCATCGCCACTCTGGCAGAGACAACTCAAATTGCTTCATTTTGAAAATCAATCCAAATCAAACTCAAACTTGAGCACACCTTGCTCAAATAAAGTCAAATACTCATCACAAACATGGATGGACCTCCACATGGTCCTTCAATCTCCCCTTGATGAGTATATTGACAAACCATACAAAAGGCATAAATTTGAGTTTGAAGAAAATGAAGAAGAAAGCAATTTTAGTTGCAAAGTCAAACTTGGTCCAAAGATAGAAATTAGAACCATGACCAAGTTGACGAAGAGGAATTCAGATTTTAGAGTTAAATTTAAGAAAGAGCAAGTTTTCAACAAAAACTCTAAAATCCAACTAAACATGTCAAATGTGATTATGAGATTATGATCCAATGAAGTAGTAGCATAGTTTTACAAAGATCATAATAACCAAATAAGCATTCACATTTTTATCTTTTAGTGATGCCTTTTCTACGTTATCTCCCCTTTTGGCAATATAGGCATCAATTTTTTTTATGTATGCATGAAATGCAATCGAAAGAGCTTTGAGGATTATCCAATTGATCAAAATGGAAGGATATTACACCAAGCTTGTCAATTTCAGAAGATGACTAAACTAAGACATGTCCAAGTGCAAATACGAGCTTAGTTTTGAATATTTCATTTTAGCAAGATTTGACAAGTGCAACACTTAGCTTTAGTTTCAAAAATAGAAGAATAGCCACTCTAAGGATCAAAAGGAAAACCTAGAGTTCAACCTACTCAACACGTTGGGGAATCTAGAAGAGCATACAAGGTCCTTCGGGCTCATTTATCACTTAATGCAAATTTTGATTTATCATCATACAAGACATAGCGGGGTGCAAATGTTTGACATTATTTGCATTCTTTACCCACATATGTCTTTGTTTTTAATTTATTTGCATTTTCTTTTGACAACCAATTGACTCAAGCCGTATCGACCATCTCAAGATGAGCTCTTAAGAGGATGGTCTAGGTCAAACACGATGTATTCCAAGTTCATCCCAAGTGCAATGGGAAGCGGTCTTGTGAATACAAGGTGTTGAGTCGTATGTGCACAAGAAGAGTCAATTTTGTTTAATTTTCATTTTTAGCACAACGATTCATGAGCAATTGAAGGACTCTGCATGGATAAAACTAGTTTCACCCAAGTTGCTATAGGGACTCTAGAGAACTCCTAAATTTCTCAAATTATGGCACAAACCTCTAGAGAAGAAACCTAGCAAGTAAAAGCAACAAGTTTCATCTAGTTTTTCATTTAAGGCTTATTTCATTTTTAAGCTTAGCAAGTTAAATGAACTTGGACATACCTAAGCTAGTGATTTTCTTCAAATGATGTAGCATGGTGTATAGCATGAAGAAGAAATCAATTGCATAATAGACAAAGCTCATAAAAGCAGAAAATGCAGTCTAAATGCAATGCATGAACAGATTCCCAAACTCCCCTCAACAAATGAATCAATTTTAAGCTCAAATCTGGTTAAAGTTGAGTTATTATCAAGATTAGGCATAAAGAAAACCCGAATGAACTCAATAATAACCTAAAAATGAATGAGGAGAAGAAGTCGAGAAACCGCAAAACTGGATGGCTATAGAGCATAGAAAAGATAGAAGAGACTCACTACGGCTCGGACTCGCTCTTATCTTCCCAATGATGACATAGGGAAGTCGACTCTAGATCCCAACTAAGGAGTGCACATGCACCACTCTACCTGGGAGGCCCAATACCTGCTAGACTTATAAGGCGTGAGGGAACTCAACCTAGAGAGAAGAGAGAACGACTAATCACGCATGATAGCAACCTAAAGCACAAGATAAGAGGTCAATGCAAGGCATGCCGAAGTCTAAGTGAGTGAACTCAACTCAAGAAAACAAGCCCAAAGTCACCCGGAAGAAACACAAAGAAAAGAAAAGTGGAAGAAAACATATAATACATAATATACAAACCGGCTCCCCTCACGAAAGGCCGTAAGGGCTCACGACTCCAAGCTCACTCCTCAAGGCAACAAACTGGAGCTATCCAAAGGCTTGGTGAAAATATCGCTAATCAAGGTCACTCTAAGGCTCAAGCGCGATATCTCCCTTCTCCACATGGTCTCTAAGGAAGTGATATCTAATATCAATGTGCTTGGTCCGGAATGTTACACTGGGTTTTTAGCAATGCAAATAGCTGAAGTGTTGTCACGAAAAGTGGCACACTCTCTATCTCTAACCCATAGTCCCGTAAGGTCGATCTCATCCAGAGCACTGCTACAAAGAACTAGTTGCGAAGAACATACTCGGCCTCGGTGGGTGTGCAACTCGATCGCTTCCTAGATGACCAAGAAACAAGAGAAGTGCCAATGAATTGGCAAGTGCCGAAGTGCTCTTCCTATCTATCCTGACCAAGAAAGTCGGCATCGGAAAAAGCTCTAAGAGATAGACGAGAAGACGAAGAGTACCAAATACCATAATCGGTGGTAGCACGAAGGTACACGAAAATGCGCTTGATCTTTGGCGTGAGAGGCGCGAGGAGAAGCTTGAAATCGAGCGCACGCACACACAACGAAATGTATGTCGGCCTCAAGCGGTGAGGTACAAGAGGAGCCGATCATGCTCAAACTCCTTTTGATCAGCAGGCTCACCATCCTCATCGGGCTCGAGGACAGCAGTGGTGGCCATAGGAGTCATCACCGGCTTCCCATCAGACATGTCGAAGCGCCTCAGGAGGTCACGGGTATATTTGCCTTGATGCAAGAAAGTACCCTCCCGAGTCTACTTGATTTTGAAGCCAAGAAAGTAGCTCAACTCGCCCATCATACTCATCTCAAACTCCGTGCTCATCACCTCAGAAAACTGAGACACAAGCGAATGAGACGAGCCACCAAAAATGATATCGTCCACATAAATCTGGACAAGAAGAAAATGAGACTCATGATGTCTGATGAACAGAGTTTTGTCTACTATGCCCATTTTGAAGTCGTGGCTGAGAAGATAAGACTTGAGCCTCTCATACCATGCCCTAGGGGCCTGCTTGAGTCCATACAAAGCTTTGGAGAGCTTGTATACATGACTCGGAAACTTGGGGTTCTCGAATCCTGGAGGTTGTTTGATATAAACCTCTACCTCAATATAGCCATTGAGGAATGCACTCTTGACATCCATTTGATAGAGCTTGAAGCCCCGGGATGCAGAGAATGCAAGCAGGATCCTAATAGCCTCTAGTCTAGCTACAGGGCAAAGGTCTCCTCAAAGTCAAGACCTCAACTCGAGAAAAGCCCTGCAACTAGCCTAGCCTTGTTGCGAATGACAACCCCATCCTCACTGCTTGTTTTGAACACCCACTTGGTCCCAATGACATTATGACCAGATGGGGCTCGACAAGCTGCCATACCTTGTTCCTCTCAAAGTTCTCAAGTTCTCATGCATAGCATTAATCCACGATTCATCGATAATGCATGAGAAACATCCTTCGGCTCAAAGGAGGCAACAAAGGCAGAGTGGAGGCAGAAACTGGACAAACCTGATTTTGAGCGAGTGACCCGCTCAAACAGATCGCCGATGATTTGATCAGGTGGATGAGAACGCTGAATATGACAGGGAGGACTGTATAGAACCGGCCTCTACCTCATGCACAGAAGAGGTAGGAGCAGAGCCACTCGCTGAAGGAGAGTCGGAAGGCAAGGACTGGTCTCCCTGAGGTGCAGAAATGGAAACAGGAGGCACCTCAGGTATAGAGGGCACTGGATCCGGTGGAACACCATCATCTCCATCATCCTCATCTTCTACAAAGATGGTCTCGGAGGGATAAGAAGAGCTCAAACATCGTGTCTAGCTCTGGGCTAGCCTCATCAATGGTCACATCACGGTCTCTATGATCCTATGCATCAACACCTGCACTTATAGCTACGAGAAGAAGTCGAGTAACCTAAAAGATACCATCGTAAGAGCGAGACTCAAACTTATCTAGGTTACGGACTTCAAGATAAAACACTTGCAACCAAAACGCGAAAATGAGACACACCGGGCTTTTGCCCATACCTCAACTCATAAGAAGTGCGATGCAAATGTGCTCTCAAAAACATGCGATTAGAAACATGGCAAGCGTAGCTATAGCCTCACCCAAAACTTCAGAGGAGTATCAGACTCGTCTAGCATCGTCTGGCCATCTCAACCTGTGGTCCTGTTCTTCCTTTCCACTACGCCATTCTCACTGAGGGGCGAGGAGAAGAGAACCAATGCTCTAAACCTGACTCCACACAAAAACTCTCAAAGTAGGAATTCTTGAACTCCGTGCCATTATCATGCAGATAGCTCGTAATGCACTGGGAGCTCAATAGACAACCCTCGACCAAACCCTCAAGTGAGAAAAGTCTCATCCTTCGAGGCCATGAAGAATACCCAAGAGTATCTAGAAAAATCATCAACGATGACAAGAACATACCACTTCCCTCCCGCCGATCGCACTCTATTTGGACCAACGGTGTCCATATGTAAAAGCTGTCTGGTGCATCGGTCATTACTACGGTGGATCGGAGGATGAGAAGCAAGAACCATCTTGCCATGTCGGCAAGGAGAGCAAACTAAGTCTTTGACCATCTTGAGTTTGGGCAAACCCGAATGAGATCGTGGTCGCTAACTCGGTCAAATGATCAAAACCAATGTGACCAAGTCTCCTATGCCGAAGGAGAGATCACGGGACTCGAAGCAATCAAACATCGAAGAGAGTCTCCGAAGAAGCGGAAAAATCAGCACGAAAGACTCTCCCAAATCTAGAAATCCATAAGCTAACCCTCCCGATGAATCAAGGATTCTACAGCATTACTCTTGAAGCTTACCTCAAAGAGTCATCGATAAGTCGAGAAACAGAGAGCGATTGTATTGCGACTTACTTACTAAGGCAACATCTTTAAGAAAGAAATTTTGGTTAATGCAGATGGTACCTTTAGCAATGACTCTACTCAAGATGCATCCCCAAAAGTGATTAACTCATCACCGGGGCTCGAACTAGGAAGGGAACTAACGAGAATCTCCGGTCATATGACGAGAACAACCGAGTCAACAATCCAAACATCGCCCTTCCCCATCCGATTTAACCTGATCAAGACACAAGAGAGAAAGATGACTCAAGATGGGATAGAGTGAAGACTTAAGAACCTAATATGAACCATACGACACCTCAGTACCGACCACGTAAGAAGATCGACTCGAGTGTCTCTCTGACGCCAATTCTCACACGATCGGGAGCAACTCGTAGATAATCTAGGAGTCAAATCGGGTTGGCACGCCGTGGTGCAAAAGCCGACCATCCCGAGAAGGCTGCTGGATCTCCTACCGAAAACACCTCACGCCACCGATATCTACCTCGATGGGAAAACGAGGAATATCAAGAGGACGGCGGAAAGATCGACTACTGAACAGCTCCGGGACTAAAACTCGAAGAACTAGCATGAAAACCAAGTCCTGGACGCTGCCCAAAAACAGGCGACTCTCTAACCTGTCTAGAAGCAGTGTGTGTCTTAGGAGCACTCAATGTCTGGGGATGACCCTGAATACCCCTAAGAGCAGCAACACGCTCACGCCGAGTGATCTTGGCGCTCAAGCGTAAATCTACTAGGTGACCATCCTTCTTACAGAAGGTGCATGTGTACTTCGCCTTGCTAGAGGCAGAAGCAATAGGAGTAACACCCTTCTGGTCAGAAGTCCTATGGATAACCCCAGCAGACCTAAACACGGTGGTACTCACTCTGGGAGCTACCACAATCTCACCACTCTTGGAGCCGCGCACTATGGTGGGAGGATGCGCCCGAGCGTGCTCCAAGGGATCAAATCCTAGACCTTGATTGAATCTACTAATCTTGGATTGGTCTAGAATAAGATTGAGCTTCTTCTTGGCTCCAACAAACTTCTCGAGAGTGCTCATAAGATACTGGCAATCTCGGAAGAAAGAAGCATAAGATACTGGCAATCTCTGACTTGCCTCCTCTCACCGACCTGTGGGCCACCCCTTTATTCCGTAACGGTTCGCTGGAAGCAACGGGAAAACGCTTCTCTCACCGACCGGTGGTCTCAGAACCACTTGCCAGCGACCTTTTCCCTCTCCCTCCCTTTTTTCCTCTCTGCCGGCGAAGAACACTCCCGAGCCCTCGCTCTTTTCCTCGCCGATTCAACGCATCGCCGTGCCATCTCTACCCGATCAAACCACGTCTATCCTGGCCTTTCCCCACGCCATACTGGTCACGTTCTCACATCGCTTCCCTGCTGGCGAGACACTGCGCTGCTTCATTGCGCAAGCGCCAAACCGAGCCGCAATTCCTCCCGTGTTCAAACCCTGTGAAACCGATTTCTCCGGCTATAAATAGCTCGTGTGCATCGCACTGAGGCCTCCCCCATCTCTGCATTTCCTCATTCACTCCCTAAACCAAGCGCCTGAGCCTGAAGTTCTTCGTTCTTCGCCATTTTTGGCTGGAACTCAAAAAGAGGGGAAGAATCAAATTGAGCTCAACCGTGAGTAATCTTTCCAAATTGATTGCTTCTAAAGCTTCCTCATGAGCTGGTGAACTCATCCCGCTCGTTCCTTTTTGCTCTTCTTGCCCGCAGCACCACCGCACCGGTCACCCTACTTCTCCAACTCCGGCGCGCGATGGCAGAGCCACTCGGCCAAGTTCCGGCCCGGAAAACCACCAAAATGGAATGCTCTGACCTCATGGTTGCTTAAAATGCTACCGATGCAACCGGAGTTCCCTTCCTTTTCTTCCCCGGCGAACCGCACCTCCCTCCGCCGCATGTCGCCGGTGGCAGCCCTCTCCGGCCGTCCACGCCGGTGATCGACACCTCCCTCGGATGCGCCAAGACCCCCTGGTACTCTAAGTGCCCTCGGCCGAGCTTCTCCACCGGGCCTTCGCCGCCGGCGAGCAGCCCTAGCCGCGCTCCTGTTTTCGGTCGCTGCCGCGTGGGCCCACTCGGCCAGCCAGACGCGCAGGACTTCAGTCACTCGGTGAAATACGCTTTCCAATCTTGAAAACGTATTTTTAAATTTCAGTTTAATTTCCAGAAACCGAGATGATTCAAATGCTCATAACTTTTGCATTGTAACTTCAAATGAAGTGAAACAAAATTATATATTCATATAAAATCAATTAGTTTCATAATATGCAATAACATTTTGAAAATGTTCAATGGAAAAATTTTAAATTCAAATTTAAAGAAAAGGCTTAAATAAGTGCTACATATTAAAAAGTTGTAAACAAACTTAAAAATGAATGGAACCAATTTTAGTAAAATACTCATGTTTCGAGAAGTTCAAATATATAAAAATATTTAAATTTCATTATTGTCTGAATTACTTTCTATTAAAGATTGTAATCAACGCATTAGAAATTCAAATATACATAATTTGAATAAATGAAACATGGAATAAGTAAAATTTATTTATAAATATTAACATGGCAGTAGAATACCTTAGTTTTCCAAAATACTTAAGAAATGAACTTGATTTGAATTATCTTGAAAAATGTGAAATAACTTAAATGTAAATGTAGCATAGGAAGTTGAATAGTTAAAAATGGGTCAAATAAATCCTCCTGATCACCAAAATAGTTTTATTATGTCCCTGGCATCATAAGTTTCTCAGATGTAAAATAATATTGAAAGTTTACTACATAAAACAGTAAATGTTTAATAGCCAAAGTATAAATACTTGTAAAATAGGAACAGTTGTAACTTTAACAAAAAAACTCTAAATTTGGCAAAAACAAATTCAATAGCCTTGAAAAATAGTACTCTTGCTGTTTATACAAAAATACCTTATCTTTGTGCAAAGATGAAATAGAACACTGTTAGACCCTAATGATGTCTTAAATGGAAAACATTTCGGATAAATGCCATTTATCGTGAAACTAACTTTAAAATGCTTTTAGAGTAATACCCTGTTAATACCTAAAAAATGAGTAGATTATCCTAGATGGTGTAGTCGCAACCTTATATCAAAACTGAATCCTTAGCGAGTAGTAAATTGAACTATCAAGCTTTTTCATCGATCCGTAGAACCTCTCGTCTAAATGCAAAAGCTATGGAAATTAGTTTAGAAATGATATTTAGGATATGATCTACCATATTCTGGAAAAATATTTTATTTAGAACTTACGTTTCAATTAAATCTTACTAGCTGAATACCCTTAAAAAGTATGATTGTCATAACCTTTAATATCACATAAGCATTTTCAAGTAAGAAAATAATGTCTCGTCTAAATGCTAAAGTGTATGAAATCAGCCTAGATGCGTTCTCCAAAGTATATGCTACCTAATTCCGAAGAAATAATCTTATTTCGTCTTGTTTTGCTTATAAACTTTAGTAGTCAAACAACCCTTAGTTTTATGTTTAATGAACCTTACCGTAATCGGAATAGATGAACCTTGTAATAAGGAATTTTGTAGTTAATAAATTTGTATCACCAGAACCTTCTTAAAAATCATAAATAAATCTAATTAGCTAGCTTATCAATTATAACTTAATTGAAACCTTTCATGTGCAAATCGCTTAAGATTAAGTGCTATTTGCATAATCCTTAACTAGTGTTTTAATTCTTTTAATCCAAAAAATTTTAGCATCTATAATTCGAAATTACAAATACTAGAATTCATAATTTTAGCCTCTTGAATTCGTGAATCAAGAATAGATAATCTATCAGAGGAAACCATGTTTTGCTCATCATAAAAGCCATTACGTATATAAATGTGTGTTTATCTAAATCAAGAGATCTCGAAATCCAAACCCTAAATCATCCCTGTTTTCCGCAATGAATCTTTATTTGATTTTCTGTCTATTTTCTTTTTGCCCTTTATTAAAGTTGGATATTTGCTATTTTCCGATTGGTCGACGTGTAGAATTCGACGTCCCTTCCTCCGTCATTGCCTCTGTCAGTCGTGGCTTCATCTTCGTCGTAAGCAATAAATAAGCAAGGCAAGCACCCTCCTTTGACCATCTTGATCCCAGAATTTAATTTGCATTGTTTATTAAAATGTTTCATGCATACGTTTACTTTCTGTAAATTGCTATTTTGTGCTACTGGTAGTTATACCTGTTGTCTCATGAGACTTCCTTGATAAGTATGAAAATGTGAACCTTGATAACCATAGAATAAGCTTAGACAATTACTTAATGTCATCATGGGTATATGCGATTACTTTTATCCATGCTTAGCCATGCTTTTAGAATAAATAATGATGATGATCAGATCAAAATGTGTTCCTTGAGGAATGGAAGATGTTGTAATTGTAGCTGTTGGATATGGGTATTTTGATTAAAAACCCAAAATAAAACTATGGTTTTGATGCGGGCGATTATTGGCAATAGCCGGAGGTGCAGAGGGATTTGCACGTAGTGTAGGGTGGAGTATCGTCCGTATCGGATTAAGGACCGAACTCAGTGTTGTATGATCCAAGATAATCCGTACAACCACAAGTGTTGGTATGGGACATCCTTAAACCAATTAAGTTATCTAGTTTAACTTTGCATTTATGGAAGGCGGGAGATTGCACAGGCATTCCTTTTTCGGTCTGCTTGTAGGGGTTTCTACATACCAATGCAATGGTGTACGCCTTGCCATGAACAGAAACGTGGTGTTGGGTGTGGTGTGTATGGATCCAGGTCTTGGGTGAGTGTTTCTGTTTCTATGGCGAGGGCTTAACGTCCCGGGCTGATGCAAAGTTAACCTAGATAATGTAATGGTTTTCGTCATGAACATTCTGGCCACACGCCTAAGGTGCGTGAAACTCGCGGCAAAAAGAAATGGTCATGACTTGTGGGTAAAGTTGTACACATCTGCAGAGTGTAAATCTAATCGATTAGCCGTCCCCTCGGTCATGGGAAACTTGGTGAACTTGCACTAGTTAAATGTTTAATTTTCTAAAATGGGTTGTGGTTTGGAACTTGTTTAGCAGCTTTTGTTTCATTTCAAAGGATCGACATTGTTGGATTCCATTTCTGGATTATTCGATATTCACGATGGGTTGTGAATATTTCTTATGCTTTACTTATTTCATATCAGTCAATTATGCTTTTACAAATTCCGTTTGCAAATAACTTGTTTTACAATGTCAATTCTACTTTATGCAAATTAACTGTAGTAGCCTCCTTTGAAATGGCCTGCATATATTATAGGCTTTGCTCAAGTCTTGCGGAGTACGAAAGTACTCACCTTGCTTATATGTGGTTTTTAGGTGGATAAGTTAGCGAAGCTTCGAAGGTTCCTTCCATTGCAGGTTGCGGGTTTTTCTTCGTCGAATCTTTCTAGGGATTATGCCTTGTCAGTTGCCTGTTGGTTTTGGATGGGCACACTACAAGACCTTGCTTCTTTTGCTGCTATATCTCTGAGTTGTAAGTGTTTTCTTTATGTAATAGCTTCCGCTTAAGAATATTTGTTGTATAGTTGTGATTCCAATTGTTGTAAACATGTGACTGCTAGCTACTGAATCAGGGAATGGCACAGTAATCACATGGAGGTTCCTGTTCATCAGAACGGGGTCTCACAGCATTGGTATCAGAGTTATGCTGACTGTAGAATAAACCCTAGATAGAATGGTCGTTAGTGTTGGAATAAGCAAATTCAAAATCTTATTCTCAAAAGCTACTGTATTTGCAAAATGTAGGCTTTGCTATTCTCTCCTCATTCTTAAGTTCTTTTTCTTACCACTACATTCATTTTGATTTGTAAACAAATTCTTCTCTTTCCTTAAAGATAGTGTATCTTCGCAATTTGCTTCTGAAGATGTCCAAGATATGTCGCTATCTTGCTTGCAAATGAAGACTACAAGGTCTACGCCAACAATCTTATAGGAGCCGACAACATTTCACTAATCTCGACAAAGTAAAAGCAAAGTTCGAAGAACCTAGTGCATGACGAGACGACTTCATCTAATAGTAAAATGCGAAAGATTAGAATGTATTAGGATTCACCTTAAGACAGGAACCCTTATACATAGCACGCTATTCCGCTCTAGTTATATAAAGCATTTTATCTGGTTTTTATATCCAATACTTAAAATTTGGTTTTTATTTTGTTTGTCAGGATTTATTTATGTGTGAGCTTATCCTTTAGGTCAAAGTTTCACAATAAGTTATCCTTATGTATAAATACGGAAAACTTAACCCATAGGATAAATTGGAAACCATAAGATAGCTCATCTCTTCTTTCTATAAAATTTCTTCCAACCTTATCCTTTCTTTGTAGAACTTTCCCTCTGTGTAAATCATTATGATCATTAATTTCTCGCAAAATCAAGTCTAATCAAGATTAATAGTATAATTACCATTACTACTGACTCCTTGAAGCCACACCATTCGTATATAAACTAATGCCAATATCTCGCCATATTAGTAACCGCAAATTTACCTATGTCACTTTTGGATAATCAAAATCTGAGTCTACCTATAACAACTTTTGACTATGCCTCAAAACTCATTTCATTATTTTGTCTAGATTATATACCATGAAAATGAACTAGAACCCGAGAAGTTCTATACTTCTAATTAGAAACATTGGGATGGTTGTCAAAAAAAATCGAGAGTTTTGTTTTTCTAAAGGAAATACAAAAAGAGCAGCATCAGTTGTATATATACTCTTTCCTTTTATTGGATATTTCATATACTCGATTCCTCTCTGTAGAACTTTCTTTCTTCACTTCTAGTTATTCTTTCTAGGGGGGAATTCTCTTCTTATGCTTAATAAAAACTGCCGATAAATCTTTTGGAAAACAATTTTGGTAACAAATCAGTAAGTGTCGTGGCATCTACATCAACAACTTCGAGGGGATGGAGGTGGAAAAGTATCACAACCTTCGACTTCATAGAAACTTTGGACCATCGACACAGCAAGCGGTGCAAAGGTTAAAAGAAACTCATCGTCAAATAGCCTATTTTAAAGATAGTACTATCCATATGACACATTCTTTTAACTACATAATAAACCTCTTTTACAGAGATACATATGGTTAGAATAGTAAAAAAAAACAATAGATACCCTTCCTACATACTAGGTAAATATGTATAGCTTTATTGTGTTATTGCAATTTTGTTGTGAAACTTCTGTATTGCTTTCGGGTTACTCTCGTAAATGTTAAACCATTAGGTTGAAATTTACGATGTGCCAACCCTTATTTAATAAGAAAATTTAATTAAGAATATTTTAAGGAACGAAAAGTCGCCTTATGAACTAATAACTACCAAGTAACCAACCTTGAAACAGTGTTTTAACGAATGAGACACTGCCTTATAAACTAACCAGCAATTACCTAATCCATATATAGACTATTCTCAAAATAATATTTTAATGAACAGCATGTTGCTTTGTAAAACGGATAACTTTCATCTAACCATATCCTATCAATTTCAACATCTTGAAGACACCTCCGACACAATCCATTAATGCATCTACTGAATGTAATGAATTATAAAATTTTCAACCGTTATAATCAACCTTCGGTTCTTCCCAAATAACTCTAGTTGAGATGTATCCTTTCAGTCATCTCAAACATTTTAACATACTGTGTACCTCTCCTTAAGTTAGCTTATTTTGCTAAAGATTCTCGGTATAGATTGCTAGCACTCCTTATTCACTTTGTGAAAACCAATAGGAATTCCATCTAAATAACCTTGTCTTAACAATCATTGTTGCAGGATACCTGTGACAAGATCCCCCAGTAAAATCTTGGAAAGTGAAGCCATGTTAAACTTTCAGCTATCAAATGATAATCCTACCTTAGCTCAGCCAGATTCCCAACACTTAGTACAGAACAATTTCAACCTTGGCACAATTCTCGTCAGAAAAGGAAATGGATTAGATAAGAAACCTACTCCTGCATCTCACTCGATACCTAAGCGATGCTCTTTGAAGTGTTGCCAACCCAGCCAATCTGAAGATCATGCTTGTATTCGTTGTGGAGAAATAGGACATACTGCTGATGAGCATGCAATCAATTGCTCAAGCTGCGAAGGAAATCATTCTCCTAGAAAATGTCCCATGAGCAATATCACTTGTTACCTTTGTGAAGGTTATGACCATTGCCCAGCTCAATGTCCCCTAGGTCCGATAGTTGCCAATACAATTCAGCATCAGCAAGAGAAATTTCGGGCCTTAGTTGCTCAAGATTTGGCAATCAGAAGGGAAAAACTAGCTACACAGAAAATATTGCCTAAGGAGTTAAAGAAACAACACATAGACTTTGATCGCCTTCATCCAGGAAGTAATAAATGGCCATGCCATTAGCATGTTTCTTGTGTGGTGAAGAAGGTCATTGGGCAAGGAAATGTCCGAAAGTTGAGATTAAAAAGGAAGATGGTATTGAAAATCCAATTATACCCATCAAAACGCCACGAGAGAAGCGTGAGTGCTTCAACTGTCACAAGAAGAGTCATCTTGCTAAGCGATGCCCGCAAGAAGAACAAATATTTCCTACAACTATCGTCATACCAGAAGTTACAACAGTTAAGATTATAACTCCCAGAGTAGGAAGAACAAAATCTGAATCAGTTTGCCCGAAGAATCAGTTAAAGAAAAGACGCTTGAATGAAGACGCTTGCCCCAAAAAGAATTCTGCTCAACTTCACCCTCAATTTCAACCATCATTTGTTCATTCCTCCAACAACACCAGTGAACAACCATCTGGAGTCCAAAACCAGGCAACTAATGTTACATGCTTTTACTGTCATGAGCGTGGACATTATGCCAACAAATGCCCAAGGAAGAAGAGAGATCAACTTCGTTCTCAAGACCAACAAGCTCCTATCTCCTCATTTACTCCAACTCAAGATATCAATCATGGTATACCTGACACAATGCCAGGTACATCTCATATAAATATAGTTTCTGTCATAACTTAGATTAATTTGAATCATTGTGTCTAATCTTAAAGTAATATTTCGATAAGCGGAATATTGCCTTATGAATTTAACTGAACTCTCATCAAAATATATCTTATCTTAATCCTTCTAAATGACCGGTAAGATATCAAGTGCTAAACTTCCAGTTTTCATCCTTAACCATTGCTTGATCAATCCTCTATCTGTTTTATAACAACAATGAATAATCTACTATTGTTTTGAATAAGATGGACATTGCCGCTTGCGTCGATCGAGAAGAAGCTCATCACTTCACCAAAATCTACCCGAGAAAAGTTCTTCATCTCGTCAAGGATGACATCAGTGATTTCCAAGTTATATCAAGACCTAGGAAGCATCAAGTACTTAGAACGACCCCTGCCTCGATGTCAGGCTTATGTAAAGATCTTCCTTATGTAATTACACCTGATACTTAATGTAATATCGAAAACGTCCTTTATATATGCAATTCCTACAATCAACCTTTTGACTTTGTACATTATATTCCTTCATAATTGCCAAATATAAAAAAAATCAAAACCCTCTGTCTACCAAGGTGATCAAGTGAATTAAACCATCAGGGTCATATTATAATCCTCCTACCTCAACCTAAATTCTTGAATTATCTTACCTTGTTCTCAACCTAAAGACAACCTAGAATAACATTTATTCTCACCAAATTTCTTCAGCTGTTGTTAAATCGTACAGATCAACCGTTGTACTCAAATATCATTTCTTGATGATAACATTCAACTCTTCCCTAATTAATCTAACAACAATGCATTATTTCATTCACCTTGAATATTCTAAACGTATCACATGTCACTCTCTAAATTAGATTATCGTTATTACTAATCCTAGTTATGCAATCAAAAGAGATATATAGTAATATTCCTCATCTGCTTACTCGAAACCCAAATAGAAATCTTCTCCATTCTAGACACATCACTTTGGAATCGCAAGAACGATGTTTTGCAAAGCGACTATACTGGAAACAAGAAAACGAGGAAACAACAAGACCACATCCAAGAAAGAATTCCCAAACCCACTTAGTCCTTGCAAATCTCGCGGACGAGATTTCTGTAAGGGGGGTAGATTTGTAACATCCCGAAAAATGCAATAATATAAAAATTCATATTTTGAATTTGAATATCTTTGTTTATGATTTTTTCTGACATGATTGGAATTTATTTGGATTTCTTTGGATTTTTGTATTGAATGAAAAATTAAAGAAATGGAATTAAGGAATGGATAATGGTGAAAAGATAAAATGGTAAAAGATAAATTTTGGAAAAATTAACATAATACCTTAACCATACTGGTAAGTCAGTAAAATCAAGAAGTAAAAATTTTATGGACAGAAAAGTGGGTAAATAAATGAATCACACCTCTTTTTGACTAAAAACAGTGCAAGCCAGAATTAATGAAAAATATTCGAAGTTTATCTGGAGCTGGAAAAATTACCAAAACACACTCAGTGTAAAACCTATCCCTGATAAAAATATCAGGATTTGATCATGTCTGGAACGCCCTCTAATAATTCAAAAACAGAAACAATTAAAAACTAGAAATCCTAATGTCAGAATTTTTGTAAAATATTCACTTGAGGTTTTTACTTGACATTTCTATTAAGATATCCTTAAGACAAAGTGAATCCCTATAAAAAGTTTGGAAAATAATTAGTATGATTTACATCCCAAAATAAATAGAATACCGAAATTCAAATCTTGTACAAGTCCACAGTGTCAGAATTTCTAAAATTCAACCGTGCGTTATTTTAACCTCAAATTTTTACTGAAGGTTAGAAACTACTAGGAGAGGTTGGTCAAAACGTTTCGCAAAATTAAACGGTGATTTGATAGCAATTTTAATGGTCACATGGTGCTGTCCCGCCCATGCTTATCGCTCTGACTTGCCTCCTCTCACCGACGTGTGGGCCACCCCTTTATTCCGTAACGGTTCGCTGGAAGCAACGGGAAAACGCTTCTCTCACCGTCCGGTGGTCCCGGACCCGCCTGCCAGCGACCTTTTCCCTCTCCCTCTCTTTTTTCCTCTCTGCCGGAGAAGAACACTCCCGAGCCCTCGCTCTTTTCCTCGCCGATTCAACGCATCGCCGTGCCATCCCTACCCGACCAAAGCCACGTCTGTCCTGGCCTTTCCCCACGCCATACCGATGACGTTCTCACGTCGCTTCCCTGCCGACGAGACACTGCGCTGCTTCATTGCGCAAGCGCCAAACCGAGCCGCAATTCCTCCCGTGTTCAAACCCTGTGAAACCGATTTCTCCGGCTATAAATAGCTCGTGTGCATCGCACTGAGGCCTCCCCCATCTCTGCGTTTCCTCATTCACTCCCTAAACCAAGCGCCTGAGCCTGAAGTTCTTCGTTCTTCGCCATTTTCGGCTGGAACCCGAAAAGAGGGGAAGAATCAAATTGAGCTCAACCGTGAGTAATCTTTCCAAATTGATTGCTTCTAAAGCTTCCTCATGAACTGGTGAACTCATCCCGCTCGTTCCTTTTTGCTCTTCTTGCCCGCAGCACCACCGCACCAGTCACCCTTCTTCTCCAACTCCGGCGCGCGATGGCAGAGCCACTCGGCCAAGTTCCGGCCCGAAAAACCACCAAAATGGAATGCTCTGACCTCATGGATGCTTAAAATGCTACCGATTCAACCGGAGTTCCCTTCCTTTTCTTCCCCGGCGAACCGCACCTCCCTCCGCCGCATGCCGCCTGTGGCAGCCCACTCCGGCCGTCCCCGCCGGTGATCGACACCTCCCTCGGATGCACCAAGACCCCCTGGTACTCTAAGTGCCCTCGGCCGAGCTTCTCCGCCGCGCCTTCGCCGCCGCCGAGCAGCCCTAGCCGCGCCCCTGTTTTCGGTCGCTGCCCCGTGGGCCCACTCGGTCAGCCAGACGCGCAGGACTTCAGTCACTCGGTGAAATACGCCTTCCAACCTTGAAAACGTATTTTTAAATTTCAGTTTAATTTCAAGAAACCGAGATGATTCAAATGCTCATAACTTTTGCATTGTAACTTCAAATGAAGTGAAACAAAATGATATATTCATGTAAAATCAATTAGTTTCATAATATGCAATAAAATTTTGAAAATGTTCAATGGAAAAAATTTAAATTCAAATTTAAAGAAAAGGCTTAAATAAGTGCTATATATTAGAAAGTTGTAAACAAACTTAAAAATGAATGGAACAAATTTTAGTGAAATACTCATGCTTCCAGAAGTTCAAATATATAAAAATATTTAAATTTCATTATTGTTTGAATTACTTTCTATTAAAGATTGTAATCAACACATTAGAAATTCAAATATACATAATTTGAATAAATGAAACATGGAATAAGTAAAATTTATTTATAAATGGGTCAAATAACTTAAATGTAAATGTAGCATAGAAAGTTGAATAGTTAAAAATGGGTCAAATAAATCCTCCTAATCACCAAAATAGTTTTATTATGTCCCTGTCATCATAAGGTTCTCAGATGTAAAATAATATTTAAAGTTTACTACATAAAACAGTAAATGTTTAATAGCCAAAGTATAAATACTTGTAAAATAGGAACAGTTGTAACTTTAACAAAAAAATCTAAATTTGGTAAAAACTAATTGAATAGCCTTGAAAAATAGTACTCTTGCTGTTTATACAAAAATACCTTATCTTTGTGCAAAGATGAAATAAACACTGTTAGACCCTAATGATGTCTTAAATGGAAAACATTTCGGATAAAAGCCATTTATCGTGAAACTAACTTTAAATTGCTTTTAGAGTCATACCCTGTTAATACCTGAAAAATGAGTAGATTATCCTAGACGGTGTAGTCGCAACCTTATATCAAAAACTGAATCCTTAGCGAGTAGTAAATTGAACTATCAAGCTTTTTCATCGATCCGTATAACCTCTCGTCTAAATGCAAAAGCTATGGAAATTAGTTTAGAAGTGATATTTAGGATATGATCTACCATATTCTGGAAAAATATTTTATTTACAACTTACGTTTCAATTAAATCTTACTAGCTGAATACCCTTAAAAAGTATTATTGTCATAACCTTTAATATCACATAAGCTTTTTCAAGTAAGAAAATAATGTCTCGTCTAAAAGCTAAAGTGTATGAAATCAGCCTAGATGCATTCTCCAATGTATATGCTACCTAATTCCGAAGAAATAATCTTATTTCGTCTTGTTTTGCTTATAAACTTTAGTAGTCAAACAACCCTTAGTTTTATGTTTAATGAACCTTACCGTAATCGGAATAGATGAACCTTGTAATAAGGAATTTTGTAGTTAATAAATTTGTATCACCAGAACCTTCTTAAAAATCATAAATAAATCTAATTAGCTAGCTTATCAATTATAACATAATTGAAACCTTTCATGTGCAAATCGCTTAAGATTAAGTGCTATTTGCATAATCCTTAACTAGTATTTTAATTCTTTTAATCCAAAAAATTTTAGCATCTATAATTCGAAGTTACAAATACTAGAATTCATAATTTTAGCCTCTTGAATTCGTGAATCAAGAATAGATAATCTATCAGAGGAAACCATGTTTTGCTCATCATAAAAGTCGTTACGTATATAAATGTGTGTTTATCTAAATCATGAGATCTCGAAATCCAAACCCTAAATCATCCCTGTTTTCTGCAATGAATCTTTATTTGATTTTTGTCTATTTTCTTTTTGCCCTTTATTAAAGTTGGATATTTGCTATTTTCCGATTGGTCGACGTGTAGAATTCGACGTCCCTTCCTCCGTCATTGCCTCTGCCAGTCGTGGCTTCGTCTTCGTCGTAAGCAATAAATAAGCAAGGCAAGCACCCTCCTTTGACCATCTTGATCCCAGAATTTAATTTGCATTATTTATTAAAATGTTTCATGCATACGTTTACTTTCTGTAAATTGCTATTTTGTGCTACTGGTAGTTATACCTGTTGTCTCATGAAACTTCCTTGATAAGTATGAAAATGTGAACCTTGATAACCATAAAATAAGCTTAGACAATTACTTAATGTCATCATGGGTATATGCGATTACTTTTATCCATGCTTAGCCATGCTTTTAGAATAAATGATGATGATGATCAGATCAAAATGTGTTCCTTGAGGAATGGAAGATGTTGTAATTGTAGCTGTTGGATATGGGTATTTTGATTAAAAACCCAAAATAAAACTATGGTTTTGATGCGTGCGATTATTGGCAATAGTCGGAGGTGTAGAGGGATTTGCACGTAGTGTAGGGTGGAGTATCGCCCGTATCGGATTAAGGACTGCACTCTGTGTTGTATGATCCAAGATAATCCGTACAACCACAAGTGTTGGTATGGGACATCCTTAAACCAATTAAGTTATCTAGTTTAACTTTGCATTTATGGAAGGCGGGATATTGCACAGGCATTCCTTTTCCGGTCTGCTTGTAGGGGTTTCTACATACCAATGCAACGGTGTACGCCTTGCCATGAACAGAAACGTGGTGTTGGGTGTGGTGTGTATGGATCCAGGTCTTGGGTGAGTGTTTCTGTTTCTATGGCGAGGGCTTAATGTCCCGGGCTGATGCAAAGTTAACCTAGATAATGTAATGGTTTTCGTCATGAACATTCTGGCCACACGCCTAAGGTGCGTGAAACTCGCGGCAAAAAGAAATGGTCATGACTTGTGGGTAAAGTTGTACACCTCTGCAGAGTGTAAATCTAATCGATTAGCCGTCCCCTCGGTCATGGGAACTTGGTGAACTTGCACTAGTTAAATGTTTAATTTTCTAAAATGGGTTGTGGTTTGGAACTTGTTTAGTAGCTTTTGTTTCATGTCAAAGGATCGACATTGTTGGATTCCATTTCTGGATTATTCGATATTCACGATGGGTTGTGAATATTACTTATGCTTTACTTATTTCATATCAGTCAATTACGCTTTTACAAATTCCGTTTGCAAATAACTTGTTTTACAATGTCAATTCTGCTTTATGCAAATTAACTGTAGTAGCCTCCTTTGAAATGGCCTGCATATATTATAGGCTTTGCTCAAGTCTTGCGGAGTACGAAAGTACTCACCCTTGCTTATATGTGGTTTTTAGGTGGATAAGTTAGCGAAGCTTCGAAGGTTTCTTCCATCGCAGGTTGCGGGTTTTTCTTCGTTGAATCTTTCTAGGGATTATGCCTTGTCAGTTGCCTGTTGGTTTTGGATGGGCACACTACAAGACCTTGCTTCTTTTGCTGCTATATCTCTGAGTTGTAAGTGTTTTCTTTATGTAATAGCTTCCGCTTAATAATATTTGTTGTATGGTTGTGATTCCAATTGTTGTAAACATGTGAGTGCTAGCTACTGATCCAGGGAATGGCACAGTAATCACATGGAGGTTCCTGTTCATCAGAACGGGGTCTCACAGCAGATAAAATTTTTACTTCTTGATTTTACTGACTTACCAGTATGGTTAAGGTTCTATGGTAATTTTTCCAAAATTTATCTTTTACCATTTTATCTTTTCACCATTATCCATTCCTTAATTCCATTTCTTTAATTTTTCACTCAATACAAAAATCCAAAGAAATCCAAATAAATTCCAATCATGTCAAGAAAAATCATAAACAAAGATATTCAAATTCAAAATATGAATTTTTATATTATTGCATTTTTCGGGATGTTACATTGATGAACGACATCCGCGCTAGCCCGAGAGTGGTGATTTCTTCATTGGGGGGAACTCGAGCACATGTGATAAGAAGGCTTCGTGAACGTAGTCCACCTGGACCCTTATGTAGCCCTTCCCCAAAAGCTGACCATGCACTGTGTCGGTCTCCTTGCATGGAAATGCAACCCCGCGTGCAGCCTCAACAGGAAATCCGTCTTCTGTCAGGGTGAGCTGGCACTTGGTAGGCGCCTGCAAAAAGTGCGCAACTTGAGAGAAAACATATGAAGAGTTACCCTCGCACCTTTAAGTTAGGCAAAATTAATTATTACCTTCAGCTGGGGACTGGACTTATCATTTTTGGAACCGTAGCTACTTGGTGGGGCACAGTTTCTCTCTGAAGAGGCGGGGCATCCGCTCAACTGGGAGATCATCGCCTCATCTCGCCCTTAGGCGCTCCTCACGTGCCATCATCTGCACCCTCATCTCCTCCTCACGTGCCATCATCTGCACCCTCATCTCCTCCGAGATCTCCTCCCTCAGCTGGTCCCTAAGCGTGTCCTTCAGGCGCTTCGCACGTGCCTCCCATGTTCTTGATCTGGTACTCAGCAAAGATCTTGGAAGTAGGACTTCTTCAGATGCCCGACCTGCGGCAAGCACCCGCCCTTATGGTCGGGCTTCCCGATCGCAGAGGATAGGATGTCATTTGACCCTTGGCTAAGAAAGGTTTCCTGCTCTTTCCTCTGGCTTACCTCCTCCTGCAAGAAGCGAGTACGAATTAGATCTAAAATACAACAGGAATGGTCTACTGCAATGTAGTAAGTTCGATATCTTACGATGGTGGAGACGACTTGCGCGGTAGTGGGGTTTGGTACTACTAGCTGCCCGTCCGCGGTTTTCTTTGTCCTCGCTAATACCCAGTCACGTGCCCGCTCCTCACATATGTGCGAGTAAGGCATCGCTGTCCCGGAGTTGGCGCACTTCTCGACTAGTCGTGCCCATTCTGCTTTCTTCCCTTCGTAGCCGCCTGAACCGAGGTGGTGCGCATGCGTGTTCAGCCTCTAGGTAGCAACGTTCTTCTGTCTCAGCTCCTCCGCCGCGGGCGTACTCTTGATCCTCGTGAACTCCTCCCAAACATCGGGAGTCACGAACGGATACCTCTCGAATGGTGTACGGCCTTTCAGCACGTATTCACCGCGTGCATGTAGACCATGAAGTGCCTCGAGCCACACCCATCCTCTTCAAGGCGCATCTTTGGCATTGTTTTCATCCTCCTCTTCTATAATCCATTTTCCTTAACCTCGTCCCACACCGGTTCTTACGCTTTCGACGACCTCCTTTCTCCAATCCTTAACCGTTATGGGAACTCTCTCCCTCACCAGTTGCCCGAGGAATGAGCGGTATCGCCCCTTACACTTGGGAGGACCCGTGCAAACGCCCGTCGCATTGAAGTGGAGAATTTGCGGCGTTCTCCCCGTGGCCCATTTGCTCGGTCCTCGGGCCTTCCTCACCTTACTCGGCCCCTCAACATTTGGAACCTGGGTCGGCTCGACACTTGGAAGTTGGCTGCGCCCCTCAGGAGCACCTTCTACTCTTTTTGGCGATGAGCCGATGCTCTCTAATTGCGACATTTTGAGTTTTCTTATCTACCATGGACATATATTTGACATGAGAGAAAGCAATTCGTAGCTATTATGTGAACTTGATAATAAATCATTGTTCTAGTATATTGCAGTACATTAACAGAGGAAAGAATGATCTTCAAGAAAAGTCTGTATGTTGGCCAACTAAATACGTACGAACGATAACTCCTAATCTCTAATTAGGTTTGGTCCTAATCCCATTCGAGGATATGTGGTTCGGGCAAGTTCCTGAGGCGTTGTACAACTCCAGAGAAAATTTCGGCAGCATCTCCCCGCTGTTCTCCAAATACACGTCTCGACAACTGGTCAAGAGGGGTGTGCATCCGGAGAACACCAGGGAGACGCTACCGAAATCTACTCTGTGAGTTGTACAACAGCTCAGGAACTTGCAAGAACCACATATCCTCGAACTGTCAAAATCGTGAACAATTGAGATCGCTTGCTTATAAATATGTCATTACGGTATATTTATAAATAAGCACTCTCGAACAGGAGACGTAGGTTACGCAACCTAAACTCTTAACATATGCTGAGTAGAGAAGCACATATGAGAAAGTAATGAAAAAAGCATCGTAACATTCATGGAAACAGGATGAGGGAACATGTATATCATGAATAATTGAATGTAGAGGGCAACCCATCAATCGAATATATAATGGAAACATGATGATGAGATTTGGGTTTAGATATGAGGGCAACCCATCAAAAGCAAGCACTAGATGCAACATGCATATCATGAAAAATTGAATATAGAAAGCACGTACGAATAGGCAAAGTTATATGCATATCATGAAAAATTTTGTACTGCTGGTTTTTTTGTACTCTATGTAAATTATTACATGTGTAACTATTATTAAGAATATCTCAAGAGTACAATAACAGCTTTAGTGTCATGAAGAAAAGGTCATGACAGAGAGCGGTCATTCGAGAGTCATGCAACTACATAGATCTTTACATTGAAAATGTAGAGCTTGGTGAAAGAAGCTTGCATGATTGTCATACCAAGGGCCATGAGTCTCAATTGCCGACAAAGTGCAGAGTGTTTCGTTTCACTAACCAAAGCTACTGAATTCACAAACAGGTGGACTTAGCCAATCAAACAAATGCCTCTGCAGCCAAAATTTCCTTCTCCCTGCACAGCCACCCCAACCGAGAGACAGACAACCACCTCACCTGGCAGATGTCTCGGGGGAGGCGTCGTCGGAGAGGAGCGGCACGCGCTGGTTCGCGGCGTGCACCTCCTCGTCATGGCGGTGCTGAGCAGCGACCTCGTCGGTGCAAAGACACCGGGCGGAGCAGGGCGTGGGGTGGAGGGCTTGGCTGGGGTGGAGGCGGCGTCGGCGAAGTGGGGCGGAGGCGGTGGAGGGCGCGGGGTGGGCGTCGCGCGCGAGGGGCGGCGGGTGGGCGGGTGGAGTCGGGGCGAAGGCCGGGCGCGGGTAGGGGCCGAGGGGCGGCGGCGGCGGGGGGCGGGTGGCTCGGCGGCGAACGGGTGGGCGACGGGGTCGCGTCGGGGGCGGAGGCCGGAGGGGCGGCGGGGGAGAGTTGGGGGCGGACCGATCGGGAGTGGAGTTGGGCGGCCTGGAGATGGAGGCTTAGTGAGGGTTTGCCGACACAAAAATAAAAAATCACCAGTACCTATTATCACTATCGGTTTTTCCATTAAACCGACACAAAGCATTATCTATTACTATTGGTTTTTCAATAAAACCGACACAACAAAGGTCATATTACTTTCGGTTTTTTTAAAAAACCGACACAAAAAATTTCCATTACTATCGGTTTTTTAAAAAAACCGACACATAAATGTTAATATTACTATCGGTTTTTTAAAAAATCGACACAAATTTTTAATTACTATCGGTTTTTCGACAAAACCGACACAAAAAATATAATATTACTATCTGTTTTTTTCAAAAACCAACACAAGAAATAAACATCACTGCCGTTTTTGGATCAGACCTGACCAAAAAAAATATATTACTATCGTTTTTTTGAAAAAACCGACACAAAGAACTAAATATTACTATCGGTTTTTTTAAAAAACCGAGACAAATTAAAAAATTACTATTGGTTTTTTTAAAAAACCGACTCACAAAAGTTCATATTACTATCGGCTTTTTGAAAAAACCGACACAAAAAGTTCCATTACTATCGGTTTTTTACAAACACCGACACAAAAAATATTTTTTTGAAAAACCGACACAAAAAAATAAACATCACTACCGTTTTTGGATCAAACCTGACAAAAAAAATATATATTACTATCGTTTTTTTGATCAAACCGACTCAAAGAAGTCAATATTACTATCGGTTTTATTAAAAAACCGACACAAAGTTTACTATCGGTTTTTATATAAAACCGACACAAAAAATATAATATTACTATCGGTTTTTTATAAAAACCGACACAAAAAAGGAGAAATCACTATCGGTGTTTTACTGAAACCGATACAAATGTTGTTCAATGCACGATTTGCTTTCCTGACAAACCATGAATTCTGAACTTGCAAAAATATTTGATCAAAGAGTGAAAAGGCCATAAATTTTGCAAACATAGTTGGAATTTTTTGAAATTTTGCAGGAACGTACTTTGTGATACTACAAAACTATTCCAAAAAGGATTCTGGAAAAAAGAGTTAGCATTGAAAAAAAGAAGCCCAAAGTCACTTTGTAGGCTAGATTTTTTGTTCAAAGAGTCTCAAAGTCAAATCTTTCTCAAATGAAGTCCGAGTATTTTGAAAATTTAGAAATGATTTGGTGTGGAGTGCCTTCTTTTTCTTGCTTCAAGTAGATGATACATACCACAATCCATTGAAAATTTTTTGCAAAAGTTTCATACGTACACGTAACCTTTGCAAACACGAAACTACAGTTATGTACAATACAAACATTTCAAACACATAGCAACTGATACAATGACGTACTCCTTTTATTTACAATACAACCCTTCCTGATGATCTACACATGTAATTTCTTCCATGTGTGTCAGCGTCGCCACTAAGACAGGCCCCATCTACAAACGGAGGTATTTCATCAAATTGGTCGTATTCTTCTTCATCTATGACATTTTCGACTCCAACGATCCGCCGCTTGCCATGAAGGACGACGTGCAACCTCGGATTGGCCGGATCACGCACATAGAAGACCTGATTTGCTTGCTTCGCAAGTACGAATGGGTCATCTTTATAGGCAAGTCTGTTGAGATCCACAAGAGTAAAACCTCTCTTGTCGACCTTCACTCCATGTAGGAGTCCCACCCACTTACATCGGAACAATGGAATTTGGTATATTCCGCAATCGAGCTCCCAAATTTCTTCGATCACCCCGAAGTAAGAGTTCATTGCCATTGAGGATCCTCCTTTCGAGTGATGTTCATCGGAAAAAGCATCTATGCTTACACAACTGTTTTGAACAGTACTCTTCGCATCCTGACTTTCAGTGTAAAAGGTGTATTGTGAGACCCCGTTCTAATGAACAGGAACCTCCATGTGATTACTATGCTATTCCCTGGATCAGTAGCTAGCACTCACATGTTTACAACAATTGGAATCACAACCACACCACAAACAATTACAGCGGAAACTAATATACAAAGAGAAGCTACAACTCAGAGATTAAAGCAGCAAAAGAAGCAATATCTTGTAGTTTGCCCATCCGACCCGCAGGCAACTAACAAGGCATAAACTCCAGATAGAACACGACGAAGAAGATCCCGCAACCTACGATGAAAAGAGACTCGAAGCCTCGCTAACTCATCCACCTAAAATAATAATTAAGCAAGGGTGAGTACTTTACGTACTCAGCAAGACTTGAGTAAAACCTAAAATATATGCAGGCCATTTCAAAGGAAAGGCTAATACGGTTAATTTGCATAAAGCGAAATTGAATTGTAAAACAAATTATCATTTGCAAACGGAATTTATAAAAGCAAGTTGATTGATAAGAAATATATACAACAGTAAGTAATACTCACAGTCCTCCATGACGTGAGTTCGAAATAAACCAAACCACAAGGTCCATTAATGTCAGCCCTTCGACATAAAGCAACAATTGCTAAAACAAGTTCAGACCAAACCCATTTAGAAAATATCAAAGACTCTAATATTGGGAGGATTTTCCCCAAGTGCCCATAACCGCGGGCGCGGCTAATCGATTAGATTTACACTCTGCAGAGGTGTACACTTTACCCACAAGGAATGATCAACCTTTTTGCCAGAACAATTAACACACTTCCTTTGGTGTGTTGGCAAGGAGATCATAAAGAGCCGTTACATTATCTAGACGTGGCTTTACACCAGCCCGGGACGTTAACCCTCGCCCTGAAGACAGAGACACTCACCCAAGCCGTGGATCCTCATTTATCACACACAGCACCACATCTCCGTCCAGGGCAAGGCGTACACCGTTGCATTGGTATGTAGAAACCCCTACAAGCAGACCTGGAAAGGAATGCCTGTGCAATCTCCCGCCTTCCATAGATGCAAAGCCACATCTAAACAAATTAATAGGCTAAGACCCGCCCATACAAGCCCTCGTGGTTGCACGAAAAACATGGATCTACAACATCCCATTTGCTCGGTCCTTAATCCGACACGGGCGATACTCCACCCTACACTTCGTGTAAACCCGTCTGCATATCCGGCTATTGCCAATAATCGCCCGTGTCAAACCATAATTTTATTTTGGGGTTTTTAGCAAACTATCATCAACCATTTCCCCACATAGGACCATTTAGGTTCCATATAAAACATTTCAGGAAACAATTTTAATCATGATCATCTTCCCCACAAAAACTAAAGCATGGCTAAGCATGATTAATATGATCGCATATACCCAAGATGACATTAAGTATTGTCTAGCCCTATTCTATGGTTATCAAGGTTCACATTTCCATAATTATCAAGGAGTTTCATGTGACAACAGGTATATCTACCAATACCACAAAATAGCAATTTTACATAATTAAACGCATGCATAAAACAATTTAATGAACAAAAGGAATACAAAATACTGGGATCAATATGGTCAAAGGGGCGCTTGCCTTGCTTAATCATTGCTTACGGTGAAGATGAGGTCGCAATAGATGACGTCGACGACGGAAACGGCAACATCGGGTTCTACACGTCGTTCAACGGAAATAAAGCAAATAACAAGCTTTAATAAGGGTAAAAAGAAAACAGACAGCAAACCAAATAAAGATTCACTGTAGAAAACAGGAATGCTTTAGGATTTGAATTAGATGATTTCATATCGTGTTTAGTTGATTAAATATCCATATTGTTATTAGCTTTTAACATTGAGCATAAAACAGCTTCTTTTATAGCTTATCTATTCTTGAATTATGAATTCAAGAGGCTAAAATTATGATTTCTTACATTTATAACTTCGAATTGTAGATGCTAAAATTATTTGGATTAATAGGTTTAAGATACTAGTTAAAGGATTATGCAAATAGTATTTAAATCCCTAATTGACTTTGCATAAGAAGAAGTCTTGAATATATATATATGATCTGTTAAGCTAGGTTACTGGATTATTTATGGTTTCCAAGAAAGTTCTAGTGATACAAATATCTTTATTATAGACTTCTTCATCACTACCTATTCATATTATAAAGCTTAGAAAACATAATACTTAGCGTTATTTAACTAACACGATTTATATGGAAAGCATGATGAAATATGGTTATTTCATCATAATAATATAGTATATACTTTGGATAATGTTTCTAAACAAATTTTATGAATTATAATGTTTAGCTGAAGAGCTAAATGCATTGCTGAAAAAGTTGTCATGACACTAAAGTTTACGTTGAACGCAATCGGCCAAAAGGGCTACAACTATCCTTATCATATTAGTGTTTTGCATAAGAACAACTATATGAACCATAAGTTATAAATAAAACATTTTCTCATAATATAGTAGTACATATCCTAAACATTGTTTCTGATTTATTCTACATGGGATTCGTATTAGGACGACGTATTCTATAGATTGATGAAAAGGCTTAAGTGATTTCTATTACTCAGAAAACATAACATTTAGGGTTATGTTGCTAGTTCATTTTATATGTAAAACATAGTACAAAAAAATACTTTCTTTAAAATACAGTAGTATGCACTTTATAGAGTATTTCTACACTATTTTCATAATTCTTTTTATTTGGACGAGATACTTTATAAGCTACTGAAGATGCTTAAGTGTTTGTAACTTTATACGATAAAAGTTCGATTTCCGATTTATGTTTGCGATTACACCTTACACGATAATCTATCCATTTTTCAGGTATAAACCTGGGATGACTACAAGAGCGTTTTAAAGTTAGTTTTGTGATATTTGGTTTTATCCGAAATGTTTTCCATATAAACGATCATTAGGGCTTAACATGGGCTTAGTTCAGACTTACTCAAACATGAAATACTTTTGCATAACTAGTAAGGATATTACTTCTCAAGATTCTAGGATTTAATTTTGTCAAATTCGAAGTTCATTTGTGAAAGTTATGACTATTTGGATTATACAAGTATTGGAAATTCAATTATTTGGTTAAGTGTTATTTATAACTTTATTATAATGATTCTTGTTGAATCATTTAGTTTGATCACATTAGATATTTAGAATCCAGTTTCTTTTCATGACTATGCTCTTCATTAACTATACATGTATACCTTTTTCTACATATACAGGGCTTATATTCTTGATGCAATATAAACTTGTGCATATGTGACATTTCATTAAAAACATTTTAACAGTGACAAATTACTCATTCTAATACCAATTCATGACTTTGTACAGCTATTAAATACTTTTCATATGCATATATTTATTGCTACGGATTATTATATGCATTTATACATATACTCACCTTTTCCATTAAATCGTTTATCATTCACAAAACAAGTCTAAATCAAGCTCATACCTTAATTATCTCAGCATATTAAAGTAGCCCACTGACATCTAAGTGTTTATAAATCAATTTTTATTTATTTTAGAATTTCTTTTATACAGTTATTCATTTTTGATTATTTATTCCATTGAGAATAACCTTTAATGGTAAATAATATAAACAAAGGTAAAACATAAATATTTTTATATATTTGAGTTCCAGGATGTATAAGGATTCTAATAAAATTGATTTTATTCCATTTCAAGTTTGTTTACAACATTTTAATATGTAGCCTATCTTTAAGTCTTTCATTCAAATTTGAATTTCAAATTAACCCAGTACTGTTTCTCAAAATGTTTTTGCATATTATGGAAGAACTTTATTTTAGATGAATATAGAAATTTATTTCATTCAATTTGGATCTATGGTTCAAAAGTTATAGCCATTTAATTTGATTCGGGTCTTGAAAATGAAATGCAATTCAGAAAATACTTTTTCGTAAGGAGGTGGCGCCTTTTACCGGTTTGGCTGGAGAGGTTCACGTGGCTGACATGGCGGGCCCGCCGAGCAGTGAGACAAAAGCAGAGTTCCGGCTAGGGCAAGGCGGCGACGGCGTTCCGGCGGGGTTCCGGCGAAGGCGAGGGCACCATGAGCTTCAGTGGACCATTGCGCATCTGATGGTGGAGTCGATCACTTTCGGCAATGGTCGGAGCGGGCTGCCACCGTGGGCCAGCGGCGGAGGGAAGGGCGACTCGCCGGGGAAGAAGAAGCAGTGAGTTTTAGCTCGAATGGGAAACGGAGTGAGCATCAGTGAGGCTAGGGAGTACCATTTTGCCAGTCGGATCGCTCGGAGAAGTGACAAGTTGGGCCACCACCGTGCGTCTGAGCTGAGGAAGAAGAAATGGGGCGCGACGGTGCTACAGGCAAGAAGAGCTGAAATATTCGATGAGCGAGATGAGTTTAGTGATGCTCAGAGACGCCACGGTTGTGAGGAATTTGAGAGTGACTCACCGATTTTGCTTGATCGGCTTTCTCCCCTTTCTTCTTGCTTGCGACGGCAATGGCAGGGAAGGAAGCAGAACTCGGTAGGAATGGCTCAGTTGATGACTTTGTGTGTTGAGGAGAATGGCTGTATATTGTTCTTGGGAAGCTTGATGCTATGCTTGAACTCTTGCATTTGGCTTACAAGGAATGAGTATGACTATGGTCTAGTGTTATGAGCTTGGCTTACCTTGAGTTTGTGGCTTATAAATCTTGGGACTTGCTGGCTTTGGCGTGGGAGCTTTGGCTTGGCACTGGTTTGGTTGTCCCAAAGATGAAGTCTCTAGAATGAGTGAGGTGTCCCAAGCACAGGAAAACAGAATGGCTCTAGTGCTGGACGTGAAAACTGCTATGAATCAAGTTGGAAAATTTCGAAACTTTTTGACCATGGTCTACAGGGAGTGGTTAGATTTCAGTAAAATTTTGGGATTAAAATACCGGATGGTTAATTAATTAAAATTCTGACACTGTGCACTGCTCAGAATTTTGATTTATTTAAGGAACCAATTTTATTATTTATTTTTAAAACTTTTTATAAGAGTTATATTTAACATATTTATTCTCCCATAAAAATTTCAAGTTAAAATATTGTATATTTATTTTATATAAATTCTGACATGCTGATTTACAGATTTCCAATGCCTCTGTTTATAAATTTTAAAAGGCACTAAATGACATTATTAATTTCTAATATTTTTACCAGAGGTAACTAATGTATTGAGGACATTATGGTAAATTTTCCAGGCGTAGATAACGTTCTAAAATTTTATAATAAATCTGTCCTTGCACTATTTGGAGGTCAAAGGGATGTCCTTTCAACTATTTAATACTTTCTTATGTATTAAAATTTATTTGCTGGATAAACTCATACACTGCATGCTTAGAATTACCATGGTAAATTTTTCTAACTTTTACTTTTACCATTTTACCTTTTTACCATTTTTCATTTACTAATTCTATTTGTTGGATTTCCATACAATACAAAAATCCAAGAAAATTCAAATAAGAACCAATAAATCAAATAAAACTCATAAATAAATATTTTCAAATTTAAAATATTTATTTTCATATTACTTTATTTTTCAGGATGTTACATGTACCCATTAATATCGTACCCCTGCTATGTCTGTACATTAAATCTAGGTCCGTCAGCCAACCATTTGATAGTCTCACTAACAGAGACCTCCGCCTTTTGTTTGAACCATGTGAGAAATCTATCGTTGTGTTCTCGCATGATGGAAAGCTTATCCATTTGTGGATTCTCTTCCCGTAATATCGACTTGTGCTGCTCGATGTACCCTGCAACTTCTGCGCTCTGCAGCAAGATTGTCAGATGCGCTTTGCAATACATATCAAACCGTGGCCTCGTTAGTTTCGATCCAACGGTTCCTTTGCCAGCAAGTCTGCCCTCATGGAAAGATAGAGGAACACCGATTGCTTGTCTTTTCCCGAGATAGTCCACGCAGAACTCAATAACCTCTTCAGTACCATAACCTTCCACAATACTACCCTCAGGCTTCGACCGATTCCTCACGTAGGATTTTAATATACCCATGTACCACTCGAACGGGTACATATAACGTAGGAATGCCGGTCCACATATCTTAATCTCTCTAACGAGGTGAACAACAAGGTGGACCATAACATTGAAGAACGACGGTGGGAAATGCATCTCAAGCTGACATAGAGTCTGCACCACCTCACTCTGCAAGTTGTCTAGCACGTCGGGGTCAATAACTTTGCAGGAGATCGCATTGAAGAAGTAACACAACCGTGATTGCAAACTGACATCCTCTGCGCGAATATTTCTTATTGCAACCGGGAGCATTTGGGTCATCAAGACATGGCAATCGTGGGACTTCATGCCCAACAACTTCAAATCATCCAAGGACACAAGCTTCTTAATGTTCGCGGAGTAGCGGATGGAACTTTAATACCATGGAGACATTTGCAAAGGTCCTCTTTCTCCTTCTTGGACAGGTGTAGCATGCATGGGATATACTGGACCTTTTCCATCCTCCTCTATCACTTCAAGCCTGGGCCTGATTCCCATGTAGGCCATGTCGCGACGAGCATTCACACCATCCTTTGTCTTTCTAGGTATGTTCAGCAGGATACCAACCAAATTGTCGCAGACATTCTTCTCAACGTGCATGACATCAATACAATGCCGAACATCTAACTCCTTCCAGTACGGTAAGTCCCAAAATATTGACCTCTTCTTCCAAATGGTCCTAGAACAAACAGATTTACGACTCTTTCCGTACTGAACATCGATATCCTCTACACGTGAATATACTTGCCTTCCACTCGTAGGCTGCGGTGCCGAACGGACTTCCCTCTTCCCATCAAATTTGTCATCCATCTTACGGTATCGATGACTTCGAGGTAGAAATCTACGGTGACCCATATACACAGTTTTCTTGGAATTCGGCAGCCATAGGCTCTCGGTCTCCTCTTCACAAATAGGACACGCTTTTGCTCCTTTCGATCAGAGTAGCCGCCAAATTACCAAGAGCCGGAAATCATTTATGGTGCAAAATACCATAGCCCATAGGGTGAAATGCTCTCTTCTGTACGCATCCCACACAATGACCCCGTCATTCCACAATTTTACCAAATCCTCGATCAATGGAGCGAGGTACACATCAATATCATTTCCCGGCTGTTTGGGTCCCGAGATTAGCAACGACATCATGATATACTTCCGCTTCATGCACAACTAAGGAGGGAGGTTGTAGATACACAACAGAACTGGCCACGTGCTGTGACGACTACTCATGTTACCAAACGGATTCATTCCATCGGTACTCAATCCAAATCTTATGTTCCTCATTTCAGCACCAAACTACTCATGTTTCCAATCGATGTTTCTCCATTGAGCCGAATCAGCAGGGTGTTTCAGCTTGCCATCTTCCTTTCGCGACTCATAATGCCAACGCAACAATTTTGCTTCTCTAGGATTTGCAAACAACCTCTCCAGACGGGAAATGATGGGCAAGTACCACAATACCTTGGTCGGTGCACCTTTAGTGACCTCTTCACCCTCGTTGCCCCGGCTCTTACGCTTCTTGTCGTTATGCTTCTCCTTTTGTTTGTACCGAGGCACACCGCAAACTGGACAAATGTGCAGCTCCTGATGTGCGTTACGGTACAAGATGCAATCATTTGGACATGCATGTATCCTTTCTATTTCCATTCCCATGGGACATAGTAGCTTCTTCGCTTCATAAATACTTGTTGACAACTCGTTTCCCTCCAGAAGCAAATCCGATAGAAGAACTAGAAGTGCATTGAAACTTGTATCTGTCCAACGGTGTTTTGCCTTTAGTTCGAACAATGCAAGGACCGAACCTAACTTGGTGTATTCTGCTTTGCAACCTGTGAACAGTGGTTTCGCATCGTCTTCCATCAAGCTTTTAAACTTTCCAAACTCTCTTTCTGTGTAATTACCCTCCACATCCCGCAACATTTGCTCCAAATTCTCCTCCTCAAACATATCAAACTGCAACCCATCATCCGGTTCCACCGTGTCTTCATTGCATACCGACAGGGTACTACCTGTCTCCCCGTGATGGATCCAACACGTGTAATTCCTCACGAAGCCACGTCGAATCGGTGGTCTTTAATTTGAGTGAGTTGTTAAATCTTCTCGATTGGTGCAATCAATGCAAGGACAATATATGAAGTTTACACCCTCCTCACCATGTCCTCTTCGCAATTTTTTGAACTCCTTAACACCCTCTGAAATTCAAAGACTCACACGACTTTTGCATACATCCATTCCTTACGGTTCATCCGCAATTAAACTTCACACAATAAATTAAGCACAAACTAGAGCGACAAAGAAGCTAGCTATTTGAAATATTGAGACATCATTTGATTAATATTACCTTTGCAAAATAGATGATAATTTCTGCAACATATATGAAATATGTACTCCGATCGATACCTAGATTCTTCCTGGTTTAGAGCTTCCAATTTCCTAGATAAGAGACATACATTTTTAACATGAACAATGATATCAAACAATCTAATTATATAGTGCAAGAGCCTCATGATCTTTTGACTACAATGAAACAAAACAATGGTACCAACGATGACTCCTAATCTCTAAATAGGTTTGGTCCTAATCCCATTCGAGGATATGTGGTTCCGACAAGTTCCTAAGCCGTTGTACAACTCCAGAGAAAATTTGTGAGATCTCCCACTATTCTCCATATACACGCCTCAACAACAGGTCAAGAGGGTGTGTATCCGGAGAATACCAGGAGACGCTACCAAATCTCTACTCATAGCTTGTATAACACACCAGAACTTGCCCAAGCACATATCCTCGAATCGTCCAAAGAACGTGGACAATTCGAGACCGCCGCTTATAAATATGCCATTTCGTTGGTATATTTATAAACAAGCATCCTCGAACAGGAGACGAGGTTCCGCACCCTAAACTCTAGCATTCATCGTGTGACAAGAATAATAATTCCATATTAACATCAAAGCACTACAAATTAAGATAATTAAATACATGTGTACATGCTTGTGAAATAAAGGGTGTGAAATCGATAGGATATACACAATACCAGTGCAATCTAAACTTTCTTGCGACATATCAAAATTACATAGTGCAAAATTAAAGGGTTTGAAGGAATGCTCACATTTTGAAGAAAACCACAAATTATGCAAAATGAGGGAAATCTCCTCAAGTTAGGGCTTCAAATTTACCCTCTTAACACCCACCCTTGAGGATTTCAAATTTTCTCACCCAAGTCTGCTTCCAACCACGAATATGAGCTATTTTTACGGTGGCAGCGGAGAAACCTCCTGGAACAATAACAGAGAAGAGTTCACTCGAGTGGTATAAATAACCTAACGAGGTACATCACTATCGGTTCTCATATAAAAAGCGATAGTGATGTGATCATGCACATCACAATCGGTTCTTATAAGAAAAGCGATAGTGATTATCATAGTCATCACAATCGGTTCCCACATAAGAAGCGATAGTGATGAGCACGCATACATCACTATCGGTTCTTATTTAGAAGCGATAGTGATGATAATACACATCACTATCGCTTCTCACAAAAGAACCGATAGTGATGAGAACGTGCTTATCACTATCGGTTCTTTTGTGAGAAGCGATAGTGATGTGAATTATCATCACTATCGCTTCTTAAATAAGAACCGATAGTGATGTGTACGTGCTCATCACTATCGCTTTTTATATGAAAACCGATAGTGATGATAATGCACATCACTATCACTTCTCACATAAGAACCGATTGTAATGTTCCCAGTGCTACATCACTATCACTTCTAACCTGAGAACCGATAGTGATTATGATTAATGCCTCTCCTAAGTCATCTATCACAATCGTTTCTTCCTAAAAACTTAAGAATCGACACAGACGAAGCGATAGTGATGTACAATTCTGTAGTAGTGCCAGCATATTCTAAAGAAGTTAGCGAGCACGTTATAACACACTGGAACCTCCCTCCCTTTCAGAATAGATTTGCGCCAAAATCCTTTAATGGAACCTTTAGATTAACATTCAAGACACAATAAAATAGAACTAGGCAAAATAAACTATCTAGAGGAAATCATTTCAGTGAATGATAGTTCAGTACTTCAGTGTGTATGGTGCAAACAAGATCTAAACAAAACAGAACTAGACAAAAATTTGGCACCCCATGTTCAGCAAGGTTCACCTTGATGTCGTGGTTCCATCTCGAGCATGCCTTGAGATCTTCTCCACCACACTCTATAGAGAATCAAACATTGTTACACACCACAAACATAATACTCCCATGTTCAAGCCCACTTCATGAATGGGGGCAATGAAAGCAATACCTCTGGAGTTGAAGGGAGACCGAATGCTTCAATCTGAAGAAACAACGGAAATCCACAAGCTAGTTATTTACCAATGATGTTTCTGTTTTAATGGGATGTGGAGAAAATATATGTTCAAGATTAGATGGTTAAAAATTAGCAAAGCTGCAAGAAGCAACAAGGGCTATGATAAGGTCAAATATTTGTTTATTATTGGTCATCAAACTAAAATTAGGTAAGGAACACGTCTCTAAGCAAAGCTGCAAGAAGCAACAAATCCTTGAAGTCGACTGTGAAGAAGACCCCTTGAAAGACCATGTGGAGGTCTACCCATTTTGTGATGAGTATTTGACTGAATTTGAGCATGGTATGCTTTGGTTTGAGTTTGATTTGAATTGGATTTTCAATTTGAAGCAATTTGAGCTCCGTCTATTTTTCCTGGTGCTACCGGCCGAGCGGTATCATCGGACCCCAGAGCGGTGTTGAAAAACTTGAGAGGGTGTTTTTAGGGGACCAGGCAAGACAGTGCTATCGGCCGAGCGGTAGCACCAGCCCAAATGACCGGTGTGAAATTTCCAAAGAGCATCTCTTCTAGTTTTGGGATGAAGGGCAGTGCTACCGGCCATGGCAGCCTGGTGCTACTGACCGAGCGGTAGCACCAGCCCAAATGCCAGGTGTGTACAGTCCAAAGAGTGGTTTTTCTCTGGTGTGGCTGTAGGGCGGTAGCACCGGCCCTGATGAGCGTAAATGATCCAGAAATTGTGATTTTGGAAATTTAATTGCAAATCTTTTTGGACATTGCTATGTGATGTGTTTCCTTATTTTTGATGGTTGTAGGACGATGGGTTTTGATCATGGTGAGGCAGAGGATGACCGGGACTAGGCGAGGAGCGTCAGAGGTCTAAATGGTCGAGGATCGCTAGAAGATAATTGGACGGAGTCGGTGCAAGCCTCAGACAAGGAAAGAATGAGATGCTAGCTAGACGCTGCATGGATCAAGGAGGGCCGTCGGATCGTGGTCTAGTTGATAGGATAGCGAGTCTAGTTAGTGTGCTTTGAAAACCGTGCATGAAAACCGGGCTTGTTTGGTGGGTTTTGTGTTAACCCTTGTATGGCTATGTGAGTGGATCAATCCTAGCCCTTGATGGGGTTCCCTAGGGTTGAGGGACTCATCCAAGGGTGGTAGGTGGCCCAAGAGTAGTATAAATAGAGGGGGAGGCGTGGCCTTCCTCCTCTTGAAGGTTTTTAGAGGTTTTGTGCTCCTTTGAGCTTTGCCCACTTTGTTGTGAGGCTTTGTAAAACTCTCTTCCAGAAATGCAAATCATTTTCTCTTATGCTTGAATTTACTTTATGCATTTAAACTCCGCACTTAAATTCTTGCAATTTACATTCATGTATTTTGGATGTGCCTCCACTCCTTCTACATGCTTTTGGATTTTCCTCCTCTCCTTCTAAAATGGTTTTGCATCTTGTGCCGAGGATGTTGATTGATGGATGAATCTTCTTCATATCATATCCCAATCATCTAGGCAATCCATACATCCTTCTTGCAAGAAACCGGTTTTGTGTTCTTGAGTTGATGATTCTTGAAGAACACGTTTGAGGGGTTTTGGACTTGTGTTCTTGTTTGCTGTGATATGTGGGATGTTATCCAAGATCATCTTGATCATCAAAACCCCACGAGCAAGTTTTAGATCGAGTTCTTGAGTTTTGCTCAAACTTGGTGTGTTCTTCCTTCACGGGTAAAAAGATCGAAACTTTGATGTCAATCCTTGTAATTGAATGTTGGAATGAGTTCCTGATATCCTTAGGAGTACATCTACCGAGTTTCGTGAGTTTTTGTCCAGCCGATCAAAAGATTCCTCAAAATTTGCTTTTGAGACGTGCTGTTTTCAAACTCTGTTTTAGCTGCTGTTCTTGAGCCCGGTGCTACCGCCCATTGAGCGGTACTACCAACCTCCCAGCGTAGCACCGGCCATCCAAAACAACTTGCTCATTTCATTTGCTTCATTTGAGCATTTTTCTTTGAGGTCTTGTTTCGATTATTTTGGTTGGGGGAAAATTTTATTTGGGATCATTCACCCCCCTCTAATTTCCATCTCGGTCCTTCACCCCAGCTAACTAGTTGAATAGATGCTTGTGCTTGAAGTTGATTGAGATACTTGATATACGTTGTGGCATTGGATTATTGTTCTATGTACCAATCATGCATTCTAAGGATAGCCACCGTAAGGTTTTTTAGGCGATCTCCCGTTACCAAATGCTCTCCTAGCTTGTATAGCTAGGCCAACGGGACAATCGGATAGTTCATCAGGGCCTTCGTGATCTGCATCAATTTGCCTTTGTCTTACTTTCTACTAAAGGGAGTCTTCACGGGAGACAAGTGGGCACGATCCCACATAAAGGCCTTTGATGCACGGGGCATGGTAGCCAATTTGGTGGCCTGTTAAGGTGCAGCATGCGACTCCAGTAGTGCAAGTGACTCTGGGATTGTTGGTAATTCCGGTGCTAGAGGTTGGGCGTCTAGGAAGATGTTGCCGCTGGGCACTAGATGTACGTGCCAAATGGCATCGCCTAGTGTCACGATCTCATTATTTGGGGGCATCTGTAGTGCGATGACCTTGAAAATGTTATGTAAACCATCCACACTAACCTTCGTAAAACCCGATGCTACCTGGGTACTGTGCACCAGCTCCCCTTGACTGGATGGATACGCGAGCCCCCAAGTTGCTTGAAGGGGAACGGGGCCGTTGGCAAGCCTCACTTGGAGATTGCACCACGTGGCCTCCTACATAACTGTACATAATTAGCTAATACTTCCAACATCTATATCTATTGAGCATTCAAGAGATATATATTAATACTTTGATTTCACGGACAGGAAATTTGCCGACGTCTTCATCTGTGTGAGTGGCGGATACACAATTGCTCTTATGTGTAGTGAGGCTGAACTGTATACATATGTCAGAGGCTTGCGTGGGCCGTCTCTCATAACTATTGATCCTTTCCTTGAGGCTTCTTATCTGATTACTGAATTCATCCCTAAGCCTTTCCTTAATCTTCTCTACAAGCCGTACCTCACACTTGGCTTTGGCTCTCTTCCTACTCCAATATTTTTTGGAATCGTTTGGGAATCTGGTTTTCCATGAAACGAAAAACCTCTTTGCCTCGCGTGTGACCAGGGTGCTCCTTGCTTCCCAAAGCTATGGAGAGTACATCTTTCTCCTTGTCTGGCATGAAAGAGCCATCGAAAGATTGTGTACGCAACACTACCCGCAAGATCCCATCATGTTATTTCACTTATGAAGATATAGTGAAGGACCGAGATGGAGAACAGAGGGGGGTGAATGGTCGCAAATAAAATTTTCCCTAAAATACTCCAACAAAAACCTCGACAAGATCGCTCAAAGGAAATCGTGAAAAACCTAAAAAACTAGACAACTATGTATACCCCAAGCTTGCATGGATAAGTACCATAAAATATGTGGGGATTTTTGAGTCACAATACTGGTTGTCTAGTGTTCAAGATAAATAGGAATCAATTCAAACTCTTGCTTTTAGAAAGGACATCAATTCAAATCACAAAAGTCACTTTCAGAAAAGCAAAAGCAGGATTTCCAGAACTTGTCCTCAATTTGCACAGGAGGTTGGTGGGTTTCTGCAGCTTAACAAATTTTGAGACTTTTTCTCCCTATGAGTATCTGAGTCGTGAAGAACTCCAGCAAATTTCGCCTCAAAAAGCCTTACATAAAAAACAGGAAAAATCTAAGAACGCAGTCTGGTCAAGAACTTCGAGCAGAAAGTTTGGGGCTCGGTTTTCACCTCATGGCGCCCAAACGGTGCAACAAGTGAACTCCAAAATTTTTCTACAAGTGGATGTAAGAGTCCCTCACCGCCTCCAACAAGAATCACTTGAAAAAGATTTTTCTAGATTTTTATAGAAATTAAACACTGACTGCTGTGTGAAGAACAAGTTCTGAACAAAGTTGGAACTTGAAAGAAAAGATGTTCTCTACTCAATCCAAGAGTGCAAAAGAGATGTAAAACCATATGAACACACTCAAAACATCCAAGATCAGCAGCATTTAGAAGGAGGGGAGGCAAATCCAAATTACATGAAAGTAAATTGCGAGAATGTAATTGCGGGAAAGTAAATGCTGAATTTAAATTGCGTAAAGTAAAGACATAATGTAAATGCGCAAAATAAATTCAGAGGTGGATGGATAAAACATTCATTTTTGGAAGGAGAGGTTACAAAGCCTCACTTTCATGTGGACAAAGCTCAAAGGAGCATTCACAAACCTCAAAACCTTCAAGGGAAGGAGGCTACCCCTCCATCCCTATTTGTGCTACTCTTGGGCCACCTACCACCCTTGGATGAGTCCCTCAACCCTAGAGCACTCATCTAAGGGCTAGGATTAACCCACACACACAGCCATGCAAGGGCTAACCCAAAACCCACACACATACCGGGTTTTCTTGCACGGTTTTCAAAGCATAGTACCTAGACCCGCTAACCTATCAACTAGACCTCAATCCGACATCCCTCATTGATCCACGCGGCATCTAGCTAGCATCATCTCCTTTCCTTGTCTTCTTGACTTGCCCGGACTCCGTCCCCGATCATCTTCCGGCGATCTCCCAACCGTCTGGACCTCCGATGCTCCTCGCCCAGTCCCGGTCATCCTTCGCCTCACCATGACCTAGCACCGTCGTCCTGCAACCATCAAAGACAAGGAAACACATCACATAGCAATGCCCACAATGATATGCAATAAACCATCTAACTCATCACTACCGCGCCCATATGCCGGTACTGCCACTCCTGGCAGAGACAACTCAAATTGCTTCATTTTAAAAATCAATCCAAATCAAACTCAAACTTGAGCACACCTTGCTCAAATAAAATCAAATACTCATCACAAACATGGATGGACCTCCACATGGTCCTTCAATCTCCCCCTTGATGAGTATATTGACAAACCACACAAAAGGAATAAATTTGAGTTTGAAGAAAATGAAGAAGAAAGCAATTTTTTAGGTGTAATGTCAAACTTGGTCCAAAGATAAAAATTAGAACCATGACCAAGTTGACGAAGAGGAATTTAGATTTTAGAGTTAAATTTAAGAAAGTGCAAGTTTTCAACAAAAACTCTAAAATACAACTAAACATGTCAAATGTGATTATGAGATAATGATCCAACAGAAGTTGTAGCATAGTTTTACAAAGATCATAATAACCAAATAAGAATTCACATTTTTATCTTTTTAGTGATGCCTTTTCTACTTTTTCCCCCTTTTGGCGATATAGGCATCAATTTTTTTATGTATGCATGAAATGCAATCGAAAGAGCTTTGAAGATTATCCAATCGATCAAAATGGAAGGATATTATGCCAAGCTTGTCAATTTCAGAAGATGACTAAACTAAGACATGTCCAAGTGCAAATACGAGCTTAGTTTTGAATATTTCATTTTTAGCAAGATTTGACAATTGCAACACTTAGTTTTAGTTTCAAAAATAGAAGAATAGCCACTCTAAGGATCAAAAGGGAAATCTAGAGTTCAACCTACTCAACACTTTTGGGAATCTAGAAGAGCATACAAGGTCCTTCGGGCTCATTTATCACTTAATGCAAATTTTGATTTATCATCATACAAGACATAGCGGGGTGCAAATGTTTAACATTATTTGCATTCTTTACCCACATATGTCTTTGTTTTTAATTTATTTGCATTTTCTTTTGACAACCAATTGACTCAAGCCGTATGCGACCATCTCAAGATGAACTCTTAAGAGGATGGTCTAGGTCAAACACGATGTATTCCAAGTTCATCCCAAGTGCAATGGGAAGCGGTCTTGTGAATGCAAGGTGTTGAGTCGTATGTGCACAAGAAGAGTCAATTTTGTTTAATTTTTATTTTTAGCACAATGATTCATGAGCAATTGAAGGACTCTAGCATGGATCAAACTAGTTTCTCCCAAGTTGCTATAGGGACTCTAGAGAACTCCAAAAATTTTCAAATTATGGCACAAACCTCAAGAGAAGAAACCTAGCAAGTAAAAGCAACAAGTTTCATCAAGTTTTTCATTTAAGGCTTTTTTTTCATTTTAAAGCTTAGCAAGTTAAATGAACTTGGACATATCTGAGCTAGTGAAGAAGATATCAATTGCATAATAGACAAAGCTCATTAAACAGGAAATGCAGTCTATATGCAATGCACGAACAGATTCTCAAACTCCCCCTCAACAAATGAATCAATTTTAACCTCAAATCTGGTTAAAGTTGAGTTATTATCAAGATTAGGCATAAAGAAAACCCGAATGAACTCAATAACAACCAGAAAAACAGAATGAGGAGAAGAAGTCGAGAAACTGCAAAACTGGATGGCTATAGAGCATAGAAAAGATATAAAAGACTCACTACGGCTTAGACTCGCTCTTATCTTCCCAATGACTGACATATGGAAGCTGACTCTAGATCCCAACTAAGGAGTGCACATGCACTGTCTACCAGAGGCCCAATACCTGCTAGACTTATAAGACTGTGAGGGAACTCAACCTAGAGAGAAGAGAGAACAGCTAATCACGCATGATAGCAACCTAAAGCACAAGATAAGAGGTCCATGAAAGCATGCCAGAAGTCTAAGTGAGTGAACTCAACTCAATAAAACAAGCCCAAAGTCACCCAAAAGAAATACAAAGAAAAGAAAAACTGGAAGAAAACATATAATACATAATATACAAACCAGCTCCCCCTCACGAAAGGCCGTAAGGGCTCACGACTCCAAGCTCACTCCTCAAGGCAACAAACTGAGCTATCCAAAGGCTTGGTGAAGATATCGCTAATTGAAGGTCACTCTCACGAATCGAAGCGCGATATCTCCCTTCTCCACATGGTCTCTAAGGAAGTGATATCTAATATCAATGTGTTTGGTCCGGGAATGTTGCATCGGGTTTTTAGCAATGCAAATAGCTGATGTGTTGTCACAGAAAAGTGGCACACTCTCTATCTCTAACCCATAGTCCCGTAAGGTTGATCTCATCCAGAGCCCAGCTACAACAATCGGTCGCAAAGAACATACTCGGCCTTAGCGGTGGATATGCAACCCTGCATCGCTTCCTAGATGACCAAGAAACAAGAGAAGTGCCAATGAATTGGCAAGTGCCAGAAGTGCTCTTCCTATCTATCCTACAGCCAGCAAAGTCGGCATCGGAAAAACCTCTAAGAGATAGACAAGAAGACAAAGAGTACCAAATACCATAATCAGTGATAGCACGAAGGTACCTGAAGATGCGCTTGACCGCCTGGCGGTGAGAGGCGCGAGGAGAAGCTTGAAATCGAGCGCATGCACACACAAATAAATGTATATCCGGCCTCAAGCGGTGAGGTACAAGAGGAGCCGATCATGTTCAAACTCCTTTTAATCAGCAGGCTCACCATCCTCATCGGGCTCGAGGACAGCGGTGGTGGCTATAAGAGTCATCACCGGCTTCCCATCGACATATTGAAGCGCTCAGAGGTCACGGTATACTTGCCTTGATGCAAGAAAGTACCCTCCGAGTCCGCTTAATTTGAAGCCAAGAAAGTAGCTCAACTCGCCTATCATACTCATCTCAAACTCAGTGCTCATCACCTCGTAAAACCGAGATACAAGCGAATGAGATGAGCCACCAAAATGATATCGCCCACAAAAACTGGACAAGAAGAAAATGAGACTCATGGTGTGTGATGAATGAGTTTTGTCTACTATGCCCATTTTGAAGTCATGGTGAGAAGATAAGACTTGAGCCTCTCATACCATGCTCTGGGACTCGCTTGAGTCCATACAAAGCTTTGGAGAGCTTGTATACATGACTGAAACTTGGGGTTCTCGAATCCTGGAGGTTGTTTGACATAAACCTCTTCCTCAATATAGCCATTGAGGAATGCACTCTTCACATCCATTTGATAGAGCTTGAAGCCCTGGGATGCAAAGAATGCAAGCAGGATCCTAATAGCCTCTAGTCTAGCTACAGGGGCTAAGGTCTCCTCAATGTGAAGACCCTCAACCTGAGAAAAGCCCTGTACAACTTGCCTAGCCTTGTTGCGAATGACAACCCCATCCTCACTCTGCTTGTTTTTGAACACCCACTTGATCCCAATGACATTATGACTAGATGGGGGCTCGACAAGCTGCCATACCTTGTTCCTCTCAAAGTTCTCAAGTTCCTCATGCATAGCATTAATCCACGATTCATCGGATAATGCATGAAAAACATCCTTCAGCTCAAAGGAGGCAACAAAGGCAGAGTAGAGGCATAAACTGGACAAACCTAATTTTGAGCGAGTGACTCGCTCAAACAGATCACTAATGATCTGAACTGGTGGATGAGAACGTTGAATATGACGGGGAGGTCCAGAAACAGAAGTGGCCTCTACCTCATGCACAGAAGAGGTAGGATCAGAGCCACTAGCTGAAGGAGAGTCGGAAGGCAAGGGCTGGTTTCCCTGAGGTGCAGAAATGGAAACAGGAGGCACCTCAGGTGAAGAGGGGACTGGATCCGGTGGAACACCATCATCCTCATCTTCTACAAAGATGGTCTCTGAGGGATAAGAAGAGCTCAAACATCGTGTCTAGCTCCGGCTAGCCTCATCAAAGGTCACATCACGTGTCTCTATGATCCTATGTGCATCAACACCTGCACCTATAGCTATGAGAAGAAGTCGAGTAACCTAGAAAGATACCATCAGAAGAGCGGACTCAAACTTATCTAGGTTACCAGACTTCAAGATAAAACACTTGCAACCGAAAACGCAAAAATGAGACACACTAGGCTTTCGCCCATACCTCAACTCATAAGAAGTGCAATGCAGATGTGCTCAAAACACGCGATTAGAAACATGGCAAGCAAGAGCTATAGCCTCACCCAAAACTTCCTAGGAGTCTTGACTGCCTAGCATTGTCCTGGCCATCTCAACCAAGGTCCTGTTCTTCCTTTCCACTACGCCATTCTCACGAGGGGCGAGGGAGAAGAGAACCGATGCTCTAAACCGGACTCCACACGTAAACTCTCAAAGTAGGAATTCTTAAACTCCGTGCCATTATCATGCAGATAGCTCGTAATGCACCAGGAGCTCAATAGACAACCTACTAACCAAACCCCCAAGTGAGAAAAGTCTCATCCTTCGAGGCCATGAAGAATACCCAAGAGTATCTAGAAAATCATCAACGATGACAAGAACATACCACTTCCCTCCTGGCCGATCGCACTCTAGCCGACCAACAAAGTGTCCATATGTAAAAGCTGTCCGGTGCATCATTCATCACTACGGATCGGAGGATGAGAAGCAAGAACCATCTTGCCATGTCGGCAAGGAGAGCAAACTAAGTCTTTGACCATCTTGAGTTTGGGCAAACCCCGAATGAGATCGTAGCTGCTAACTCGGCTCAAATGATCAAAACCAATGTGACCAAGTCTCCTATGCCAGAAAGAGAGATCACGAGACTCAGAAGCAATCAAACATCGAAGAGAGTCTCCAGAAGAAGCAGAAAAATCAGCACGAAAGACTCTCCCAAATCTAGAAATCCCGCAAACTAACCCTCCTAATGAATCAAGAATTCTACAAGCATTACTCTTGAAGCTTACAACGAAAGAGTCATCGATAAGCTGAGAAACAGAGAGCAGATTGAATTGCGGCTTACTTACTAAGGCAACATCTTTAAGAATGAAATTTTGGTTAATGCAGATGGTACCTTTAGCAATGACTCTACCTGAAGATGCATCCCCAAAAGTGATTAACTCATCACCGGGGGCTCGGACTAGGGAAGAGAACCAACGAGAATCTCTGGTCATATGACGAGAACAACCGGAGTCAACAATCCAAACATTGCCCTTCCCCATCCGATTTAACTCGATCAAGACAAAAGAGAAAAAGATGACTCAAGATCGATATAGTGAAGACTTAGGAACCCAATATTGAACCATACGACACCTCGAGTACCACCATAGAAGAAGATCGACTCGAGTGTCTCTCCGACGCCAACTCTCACACGATCAGAGCAACTCGTAGATAATCTAGAGTCAAATCGGGTTGGCACGCTGTGGTGCAAAAGCCGACCATCCCAAAGAAGGTTGCTCGGATCTCCTACCGGAAAACACCTCACGCCACCGATATCTACCTCGATGGGAAAACGAGGAATATCAAGAGGACGGCGAAAGACCGACTACGAACAGCTCTAGGACTAAAACTTGAAGAACTAGCATGAAAACCAAGTCCTGGACGCTGCCCAAAAACAGGCGACTCTCTAACCTGTCTAGAAGCAGTGTGTGTCTTAGGAGCACTCAAAGTCCGGGATGACCTCGAATACCCCTAAGAGCAAGAACACGCCACGCCGAGTGATCTTGGCGCGCTCAAGCGTAAATCTACTAGGTGACCATCCTTCTTACAGAAGGTGCATGTGTACTTCGCCTTGCTAGAGTCAGATGCAATAGGAGTAACACCCTTCTGGTCAGATGTCCTATGGACAACCCCAGCGCACCTAACACACGGTGGTACTCACTTTGGGAGCTACCACAATCTCACCACTCTTGGAGCCGCGCACAATGGTGGGAGGATGCGCCCGAGCGTGCTCCAAGGGATCAAATCCTAGACCTTGTTGAATCTACTAATCTTGGATTGGTCTAGAATAAAATTGAGCTTCTTCTTGCCTCCAACAAACTTCTCGAGAGTGCTCATAAGATACTGGCAATCTCGGAAGAAAGAAGCACAAGAAGAACAGGGGGAAGGAGAGGAAGAAGAAGAACCAGAAAGAGAAGATCTCTCAGCACGTGCTTTTTGTTCCCTTAGCACGGCTGCCTCAATCTTGAGGGCCTCACAAGAAACGCAAGGAGCATCTCTAATCCTAAGGGTTTGGTCTTTTAACTTCTTCTTAAGCTCGACATGGATTTGATCCACATCATCCTTAACCCCAACACACAGCAAGCAACCAGTTTTTGACTTAACTAGTAAGTCCTTAGCAAGTTGATCACACTTGACATTCAAAGCATCATTGTCAAGTTTTAGTTGCCTACACCCTCACATGAGTATTTGGGTCCTTAGAAGCATGCAATTCAAGTTCATCATTTCTAGCGTAAAGCTTTCTAAGGTGTTCGCCATGGCATCAATTTCGACAAGCAATTTAGGGCAATTAGCACATGATGGAGTGGAGTGAGCATGAAGAAAACTAGCCTCAATAGGAATAGCATCAATAGAACTAGTGCTAGCATTCTTCAACCTAAGACCATCAAGTTCAGCAAGCACACTATCATGTATGGTCCTTAGGTTCTCCAAATCCACAAGAATAGCATCACACAAAGAGCAATCATCAGTGACTTGGGAGAGAGAAGATCTAAGTGAAGCTAACTCCCGAGTCAAGGTACCTACTTCCTTCTCAAGCTCCGTACACCTAGCTCTAGCTCTAGCATGAAATTTTCCTAATTTGCAGAAAGCTTCGTTGAGCTGGTCATAGGAGGGTACCTCATTCGAGTCGCTATAGAGCTCGGAGTCGCTGATGTCGTTGGTGTCGGCCATGAAGCACATGCCAAAGAAGTCGTCGCCGCCCTTCTTCTCTTGCGGATCATCCTCGCCCTCGTCGCTACATGTCTCCGTGTCGGAGAGGTTGATGTCGTCAAGCGCGGCGAGGACGCGGTGGAAGAGCTTCTTGTTCTTGGAGAAGTTGCGGTACTTCTTCTCGTGTGCCGGTTCACGAACTAGAGGCTTCTTGTTGCGGTTCTTGTCGGTGTAGTCGTTCTTGCCCAAACCGCCAACGTCGTTCTTGCCCTTCTCCAGCTTGGGACAGTTCGCCCGAATGTGGTTGGGGCTACCACACTCGAAGCAGGTGATCATGCCACCTCTCTTCCTCTCTCTCACCCTCTTGTATGCATGAGGAAACTTGCGAGCGAGAAGAGCAAGCTCATTTTCTGGAAATTTTTCCAGTTGGTCATCGCTTAGCTCGCAAAGGGCGGAAAGAGAGAAACCAATAGAAGGATCGGAAGAAGAAGATCCAATGGGATCGGTGACCAAAGCCATCGACTGAGATTTCGTCTTTCGAGAGATGACATCGATCTCATGAGTCTTGAGGCGGGAATAAAGCCCGTTAAGAGTCAGAGTCGATAAGTCGGTGGTGTCCTTGATGGTGGTCACCTTCATCTCCCAAACCCGAAGGTCGAATGCGGTCAAGAAATACCGAGCATTGTCCGAGTCAGGGTATATGCAACCAACCGCCGAGGTCGCCAAAATCTTTGTAAACCGACCAAAACACTCGCCGAGGCTCTCACCGGTAGCGCTGATCAAATTTGTTGTACTCGCTTGAACTGGTCTGCCTCACGCCTTGATTTGAGTAGAGCCTCATGGTAAGCATCGAGGGTTACCCAAATCTCGTGAGCGGAGCGAAGGTGAGAAATCCTATCATACTCACCACGGCTAAGACCCTGTATGAGAATGTTCCTTGCCTTAGCATTCGCCTCAACGTCAACCATATTGATAGCTGTGACATTTTCATCAGCAGGAACCTCATACGGGAGTTTCACCTTCTGCCATATTAGGTAACCCTGGGCAGTGATGTATGAATACATCCGGGACTTCCAAAAAGGAAAATCAACTCCATTAATGATGGGAGGCTTGGTGGAATATTTGTCCGTCGCCATGGCTCTTGAGACCGGTCAAGATCTATGGAAGAGCAAAACCGGCTCTGATACCAATTGAAGGACCGAGATGGTGAACAGAGGGGGGGTGAATGGTCGCAAATAAAATTTTCCCCAAAATACTCCAACAAAAACCTCGACAAGATCGCTCAAAGGAAATCGTGAAAAACCTGAAAAACTAGACAACTATGTGTACCCCAAGCTTGCATGGATAAGTACCATAAAATATGTGGGGATTTTTGAGTCACAATACTGGTTGTCTAGTGTTCAAGATAAAGAGGAATCAATTCAAACTCCTGCTTTTAGAAAGGACATCATTTCAAATCACAAAAGTCACTTTCAGAAAAGCAAAAGCAGAATTTCCAGAACATATCCTCAATTTGCACAGGAGGTTGGTTTGTTTCTGCAGCTCACAAAATTTTGAGACTTTTTCTCCCAATGAGCATCAGAGTCGTGAAGAACTCCAGCAAATTTCTCCTCAAAAAGCGTTACAGAAAAAACAGGAAAAATCTAAGAACACAGTCTGGTCAAGAACTTCGAGCAGAAAGTTTGGGGCTCGGTTTTCACCTCATGGCGCCCAAACAATGCAACAAGTGAACTCCAAAATTTGTCTGCAAGTGCACGTAAGAGTCTTGCACCTCCTCCAACAAGAATCACATGAAAAAGATTTTTCTAGATTTTTATAGAAATTAATCACTGATTGCTGTGTGAAGAACAAGTTCAGAACAAAGTTGGAACTTGAAAGAAAAGATGTTCTCTATTCAATCGAAGAGTGCAAAAGAGATGTAAAACCAAATGAACACACTCAAAACATCCAAGATCAGCAGCATTTAGAAGGAGGGGAGGCAAATCCAAATTACATGAAAGTAAATTGCGAGAATGTAATTGCGGGAAAGTAAATGCTGAATTTAAATTGCGTAAAGTAAAGACATAATGTAAATGCGCAAAATAAATTCAGAGGTGGATGGATAAAACTTTCATTTCTGGAAGGAGACGTTACAAAGCCTCACTTTCATGTGGGCAAAGCTCAAAGGAGCATTCACAAACCTCAAAACCTTCAAGGGAAGGAGGCTACCCCTCCACCCCTATTTATACTACTCTTAGGCCACCTACCACCCTTGGATGAGTCCCTCAACCCTAGACCACTCATCTAAGGGCTAGGATTAACCCACACACACAGCCATGCAAGGGCTAACCCAAAACCCACACACATACCGGGTTTTCTTGCATGGTTTTCAAAGCATACTACCTAGACCCGCTAACCTATCAACTAGACCTCAATCCGACGGCCCTCATTGATCCACGCGGCATTTAGCTAGCATCATCTCCTTTCCTTGTCTTCTTGACTTGCCCGGACTCCGTCTCCGATCATCTTCGGGCGATCTCTCAACCGTCTGGACCTCCGGCGCTCCTCGCCTAGTCCCGGTCATCCTTCGCCTCACCATGACCTAGCACCGTTGTCCTACAACCATCAAAGACAAGGAAACACATCACATAGCAATGCCCACAATGATATGCAATAAACCATCTAACTCATCACTACCGCGCCCATACGCCGGTACTGCCACTCCTGGCAGAGACAACTCAAATTGCTTCATTTTGAAAATCAATCCAAATCAAACTCAAACTTGAGCACACCTTGCTCAAATAAAATCAAATACTCATCACAAACATGGATGGACCACCACATGGTCCTTCATATAGACTAACTACAAAGTTGGTAGTTAGATATCTTACCAAGCGTTCGCACACTTCCTTGTCCGCGGGGTTTGTGAAGGATACGGTGCCAAAAGATGTGGCATGTGACCTCACTCTTAGCTAGTTTCGAGCGTGTTCATCAATGATCGACACAAATGGCGGGGAGGCCTCCTCGTCTTTCCTCCTCTATTGTGCACTCTTACCCACGTACCCAGTGGTGTCGAGCCTATGGGGGTGGGTATTCCTTGCTTGCAGGGCCTTGTGGCTTCACTTTGACGGACGAATTCTTCTGCCGTGTTCATCTCAAGAAATGTTTGCCATACATCCTCATCAATGAACCCATACTTAGAGAAGGGAGTCATGTCCTTCTTGACGTATTCTGTGACGAGCATGCTCTTGAAGTTCTTCCACGCCTTTCTCGCCACTAACAGAGCATACCATCACACTAGGCGCACGGAGTCTCCGGGGATCTCGAACGATGCAAAAATTTCCATCAGCAGGTTGTTGCACTCATCGTCGGTCAGTGACTTCTAGGCTGGACGGGTGAAGGGGACTTATTCCTGTCCAACTATCCCACACAATGTTCAAAATGCTGTCGCTGCCTTGCTCGGTTCGATAGGTGCCCCATCCTATAAATTGGTTGCTGTGATTGTATATCGATCCGTGGGCCTTTCATTTGCTCCTCTTGGACTGCAAGTTGGTTTTCCTTTCATCAGCTCATCACATCCTTTCGGTGAAGAGGAATGAGGGGATGTCATCTTCTTTTTAGCTAGACTGTGTTAGTGTTTGCACTAAAATTCGGCAAGTTTATCCAAATCAGGCAATAAAATCAAAGATACGGGAACTAACGAAGGATTAGAAAGAATCCGAGATATTTGGTAACTGCAAAATTCTTAAGGAAAAAATCGTCCAAGATAGGGCCCATGCAGATACGGACTCAAAACGTGTTGTAGTAGGACACGATCGGCCTAAGGGTATAAAAGAAGAGCCAAAGCAAGCTGCAAAGTACATCAACACAACACAATCAACTAGCTTTTACTTTTCATCTACTTTTCCTATCGACTAGGAGTAGTTCTTGTAATTTAGCCTTTGTAATCGATTTTGATCAATAAAGTTGCGCATCGCCGATTGTTGATCATCCTCGGTTACACCCCAGGTTTGGTTTATTCTGATTTTGTTGCGCATCGCCTTCTTCGTAATTGATCCGCCTTTATCCTCCGATTAGCCTTAATCGCTAGTTAGATTTATCCTTGATCTTGATCGCTTTAAGTCGATCGAGTTTAAGCCGATTGATCTTAACGATCGCTTTGTTTGAATTTTATTGTTTTTTACCTTGTCGATTACAGTCAAATCGACCGCACGCTCTGAACCGGTGTTAAATGCGGTGTCTTCTTTGTAAACCCTACATCAAGTTTTTGACGCCAACACAATCTTGGCACGCCGGTGGGACAATGTCTACGCTGTGGAAGTCGATTCCGCCGTCGATCTCAACACGAAGCTATAATCGCCCCAACAATGGACGATTTAACCGCAGAACAACGCCAAGAGATTGAAGATCGGAAAGCGCGTTAGAAGAGATGATGCTAAATTGCTACCAAAAGACTAGACGTGGCGTTACGTAAATCCGCCCCGCCGACGGTCAATACCCAGGAGACAGTGCAGCAGAAACGGTAAGTCGATATCTACCCGCCAGCCGAATTATCGGCTATGATTAACCAAATCAGTGCACCATGCTTTAATAAACCAATCATCGGCTCGTAACGACTCTTGCCGATGATAGCAAATAACGTTAAATCTATAGCCCAGAGTTAGCCTCGTCAGAAGCCCGCATGACCCACTACAAGCTCGCCAAATTATCCTGCTTTTTCAAGATCACAAAACACGCAGAGCACACCACCGATCCTAAACCATCGCCTATGACCTCACCTCCCACGATGATGCCCACACAACCTACGGTCATATTGCCTAGGATCCTCGGTCAAGTGGGGTGAGCCATTACCACGCCTATACCGACGCCGCTAAGTATGATCCATCCATCAATCTACCACCGTCGGCTCCTTTTACGCTTTTCCCCAATCGGTTTCACACCGATTGGCTCGAGAGATATCCCCAAGAGCCTACCCCGCTTAGAAACCCGGTCCACACAGGTAGTAACGCATCGTAACCATTTATCCCAAAGTCTCGGAACCACAAATTAGGCATAATCGCACGATCAAGATAATCGAATGTCGACGCGGCATAATTGGCAACCCGAGCTTGCACTCGGGGCAGGATGCTGATTATGATCGACATTATCAAGGGCCTCTTGTGCGGTGGCGATAATGCCAATTGGACCGATCGATCTGCACCGCTTTGAGGGATCGGTTTGGCATACAACCAAAAGGAAAAGTGATCACTATAGAAAGCCGTACTCGATTACATAGATCGCATGCCTTACCCTCATAATTTGAGTCCCGACTTTGCCAAATTCTCTCGGGATGATTCTATCACTACCCGAGCATGTTGGACGCTTTATCGCACAATGCGTGAAGCGGCTCGATCCGACAGGTTAAAAATTAGGTTATTTCCGTTATCTTTATCTGGGGCAGCATTTACTTGGTTCACTTGTTTGCCTCCGAATTCGGTCCATTTATGGAACGATTTGGAAAGCCGATTCCATGAATACTTCTTTTCGGGTAGTTTAGAGTTAAGAATTTCAGATCTGAGTTCTGTCCGCCAAAAGTTTGGAGAATCGGTAACAGATTACATCAAAAGATTTAGAGAAATCAGGAATCGGTGTTTTAGCGTTACGTTACCTGACAATCAACTCGCCGATTTAGCATTTCAAGATTTGATCCCTCCTCTTAGGGAGAAATTGGTGGCAGAATTCACCGATTTTAGCCACTTATTGCATCGCGTATCGGCTCAAGAAAGCCGATTCACTGACAATAAGGTGTTTAATGGTAGATTTAAAAATAGTAACAACAAAGAAAAGGATAAGGCTAAGGTCAATATGGTTGAATATTGTCCTAGTGATTCGTCGGAAGACGAGGAAGCAGAAATAAACATAGCCGAATGGGTAAAAGGATCCAAGAAATCCTTAGTCTGTTCTTGGCTTAAGCCGACTAGGAACAAATCGGAGGTCAAATACTCTTTCGATGTTTCCAAGTGCGATCGTATTTTTGATTTACTTCTGCAAGAAAAGATAATACGATTGCCGGAGGGACATGTGATACCGTCGCCCGATGAGATCAAAAAACGCAGGTATTGCAAGTGGCATCATTCTTATTCACATAACACTAATGACTGCAATATCTTCCGTCAACAGATCCAGTCTGCTATTGAAGATGGTCGGTTGAAGTTTGCCGATGAGCCGACCATGCAGGTAGATGTCGATCCGTTTCCTATCAATATGGTACATTGCTCGGCTAAAGGAAAAGAGCCGATGCAAGACGAGCAGAAAAAAGATCGACAAGTCGACATACAATCAAGCTCGGACGGCGGCCAGACACTGAAAATTACCATCGGTTCCTTACAAATAGAAGCCGATCGAGAAGGAAAAAATTCAAGGACCATCAAACCCAAGGGGAATCCCCAGGTGGGTAAATGGTACAAAGCAGAGAAATCTCCATCTAGACGGCCCGCGAAAAGGTTTGGTCCAACGTTCTCACAATTAATGGAGAAGTATGAAAGGATGAACAGCCGACCACTGCATCATACCCGCCGGTCGGATAATTTGTACCGCACAGAGAACGTGGAGAGGGCACATAGAAAGTGTCCTTTGGCAATTTTTTGGGAGAGGAGAGTAGCGCTGTTGCCACCGTATACCGCCGATGGAACATTATCCTCGAGACGATTGGCCAATGCAATCGCCGACATATAGGCTATCTGGGCCGATTAGAGAGCAAGACAAAAGTCACGAAGGCGGTCCATGAAAGATTATCTAAACCGAATCAAGAACAAAGTCAAGCCAAGACACACAAGACCGATTTCGATCAAGGAGACTTGGTGGCGAGATACGAAGCCGGTGGAACCTAAACCTAGGTGGTGCCCATCAGCCCGAGCAAATCACAACGACGACGGCTTCAGAGGCTAAGGACACAAGAAATTCGTGAAGCCGATGCCGAGAAAGAGAGAGACGAAGTGTTTAATGAACTTCGTCCAATGAGATGCGCCAAGAAAGAGTGGAGAAGAAAAGAGAGAAGAAAAGAGCAAGCCGAAGAAGATTTCGAATCGGCTGACGACTTGGATTCTCCCATGATTCGGGATGACACACCTCCCATGGATGTCAACATGGTGTTCACATTGCCGCACGAGTTCAAAGTCGAATCGAATCGCCAAAGAGGCGCTTGCTCGCTTATGCTCGAGTGCAGAGCGCCATCTTTGAGAAACCCAAAGACGATCACCGGCATCTGAAACCTCTGTACCTGAAAGGATATATAAATGGCAAGCCGATATCAAGGATGCTGGTAGACGGAGGCGCCATAGTGAATCTAATGCCATACACAACATGTAAAAAACTGGGTAAGTCTGACGAAGACTTAATCAAAACTAACATGGTTCTGAATGACTTCACAGGCGACCCTACAGAAGCAAAAGGTGTCATGGTCACAGAGTCGATCGTCGGTAGCAAGACCTTGCCGGCGCCGTTCTTTGTAATTGATGCCAAAGGAAATTACAGGTGTCTTTGCTCGGACGGGATTGATTCATGCAAACCGCCGATCCCATCGACCATGCATCAAGCGCTCGCTCAATCGAACGGAGAAGAAGTCGAGGTCGTTACACCGATTCATCGGCGACATCGCCATGGCTAGCTCCGGCGCGAATTGGCAACACGAAGAAGCCGGGCAGATATCGGGTAAGGCGCCGGACGATCGCGATTTCATATGCGTAAGCAAATCGGACTTATGCCGATCGCTGTCAAGCCCGACACCTTTGATCGGCAAACGAATGTTGCGCGATGGGGACAAGAAAACATTGAAGGCGCTACAGACAAAATGCAAAGCTATCGGCAAACAACGGATAGCTACGGCCATATAAGACTTTGAAGAAATAGAAAAGTTGGGGCAAGGGTTCACGTCACCGATTTGCTTGAAGAAGTCGATATAGGTAACGGTGATAGGAAAAGACCAACTTTTGTCAAGACAAATTTAGATGTGAAATACAAAGAAGAGCTAATAAAAATACTTAGAAATTATAAAGATTGTTTCGCTTGGGAGTATCATGAAATGCCCGGATTAAGTCATCAATGGTGGAACATCGGCTACCTATAAAATCGGGCTATTGGCCGTTTAAACAGTATCCCAGGCGTTTTAATCCAGCCTTGTACCAAGTCATAAAAGAAGAGATAGAACGATTGTTGCAAGCAAAGTTTATGAGGCCTTGCCGACACGTTGAATGGGTTTCCAACATCGCTCCGAAGAATGAAGAAAATGGAAAACTTCGAGTATGTGTCGACTTTAGAGACTTGAACAAGGCGACGCTAAAAGACGAATACCCTATGCCAATAGCCGATATGCTTATCGATGTCGCATCAGAAACAAGATCATAAGCTTTCGATGGTAATGCCGTATAACCGGATACTCATGGCGGTCGATATACCAAAGATAGCCTTCGATGTCCGGTGCAATATGGTTATTCGAGTGGATCAGAATGACTTTCGGCTTGAAAACGCTGGAGCAACCTACCAATGAGCAATGAATCTGATCTTCCACGATTTAATCGCCACATCGTTGAAATTTATATAGATGATGTAGTGGTAAAATCTGCGTAAGATTTCCAACATCCGCCAACTTGGAGAGGGTGTTCAAAACATAAGAGCGCACGGTTTGAAGATGAATCCTTGCAAGTGTGCATTCGTGTGTCGGCAGGATGCTTTTAGGCTTTATGGTACATGAAAGGGGAATCGAAGTCAGCCAAACAAGGGTCAAAGCCATAGCCAATACTAAGCCACCAACATGTAAAAACGAATTACAAAAATTGATCGGCAAAATTAACTACCTCCGTCGGTTCATCTCGAACCTCTCTGGTAGGATCCGTGCTTTTACCCCATTGCTGAAGTTAAAAGAAAACGAGGAATTTATATGGGGAGCCGATCAGCAGAAAGCTTTTGACGAAGTAAAAAGGTATTTATCCAACCCTCCAGTCCTGGCTGCACCGAAAAAAGGTATTCCCTTCAGATTGTATGTCTCATCAAGAAGATACTATTGAGCTGTTTTGGCGCAAGAGGTACATGGTAAAGAGAAGGTTATCTTTATTTAAGCCGACGGTTGCTAGATGCGTAAGTCGGTACCCTTTATCGAAAAACTATGTTTATCATTGTACTTCTCATGCACAAAGCTAAGGCACTACATACTAGCATCGGCTTGTAAAGTTATCGCAAAACCGATGTCATAAAATATATATTGTCACCCAATTTTGCGAGGTCGACTTGGCAAATGGGCTTACGCCTTGGTCGAGTTCGACTTATCATACGAATCGCCAGCGGTCAAAGGACAAGTCCTAGCCGATTTCATAACAAGACATGACACGCCGCAAACTTAGTCTTGGTGGCACCATGGCGCTTGTTCTTTCATGGATCGGTATGCGAGGAAGGATATGGTATCGGTATTGTACTCACTTCACCTAGAGGACATAGCTTCGATTTGCATTCGGCTAAATAGCCGATGTTCAAACAACTGTGCCGAGTACTAAGCTTTACTCAAAGGCTTACAGCTTGTTGGAAAATATTGGAGTAAGTCTTTGTTGAGGCATATGGTGATTCACTATTAGTAGTACAACAAATAAAAGGAGAATACCAATGTCGAGATGAAGTGCTATTAAAATATTTAGGGCAATGCACATAAATCATCGACTCTTTTGCATCATTTTCTATCGGTCATGTTCCTCGAGAATTGGACGATAGAGCCAATGCTTTGGCCCAACAAGCATCAGGGTATAAAGATGTTGGCCGAAGTCAGGAAACTGAACTGGTAGATAAAGCAATAATGTGCACGGATATTGCTGATTGGAGGACGCAAATAAAAGACTATCTAGTCGACCCATCTAAGCCGATTTAAACGAAGGATACGGCAACAAGCATTGAAGTACGTTATCATGGACGATATATCAGTATTATCGGACTATGGAAGGCTTGTTGCTAAGATGTCTTGAGGTCAAGAAGCCCGAGTGGCGATGGGTGAAGTGCATGAAGGCATTTGTGGTTCTCATCAATCGGCACATAAAATGAAATGGATGCTTAGGCGGAAAGTTATTTTTGGCCGACGATGCTAGAGGATTGCTTCAAATATTACAAAGGATGTCGATATGTCAAAAGTTTGGCAACATACAACTAGCACCAAAGATCGGCTTTGCATCCAATTATCAAACCTTGGCCGCTCAGAGGTTGGGAATAGATATAATCGCCAAATATTTCTCGCTTCGAGTAAAGGCCATAAATTTATTTTGGCCGCAACCGATTATTTCTCAAAATGGGTCAAGCTATACCGCCAAGAAGGTGACTAGCGTTGAGGCGATTAATTTTGTGAATGAACATATCGTCCATCGGTTTGGAATACCACAAACAATCACGACCGATCAAGGTACGGTATTCATGTCTAACGAGTTTCGAGGTTATGCAACGAGTCTAGGATCAAATTGTTAAACTCTTCGCCAGATACGCTCGGGCCAATGGACAGGCCGAGTCATCTAATAAAACACTAATCAAGTTAATCAAAAGAAAAATTGATGAGAAACCAAGGAATTGGCATTCAACTCTATCGGAGTCACTTTGGGCTTATTGTCTATCTTATCACGGAGCGACAAAACTTTCACCATACCAATTGGTGTATGGACAAAAGCCGTTCTACCCGTGGAGATCAATATTGAGTCGATCTTAATAGCGGACAAAATGGTTTGTCGGCTCAAGATTACAATGATTTAATGGTCGATGCCTTGGATGAGTTAGCGGAGTTACGCTTGGCAACGCTTGATCGCTCAAGAATAATAAGATCGAGTTGCAAGAGCATATAATAAAAAAGTCGTGCCTAAATCTTTTGATCTAGCCGATTTGGTATGGAAAACAATACTGCCCATTGGCTCGAAAGATAACCGATTTGGAAAATGGTCGCCTACGTGGGAAGGGCCATATAAAATTAATCGGCTAGTCGGTGGAAATTGTGATTTCTTTGGAAACACTCGAGGGGTCTGTGCTACCAAAAGCTATTAATGGCAAGTATTTGAAGAAATACTACCCTAGTGTCTGGGTCGGAGCCTAGCCGATTAAAGGTTTTGTTCAAAGCCGAGATTAACACGATGCTGTTAATCGGTTGAAAGGATTGCAAACTCTAAACATAAAATATGAATCGGTTAAACAGCCGATTACAAACATAACAAGTTACAAAGCATTCAGAATAAACATTCAGAGCAAATGTTTTCAAAACAACCAGTAAAAATTACATTTCGAGACTTAATATCGGATGCCGGAATCAGGAAGAGTTGCGCCTAAAGCCGACAAAGCACCTGCTGCCTTTGCAATAATTTCTTGGATTTCATCAAGCAGGCGATCATCATCTTTTGCATTTCCGGGCACTGGCTTGACTTTGGCAGATTGCTTCGTCACATTGTCGACGGCTTCTGCAATGCTCAGTTTTTGCTCCTTCAGCTCTGACACAGTTATTTCCAAGCTTTGTTGACCTTCTCCGATTTGTTTTTCCAATTTGGCCAGTTCTTCAAAGAGAAGTTTCTTCGTTTTTTCTAACTTGGAGAGGGACTCTTTCGTCGACTTAAGTTGCTGAGCACTGGTATCGAACTTACGCTTTTTGGCTCTAGCATCAGCAACCAATTCATTCAGAAGTTTCTGATCGGCTTCTTGGGCTTGACGACGCTGAATCCTTGCTTGAGCTGCCTCCACATCGGACTTCCTTTCGTCCAAATGGCACACAATTAAGAGAGCAGCCATCGCTTCCAGAGGTAGGTCGGCTTCGACAGCCGCCATGGCATCACGGATGGGTTGGCTATTGGTCAGGATCTCTGATTGTGGCCTTGTAACCAGATCAAAAAGCTTGTTGAGTTTTTCTTTCATACCAGGCTCGTAAGTCACCACAGCCGATGCTTCTTTCAAAACTTGCAGAATCTTCCTGATCTCGGCATCGTAGTCATCAGTAGCCATGATCTCTGGGTCATCGAGATCGGCTAAAGAAAATCCCAACAAATTTGTTGGATCTGATGACTCCGGTAAATCTGCAGTTGGAGCGATTGGGGTCGGTTGTAATGCAGGGGTCGACGCAGTTGATAAGTTTGGAAGATCGGCTAGATCTTCGCGACTTAAAGCGATGCGTTGGCTAAAAAGAAAATATGGAGTGAGCCAACACGCTTAAAACTTTCAAAGATTTACATTCATTACGAAAAGTGCGATCACCTACCGCCCGTAGCCGATGTTGTCGGATAACTCTCCCCACTCTGCTCAAGAGGTTTAGGGGCCTTTTTGGCAGCGGCCTTAGTATACTTTTGTTTCTTCTCTGAAAATTTGTCAGGCAAATGACTTGGTTAACTAAGGGATAATTCTATATAAAAAGCCGACAATAAAGAAACTTACTGGGTTGTTTTTGCTTCTCCAAATCCGACAAAGATGGGCTTTATATGCCCAAGGATCCTGACGCATAACCGGTAACAGCAGCAGCTTGTGATTGTCTTTTGGGTTGCTTATCACCCGATGGAGCCAAAGTGCTTGTCTTCTACAAAAGGTAAAAACCAAGTTAGATACGAAATTAAAATCCGGATGTAAGTCGAATTGAAGTTATGGAAAATTTGGATTCTAAGCCGATACCTCACTAGGAACACCTATATTCGTGTTAGTATAGCCTGATGATGAGGTATCACTGCTAGAGTTGACATTAGATACTAGCGTCGGCTCCGGGAGATTCGGGAAAAACTCAGCAATGATATTAGACGGAGACTTTGACCGATATAAAGCATTTGCAATAACAGACCACCACTTGTGTATAACCTCCCGCCGTCGGTATTTAGAAAGAAGTGCGCAGAGTTTGAATCAGAGGTCATCGGCTACCTCAAGAACAATTTCGGCAGAAGTAATACTGCGAACTCTAGCTCTCGCCTCAAGCCGGTCAAGGAGTTGGAGACTTGGAATTATTTGACCAAAACCAAGTTGCCTCGCATAAATTGATGGATGATAAAACTCGTAAGATGGTTGGAAAGTCCGATTCCTTGTATGAAGACCAGCATGAAGAACACAAGGGGAAATAAAGATTTTATATAGGTCAAGAGTCTCCGAGGACATAGCAGAACTGTCGGATTCTAGTTGAAGAAATGAAGGCCATGGGAAATCAGCCACACTGCTGTAGCTAAAAAAGTCTCTTTGTCTCAGATCTGTATCACTCAAATTTAGAAAAAAGGACAAGTATTTCCTTGAATCGGTCTTTGTGATTTTGGTTTCATTGCCTGAGCACATGATGAATCGTTCGCCAAACGATCGGCCTGCTTGATATCGAGGAATGGCATTTTCTTCGTTGTCCTCTCTTGGGAAGGCTGTGTCTTCGGTAGGCTCCAAGTCAAATGGTCGGCTAAAAAAGCAATATAGCCAGACTTGTATAAACCACAACGGTCTGCCTACATTCCCCACAGTAAAATCGGCGAAGCCAGTGTATAATCGACTCCTGATGACATGCATCATTTGATACACTGCTCCTAGAAAAGTTTTCCCTAAAGCCAGCCGGCGGCCTTCCACCAGTCCTTCAGCGATTGTTTGATATACTTGGGTTGGCCCTAGTGAAGCACCGCAGAATAGAAATCGGTCTAGCCAAAGATTAAGAAAAGCGACATGCTCTTCATCCGATACTAGACCATTTATCTTGTTATTATTGGCTATATATTTAGACCATCCCTCACCCTTAGCTTGAATCAATTTGTACTTGGGTTTGGCACTGAAGGCCGATACTTGTTCCCCATCTGGCCTCAAACTGCAAATCTGAGCAACATCTAACAAAGTCGGACCAACCATGCCAATACGAAACATGAAGGCGTTAAAAGAATCCGACCAAAAATAACAAGCCGTGGCCACTAAGGGCTCATTGGCCTCTGGATCGGCTAAACTTAAGGGGATGCATTCCGCTATTCCCATCCTCTCCCAAAACTCCCTTTTTTGGGCTGCTACTCGTCTATACCAACTCTTCCATCCTTTGAGTGCAGTCGGCCAAGCTCTAAAACTCTTACTCCAACCCTCAATATTATACCCTCTAGCCGATAAGGGGAGACGAGTTACTTCTTGATCAACAATTGTGGCTGCATTTAAATTCCCTAATGGTTCGAGGAAAAAGCGATCGACTGCATGCGAATAGGAATAAGTACCTGTGAGGGATCCATTCAGCCGATCTTGAGTCACAAGCCGATTGAAGCAGGATAGTTGTGCTAACAGAGGGCAAAAAGAACAAAAGCCGATTATGAGTATAGCGAGAGCTTGTGCGAGTGAAGAATGACAGAGATGGGGTCCGCATTTTATAGCACGGTGAAAATTTGAAGAGGCGGGAGGTGAATTTCAAAAGGCGTGAGCAGTTAAAACGCACTACCAGCATGTCAGAAATTTGCGGCGCGAATAAAGCAGCAGTTAATGGGTGAAGATCAAACGTTAGTCGATTGAATAAGCCGATAATCATGATTTTTGACAGATGACAAAGTCATCTCTCAAAAAAGGGGGGCATATGTTTGCACTAAAATTCGGCAAGTTTATCCAAATCAGGCAATAAAATCAAAGATACGGGAACTAACGAAGGATTAGAAAGAATCCGAGATATTTGGTAACTGCAAAATTCTTAAGGAAAAAATCGTCCAAGATAAGGCCCATGCAGATACGAACTCAAAACGTGTTGTAGTAGGACACGATCGGCCTAAGGGTATAAAAGAGGAGCCAAAGCAAGCTGCAAAGTACATCAACACAACACAATCAACTAGCTTTTACTTTTCATCTACTTTTCCTGTCGACTAGGAGTAGTTCTTGTAATTTAGCCTTTGTAATCGATTTTGATCAATAAAGTTGCGCATCGCCGATTGTTGATCATCCTCAGTTACACCACAGGTTTGGTTTATTCTGATTTTGTTGCGCATCGCCTTCTTCAAAATTGATCTGCCTTTATCCTCTGATTAGCCTTAATCGGCTAGTTAGATTTATCCCTTGATCTTGATCGGCTTTAAGCTGATCGAGTTTAAGCCGATTGATCTTAACGATCGGCTTTGTTTGAATTTTATTGTTTTTTACCTTGTCGATTACAGGTCAAATCGACTGGCACGCTCTGAACCCGGTGTTCGTCTGGTGTGCTGCTGTCAGAAACCCTACATCAAGTTTTTGACGCCAACAGTTAGGTATCCAAGATTAGGCCAAACGATCAAGTTAATTGATTGCTACAATCATGCGCAAAGTCTTATGATTTATTAAATATAATGTTGATTATTTAATTCATGCTCAATAAAAATGTTCTTGACCTGTGTGGGAGTGATCATTTCATAACCTTAAGTCCTATATCTATTTGCTGTACTTAGCTATTTACACAAACATATATATACACACACATGAAAGCATAAAAACTCGTAATCAGATATCTAACATGACAAGCAATTAATGCTTACCTTCCTAAATTATGCACCATAAAACATAAAGTACCAAATTTGGCTTCCTAAATTTGAGACACTAGAAGCATTCCATAATTATATGTACTGAGTTATAAGGCATCTAGTTTTGTCCAAGCTTGCTAATTTGGTATGTATTACATGTATAGATTATTGAATGGACACAAAAATGAAAATGTAATTACAGATTGTTTCCATGCCTTCAAAAGAAAATACACTGGTAAGTATAATACTAGATAGACAAAACATATTTCATATAACAATAGAAGAATTTGCACACATGTATAAAAAGTGGATAGAATTTCTTAATCTTAACCATAAAAAGGCATAATGGCACAAACAGAGAGACATGATCTCAGTAACCTACACAACCATCTATCTAATTCACTGTTTTTTTGCATGACCATCTATAATCTCTAAAGAATTACAAAAACAATCTTGCATTTTGTGAGATCCAAGGTGACTAAAAGTATAAGATACACAACTACACACAAGAATGCAAAACACTACATAGATAAATAATTCAGAACATATATAAAAACAAATGAGGTCATGATTAGTGCTTAGTGCTTTACTTGCGAGGGGGAGGAAGGCACTGGGGGGGAAGAGGACGCAACATTAAGGGGGAGGAGGCCAGTGGGGGGGGGGGGACTAGAGGAGGATGACACGGGAAGGAGGCTGGCACAGGGACCTGCATGGGGACTAGAGGAAGCTAGTGTGGGGATCGGCGTGGGGAGGAGGCCAGGTCGGGGACCAGAGGAGGTCAGCATAGGGAGAAAGTCGATTGACTTGGGGGGCTAGGGTTTGGGTGGTGCACGACGTAGTGAGTGTTGGGAGAGACGACGCTAGGGTTTGGGGAGATGGGCTAGGTCCTATACTTATAGTATTGATAGCACAGACGGTTCTACCATAGAACCATCTGTGATATGATCACATCACAAACGGTTCTAGATTGTAACCGTCTGTGATGGCCACATTACACACATACTTTGCATCTGTGATGGTTACAGGTGCATTTCAAACATTGTGTCAAGTAAAACAATCATGTCTTTTTTAGATATAATCAAGTATCAAGGAAGAACAAGAATGAGCTACTATGTTGTATCCATATGAACGTAGATGCGATTCAACGCAAACATAATTTCTTCCCATCTACTGGTATGTGTATATTATAATATATGTATTGATTACTATGCATGCAATTCATTACATAATATTTTACTAGTAGTAAAATTCAGCATTTTACAAATTCAGTAAATACAGTTGTACACTCGGTAAATTCATTACATGATGACCTCATCATAACTCCATTTTCTTATTCTTTTGTATAAAAGTTAGCCCTTCACGACGATCAACATGTGTGTAGCAAGATGCTTCCTCAGATTGTTCTTCCTCAATTGTCATGATGTTCACGATAGGAAGCAACTCATCAAATCAATTGTATTCTTCCTTATATACTACATTCTCAACTCTGACAATCCTCCTTTTTCACTGAAGAACTATGTGGCGCTTCCTGTTGGATGGGTCGTTTATATAGAAGACTTGAACAACTTGGTTAGAGAGTACAAATTGTTCATCTTGTTATCCGATGCGTTCGAGGTCCATAGTAGAAACGTCATACTTAACAACCTTCACCAGTTGGAGGTGGACCCAATGGCACTAAAACAGGGGATCTTGAAAAGTATGTAAATGAGCTCCCAAATCTCCTCTATGAACCCATAGTAGGAGCTTCACGTCAATCGAGTGGTATTGAACGCATTTATGCAGACACCATTGTTCTGGTTTGTGCTCTTCATATCCTGATCTCTCATGTAAAATTTATACCAATTTAAGTCGTATCCTTTCCATGTCACAACTATAAAAGTTGGCCCTTTTACCAACCATGTCAGTGTATAATCTGACGAGCTCCTAGTGATGGGTCACTCCTTCAACCATTTATTGAAATAAAGGTTATGCTGTCTCGTAATCCATGGCTCCTGCCACGCCAGATTCTCTTGCCTTAGCCAATGCTTATGCTCGATGATATACAGGGGCACTACCGCCATGTGATGCAAAACCGTGAAATGGGCTCGAGCACACGTAGCCAGATCAGGAGTGATTGCTTTCCTTCTGATGGTCCCAATACCCTGGAGCATTCCCTCATGGAGAGATCGAGGCACACCTATCGGTTTGACCTGAGCCATGTAATCAATGCAGAACTCGATGACCTCTTCGGTCGGTTAACCTTCGACAATGCTACCCTCCGTCCGAGATTAATTCCTTATGTAGGACTTGAGAATTCTCATGTACCTCTCGAACGAGTATATGCTACTAGGAACACGGGAGTGCACATCTTTATCTCTCTCACAAGGTGAACAATGAGATGGACCATGATATTGAAAAAAGACAGAGGAAAATACTACTCAAGATTACATAGAGTCATCACCATCTCGGTCTGTAGAGCATCTAGTCCTTCGGGATCGATGACCTTCTGAGCAATTGTGTTAAAGAAACAATAAAGCCTCGTGATTGTCTCTTGCACCTTGATCGGCAAAATACTTCTAACTACGATAGAGATCATCTATCATCAGCACATGACAATCATGAGACTTCAAGCTAGTTAATTTCAAATCTTGCATCGAAACAAGTCTCTTCATATTGGATTAGTAACCAGATGGAACCTTGATAGCATGCAAGTACTGGCACAGTTTAGTTTTCTTTGCCTTGGATAGAGTGTAACAAGCAGGTTCGCAGTATGTTTGGCCTTTATTGGTCTCTTTTGGTGCTAACTCAGGTCTTTTGCCCATATCGACCAAGTCAAACTATGCGTTGATACCATTCTTTGTTTTGCTCTTAGTGTTCAGTAAGAGACCAATCAAGCTATCATAGATATTCTTCTCTACATGCATGACATCGATGTAGTGGCGAACTTCTAGGTGCTCCCAGCAAGGTAGGTCCCAAAATATTGATCTCTTCTTCCACATGGTCTTCTCACCGGTCCTTGATGTATGTCCCTTTCAATGCACAACATCCAAATCATTAACCATGTCATGAACATCTCTCCCGCTTAAAGGCCTTGGATCTAAACCGTATTCATTCCTTTTGTCAAATTATTTCTTCATCTTGCGGTATGGGTGATCCCTTCGAATGAACCTACGGTGACACATATACATGGTCCTGCATGAGTGATTCAGCCTACACTCTTGATATCATCTAAGCAGTGAGTGCATGCTTTGGCTCCTTTTGTACTCTGGCCTGACAGGTTAGCAATGGCAGGATAATCATTTATGGTGTAGAATAATAGGCAATGCAAAGTGAAGTTTTCTCGTTTGTACGAATTCCATACTTGTACCCTAGGAACTTACAGTGTTTTCAGATCTTCCACCAATGGTGCTTGGTATACATCAATATTGTTCTCAGGTTGTTTCGGGCCCTAGATAAGTACAGACAACAAAATATACTTTCGCTTCATGGACAACCAAGGAGGAAGGCTATAGATACAAAGATTCACAGGACAAGTGCTATGTCAGTTGCTCATGTTACCAAAAGGATTCATTCTATATGTACTCAATCCAATCCCTATATTCCTCGAATCCTCACTAAATTCTTGAAACCTCTTATCGATGTTTCTTCACTAGGTGGAATTAGCTGGGTGCCTTAGCATTCCATCATTCTTATGCTCCTTTAAGTGCCAATGTAGCAGTTTTGCCTCCTTTGGTTTTGCAAAGAAATGCTTCAAACGAGGAATTACTGGCAGATACCACACCTGCTTTGCAGGAGGTCCTTTCTTCACCATGATGCCCTTGCCATCGTTATCTAATTGATTTTTACACTTGTACCAGGATGCATTGCACACTGGACATACATGCAAGTTTGCGGACTCTTTATGAAAGAGGATACAATCATTCGGACATACATGTATTCTTTCTACTTCCATTCCCAAGGGACAAAGAAACATATTGTTTTTGTATGTGGTTGTCAGCAACTCGTTTCCCTCCAAAACTATATCTGCTAAAAGACCTAATAGCACCATGATACTCTTGTCGGACCAATCGTTGGTTGCCTTCAGTTTCAGTAATTCATGCATATAGATGACAACCTTGTGTATTTCGACTTGCAGTCTGGGAACAAAGTTTTCCCCGAGTCAACCATAAAGCCCCGAAATTTACCATATTTTCTGTCATTATGGTTCCCTCCTGCATCACGAAGCATCTAATCTAGATTATCATTGTGCAACCTATATTCATTGGAAGCACAATCGATATGATCATCTGGCATATTGTTTACTTCGACAGTGATGTTCATACTGCCTGCTTCCTATATAGTCTACTCTTCACCGTGATTGGTCCAATATGAATACCCCTTTTAAAACCCCTCAGAATCAAGTGTGTTTCGATCTGCACTTGAGTTTCGAAACATTCTCACAATCAATGCACGAACAACACATAAATTGCACCCCTTATTAAACATATCCTCCTCTGTAGCTCTTCTAAAAGCGGAGATGCCATTAACGTACTCAGCACTCGCATAGTTCTCAGCGTACATCTAGCTTCTGTCCATCTACGCTATGTATAAAACAATTAGTGTTAAATATTGAAGTGCACTAGGTGTGCGTATGGACACATTCTTAAATTAATTATGCACTGCTAGCTACGTCTAGAATATGATGCAATTATATAACCAATTACTACCTTAGATCACAAAGAACAAATGGATCTACCTACAAGCTAGATCTAAACACAATCTTCAAATTCTCTCTTTATCAAACTAGCTAGATCTTAAATATAATGTAATTAGAACCAATTACTAACCTTGGATCACAAAGAACAAATGGATCTACAAGATAAATCTAAACAATCATCAAATTCTCCCTTTACCAATCTAGCTAACTAGATCTTCAATATAATGCAATTAAAACCAATTACTAACCATAGATCAACAAGAACACATGGATCTACAAGCTAGATCTAAATAATCTTCAAACTCTCTCCTTACCAAGATAGATCTTGGATATAATGCAATTAGAACCAATTACTAACTTTACATCACCAAAATCAAATGGATCTACAATTACCCTTCGAAATCAATTGCTTTTTTTTTCACCAGATGGCCTCACAGCTATAGCCACCTCAACGATATATCCTGAAACCCTAAAAAATAGTAAGTGGCTCATGGCTCTACGTTATATAATGATATAGCTATCACAGACGGTTCTATTCATAAACCGTTAATGATATACAGGGATATCATAGACGGTTTTAGTAAAAAATCTATCAGTGATGATCCCTATTGCTATCACAGAAGGTTTTATACTAAAACCGTCTGTGATGACCCTTGATATCACAGACGGTTTTAGTATAAAACTGTGGGCACCCAGAAATACGAATCGATCATCGCTCGTGCGTTGGACTCAGAGGTGACACCCATACTCCACTTAAGTGTATGATCACTGTCATCCAAAAGTCCTGTGCACGGAGTATTAACCAGATGGCCCTCACCCAAGCAAATATGAGCCACCTAGTTGCACCGTACACACTTACGCAATAAAGGGAGTTTCGATTCCATTCCGAACAACCATACTGGGATTGGAAACAACTCATCCAAGCATAGCACTCTCCGTTCATCTCAGAACCTTGGTATCGTCCACACTCACCAAGGGGAGCGCAAGCAATAGTCAAGGAACGACGACCGCTCGAGTTTATGCATTAGATGGTTGAAAACAATTCCACATACCCGGTTATGTGTCTAGTGCTAGTTCCCAAGATGAACGCCTAGCACCCAAATATCCCGCATTCGAGATGTATCGCAACACATACACTTGAAACTAAGCAGTTGTTATAGTATAAACATAAACTAGAACTAATACATCTACTTACTATTACAAGTAGTGGCCGACCGGCCAAATATTACAAGTCCAAAAGTAAAACGCAGCGAAAATAACAAGTTAAGCAAAAGTGGGACAGCGGTATGCCCATCCCTACCAAAAGGCAACCGACTTGGGAAAAACCCAAATTCAACCGTCAACATGATCGTCGGCCCCCGGAGTATAATAGGCGTCGTCGGGGCATTCTTCCATTTCGTCTTCTATATTATATTAATTAAGCAACCATGAGTACACGTATGTACTCACAAGACTTTAATGTATGGAAATATTATAAATGCAAGCTAGAAAAAGGATTACAAGTTTCTACACTAATCTCATTTAGCATAAAGCATATTTTGTTTAGCAAGTGAATGTTGCATAAAACGGTAACGGAATTGTAAACAGCATTTAATAAGAAGCTAATAAGAGTAAGTACAATTCATATCCATCATTCCACAGCCCTCCTTGGCTGCGAATAGCGAATAAAAACAGCCACCAATAGCTCCCAAAGTTTTCCATACCAACCCAACATCGTTTCCAAACGTTTTGGCCAAAACATGGACTATACTTGACATTATTTTTCCAATATGCTCATGACCACGAGCACAGCTAATTAATTAGATTATAATATCTGCAGAGAGTGTACACTTTACCAACATGACACGTTCTATCAATCATGTCAACCATACCTCGCGATACGTACCGCACACGATATGCTAGACTGTGACGAAACCGTTCAACAAGTTAAAGCTTAGCCTTTCACCAATAACAGTGATGTAAACCCTTGCCATGGTTCAGGAAATACTGAACCGATGGTGCACTATCGTGAACACTCCGCATGGCAAGGTATGCACCATTGTATTGGAATGCTCGGGCCCCAACACCTCGGTGAAGGGAGCACCTATAACGACACCGGTCCATCGGATCGTCCATACTACTTCGGCCTACCAAAATGCATGGTTAAAATTGAACTAATCTAGTGTGTTTAGGCTTTACCATACTAGCACATGTGGTTGCACCAAAACACTTAGGTGGTAGCACTAAGTTCGGTCCTTAATTGACCCGGGCGAGAATCTCCTCCTAACTGCGTGTGAGGTCCTTTTCACGCCTCAAGTTAAGTAATAACTTGCCCGCACCTAAATCATAAGTTTGAGTTGGATTTTTATCAAATTTAGTGGAAACCATACCGTGGTTCCATCCATTTAAACAAAGTTTGCTCAAAGTAGTTGAAACATCTCCCATCATTTTGAAAGTTGTTCTAATGAGCATGTCTAAGCAATACATATGGTAAGTTTGCAATTTTTACTCAAGTGACATTAAGTATTGTCTAATCCAATAGTAGGTTACAATGGCAAGTGTTCAAATGACAAGGTAAAGGTAATGCATACAAGTGGATTTAGCTACCGATTCCCACAACATAGCAGTTTACAGCAAACACGCATGCATATAGTTTGATAAAACAACATAACTTTGCAAATATAGGATCAAAATGATCAAAAGAGGGTACTTGCCTGGTTGCTCTTCTTCGGGAATATAATTCGGATCATAGTCGATGTCATTAAAGACCGAATCCGAATTATCGTCGTCTATGCGTTGAATAATAAAAACCGAGACAAAAGCAAATAAGACCATATCAAATGGGGAAAAAAGAAATTAGATGTAAATACCAAATAAAGACTTACCAAGATGAACATGGTGATTGTGAGTTCTTGATTTATCACTTCCATAATGATTTCATTTGCACTTTGTTTATGTGAGGCCTTTTCTTGAATTTGTTACTTTCATCCTCTATTATAAGAAGCTAAGGTTATATTCATGGCTAAGGCTATTTATGATTTCAAGAGGATAAAATTATGTATCTTTTCATGTATAACTTCGAATTATAGATGCTAAAATTACTAGGATTAATAGAAGTAACATTAGTTAAAAGGTTTTGCTTGATTAGTATTTAGCTTCAAGTGTTCATGCATGGGAATGATTCCTACATGATGGATTATAAATTTTACGTTATTTGCTGATACTACTTGGTTATGCAATGATTTCTTGCATTGCCGATGATTTGGTTTAAGTCTTTCGATTTCATTCATCCATAAAAGTGACTTTAACAACGTTATCATTTAGGGTTTTTGCTCTAGCAAGTTTTATATGATGGTTAAGTTGAAATTAAAATGTTTTTCCATATTTCGGTTGTCTATATACTGGTTTATGATTCTGGGTTGATTTCCCTAAAATTTAGGTTTAGCCGAGTTGTTTTTCAAGCTGCTGAAAGTGGTTAAGTGCTAGTCTTAGTGTAGTTGTAATCTTTGAAGGGTTTTGCTTAAGTAGGATTCAGATGCAAAGCATGTTATAATTAAGTTATTTTTGTAGAATATGGTAGTATATATACTAAATTCTGATTCTGAACTATTTTCCTTTAAATTTTCATTTGGATGAGATACTTTACTGATTGCCGAAAAGGCTTAAGCATTATAGTTTTGGTGCTGTTTGTAGTCATTTAAGGTGTTTGCGGCGACAAGTTTTATATGCTACGAAAGTTATAAATGCAATATTTTTCCATATTATGGTAGAACAAACATTATAGGATGCTCCTGAGATATTCTTTCATTGTTTTCCATTTATACAACATATTTTATGTGTTAACGAAAAGCTTATATAATTATGCCGATTGCGCGGTTACGGTCCAGTTTTCTATTCACTATTGCAGTTGCACCTTTTGGGATAATCTAACCATTTTTCATACATTAGTAGGGGACATAACTAAGAGTGTTTTAGAGTTAATTCTGTGATACTTCACATTTATTTAAGATGTTTTTCATGTATATGATCATTAGGGCTTAATATGGCCTAACACAAAACTATTCAAAATGATGTTATTTTTGAACAGAAAGCTAGTATATGACATTTGAAGGGTTATAGAATTTGGTTTCATCAAATTTGTGGTTTGTTTGCGTAAGTTACGAACATTTGATCATTTTAACGATTGAATGTTTGAGCAACTAGCTAATAGATCAAACTGAAGCAAAGCTTAAATATTTTTGTCCATTTATGACCTATGCAATCCCGGAAATGCATCCAAACTGGTTTCATAACTTTTTGAGCTCATTTGATCAATGTTTTAGCTATTTGAAACTTGCATGCTAGTAAGGATTTAAACTAATAATCTTTCATTCAAAATACATTCAAATCTAATTGTTTTTACAGAAATGGAGTGCATAGTGTTGCATTAACATATGCTATTTATTTCACGATTTATGGACAAAAAGAAAATATACCTCCTTCAAAACACCTATTTAGAGCCTAATATTCAAACCTTTTTATTTCATATTCTAATTCCTCATTTCAAAACTTAAATTTAGAAACTAATTTGACTTCATTTGGACATTCCTAGCAAAATATATGAAGGTTTGATTGCAAGAGGCAAAAGGAAAAAAATATTTGCTGGAGGTGGAATCGAACCCGAGACCTCTCGGTTTAATCTCAGAGCGTCTCAACCTCTGGGCTATCATGTTACTTGTGATGAGGAGATGCACAAAAATACTTGAGTTTAGCTCCACAAACCCTAGAGCTCGAAAGACAGCAATGGCGAGCTCGCTTCTTTGCATGGCTGCGCGAGGGGCTGCAGGAGAGAGTGCAGCAGGGCTAGGGAGGCTTTGGCCGGGGCAGTGCTTGGTGACGGCGGTGACCACCGGTGTGGCGACGGCACCGGCGAAGCAAGATACCACCGAGCTCAAAGGCACGACGAGCCTTCGGTCGGCGCTTGACTGGGGAGAATAAGGGAGACGGTGAGGAAGCAACTCGGAGACTTAGCCGGGTTAGAGAGGAGTACCCTGGGAGGACAGGACGTCGGAGCTCGGAGTGGAAGGGATGGCTTGCAAGGCTCGCCCACGATGCTCTGGCTCTAGCGAGCTTGCAGCAGCGGAAGGAGCAATGGCGCAGCGAGCAAATGGCGAGGAGGGAGAGCTCGGCCGGCTTAAAGGCATTGCAGGGGAGCAGGTGAGCTGCAGTATGGGCGTGGAGGCGGAGCAGGCGAAGCCAAGCGTGCGACGGCCGTGTGGAGGATGATCTCTACTGAGGCAGCGCGCTGGCGAGGCTGGGAGAGTGAGAGGAGGGAGAGAGAAGGTGAGGTAGAGGCTGACCAGTGGGCCCTGGCCAGGAGGAGCCCCACTTCCAGTGACAAAGAATTGGATTCATCGATTTTCTACGGTTGAATTGGCAGTTGAGGTGAATTTAAGGCTCAATTCGGGCATCACATTTGGGCAGGCTTGCCGAGAGCTCTAGATTTATTCAAAAATTTTGAAACTTTTTGTGTTGGTAGAGAAAAGAGTGTAGTTTCCATTTTCTTTGGTTTCACTTGATTATCTCTTGTAGTTTAAGAACTGTAATTTCCAAATTTGACTAATTTTCACACTTTTTTTTTAATTTTTGAGCTATATAAATGGTATGCAAATTTTTTGGAAAAATTATATTTATTCATCATTTGGGCTCTAGTATTTTACAAAATTATTCGCTATAGCATGTTGTTTGAAATTTTCATAAGTTTCTTTGATGTGTTTGTTTTGGTTATTTAAAAGTGAATTTAGTTCCTGAAGTAAATTCTTGAAATGAAGGAACAAATCCATAGATATACTCAAATGAAAAAATAAAATATGCAACATGATTCATGAAATGCCACTTTATTCATTTTCTTGAAATTCGGGATGTTACAAACCTACCCCCCTTACATTGATCTCGTCCTCGAGATTAACTGGACTCGCTAAAGAAAGAAGGAAACTTAGCTCTAAGGCGATCCTCACGTTCCCATGTGGCTTCTTCCTCGGTGTGGTTACTCCACTGAATTTTGAGCATTTTAACAAGATGGTTCCGAGTATGACGCTCAGCTTCGTCAAGAATATGAATTGGATGCTCATGATATGAAAGATTAGGTTGCAGGTCAATGTCATCCAACAGAGTGAATTCGGTGGGAGCTCAGAGACACTTTTTAAGCTGAGAGACATAAAACACGTCATGAACATCGGAGAGTTGAGGTGGAAGTTCAAGTTGATAAGCTACTTCGCCTCTTTTTGCAATGATCTGATATGGACCAATGAACCGAGGCGCTAGCTTCCCGCGTTCTCGGAATCAACGAGTACCACGCAGCGGTGAGACCTTAAGATAAACAAGATCATCAACCTCGAAGCTTAATTCGCGGTGACGATCGTCAGCATAGCTCTTTTGTCGCGACTGGGCTTCTTTCAAACGGCTCCTGATTAATCGAACATGATCTTCAGCCTCTTGGATAATGGTTGGTCCAAAGAATTGTCTTTCACCCGCCTCAGACCAGAATAGAGGGGTTCGTCATTTTCTACCATAGAGTGCCTCGAATGGAGACATTTGGAGACTAGATTGGAAGCTGTTGTTGTAGGAGAATCCGGCGAATACCTAACACTTCTCCGAATTAGTGCTATATGATAGAACACATGCTCTCAACATATCTTCCAAAATTTGATTTGTTCTTTCAGTCTAACCTCCCATTTGCGGGTGAAAGGCTGTGCTAAAGAACAATTTAGTGCCGAGATGTTCGTGCAGACTTTCCCAAAATCGTGATGTGAATTGAGTACCACGATCAAAAATGATAACTTTAGGAACACCATGGAGTCCAACAATATGATTCAAATATAGTTCGGCATGCTTAGCTCCATTATATGAGACACACATGGGAATGAAATGGGCCACCTTCGTCAGACGGTCGACAATCACCCAGATGGAGTCGTGCCCGTATGACGTCTTGGGTATGCCGGTAATGAAGTCCATACCAACTTCATCCCATTTCCATTCGAGAACCCGCACGGGTTGGAGCATTCCTGCGGGACACTGGTGTTCAGCCTTAACACGTTGGCATACATCGCAAATGACCACATATGCGGCAATGTCCCGTTTCATACTAGGCCACCAAAATCTTTCTCGGAGGTCTTGGTACATTTTGGTGCTCCCACGGTGGATAGACAATGGGGTCTCATGTGCTTCTTTTAGGATTAGTTCCTTGATTTCAGAATCATTTGGAACACATATTCGTTGACCATGTATGATCAATCCATCGGCGTTCTCGGAGAGTTCCGATAGCGCATCTCCCTTCATATTGCGCTTAATTTCAGCCATCCCTTTGTCTTTGAGTTGAGCAGCTTTAATTTGCAATTCAAAGGTGGGTTGGAGGGTTAGGGCAGCCACATACCCTTTCTTAACCATCTCCAAATTGAGTTTGCAAAATTTCTAAATCAACTCTAGTTGGTCGACGAGAATGATGTTGTTGGCAGCATGTAGCTTCCGATTGAGCGCATCGGCTACTACATTCGCTTTGCCTGGATGATAATGGATACCCAGATCATAATCCTTGATTAACTCGAGCCATCTTTGCTGCCTATGGTTCAGATCTGGTTGGGTGAAGAAGTATTTTAAACTTTTGTGATCGGTGTATATCTCACACCAATTACCGATGAGATAATGTCGCCATATCTTAAGAGAATGAACGACGGCTGCCAATTCCAAGTCAGGAGTAGGATAATTCGCTTCATGAGTTTTCAATTGACGAGAATCATAAGCTACAACTTTACCCTCTTGTATCAACACACATCCAAGGCCTAGACGAGATGCATCACAATATACATCGAAGCTTTTGTGTATGTCGGGCAAAGTAAGAATTGGAGCTGATGTGAGCCTTTGTTTTAGCTCTTGGAAACTTTCTTCACAAGCCGAAGACCACTCAAATTTCTTTTCCTTCTTGGGCAATTCAGTCATGGGCTTGGCTATTTTGGAGAAGTTCTCGATAAACCGGCGATAATATCCGGCTAGACCGAGGAAACTTCGGACTTCGGAAACAGTTTGGGGCTGTTCCCAATTGAGCACATCTTGCACCTTGCTCGGATCAACGGCAACACCTCCCTTGGAGAGAACATGGCCCAAGAAGCCAACTTCTTTTAGCCAAAATTCGCATTTGCTAAACTTCGCATAGAGTTGATGCTCGCGAAGCTTGCCAAGCACCTTGAGCAAATGAGGTTCGTGTTCTCTTTCATTCTTGGAGTAGATGAGGATATCATCAATAAATACCAATACAAACTTGTCCAAATACTCCATGAACAACTTATTCATGAGGTTCATGAATGTGGTGGGTGCATTAGTGAGTCGAAAGGAAACTACGGTGTATTCATACAACCCGTAGCGAGAGGTAAAAGCAGTCTTTGGAATGTCCTCTGGACGAATTTTAAGTTGAAAATACCCAAGTCTTAAGTCAATTTTTGAGAAGACTTGTGCACCATTCATTTGGTCAAACAAGTCATCAATCCGAGGGAGTGGATACTTGTTTTTGATGGTGACTTCATTCAAGAAGCGATAGTCAACGCACATTCGAAGACTATCATCCTTCTTTTTGACAAATAGCACCGGGCTTCCCCATGGTGATGAGCTTGGGCGAATGAAACCCTTGCTTAACTGCTCTTTGATTTGCTTCTTCCATTCAATTAACTCATTTGGGGGCATTCAGTAAGGACATTTGGAAATAGGTGATGTCCCGGGCAAAAGATCAATGACAAATTCTATATCCCGATCCGGTGGCATACCCGGCAACTCCTTGGGAAAGACATCGGGATAATCACATACCATGGGCACTTGACACACTTTTGAAACTGAGAGAGTGTGGAGAGAAGGCTGCTGCAAGGTTGAGGTTCGATCGGAGATGTAGGTGATATGAACACCGTCGGAATTGACCAAGGATATAGCTCGGTTAGCACAATCAATGTGCCCTTTATTTTTGGATAGCCAATCCGTGCCGAGTATAACGTCAAGTCCCGATGAATTGATGTTGATTAGATCACCTTCAAAGTCCACCCCATTGATCACAATTCGAACTCCCAAACTTATAAGCTTTGTTCTCACGACAGATCCAGGTGAATAGATTAACATATTGTTATCTAAGTAGTTGACTGGGATCTTTTGTTGCTCAACAAATTTTGTGGATATGAATGAATGAGACGCTCCCAAATCAAATAAAACCAATTTAGGGGCTGAATGCACAAGAAACGTACCCAACACCACATCGGGTGCGTTGCTTGCCTCTTCTGCAGTGATATGGTTGAGACGGCCACGTCCATAGTCTTGAGCTGGCATGGGACCTGTCCGGGCACCTTGAGAATTTCCACATCCACTTGCTAAACCCTGAGGACGTGGGGGAACATTCTGAGGTTCAGGACGGGTCACGGTCTGCTTCTTCTATGGGCAATTATTCGCATAATGTCCCTTCTCATTGCAAGCAAAACAAGTGATTGAAGCAGCTTTGTTTTGACCTCCAGAAGGCTGTCCTCCGCGGTTATATTGCTGAACCGCAGGTGGTGAAGGACGAGAAACATGCCCTTGAGGTTTTTAGAATGGCGGCGCAGAAGAACGAGCAGTGGACGGCTGCCATGTACGCGGTTTTGGGGGACTGCTGCTTGCTGATTTTTGAGCTATCCACTTGCGTTTGCGGCTCTCGGCCATCGCCTTAGCACTATCCTCCACTCTGATAGCCTTATACACCAAGGTTTTGATGTTGGGGATGTCAATGGCAGCAAGAGAGTGTCGCACTTCCTCATTAAGTCGCTCCCGGAAGAGAGCGATTTTCCTTGCCTCATTCGGCATTTCATCAGAGACATATCGAGCAAGATAATTGAAGCGATGAGACATATCGAGCAAGATAATTGAAGCGATAAAGGAAGTCCATGACTGTCATGGAAGGTTGCTTGAGATTGTAAAATTCCCTTTTCTTGATCTCCATGATGCTCGAGGGAATGTGAACAGAGCGGAAAGCTTCTTTGAAAGGTTCCCAAGAAGTGACTTGTCCCGGCGGGCGAATAGCTTTGAAGCTATCCCACCAGGCTGCAGCAGCACCTTGAAGATAATATGCAGCATACTGCACTTTCTCTTCTTCATTGCAATGTGCGATGTCGAGCTTTCCCTCGATATCACGAAGCCAATCGTCGGCATCTAAAAGATCTGCCGATGAGGAGAAACTTGGCGGATGAGTTCACTGGAACTCTGTCAAGTGCGATTGAGGTTGCATGGCTCCCATTCCACCGTAAGCAGCGGCGGCATTGAGGTTCTCAGTGTTTTGCACCATCCTCTCAAGAAGACGGGTTTGCATCACCAGAACCTGTGCCATTGATGGCGGAGGAGGCAACTCTTCACTTTGCAATTCTTGTTCAAGACGAGAACTTTCACGCTCCTGTACTGTTGTACCGGAGAGTTGTGCCTCGTAAGAGCGTGACCTTGGGTGCAGAGGATTACGGTGCGCTAGATTGGGCACCCCATCCTCCGAGATGCGTCCTCCACGAGCGGCACCAATAGCCAAGAGTGTGTTTATTGAACGAGTTACTGGCATCCTGTTTCATACACGATGATTGAGCAACAAGTGTGAAACAGTTAAGGTATTAACTCAAGATGGATATATAACGAAGGTAGAACAATTTGGCATGTGATTTTAGATTTGAAAACTAATTTTCATGCACAAATAAAATTGCGGACAGCAAAGACAGGTTTAGATGATTCTAAAAGATTTCGATAACATCAGCATAATTAAACATAACACAGGGTTCGATTACATCATGGGGGTCATCCTAGCGTTCTTGACTCATCCCATTGGTGTCTTTTACAACTTGGCGCCTCAAAAGTAAATCCAAAATTTGCTCACAACAATACCCAAAAGTGAGTCTTACACTCCTAAGTCACCTAGATCCTGCTCTAAGCATCACCACCACCGTTGGCGGTGTCGGAAGTGTCGGGTGCAGTGGGCGGTGATGAGGGTGTAACCGGCATCAACAACTCGTACTCACGTCCGCCATAGTGGAGAGTCTGGCCCTGCACGGCTCTCATAGGGCCGTCGGTGCGTATGGCTACGACGCGACGTCCAGTGCCTCTCGCTGACATCCGAACCCGACGGATGATGCGGTGGTAGGTACCGTAGGGACTTGGAATATCCTCCGCGTGATCGTAAGCATCGGGCTCCCCGAACACATCCTCCTAAGTGAAGAAGCCGAGGTCGACCAACGGAGCCAAGTGACCCTCGAGCATGCTAATGCGGTAGCGCGCAACATTGACCTCGTTATGAAGACGGAGGAGGTACGGGTCGAGTGCACCAAGCAACTCCACAAGCCATGTGAGGGTGGCATCTAGAGCGGCATCTGGCACAGCGTAGGTGTTATCCAAACTATCCCTCTCACGGGAGGGATAGTAGGAGTACAGCTGCGCCATCTCCGGAAGGTCGTGGCGAAGTCGGACAATGGTGGCATAAGCCCCATCGTTCAGCGCTGTTAGTGGGGTCAGCGCCATCCCGTGGTAGCTTCGTGCTGGCTCCCCATCATGGTGACTATGGATAGTCACCTCAACAGCATACACCCACGAGGCGGGGCAAGTCGCAGCTCGGGAGATAAGATACTCCGGCGGTTCAGCGAAACCCGCGCGGCGTATCATGTCCCAAAGCGTTTGCTGGACCGAGCCTTCCACCATTGCGTGCGTATAGTAGCAAGGATCCCGTTGGCGCGCCATCTAAGAAGAGAAGGGCCAAAAATTAGTAAATCCTTATATGGAACAAATAATATTAGGAAATGGAAAGTCAAGAAATCTGCAAATCAGCAATGCAGTTAGTTCTGTCCAGCAGAATCATGGAATTTTTACATGCTGTTAAATAGCTGATAAAATTACGAAACTTTTTTTTTAGATTTCTCGAACAGCTATATACCCATGGAAAAATTTTCGAAATTTTTGCATTGGCAGATTCTTATATAAAAATAAAGAAGTGAGGTTCTATCCAGATTAGCTATTCTGCCCATACTACCCCCTTTTTGAGTTGCAACCCCCGTTCCTTAAGTCGGAAATTCACGAAATCCTATGGGATTGGTCTCAGCCCAGTATTGACCCATTCCAGTATTTTAGTGAAATTTTATATGTCTCTAAGTTGATCAAACAACAGCCTAAGTATCCTTAACCTTTTTATCTATTTGCGGCCTATCTAAACTTTGAAACAAGGTGAGGTTTTGAAAATTTCTTGTCTCCAAAGAGACGGTTCATAATAGGGCAAGGTTAGAGAGCCTGTTACTGATGCTACCAAATTTAGAATTTTAGAATCCATCTCATATTACTTTGAAACTTGGTTTTAGTAAATTTTGAATGGCATAAGAAGAAGATCAAGGTTTTATGGTGTTGTTTTCCGGAAAACCAACTTTTGAAGTTTAAGATGAGTACCAAATCCTTTCGAAAGGTAAGATGAGAAAGAAAACCTATCAAAGGAACAAGAATAGCATTCTACATTTTCTCAAATAGTTTTTATAAACAAAAATAATCTTTTGAGAGGAAAATTTTGTCCTTAACTAACGACCATGCTAACTAAGGCTTTTCCCTACAGTAGTATAGGCTCTGATACCACCTCTTTTGCGCACCCGAAAATACGAATCGATCCTTGCTCGTGCATTGGACTCAGAGGTGACACCCATAATCCACTTAAGTGTATGATCACTGTCACCTAAAAGTCCCATGCACAAAGTATTAACTAGATGGCCCTCACCTAAGCAAATATGTGCCACCTAGTTGCACTGTACAAACTTATGCAACCAACGGAGTTTTGATTCCATTCCGAACAACCATACTGGGATTGGAAACAACTCATCCAAGCATAGCAATCGCCATTCATCTCAGAACCTTGGTATCGCCCACACTCACCAAGGGGAGCGCGATCAACAGTAAAGGAACGACGACCGCTCGAGTTTATGCATTAGATGCTTGAAAACAATTCCAGGTACCCGGATATGTGTCTAGTGCTAGTTCCCAAGATCAACGCCTAGCACCCACATATCCTGCATTCAAGATGTATTGCAACACATACACATGAAACTAAGTAGTTGTTATAGCACAAACATAAACTAGAACTAGTACAACTACTTACTATTACAAGTAGTGGCCGACCGGCCAAATATTACAAGTCCAAAAGTAAAACGCAGCGGAAATAACAAGTTTAGCAAAAGCGGGACAGCGGTATGCCCATCCCTACCCATAGGCAACCGACTTGGGAAAAACCCAAGTTCAACCGTCAACATGATCGTCGGCCCAGGAGTATAATAAGCGTCGTCAGGGCATTCTTCCATTTCGTCTTCTATATTATATTAATTAAGCAACCGTGAGTACACTTATGTACTCGCAAGACGTTAGTGTATGGAAATATTGTAAATGCAAGCTAGAACAAGGATTACAAGTTTTTACACTAATCTCATTTCAGCATAAAGCAGATTTTGTTTAGCAAGTGAATGTTGCATAAAACTGTAACGGGATTGTAAAGAACATTTAATAAGAAGCTAATAAGAGTAAGTACAATTCATATCCATCATTCTACAGCCCTCCTTGGCTGCGAATAGCGAATAAAAACAGCCACCAATGGCTCCCAAAGTTTTCCATACCAACCCAACATCGTTTCCAAACGTTTTGTCAAAAACAGAGACTATACTTGGCATTATTTTCCCAAGTTGCTCATGACCACGAGCACGGCTAATTAATTAGATTATAATCTCTGTATAGAGTGTACACTTTACCCACATGGCATATTCTAGCATTCATGTCAACCATACCTCGCGATACATACCGTACCCGATTTGCTAGACTATGACAAAACCGTTCAACTAGTTGAAGCTTAGCCTTTCACTAGCGACAGTGATATAAACCCTTGCCATGGTTCATGAAATACACAACCGATGGTGCCCCATCGTGAATTCTCCCCATGGCAAGGCATGCATCGTTGTATTGGAATGCTTGGGCCCCAACACCTCGGTGAAGGGAGCACCTAGAACGACACCGGTCCATCGGATCGTCCATACTACTTCGGCCTACCCATACTAGCACATGTGGTTGCACCAAAACACTTAGGTGGTACCATCAAGTTCGGTCCTTAATTGACCCGGGCGAGAATCTCCCCCTAACTACGCGTGAGGTCCTTTTCACGCCTCAAGTTAAGTAATAACTCGCCCGCACCTAAATCATAAGTTTGAGTTGGATTTTCATCAAATTAAGTGGAAACCATACTGTGGTTCCATCCTTTTAAACAAAGTTTGCTCAAATAGTTGAAACATTTCCCATCATTTTGAAAGTTGTTCTAATGAGCATGTCTAAGCAATACATATGGTAAGTTTGCAAGTTTTACCCAAGTGACATTATGTATTGTCTAATCCAATACTAGGTTACAATGGCAAGTGTTCAAATGACAAGGTAAAGGTAATGCATACAAGTTGATTTAGCTACCGATTCACACAACATAGCGGTTTACAACATACACGCATGCATATAGTTTGATAAAACAACATAACTTTGCAAATATAGGGTCAAAATGATCAAAGGAGGGTGCTTGCCTGGTTGCTCTTCTTCGGGAATATAATCCGGATCATAGTCGATGTCGTTAAAGACCGAATACGAATTATCGTCGTCTATGCGTTGAATAATAAAAACCGAGACAAAAGCAAATAACACCATATCAAATGGGGCAAAAAGAAATCAGATGTAAATACCAAATAAATACTTACCAAGAATAACATGGTGATTGTGAGTTCTTGATTTATCACTTCCATAATGATTTCATTTGCACTTTGTTTATGTGAGGCCTTTTCTTGAATATGTTACTTTCATCCTCTATTATAAGAAGCTAAGGTTATATTCATGACTAAGGCTATTTATTAATTCAAGAGGATAAAATTATGTATCTTTGCATGTATAACTTCGAATTATAGATGCTAAAATTATTTGGATTAATAGAAGTAACATTAGTTAAAAGGTTTTGCTTGATTAGTATTTAGCTTCAAGTGTTCATGCATGGGAATGATTCCTACATGATGGATCATAAATTTTAGGTTATTTGCTAATACTACTTGGTTATGTGATGATTTCTTGCATTGCCGATGATTTCATTTATCCATACTAGTGACTTTAACAACGTTATCATTTAGGGTTTTTTGCTCTAGCAAGTTTTATATGATGAGTAAGTTGAAATTAAAATGTTTTCCCATATTTTGGTTGTCCATATACTAGTTTATGATTTTGGGTCAATTTCCCTAAAATTTAGGTTTAGCCAAGTTGTTTTTCAAGCTGCTGAAAGTGCTTAAGTGCTATAGTCTTAGTACAGTTGTAATCTTTGAAGGGTTTTGCTTAAGTAGGATTCAGATGCAAAGCAAGTTATAATTAAGTTAATTTTGCAGAATATGGTAGTATATATACTAAACTCTGATTCTGAACTATTTTCCTTTAAATTTGCATTTGGATGTGGTACTTTACTGATTGCCGAAAAGGCTTAAGCATTATAGTTTTGGTGCTGTTTGTAGTCATTTAAATTATAGATTAAATTGAAGAAAAGTTTAAATATTTTTGACCATTTATGACCTATGAAATACCAGCAATGCATCCAAACTTGTTTCATAAATTTTTGAGCTCATTTGGTCAATGTTTTATCTATTTGAAACTTGCATGCTAGTAAGGATTTAAACTAACAATCTTTCATTCAAAATACATTCAAATCTAATTGTTTTTACAGAAATGGTGTGCATAGGGCTGCAGTAACTTATTCTATTTATTTCATGATTTATGGACTAAAATAAAATATACCTCCTTCAAAACACCTATTTAGAGCCTAATATTCAAACTCTAATAGAATTATTTCTCTGCAAGCAACATATAACTTTTTATTTCATATTCCAATTCCTCATTTCAAAACTTAAATTTGGAAACTAATTTTACTTCATTTGGACATTCCTAACAAAATATACGAAGGTTTGATTGCAAGAGGCAAAAAGAAAAAATATTTGGTGGGAGTGGAATTGAACCCGAGAACCTCTCGGTTGAATCTCAGACTCTGAGTGCCTCAACCACTGGGCTAGCGTGTTACTTGTGATTAGGAGATGCATAGAAATACTTGAGTCTAGCTCCACAAACACTAGAGCTCGAAAGACAACAATGGCTAGCTCGCTTCTTTGCTTGGCTCCGCGAGGGGCTGCAGGAGAGAGAGCAGCAGGGCTGAGGAGGCTTTGACCGGGGAAGTGCTTGGCGACGGTGGCGACCACCAGAGCGGTGCCGGCACCGGCGAAGCAAGCTACCACCGAGCGCAGAGCCACAACGAGCCTTCGGCCGGCGCTTCACCGGGGAGAATAAGGGAGACGGTGAGGAAGAAACACAGAGACTTAGCCGGGCTAGAGAGGAGCACCTTTGGAGGACCAGATGCCAGAGGTCGGAGCGGCAGGGACGGCATGCAAGCCACGCCTACGATGCTCTGGCTCTAGCGAGCTCGCAGCAGCGGAAGGAGCAATGGCGCAGCCAGCAAATGGCGAGGAGGTGAGCTGCGGTATGGGCGTGGAGGCGGAGCGGGTGAAGCCAAGCGTGCGACGGCCGCATGGAGGACGATCTCTGCTGAGGCAGCGCACTGGCGAGGCTGGGAGAGAGAGGAGGGAGAGAGAAGGTGAGGTAGAGGCTGACCAGTGGGCCCAGGCCAGGAGGAGCCCCACTGCCAGCGACAAAGAATTGGATTCATCGATTTTCTACGGTTGAATTGATAGTTGAGGCAAATTTAAGGCTCAAGTCGGGCATCACATTTGGGTAGACTTGCCGAGAGCTCTAGATTGATTCAAAAATTTTGAAACTTTTTGTGTGGGTAGAGCAAGGAGTCTAGTTTCTATTTTCTTTCATTTCACTTGATTATCTCTTGTAATTTAAGAATAGTAATTCTCCAAATTTGATTGATTTTCATACTATTTTTTGTATTTTTGAGCTATTTAAATGGTATGTAAACATTCTGGAAAAATTATATTTATTCATCATTTGGGATCTAGTATTTTACAAAATTATTCGCTATAGCATGTTGTTTGAAATTTTCATAAGTTTCTTTGTTGTGTTTGTTTTGGTTATTTAAAAGTGAATTTAGTTCCTGAAGTAAATTCTTGAAATGAAGGAACAAATCCAAAGATATACTCAAATGAAAATTTCAAATATGCAACATGATTCATGAAATGCCAATTTATTCATTTTCTTGAAATTCGGGATGTTACAAAAACTAGCATTATCACTGATGGTTTTTTTACTAAAACCATCTGTGATATCCATATATATATCATTGGCTGTTTATAAGGATAACCGTTTATGATGATGTCACTAATGGTTTCTCTAGAATCACCAATGATGTTCATCATCACAAACGAGGTGTCTAATATAAGCCTTTCTGTAGTAGTGTCGATTCCTCTGATTTGGAAAGATAAAGAACCTTGAATTCAATTGAGCCGTCAATAAAGGTCAATTTTTTTAATTTTTGTGTATGGTCCCGAGATAATTCTTATCCTACCATAAATATTTCAGAACATGATCTTACTTGTGTAATTTTATAAAATTATGTCAAGCTCACTGTTTCAGTTTTGAGTTCTCTGATTTTGATTTTTCTAATGTTCCAAATTAGGTTCAATTCACTTGGGGATTTTTCTGTGTGATCCTATGAGTTTATTATTTACACTATGAAATATTCAGATGATGATTAAGTATATTGAGAATTTTTATTTAAATTTTGGAGTTATTATGGGATTTAAATAAATTTTCTCAAGATTTTATTGTTATATGAGTTTGCATTTTGAAGTTTGCAAATCAAAGATTTATTGGTAAATGCTTTTCTCAAATTCTAAAAATTGAAGAACAACATAGGGAAAGGGAAAATTAAGATTAAAACCAAAATGCCAATTTGCATTTTACATTTTATTTTCTTTTACAATTTTTGGGCCATTACAAATCTTGACCCTTACAAAAATCTTGTTCCTGAGATTTTGCTGGGCTTTTAAAGAAATCGGGGAACTCCTACCTAAGGTGATCTTCTCGTTCTCATGTCTCTTCATCTTCAGTGTGGTTGCTCCACTGTACTTTTAACATCTTGTGGGAATGATTTTGAGTATGCCGCTCTGGTTTTTCTAGGATACGGATTGGATGTTCTAGATATGGCAGATCAGATTGCAGATCAATTTCTTCCAAATAAGTGAGTTCTGTGGGGACACGAAGACACTTTTTGAGTTAAGATATATGGAAGACATAATGGACTTCAATAACTGAGGTGGCAATTCCAACCATTATGCCATATCTCCTTTCTTTTCAATGATACGATATGGTCCAATGTACCGAGGTGATAATTTTCCACGAATTTGGAAGCGACGGACACCACGAAGTGGTGTGACTTTCAGATATACATTATCACCAACTTCAAAACTTAGCTTACATCAATGATTGTCAGCGTAGGTCTTTTGGCGGGATTGAGCTTCCTTTAATCAGCTTCTTATTACATCTAGATGCTCTTGGGCTTCCCGGATTAGGTCTGGGCCAAAGAATTATCTTTTGCCCACTTGACAAAAGGTGAAGAGTTCGACACCTCCCACAAAATGCTTCGAACGGAGATATTTGGAGACTTGCTTGGAAGCTGTTGTTGTAGGAGAATTCAGCGAATGCCAAGCATTTCTCCAAGTTGGTGCTATATGATAGCACACAAGCTCTCAGCATGTCTTCCAGTATTTGCTTTGTCCTTTCGGTTTGTCCATCAGTTTGAGGATGGTAAGCTGTACCAAAGTTTAACTTGGTTCCTAAAAGACTATGCAAACTTTCCCAGAAACGAGAAGTGAATTGGGAGCCTCGATGAGAAACATTGGTTTTGGGTACACTGTGCAATCGCACAATGTTTTCCATATATAGCTCGGCAAGTTTATCACCCGGATAAGTGGTTTTGACTGGTATGAATTGAGCTACTTTAATGAATTGATCAGTGATAACCCATATGGAATCATTTCCTTTTCGAGTTTAATTTGGCAGACCGGTAATGAAATCTATACTGATACCATCCCATTTCCACTTAGGGATTTGCAAGGGTTGAATGAGTCCGACTGGACGTTGATGGTCGGCTTTGACATGCTAACACACGTCACATTTAGCAACATATGTAACAATATCCCTTTTCATGTCGGGCCAACAATATTCCTTCCTGAGATCTTGGTACATTTTTGTACTTACAGGGTGGATAGAGAGAGGTGACTTATGGGCTTCGTTTAGAATTAAATCCTTAAGTTCAGGTTCATTTGGAACATAGATTTGATTTCCACGCATGTTACTTCATCCGAGTTTTTAGAGAATTCAGATTCAATCCATTGCTTCAATTTATTTCGAATTTCGACTATGGCTTCATCCTTGAGTTGACCGGCATTTATTTGAACTTTGAGGGTTGGTTTCAATTCAAGGGTACCAACATAACCTTATTCGACTATGCTCAAATTAAGCTTTTGGAATTCTTTTTTGCAATTCCGATTGATCGATATAAGTTGAAATGAGAATGGAATAAAGCTTCTGGCTAAGAGCATCTGCTACCACATTGGCTTTACCAGGGTTGTAATGAATGTCAAGATCGTAATCTTTAATCATCTCTAACCATCTTCTTTGCCTTAAATTCAGATCTGCTGGGTAAATAAATACTTCATGTTCATATGGTTGGTGTATATTTCACACCTGTTACCGATGAGATAATGTCACCAGATTTTTCAAGTATGGACCACGGCTGCCAACTATAGATCATGAGTAGGATAATCAAACTCATGAGGTCGTAATTGATGAGAATAATAAGCCAGAACTTTTCTTTCTTGCATCAACACACAACCAAGGCCATGGTGTGATGCATCACAATATACCTCGAAGCTTTTTTGGACATTTGGCAACACAAGCACTGGGCTGTAGTTAGCCTTTTCTTTAGCTCATGAAAGCTTGCTTCACATTCAGGAGACCACTCAAACTTCTTTTCTTTCTTTAGTGATGGGGACATCACTCCTTTGGATACGCGCATACATCATTGTCCTATGACAAGAGCTCGTGCACGTAAATTAAATCATGAGGTAAGCTCGTTTCTCGCTGTTCACAATAATGATATTGAGGATAGGATGCTACTAAATATTTGTGATGTTTTACTACATAGGAACATGGGAGAAGCACCACCAGGGCAGCGGCAAGCACTCAGTTTGTTGGCACATTTCAAATTGACGCCAAATCGAACTGGCCACCTCTACTCTAAGTTGGCGCACTTTTCGAAGGGCACCATCACCTTCTGGTCGAACTGGCCACCTCTACTACAAGTTGGCGCACTTTTCGAAGGGCGCCATCACCTTCTGAATTGTGCCAACAAACTGAGTGCTTGTGGCTAACCTGGTGGTGCTTCTCCCATGTTCCTAAGTAGTAAAACATCACAAATATTTAGTTGCATCCCATCCTCAATATCATTATTATGAACAGTGAGAAACGAGCTCACCTCATGATTTAATTTATGTGCACGAGTTCTTGTCATAGGACCATGATGTATGCGCGTATCCAAAGGAGTGATGTCCTCATCATTTAGGAGTTTGGTCATTGGTTTGGCAATTTTGGAGAAGTTCTCGATACACCGACGATAATGTCCGTCTAAACCAAGGAAACTTCGAACTTGGGTAATGGACTAAGGTTGTTCCCAGTTTACTAAAGTGTGAACCTTGAATGGATCTACGACAACTCTACCTCTGGATAGAATATGCCCAAGAAATGCAGCTTCTTTTAGACAAATTTCACATTTCTTGAATTTGGCATAAAATTTGTGTTCTCAGAGTCTTTTGAGCACCATGCGGAGGTGTTGCGCATGTTTTTCTTCATTTTTGGAGTAGATAAGAATATCATTAATGAAGACCACAACGAACTTATCCAAATACTCCACGAAGACTTTATTCATAAGATTCATGAAACTTGTAGGAGCATTTGTAAGTCCGAAGGACGTTACGGTATATTCATATAAACCGTAACAGATGGTCAATGCAGTTTTTGGAATATCTTCAGCCTTGATCTTCAATTGAAAATATCCGAGTCTCAAGTCAATTTTTGAGAAGACATGAGCACCATTCAGTTGATCAAACAAGTCAACAATTCGTGGGAGTAGATATTTGTTCTCGATGGTGACTTCGTTCAAAGCACAATAGTCTACACACATGAGTAGACCACTGTCCTTTTTGCAGATGAATAGGGTTGGATTTTCCAAAGGAGATGAACTAGGACAAATGAATCCTTTTTTCAATTGCTCCTTGAGCTACTTCTTTAGTTCAACCAACTCATTAGGAGACATTCGATATAGACGTTTAGAAATTGGTGCAGTTCCTGGTATGAGATCAATGACAAACTCTATATCTCGATCAGAGGCATTCCTGGTAATTATTTGGGGAATACATGAGGATATTCATGTGCCACAAGTATTGGACTAAGCCCTGTGACCTAGGCGGAATAGAGGAATGGCTGCCGAGTTGGGATGCCATGAATGGAAGAGAATTCAACTGGGTCCCATCTGAACTAATGAGAGAGATGGATCGGTTAGCACAATCGATACATCCTTTGTGCTTGGATAACCAATCCATACCAAGGATTACATCTAGGCCTGGGGTTTCTATTACAATAAGATCAGCATAAATAATACTCCATTTATTTCAATGAAGAATTCTTAACATATTTTTGTTCGCTTCATGGTTGCTCTGGGGGAATAGATTATCATTTTTGTGGAGAGGAGATCAGTCTTTATATCATGTTATTCAACGAACTTTTTGGAGTTAAAAGAATATGATGCTATCAAACAGTAACAATATAGGTAATGAGTACACAAGGAAAATACCCAACACCATGTCGAGTGCGTCATGTGCCTCTTATGTGGTCACATGGTGAAGTTGACTGCGACCAAAGCCTTGTGTTGGGGCAGGCATTGGCCTCAGGGCTTGCTGTCCTCTAGGCACTTGAGGACGACCTAGGGGCCATTGTTAGACTCCCTGAGATTGAGGATGAGGTGTTGCTGAGTTCTTCTAAGGGCAAATGTTGGCATAATGCCCACGTCCACCACTGTTGAAGTAGGTGACATTTGCCATCTGGTTTGGATTACCAGAAGGCTACCTAGTTGGGTAAGCTGCTGAACTGGCAGCTGCTGGGGACGAGGAACTTTCCCCTGATACCACAGAGGTTGTGGTGTAGGCAGATGGACATTGGAGGATTGCCACGGACGTGGTCATGACAGACCGATGCCTACTGCTTTTTGCGCCAACCATTTGTGCTTGCGGCTCTACAAAATAGCTTTCTCCACCAGGGAGTGGAAATCATGGATGTCATGGGCAGCGAGCATCCATTTGATTTCCTCATTCAAGAGCTCTCTGAAGCACTCGATCTTTCTTGCATCGTCGGAGACTTCAGAAGGTGCATAGTGGGATAGATAGTTCAAGCGATGGATGTAATCCATCACTGTCATATTTCCTTGATGAAGATCATAGAATTCCCGCTTCTTTATTTCCATGAGGCACACTAGGATATGAGCATTGTGGAAAGCTTTCTTAAAAGCGGCCCATGTGGCAACTTGACTTGTATGTGACAACTTGACCTGCAGGAACCATTGCTTGGTAGCTTTTCCACCAAGATGCTACTACTCCTTGTAACCGGTAAGACGCATATAGCTTTTTTTATCATTAATTATATTGAGCAATGGCTAGCTTATTCTCAATGGAGTGAAGCCAGTCATCGGCATTGAGTGGATTTGATGACACCGAGAAGGTTGGAGTCTGAGTTTTCAAAAACTCGCCTAGCTTGGATTGATGTGGCGCATTACTCTTACCACCTCTGGCACCAGCTGCACCGAGGTTGGTAGATTTTTGCACCAACTGTTGCGGCAAGGGTGTGTTCGTCTAACGTTCTTGTTCAATCATTGCCAGAACCTGTGCCATGGTTGGCGCCCTAGCAACTGTTCCTCGGGGACGACTCCTTGTGGAACTTGAGCAGGTGTTGGAGATGGAGATTCATGATGAATGCCCCGCTGTGACATTGATGCTCTGGCTGTAGGGTGCAAAGGATTTTGGTTGAGCTGGAGTGGGGTGGCCAACCCTTGGAGGATGAGAATCCCGAGTGGCCTCGCTTTCTAGGAGTTCATTTGGTGACCTCGTCGCAGGCATCCTGCAATGACATTCATTATGATATTGTGATAGGATAAGGATAATTAGATAGATGTTACTTAGATTACAAGACAACATTCCATTCATTAAAGGTTTAAATATATAAAGATTGTCTATTGGATAGTTGCTATTCAGGTTTGGAAACAACGTTCCGTTCGTTAAAAGTTTAATTTACATAGGTTCTATTCAGGTTACAAAGTAATGTTCTGTTCATTAAAAGTTCAAATTAAATAGATGCTATTCAGGTTACATAACAAAATTTCGTTCATTAAAATTTAAGTTACTACTATGATTATAAGGAAATGTTCCATTAATTAAAAGTTCAAATTTACATTATCTTATTCGAAGGATTGCCTCATCATGAAATTTCAACCAAAAGGTTTAGCATTCACGACAGTAATCCGGACTACAATACATAAAATGTACAACAAAAGCCCAACAATTCAAAAGTCAACATATATAAACTAATACATAGGAGTTTAATCTAACTTATCTTATTTCTTTTATACAAGGGAGCACTATTATTCTAACTAACTACTCAACAGTCCCCATAGGAACATATCCATCCTTGGGATCATGAGACTCGTCAACAGGATCAGCTGTAGTGGCGGTAGGAAAGGTATCGTGACGACGATACACCTGCATCGTATGAGGACGACGAGTGCTAGCTGGTGCTACCTGATTGATACTCTTGTAGACAGGATAGGGACGGCTACCGATAACTGACATACGGGGTCAGCGAGATCGATCGATAGGTGTTGTAGGAGCAATTGATGTAGTAGTAGAAGTGTCGGGGGAAGAGGACACTCCCTGTGAAGGGCTTCTACTCAATACCGAGTGTGAGACGAATCCAACCGCCATGCAGGGCACGATAACCATCTCGAGGTATGCCACCCGACGGTGAGCTTCCACTAGCTCACTTGCCATCTGGCGGTGATTCCTGTCCGAGGCATTAACGAACTCCACGAGACTACGGAGAGTCCCATCTCAATGTTGGAAGGATCCTAGTAAGTATTCTCCCCGCCTGGTGTGCATGACGCGTATAGATGGTATGTCACACCAAGCTCAAGAAGAGCGTGGCAAAGACAAACGATGGCAGTATAAGCTGCTTTGTTCATGGCAATAGAATTACATGAGCCATATCCATCGAAGGGATGTTCCCCCTCACCTAGGATGCTTCAAGCTGGAATGTACACCCATGCAGTGTACTCGACAGTCACCTAGCTAAGAGAGGCTTGAAACACGATGTATCGAGGATTATCCTCATAATGTGCATGCTCCATTAGGAGAGCAAGTACTCCCATCAGTTCGGTGTTCTCCCGGTGAGTGGACTCGTGACATGGTACATATGTGTCCATCTACAGTTTAATAAGGAAAGGGTGAGTTTTGTTATTCAGATTTTAGAAAATAAGAGAAAGGAAAGGTACTTAAATAAGTAAAAGGTAGCAAAAATATACTAAATTTCTGTACCTGTTGTAAATTTAAGTCCTCAACAAACGACCGTACTAACTAGGGTCTTCCTACAGTCAATATGGCTTTGATACCAATGCTGTTAGGACCCTCCTTTATTGCATGGAATACTAAGGAAGGTTCCAATGTACACATAGTACTAGTCCTATGATTAGTGGCTAGTACGCACGTTTACATTATTGATATCATATCCATACACAACATTTTCATACATATGATAATAGTTTTTAATTATACAAGAAGGTCTTACAAACCAGAGCAAATTGCAGCATAAATTCAAAAGTCCTATTGTATGCCTTTACCCAAAATAACACAAGCAACTGACAAGGTATAAACCTTAGAAAAACTCGTTATCAAATTTCCCGTAGCTTGCATAGAAGTAAGTGTCATCTGGGATTTTGTTTTCTTCACAAACTAAACCAACAAATTAAGCAAGTTTGGGCACTTATCTACTCTGCAAGACTTGTAGTGTATCGCAAATATATAATAAATGCAGGCTATATCAATGGCTACTGAGGTTGTTTTGCATAAAGTGAAGTTGAACAAGAAATATGAAGTAATAATTTGCAATCAGAATTTCTAATAACATATAATTGTAATAACTCATAGCCCTCCATGATTGTGAGTATCGAACCATCATTTATCAATCCATGGCATGTATTCTAAAGTAAACATTTTTCCAACAAATATTTCCATATTCATCCCCATTTTGTAAAAATTATTAAAACTCTAACTAGTGTCTGCACACCTTGTTTCCCATAAACAATGGAACAGCTTTTCGAAATGTTTCAAACTCTGTAGAGGTGTACAGCTTTAGCCACAAGACATGACCAATTCTTTTGCCAAGCTATTAACGCATTTTCTTTGGTGTGCATTGCATTACTTAAACCTAACATTGCACCAACTCGGTGACGACAAACCCTTACGATGGCAATAGAAGATATTTGTACAATTACTGTACTCTCAACAATCTATCCCTATTGAGTCCCCACTTCTATCATAGCAAGGCTTACACCGTTGTATTGCTATGTATTTCACCCACACCTCTGTATGGACACCCCTCTGAACAATCCGTCTTAGAAAGCCTGTACTACTTCAGCCTTCCAATGTGCAAAGTTAAATCTAGGTAGCTTAAAAGGTTAGGCCATCCCATACTAGCACTTGTGGTTGTACCAGATATTCTTGGATTATACAACACTTAGTTTGGGCCTTAATCCGACTCAGGCAAGAATACTCCCCCTATCTGTGTGCAAATCCCATGCACCTCCAGCTATTTCTGTAACTCATTTGCATCAATTCATAGTTTTGTTTTCATTTTTACCAAAATATCAGCAAGCTTTAATTATATCCAACCTTTTTAAATTATAAAGAACAACATATCTCTTCATCCATCATTCTGTTGCTAAAGCATAGCTAAGCAAGATGATTAATTAATCACATATACCCAAGTTGACATTATGTATTGTCTACCCTTATTCTAGGGTTACCAAGGTTGGCATGCCCATACTTATTAAGGAAGTTCTATGAAATAAAGATTATATCTGTCATAACCACAATATAGCATGTGAGGTTCCAAGGGTTCCTTTTTGGCAGCTTACCCTGAGAGAGAAGCTCCAAGGAGTGATGACACCAGTGGCCAGCCATGGGAAAGAAGGGCAAAGCTGCGGTAATGTTTTTTATAGGAGCTGCAATCAAAAGATGGCGATGAGTTTTAGGAGGAATCAGGAAGCTACAGGCCGAATTGATTTGCATTTCACTCACCAAATCGCTCAATTGAGCTTCTGACTTGAGCTTCCACTTACAGTAGCAATGGTGGTTTAGCAGGGAAATTGGGTGATGCTTGGGCAATGGGGTAAAGAGGTGGTGTGGGGTGGCAATTCGGGACTTGCCTGGTTCTTAAATAAGCATGGTGGGAAAACATTGCAAAGTGGCGTCGGAACTTGACTCGGGTTGGGGTAATGCTAGTGGCTCAGCTGCGGCAGCGCTGGATTTCAGGTGCTAAGGCATGCCAAAAAGGGTGCCGTGGCACAATATGGACAAGGTTTCACTGTATACGGCACTGCTTGAGATTGATCAGGAGGCTTGACCGGCAACAAAGATGAGGTGCTGCTTAGCTGAGGAAGAAGAAGAAGGAGCAAGGCAATTGGGTGGGTCCAGGGGCAGCAAGGTTAAGCCAAAGGTTGCTTCTAGGTGGGCCAAACACCGGCTGACCCCACAGGGCAGAGAGATGTAGAGAAGGAACTGGATTCCTCTAGTATGGATAGATAAGGAACATCGAATTCAATTGAGCTCACAATAAAGGTCAAATTTTTTTCAAAATATTTGTGTTTTATCATGAGATAATTCTTATCCTACCATAAAAATTTAATTTCATGAACTTACTTGTGTAATTATATAAAATTCTGACCAGCTCACTATTTGTGTTATGAGTTTTTTATTTTTATTTTCCTAAAGTTTCAAATTAGGTTTGATTCACTTGGGGATTTTTTGTGTGATCCTATTAGCTTATAATTTACACTATAAAATTTTTAGATGGTTATGAAGTCTATAAAAGGTTTTACAATTCTTATAGTGCTTATGCTAGTTTTAAATTCCTATAATTTTTTATTTTCTAAATGTAATAGATCAGGTTAATTATTTTTGAAAATTTTCATGTATGGTCCTTTTTTGTTGTAGATGATGTCATAAAAATTTCAAAAGATGAGAATGTTCTTACAAGTTTAATTAAATCTGATAGTGTCACTGTTCCTGGTCTTCAAATACGGTTTTTTATTTTCTCAAGGCATTAAATGCTTTCAAATCCCTTTGATAGTTTTTAGGGATATTCTGGAGTTATTATGGGATTGAAATATATTTTCTCTTGATTTCATTCTTATATGGTTTTGCATTTTGAAGTTTGCATGTAAAAGATTTATTGATAAATGCTTTTCTTAAAGACTAAAAATTCAAGAAGAACATTGAGAAAGAGAAAAGTTAGATTAAAAACAAAATGCCAATTTTCATTTTACATTTTATTTTGTTTTACAATTTTTGGACTGTTGCACACATGGTCACCCTTCTTTCTTGTCTCTGGCCGCACGGTGCGAGGACATTGCAACGAACCTCCAACACCTCAAGGTGATAAAATGGACTCCCCCTTGCTCCCTGATGCATAAACCTCCATCACTCGACCTTAAGCATGCCTTATTTTCTCTTTTGGCCGACCGCCACTGCCACCACCGCAAGCCCTCTCGAGCGATCTTCGAGCCCAACCAAGCACTACCATGAGACCCCTAGGACCCCCTCTAGCTCCACATGGCCTTGGCTGAGGAAGATCGCCAACAATTCACTGCTAGTGAGCCTCCGCTGCGTCGCCCTTGTCATGTGACATCAAGCTGTGGGCTCGCCCTATTAGTCCCTGGCGTAAATTCAAAATAACTGCGAAAACCAGAAAATCAGCTACAAGAGACTAGGATCACGACTTCAAACCAGCAACAAGACGACAACGATGGACATGAACTCAACAAAGTGAAACTAAAAACGAAAATTGCAAAGGCACAAGGGGTTGTAGGATAGCAGAAGCGATGAGGAACTTTTTGTAGGGCAATTTTTCTGGACTCTCAGACGATGGAAAAAACAAAAGTGGGGATATAAGGATTACCTATCGGGTAATCGTGGCTCTAATACCACTTGATGTGAACGGTGGCCCGATCTTTCCACAGGTAGTAGTAATTTGATTGATGATGTGCTCGACGTTGATGATCCAACTTCCAATCAGAACAGATCTGAACTCTGCAATTCCTACACAACGGCTCCGTAGGTTATCAACCACGCACAAACTTGGTTGACCTCGCCAAGAAGGCTAATCCCTGCATGCGAATGAAGAACACAAGCAAGAACGTAGAAGATGCAATTTGAAATTGTGAGTAATATTAAGCACACGAGTTGGGGTTCCACAAACTGATGTACTGTGAAAAACTAATAGTGTCTAGTTGTAATATAAGAAAAAACCCAAGTGTCTAAAGCGGTGGCTACTAATTATATATATGAGAGGGAGAGATATGAGAGGGTCGACCTAGGTTTGTGCGGCCAGGGGGTGCACACAACCTTGGCTTGGGCCCCACAATCTTACAAGGCCTGAAACAGCTCAAAACAATAATATAACACATTGTTTTGATGATTCTGGCTGGTCCATAATGAATCTAGGGCTAGGACCAGATCCATTGGAAATATCTCATCATTATATTTCTAACGAGCACAAGAAATCCTCTGTTGGACTTCGTATGAGGGAGATATGCCCAGTTTAATGCAGTGTTGTCTACTGACTCCGAACTGAATACAGAGCCCGAATTGTGGACGACTTGGAGTCAGGCTAGATTTGGCGTGGCAAGGGTGGAGTCCAGCTGGGGATGTGGTTGTGTTGAGGTGTTGGCACTCTTCGGAAAGTGCGCCAACATAGAGTAGAGGTGGTCGGTTCGACTTGGCATCAATCTGAATTGTGCCAACAAACTGAGTGCTTGTGGCTGTCCTGGTGGTGCTTCTCCCATGTTCCTAAGTAGTAAAACATCACAAATATTTAGTACCATCCCATCCTCAATATCATTATTATGAACAGCGAGAAACGAGCTCACCTCATGATTTAATTTATGTGCACGAGCTTTTGTCATTGGACCATGATGTATGCGCGTATCCAAAGGAGTGATATCCTCATGATACTCTACAAATATTAAGAAGCTTGTATCCATTGATGATTTGATGTTTCTTGGTATGAAGTCTTATGACTATCATGTCTCGATGACCCAAATGATCCCTGTTGCAATCAGAAATATTTTGCCAGCGGATGTCAGGTTGGCAATCATGAAGGTATGTTATTTCTTCAATGTAATCTCTTGCAAGGTTATTGACCCCGATGTGCTAGACAACTTATAGAGTGAGGTGGTGCGGACTCTATGTCAGGTCAAGATGTATTTCTCCCATCGTTCTTCGATGTCATAGTCCACCTTGTTGTTCACCTTGTTAGAGAGATTAAGATATGTGGACCCGCATTCCTACATTACATGTATCCGTTCGATAGGTGCATGGGTATATTATAGTTGTACGTGAGGAATCGATAAAAACCTAAGGGTAGTATTGTTGAAGGTTATGACACTGAAGAGGCTATTGAGTTTTGCATGGACTATCTAGGTAAAAGACAACCAATTGATATTCCTGTATCTCGTCATGAGGGTAGACTTGCTGGTAAAGGAACCGTTGGGTCCAAACTAACGAGTCCATAGTTTGATATGTATTGCAAAGCGCATATGATAGTCTTGCAGCACAGCGCAGAAGTTCATCTATACATCGAGCAGCACAAGGTGATATTACGGGAAGAGATTCCACATAAGCTTTCCATCATGCGAGCACACAATGATCAATTTCTGACATGGTTCAAAGAAAAGGCAGAGCTCTCCGTTGTGAGAATGACAAATTGTTGGCTAATGGACCAAGATTCAATGTATAGACATGGCAGGGGTATAATATTAATGGCTACACCTTTTATACTAAAAGTCAAGATGTAAATAGTACTATTCAAAATAGTGATGTTAGCATAGATGCTTGTCTGATGATCATCACTCGAAAACAGGATCCTCAACTGCAATGTACTCCTACGACGGGATGATCGAAGAAATTTGGGAGCTCGATTACAGAATATACCAAGTTCTATTGTTCGATGTAAGTGGGTGGGACTTCCACATAGAGTGAAGGTCAACAAGAAAGGTTTTACTATTGTGGATCTCAATAGACTCGCCTATAAAGATAAACCATTTGTCCTTGCGAAGCAAGCAACTCAAGTCTTCTACGTGCATGATCCGGCCAATCCAAGGTTGAATGCCGTTCTTCATGGGAAGAGGCGGATCATTAGAGTTGAAAATGTCATAGATGAAGAAGAGTACATCCAATTCGATGAAATATCTCCATTTGCAGATGAAGTATGTCTTAGCGGTGACGACGACACACATGGAGAAAATTACATGCGTGTAGATCATAAAGACGGGGTTGTATTGTAATTGAAGGAAGTGTTTAATAGGCCCGTTTTATTGTGCAATATTATTTTGCTACAGTTGTGAGATTGCAATGTTATGTTGATAATCTCGGAGTTGCATTATGTATACATAAAAGTAGTTGAACTAGATGCTTATTGTGTCAAACTAGTACAAAGCATATGAAGCGCATTTTGCCATATCTTTTGAAATAAAATTTGTTTTCTAGAAATTCTTTGAGAGAAATCTTCTAACTAGTTCCAAGTTCATTTCTGTAAATTCTCAAACAATTTGGACTTTATTTGAAAAAGTGTTTACTTTTCTACTCTTTAAGCAAAAATCTTGCCAGCAAAGTGAAATCTGCCATCTCTTTTGAATGGTAACTCTTTTTTGCAAAATTATTTTTGGAAAATATTTGCATTATCACAAAGTATGTTTCTGCTAAAGTTCAAATAGTTTCAACTATATTTCAAATAGTTATTGCCTTTTCTCTCTTTCAGGAAATGCTAAAAATTCAGAGATATTAGCGTTTATTGTAGTCGGTTCTTAATAAAACAGACACAAATAAGTGTGCATTAATTCAATCGGTTCTATTGATAACCGACACCAATATAATTAATGCAGTCAGTTCTTAATGAAACTGACACTAATATCTCAATGCACTAATTCAATCGGTTCTATCGAAAACCGACACAACAATATAGTTAATTCAGTCGGTTCTTAATGAAACAGACACAAATATGCCTGAGCAATATTTCAATTGGGTCTATCGAGAACCAACAAAACAATATACTTAATGCTGTCGGTTCTTAATGAAACCAACACAAATACCTCTCATTAGTGTTGTCGGTTCATTCAAGAACCGACACAATTACTACTTACTTAAAACCGTGCCACTCCAACCCTAATGCGCACGCCCACTCTCAGACTCCTCCCCAGTCCAGCTCAGTGCCCACGGCGCTGAGTTCTCTCGACGTTTCCCCCACACCGCCAACTCGTCCCGTCGTCGACCCCACGCCGTCCACTCCTCCCGACTCTGCCGAGTCCAGTTGACGCTGCCCCCACACTGCCGAGTCCTCCCGTAGCCACCCCCACGCCATCGACTCCTTTCGATGCCGCTAAGTCCTCCCGACGCCACCCCCACACCACCGAGTCCTCCCGTCACCGCCCTCACATCGCCAACTACTCCCAATGCTACCCCCACACCGTTGAGTCCTCTCGTCGCCGCCCCAACACCGCCGACTCCTCCCGACTTCGCTAACTCCTACTGACGCTGCCCCCACGCCGCCTACTCCTCCTGTCGCCGCCGTACTAAACCGATCCATAATCATTTAATCATCAAATAATGTCACACAAGTATTTTTCTAATCTAGTTGATTAAGCATTCTGGTGGTTGGTCGGTTGATTTTCTACGATCTAACACAAGAAATAGCTGCTCTGTTGCTAACCACACCGCCAACTATGGCAGCAGAAAACATCTAGAGGCTGGCAAGCTGCACTATGCCATTGCCCCCATTACATGGCCAAAAACCTATTGGTAGGAACATTTCATCAATTTAAATACGCTGTAATTGCCATCCAAACAAATAATTGCACTAGTTTTATAAAAATGCTCAAGTTTGCATTCAGAAGGAGTTGCACAATTGAAATCCTCACCTACATATATAATATCAGTGGAGAGATGTGCCAAAGGCTCGCATTCATTCCTACATCACTGCATATACGAGAGACATTCATACTATTATGCTTAGAAAGCCTAGTAGTAATAGAAGTAGACTAATAGCAACAGTAACAGTAGACTAATAGAAAATCAGTGTGATTGGTTTGCAGCTTCTTTATAGTCAAAAGCAGTTCAGATAGCAATTAACATTCTATAGTTTCCAGCTTCTGAATGCTGTCAGTTGCCAATCAACATCATCATGACCAGACTTAGCAACATTCTATGGTAACGCGATGGGCAACAAAAATCAATGCGGTTCCAATAAGTGGAATAAAATACTTCACATAATAAAAACAATAAAGTATTCTTCGAAAAGGGTGCTTATTAACTATATGAATAATACATCTCAAATTGAAAACTGTCATTTCTCTTACTACATCATCTTATTGTTTTTGTTCTACTAGTACATGTTTCTATCCTTCGGATGTTACATTACATACATTATTGTTTTTGTTCCATAGCTACTACATTACATGATATTATTGTTGTTATTATACGATGAACATTAGAGTTTAGGTTGCGTAACCTACGTCTCCCGTTCGAGGGTGCTTGTTTATAAGTATGCTGAAATAGCATATTTATAAGCAAGCAGTCTCGAATTGTGCATGATTTTTGGATAGTTCGAGGATATGTGGTTCGTGCAAGTTCCTGAGCTGTTGTACAACGCCAGAGAAAGTTTCGATAGCATCTCCCTGGTATTCTCCGGATACACACTCCTCTTAACCTGTTGTCAAGATGTGTTTCTAGAGAACAGCGGGGAGATGCTGCCGAAATTTTCTCTAGAGTTGTACAACAGCTTAGGAACTTGCCCGAACCACATATCCTGGAATGGATTAGGACATAACCTATTTAGAGATTAGGAATTATCGTTGGTATGTGCTTAGTTGCTCAATAGATAGACTTTTATTTAACATCATCCATTAATATGTTACTGTACTACAATATTCTACAACAATTATATGCTATGAATTATCCATTAATCTATTGCTTTACATGATTCATTGTCAAGTCCACATAATAACTATGTATTGCTTTCTCTCATATCAAATATATGACCATGTTAGATAAAAATACTCAAAATGTCACAAGTAGAGAGCATCGGCTCATTGCAAGACATAATAGAAGGAGCCACTAAGGGTCCGAGCAAGGTTACAAATGCTGAGGAGCTGAGTAAGGTCAGGAAGGCCCAAGGACCGAATAAAGGAGCCACAGGGAGAACATCACAGGTTCTCCACTACAATGCCATGGGGATTTGTACAGGTCCTCACAAGTACAAGTGACGCTACCGGTCATTCCTCGGCCAATTGGTGTGGGAGAGAGTGCCGATCACAGTTAAGGATTGGAGGAAGTCAACATTGAGTAGAAGAATCGGCTGTGGGATAAGGTTATGGGCAAATGGATTATATAAGAGGAAGATGAAAGCAATGCGAGGCGGTACGCCTTGAAGAGAATGGGTGTGGCTTTGAGGCACTTCAGGGTCTTCATGCATGGTGAGTACGTGCTAAAAGGCCATACTCTATTCGATAGGTATCCATTCATGACTCCCGATGTTTAGGACGAGTTCACGAGGATGAAGAGTACACCTGAGGTGGAGGAGCTGAGAGAGAAGAACATCACTATCCAAAGGCAGAATACGCACACGCACCACCTCGGTTCGACCGACTATGAAGGCAAGAAGGCAGAGTGGGAGCGACTAGCTGAGGAGTGCGCGAACTTCGGGATGGTGATGCCTTACTCCCACATATGTAAGGAGAGGGCACGTGTCTAGGTATTAGCGAGGACGAAGAAAACCGTCGACGGGTAGCTTGTAGTTCTAAACCACACTACCTCGCGTGCTGTCTCCACCATCGTAAGACATCTAATTTAGTACATTGTAGTTGACCCTTCCCATTGTATTTTACAACTAATTTGTACTCGCTTCTTATAGGAGGAGGTAAGCCAGCAGAAACAACAAGGGACCTTTCTAAGATAAGGGTTGAAGGACATTCTATCTTCGACGATCGGGAAGCTGGACTATAAGGGTCGGGTGCTTGCCGCAGGGGTGGAGCATACGAAGAGGTCCTTCTTCCAAGAGGACGCTGCCACTGCTAGATCAAGATCATGGGAGGCATGTGTGGAGCGTCTCAAGGACACACTCAGAAAGCAGCTGAAGGAGGAGATCATGGAGGAGATGAGGGAGGAGATGATGGCACGTGAGGAGCACTTGAGGGCCAAGATGATAGCGATGATCTCCCAGAAACAAAGCCAGATGCCATCGCCTAACGTAGAGAAGCCTGTGCCCTGCCCCAATAGCTGCAGTTCTAAAATTGATTAGTCCAGTTCCCAGCTAAAGGTAATAATTAATTTTCCTAACATAAAAGGTACGAGAGTAACTTCTGCAATGTTTTCCCTCAAGTTGCGCACTTCTTGCAGGCGCCTGCCAAGTGCTAGCTCACCGTGACAAATGATAGATTTCTTGTTGAGGCTGCACCTAGGGTTGCATTTCCATGCAAGGAAACCAACACGGTGCATGGTCAGACTTTGGGGAAGGGCTACATGAGTGTACAGGTGGACTACGTCCACTAAGACTTCCTATCTCATGTGCTGGAGTTCCTCCCCAATGAAGATATCACAATTCTCGGGCAATCATGGATGTCATTCATCAAGTGGCCCACGACGGGTGTCGTACTGGTCAAGGTAAAAATCCCTTGCATCTTCTCGATTATTCTAGTACTGCAACATTTTACATATGCACGTCTTCGTAGGTTCCTATCGTACCTGCACCTTCTCCTGCTCCCACCACCATGATGAGTCCTACGCACAGTACAGAGCTGGCGCTCAAAAGGACTAGCACGATAGCCACACAACCACAGGAGGCCTCGGAGACTCATTCTGTCAAGAAAGAAAAGCTGATAGAGGCCTCAACGCCCCCTCAAATACATGAAAAGCCCCCTGTCCCGAGCTTAGGGACTCGTTCTGCCTAGAAAAGAAAGTCGGCAGAGGCCACAAAGATCCCTCAAGATTTTAAGGCCTACGTACATGGAAAGCACCTTTTGGCTAGGAACCAATTGAATACTCTAGGCAAGTGGACTCATATGCTCTATGGATGGTACATTGACAGAGTGAATGAGGCCAAGCATCATGTCGATTTCAATGTGAGGTACAGGAGGGGACATTTCCACCGCGACGACCATGGGATATTCCTAGTTAGTTTTGAGGATCTGTTCCATTTTTACCAACTGATAGCCATTGATATTTCTACTGTACGATCCTGGATGTTGTATGTATTACACCAACTGCATGAGCTTATAACTTTTATAGGATTTTGCATTATGTTTTTTAACATTCAACACAATTTGCAAGGTAATGAGGCAACAAGCCGTGATGGGTCAACACCTAGTTGTGTTTGTGGACCCCGAGCTTGTGTCTGCGACCATGGCTAGGCTTCAATCGGAGTTTGTTGCTAACTACATCAAACGGTTATTGCAGGTTGAGTCGAAAAAGGACTTCATTCTATTCCCATACTACAAGGAGTAAGTAGTACTTTACCCTTCAATTAGTTGTACGCAGTTAAACCGTATATGAACTTATTTTCTTGCACTGAATACAATTTAATAAGCAACCATTGCGTTCTACTCGTGCTCGCTCCGAGTGAAAACAAAGTCTACACTTTCAACTCGCTTGAGAAGAGACCGATGGCCTACGTGATCAAGCCTGCTTTGGAGAAGTAAGTACATTACTCTAACCTAACACTTTATGTATTTAACTACTTTATTTTTTGACTCAATGGCATGTCTCCAATGTATGTAGGGGTTTCTCGTCCTATGTCGCTGAAGGAGGGCGACACGATGATAAACGAGGCGACAAGCTAGAGTATAAGTGCTTCAAGGTACAAGTGCCTAGCATATATAGGATCAATTTTTTCTGACATCTATTATTCGTGTATTAATTTGTTTTTCTTTCTTCACAGTGTCATCAACAAGGCAACAACAAACTGTATGACTTCTACGTCATGCATCACATGCTGCTCGTGGTCGGCGGCACAGGCATTTTCCCTAAGGTATATGTACATGCATAACAATACACTTAGCCTTTTACATACAAATTTTAAAACCTAAATTAGCGCACTCATTTCTATTTTGCATAAGATCGACATCCCCCTCAAGAGCTTACAAAGCAAAGACCTCAACAAATTATGATACCACTTATGCCAGTGGTGCTGGGTAGAAGTTATATCAGAGGACGGTAAGTCTAGAGATCATGGAAGCTCCTACTAGTCCATATGTAAACAATATTATATATGTGAATGCGATATGCATGTGTACTAACTATTAAGCATGTTTTTGTTCTATATTGTGAACAAATGTGATATGTGTTGTAATAAAATGTTTGTGTTCTATGAATGTGATATGTGCATACTGTGTGTAATCTGTGCTGTGTGAATGTGATATGTGAGTACTATGTGTAATCTGTGCTGTGTGAATGTGATATGTGCATACTGTGTATAATATGTGTTGTTTTTGGAGGGTGCATTAGAAAACAACACACCCCCTCATCACTATCGGTTCTGAGAAAGAACCAATAGTGATGAGTAGGTCCTCATCTCTATCGGTTCTTCCTCAAAACCGATAGTGATGACCTACTCATCACTATCGATTCTTACAAAGAACCGATAGAGATGATGCCGTTCTTCCTCAAAACCGATAGTGATGACCTACTCATCACTATCTGTTCTTAGAAAGAAGAGATAGAGATGAGACCCTCATCACTATCGGTTCTCCAGATACACACTCCTCTTGACCTGTTTATCGAATGAACAGTCTTGTGCACTGCACATTGACGCACGAACTCTTTTGTCGTCTTCATCTCAACAAATCGTTCCCACACGTCTTCGGTGATGAACCCGTACTTCTGGAACTTAGTCATTTTCTTATTCACGTAATTAGTGATGAGGACAATCTAGAAGTTCTTTCACGCCTTTCCCACCATTAGCAACGCATACCGTCCCAGTGCGTGCATGGAGTCTTGTCAGAGCTCGAACGACGCAAAAATTTCAAGCACTAGGCTATAACGCTCCTCATCTATCAGCGTCTTCCATGATGGATACGTGATGGGGACCCTTTCATTCCCAATGATCTCGTACAATGTCCGGAACACTGCCACGGCCTTAGGAGGTGCGGTACGGGACCCATCCTGCGGATCGACCACCGTGATGATATATCAGGTCTGGGGCCTTTTACTAAGCCCGCTTGGACCACACCCCTATTTTCCTATGTTGGGCGCCTCATCAGATCAATTCAATGATGAGGAATGAGGGGACGCCATCTTGTAATGAAGTAAGTTGTGTTAGATCTTCAAAGATCTGGCAAGTCGGTAAATCAACAATTCATAGAGGGTCATAGAAGAGGAAAGAAAGTAAATCTAAGTGTTTTTAGTACCTTTGTAATTGTATGATGCAAGGTTAAGAGAAGGTAAGTTAAGCGAAGCAAAGTTAAGAGAAGGTAAGTTAAGAGTTGTTTTGTATATACAAGGTTAAGAGAAGGTAAGTTAAGAGAAGCAAAGTTAAACACCCAACATATTGTGGTTGCTATGCTTGGAACTGTTGAAACTTGTATTGCACTTCACATTCTATTTGCTTTCCAATAAGAACATATTTTCACTAAATATTTGAACTTTTGTACATGTTGTTAGCCTTTTAAAGGAACTAGCTAACCATCCAATACTTCAAATTGAAGGACCATGTGGAGGTTTACCCAGGTTTGTGATGAGTATTTTGACTAAACTTGAGCTTGGTATGCTTTGGTTTGAGTTTGATTTAAATTGAAATTGAAATTTGAAGCAATTTGAGTCTTCTTTATTTTCCCGGTGCTACCGGCCATTGTAGTCAGGTGCTACCGGGCGGGCAGTAGCACCGGACAAAATAGCCGGTGTCATATTTCCAGAGAGGGTGTGTTTAGGGGATTTTGCTGGGCGGTGCTACCGGGCATGGTAGCCCGGTGCTACCAGGCGAGCGGTAGCACCAGCTCTTGGAGTGGTGTGAAAAATCCAGAGAAGGTGTTTTTCTGGTCTGGCGTAAAGCGGTGCTATCAGCCTAGGGGCGGTAGCACCGGTCCACTATGGGCAGTGCTACTGGCTTGAGGGCGATAGCACCGACCAGGATGAACAAAGTAGAATTTCGATTTGTGGATTTGATGAATCTATTGCATATCTTTGTGGGCAAGGCTATGAGAGGTGTTTCCTTGTTTTTGATAGTCGCAGGATGACAGTGCTAGGTCATATTGAGGCGGAGGATGACCGGGACTAGGCGAGGAGCGTCAGAGGTCGAGACAGTCGAGGATCACCGGAAGATGATCGGAGACGGAGTCGATGTAAGCTAAAGAAGACAAGTAACATTTGAGATGCTAGTTAGAAGCTGCTTGGATCAATGAGGACCGTCGGATCACGTTCTAGTTGATAGGATAGCGGGTCTAGTTAGTGTGCTTTGAAAACCGCGCAAGAAAACCCAGTTTGTGTAGAGGGTTTTGGGTTAGCCCTTGCATGGTTGTGTGAGTGGGTCAATCCTAGCCCTTGATGGAGTGCTCTAGGGTTTAGAGGCTCATCCAAGGGTGGTTGGTGGCCCAAGGATTGTGTACATGGAGGGGGAGGGGTAGCCTTCTCCTCTTTGAAGGTTTTAGAGGTTTTGTGCTCCTTTGAGCTTTGCTTACTTTGTTGTGCGGCTTTGTAAACCTCCCTTTCAGAAATGAAAGTTTAAATTCCAAGTCTGAATTTATTTTGTGCATTTACATTATGCTTTAAATTCAATATTTAAATTCAGCACTTACATTCTTGCAATTTATTTTCATGCAAGTTGGATTTGCCTCCCCTCCTTCCACATGCTTTTTGATTTGCCTCCTCTCCTTCTAAATGCTTTTGCTTCTTGTGGCAAGGATGTTGATTGATGGATGAATCTTTTTCAGATCATATCTTAATCATCTAGGCAATCCATGCATGTTTTTCTTGGAAGAAACTGATCTTGTGTTCTTAATTGAATCATTCTTATAGATCGCGTTTGTAGGGTGTGTGACTTGTGCTTTTGCTTGCTGTGACTAGTGGGAAGCTATTCAAAGATCATCTTGATCAGCAAAACCCCACGAGTAAGCCTTACGTCAAATTCTTGAGTTCTTGCATAAACTTGGTGTGTTCTTCCTTCCTGGACAAAAAGGTCAGAACTTTGATGACAATCCTTGCGATTGAAGGTTGGAATAAGTTACTAACATCGCTAGGATCACAACTACCAATTTTCATGAGTTTTTGTCTAGCCGATCAAAAGATTTCTCGAAATTTGCTTTTAGGTCGTGCTGATTTTTCAGTCTGTTCTTCAGCTTTTCTTGAGCCTGGTGCTACCGCTCCTCGAGCGGTGCTACCAGCCCTCCTGCGGTAGCACCAGCCAGACATCAATAGGTTCTTTTTGATTGGCTCCTTTTGTGTGTTTTCTTCGCAGGCTTTTTTGGACCATTCACCCCCCTCTGTTCGCCATCTCGATCCTTCACAAATTGAAATAGAACAAACACAAAAATTGATATGAATAAGAGCAAGAACACTATACTAAGCCCAAATTAATGTGTAATTGATTGATAGTGCTCTCACGCACTTGGTGTAGGAATGCTAGAGACTAGTTCTTACCTCATCTACACCTGGGTCAAGTTTATCTCATTTGAACTAAACAATTAACTTTGTAAAGAAGGCCTTGAACCCTTACCTTCCTAATGATGCAGTTCAAGGTATTCTTTAGTCAATTTCACTTTTCTTATGATAAGAATTCAGCATAATACCAGTTTAGGCAGCAGGTATTTAATCAACTGAACCAACAGAGCAGTGCATAGGCAAATAAAGTAAAACAAACAGTAATCAAAAGAGGACAACTGCATGGATGTAATAATGAACAAGCTTTACAATAGTGAAATGGACCAATATTTTCTAGCATGCAAGTCCACTAGTTCAAGGCCTAATTCACAACCTTAATTGTCCAATTCATCATTTGACCCAATTTGCATCATAAAGCAATAAAAGGTAGCAAAACAGTATAAAGAAAACTTAGAAGAAAGCATTGAAGCATTGACAGGTTCAGAATATGAGAAATATAGGAAATGCTCAAAACATAACACCACTTCATGTTGCACTGAATAGAGGTGCAAACTCATGTTCTAATCAGATTGTATATTATAGAGTTATCAACAGGAACATTCAACATGCAGTCAAGATAGCAAGCTTGTATAGAACTAGAGCATATTGTGCGCTACATCACACAGATAAGACTAAAGCTTTAGAGCTAATTAGATTGTATATTATAAGAACATGCCCAATATACTAATGACATGAACAAAGAATACCATGACTGACAGGAGATTAGGATGAATGCCTCTATACTCTCACTATTTGCACAAACTTCAAAGCAATAGAGGCTGTGATTAAAAGATGATTATTGCACTAACTACTTTTCCTATAGCGGGATGCATAAAGTAGCTAGGTTGCAACTGTGAGCACACACAACTTATCATGAGAAAATAGTCTAGTTCTTGTGCCATCTACCTCATCACTATTAGAAAAAGTTGCAGATAAGTGTTCTTTTTGCTGTAATATCTATAAGAAGCAAAGGGTGCATGTGACCAGCCTCAAACTAACATGAAGAAGCATTTGAATTACAAGGACTACAAATGACAAGCCATCCATGTGTTGCAAGACCAAGCAAGGGCAGCAAGAGCAAGAACATGGCTCTAAATAAGGACATCTCCATATACAAAAAGGAGTACCAATTTCTGCAGTACTACAAGATAGCAAGAATATTTTATCATTGGAATGACTTCGTAGACAAGAGAGATGAGAATCTATATTAGTTGCTGCAAATCCTCATATATAGGAAAGTATACTAGTTCCTAATTAATTAGACAATTAAATGAATTCTTAAATGTTTGAGAAAAATCCAATAACCCTTGCATGGATGTTCTTAAGGAGATGAGATAATGCAAGATCAAAAATCTTGACTAAGAAAGAAACATTACATGTTCATATTCTTCCTTACAACAATCTTCTTTAAAAAAAAGATATGAACTCAACATTAGTACATATTACTAAATGCTAATAAGATATGCTCGTAGAGACATTGGCTAAGAGAAAGGCATACATAAATAACATCTTGATATGTTTGGATTGGGTATTTGGCACATCCTTAATAGTATAAACAGTTCATATGGAAAATGAAATTTGATAACATATGCTATCCAAACACTTGTGAATTTCAAACATCAGTCTCGAAGAGCGAAACCTTGGTTGGTTACTACATGCCTTTTTTGGAAGAGAAAACATAAACAAGTTGTACTTATTAAATTAGTTCAAATTTCATAACAATATTAAGTCACACAAACAGCATGACCTACTCAACTGCTTAGTAAAAATAAGCATGTCATTCCATTTCCACAACTAATCTTTTACCAGATGAGCATTTTATAATAGGGCGACTGCCTTATAACCATCTGAATTTCCAACTCAAAAGGAAACACTCGAAATTTGTGCACTTCAAACACACTACAAATAGGCTTGGTAGGACAAGATGAAAATCGTGTTGCTGTTTGTTTAATAGTACAAATGTAAAATGGGCACAAAAAAATATAATTAGCTACCCATGAGAAGTAAGAGAATATACTGAAGCATTTGAAAATTGGACCTTGATATGCGACACTAAAGTATAAACCTGCTTGCTACAACCATACAAGAAATGTTTCTCCAGAAATCTGCCTTTAAAGCATGTCCAAATATAGATGCCTAATCAGATGAGATATATACACTCAGGCGAATTGGGAGGACGGGTTACCTCAAAGAGCCAGGTCACCGCTTGTGAATGCCGCCGTGGATGCCAGGGTGTAGCTGCTCGCGGACGCTAGGTCGCCACTCCTCCATGCTGGGTCACCACTCGTGAATGCTGCCATGTACGCCGGGCGTGAGGGCGAGGGCGTGAGGATGCAGCGGCGGCGGTGGGAGCGTGAGGGTGAGGGCTAGGGTTAGGGCGCGCGGTGAGGGCTTGAGGACGCGATGGCGGCGAGGGCTTGAGGACGACAACGAGCGCATGAGACATGGGGCTAGGGCGTCATGGGCAAGAGGAACTTATGCGCGACAATGGCAACTCAGGCCGGGTTATACCGTGGATCACAGACGGTTTTCATTTTGAACCGTCTGTGATGAGTCATTTTTCTTTTTTTTGGCCTATTTTTTAAGTAGATAATTTTAAGCCTGTTTTGTTAAATAGTTTATTTTTAAGTAGTTTTTTCAAGCCTCTTTTTTATAGGTAGTTTTTAAGCCTGTTTTTTGTAAGTAGTTTTTTAAGCCTTTTGTGTTAAGAAGTTTTTTAAGACTATTTTTGTAAGTAGTTTTTTCTATGCCTGTTTTTTAAGTAGTTTTTAAGCACGTTTACAGTTTATAATACATACATATATCTCATCTACTACAAAATTAATTTTATAATACACACATTTATAGTTTCTAATTTCCATCTACTACCAAATTAATTTTTTTACCAAACTTAATTCCTTAATTTTGTTCAAGTTAATTTTTTACCCAACTTAAGATTTTTCTCAAGTTAATAATAAAATATAATAAATACATCTCATTAATTATAATTAATTGTAATACATACATCTTAATAATTATAATACAGACATACATATCATTAATTATAATACGAACATACATCTCATTAATTATAACACATAAATACATCTCATTAATTATAATACATATACACTTGAAATAAAGATGACGACCTCATCACAACTCCACTTGCTTATTCTTTTGTATAAAAATTAGCCCTTCACGATGATCGACACGTGTGTAGCTAGCTTCCTCAGGTTGTTCTTCCTAGGCCGTGATTCCAGTACCGATTGGAGGCAACTCGTCAAACTGATTGTATTCTTCCTCATCTACCACATTCTCAACTCCGACAATCCTCCTTTTTCTTTGGAGAACCACATGGCGCTTCTTGTTGCACGGGTTGGTTACATAGTGAAAGACCATGTGGAGGTCTACTCATGTTTGTGAGGAGTATTTTACTAAATTTGAGATTGGTATGCTCTATTTTGAGTTTGATTTGAAATGTATTTTTAAATTGAAGCAATTTAAGATGTGTCTGCCAGGAGTGGCACTACTAGCCTCAGGAGGGTGGTATTGTCAGCTGAGCGGCACTACCGCTCCACTACCGGCCTGTGGAGCAGTAGTTATATTCTAGAGAGGGTCTTCGCTGGATATTCAGGCGAGCAGCACTACTGGCCAAGCTAGAGCAGTAGTGCCGGTCGAGCGGTACTACCGGTCCCAGGGGTGGTAGTGTTGACTTAATGAGTGATGTGAGATTTGATTTTTGCAATTGTATGATTATTACATATATTTGTTGGACATTGCTATGTGATGGGTTTTCATTGTTTTTGATGGTTGCAGGACGACGTTGCTAGATCATGGTGAGACAGAGGATGACCGGGACTAGGCGAGGTGTGCCGGAGGTCTATACAGTCGATGATCGCCGGAGGATGACCGGAGACGGAGTCGTAGTGAACCTAGAAGACAAGGAATGGATGAGATGCTAGCTAGGAGCTGCTCAGATCAAGGAGGGCCATTGCATCGCGGTCTAGAAGATAGAGTAGCGGGTCTAGTTAGTATGCTTTGAGAAGCGTGTAAAACCCGTTATGTTTGTGGGTTTCGGGTTAGCCCATGTATGAGTGAGTGAGTCAATCCTAGCCCTTGATGGTGATCCTTAGGGTAGAAGGAACTCATCCAAGGGTGGAGGATGACTCAAGAGTAGTATAAATACAGGGGTAGGGGTAGCCTTCCTCCTCTTTAAGATTTGAGGTTTTTGTGCTCTTTTGAGCTTTGCCCACTTTGTTGTGAGGCTTTGTAAACCTCCCTTCCAGAAATGATATCCTCATTTACTCATCTCTGAATTTATTTTACGCATTTTCATTATGCTTTAAAATCCGCAATTTACATTATTGCAATTTACTTTCCGCATATTTGGATTTGCCTCCCCTCATTCTAAATGCTTATGGATCTTGTGCTGAGTATGTATGATTGATGGATGAGTTTTCTTCAGACCATATCCCAATCATCAATGCAAATCTTGTGTTCTTCCAAGCAAGAAACAGATCTTTTGCTCTTTAGATAATCATTCTTGGAAGATCGAGTTTTTGGTGTTCTTGTATTGTGTTCTAGCTTACTATGACATGTGGGAAACCATCTAGTATCATCTTGACCATCAAGAACCCATGAGCTAGTTGAGGGCCAAGTTTTAGTGTTTGAACTTGTTCTTGTGCACTTTTATTCAAATTGGACTAAGGTCAGAACTTTGACGTCAATCCTTGCGATTGAAGGTTGGAATAGGTTCCTGACATCCATAGGAAAGTGTCCACAAAGTTTCACGATGTTTGGATAAGCCGATCAAAAGATTCATCAATTCTCCTTTTGATTAAAGTATCAATGGGCTTGTTTGGATTATTTTGAGTAGGGGAAATTTTAAATGGGATCATTCACCCCCCTCTGAGCACCATTTTGGTCCTTCAATTGGTATGAGAGCCAGTTTTGCTCTTCCATAGATCTTGACCAGTCTCAAGAGCTATGGCGACAGACAAATATTCCACCAAGCCTTCTATCTTTTTTGTAGTTGATTTTCCTTTCTAGAAGTCAAGAATGGAGTCATACATCACTGCCCAGGGCTTCCTAATTTGGCAGAAGGTGAAGCTCCCGTATGAGGTTCCTGCCGATGAGAACGTCATGGCCGACAATATGGCTGATGTTGAGGCGAATGCTAAGCCAAGGAACATCCTCATACACAGCCTTAGCCGCAGTGAGTACGACAGGATCTCTCACCTACGATCCACTCACCAGATCTGGGTGACCCTCTATACTTATCATGACGGTACTACCCAGATCAAGATGGTGAGACAGGATTAGTACAAGTGTGACTAAAACAAGTTTGAACAGAATGCTGGTGAGACCCTTGATGAGTGCTTTGGTCATTTTACAACGATTTTGAGCGATCTCCGTGCGGTTGGTTGCACATACCTTGACTGGGAGAATACTCGACACTTCTTGACCGCACTTGATCTTCGGGTTTGGGAGATGAAGGTGACCACCATCAAGGACACCACAGACTTATCAACCTTGACTATTGACGGGCTCTATTCCCGACTCAAGACTCATGAGATCGACGTTGTCTCTCGTAAGACAAAGTCGCAGTTAATGGCCTTGGTCATTGATCGCATTGGATCCTCTTCTGAGACTTCAGTTGGTTTCTCTCTTTCCACCCTTTGTGAGCGAAGCGATGAATAGCTGGAAATTTTTTTAGAAAGTAAGCTTGCTCTTCTAGCTCGCAAATTTTCTCATGCCTACAAGAAGGTGAGGGAGAGGAAGAGAGGTGGAATGATCACCTTCTTCGAGTGTGGTAGCCCCAACCACATTCGGGCAAACTGCCCCATGCTGGGGAAAGTCAAGAACAACTCCGACGGTTCAGGAAAGATCGATTATACCAACAAGAACCGCAACAACAAGATGCCCCCAGCTCGTGACCTGGCACGTCAGAAGAAATACCGCAACTTGTCAAAAAACAAGAAGCTCTTCCATCGTGTCCTAGCTGCACTCGACAACATCAACCTCTCCGACACGGCGACTTGAAGCAACGACTGCAAGGATGATCCGCAAGAGAAGAACAAAGGCGGCGATGACTTCACCGGGATGTGCTTCATGGTGGATGCCAACGGCATCAGCGACTCCGAGATCTACAGTGACTCGGACGAGTTACTATCCTATGACCAGCTCAATGAAGCTTTCTACAAATTAGGAAATTTCATGCTAGAGCTAGAGCTAGATGTACAGAGCTAGAGAAGGATCTTCTCCCTCCCGAATCTCTCATGATTGTTCTTTATGCGATACCTTTCTTGTGGAGCTTGAGGTATGGGTGATTCCTCCGGAGGAACCTACGGTGACGTATGTACACGATTTTGCACGAGTGATTCAGTCACACTCTTGATATCATCTAAACAGTGAGTACAAGCTTTGGCCCCTTTTGTAATCTGGCCTCATAGGTTAGCAAGGATAGGATAATCATTTATGGTGCAGAACAACAGGTAGAGCAAAGTGAAGTACTCTCGTTTGTGAGCATCCCATACTTGTACCCCAGCATCCCACAGTGTTTTCTCAGATCTTCCACCAATGGTGCTAGGTACACATCAATATCATTCCCTGGTTGCTTCGGGCTTGGATGAGTATTGACAGAAAAATGTACTTCCGCTTCATAGACAACCAAGGAGGAAGGTTGTAGATACAGAGATTCACAGACCAAGTGCTATCACAGCTGCTCATGTTACTGAAAAGATTCATTCTGTCCATACTCAATCCGAACCTTATATTCCTCGGATCCGCAGCAAATTCCTGAAACCCTCTATCGATGTTTCTCCACTAGGTGGAATCAGCAGGGTGCCTTAGCATTCTATCGTTCTTACGCTCATTCGAGTGCCACAGAAGCAGTTTTGCCACCTTTGGGTTCGCAAATAAATGCTTCAAATGAGGAATTACTAGCAGATACCACGCGCACCTTAGCAGGAGGTCCTTTCTTCACCTCGATGCCCTAATCGTCATCATCTGATCCATCTTTATGCTTGTACCAAGATGCGTTGCAGACCGGACATACATGCAAGTTTGCGTACTCTTTGCGTTAGAAGATACAGTCGTTCGGACATGCATGTATTCTTTCTACTTCCATTCCCAAGGGACAAAGAACCTTCTTGGCTTTGTATGTGGTTGTTGGCAACTTGTTTCCCTCAGGAAGGATGTTCGCTAACAGACCTAATAGTGCCATGAAACTCTTATCGAACCAACTGTTCCTTGCCTTTAATTTCAATAGTTCAAGCATGGATGACAACCTTGTGTATTTGGACTTGTAGCCCGGGAACAAAGGTTTCTCCGAGTCATCCATCAAGCTCCGAAATTTTACATACTCCGGCTCATCACAGTTCTCTTCTGCATCCCACATCATCTGATCCAGATTGTCATCGTGAAACCTATCCACATCGAAAGCATAGTCGATATCATCCAGAGTATCGTTGACTTTGTCGACAATGTTAGTAATACTTGCTTCCTTCATAATTTGCTCTTCACCGTGACTGGTCCAACATGTATACCCCCTTTTGAAACCCCATAGAATCAAATGTGTTTCGATCTGCGGTGGGTTTCGAAACATCTTCATATTCTCGCAATCAATGCATTGACAAGGCATAAATTCTACCCCCTTGTTCAACATATCTTCCTCTGCAGCTCTTCTAAAAGCGCAGACACCATTAATGTACTCGGCGCTCACACGGTTCTCTGCGTACATCTAGCTTCGGTCCATCTACGCTACGTATATAACAATAGGTGTTAAATAATGAATTAAGTACACTAGGAGTGCACATGCACACATATGCTACATATAAACTACATTTAAATTTGCCAATTAACTTATATAGCTCCTTACATCACAAAGAGCAAATGGATATATATACACATATGCAAGCTACATTTAAACTCAGCATCTTCAATTCTCTCTTTACATAGCTAGCTAGTAGCTACATCTTGAGTATAATGCAATTGTAACCAATTACTACTTTAGAACAAAAATAACAAATAGATCTACACCAAGCTATATCAAAACCATCTTCAATTTCTTCTTTACCAAGCTAGATGTATATACCTTGAATATAATGCAATTACAACCAATTATTAGCCTAAATCATCTTCCTTTAAATAACTATCTACACATTGAGTATACTAATTACTACTTTACATCACAAAGAATAAATGGATCTACACTAAGCTAGATCTAGAAACCATCTTCATTTCCCTCTTTACCAAGCTAGATCTTAAATGTAATGCAAATTAGAACCAATTACAAACATTACATGACCAAGAACAGAAGGATCTACAATCATACCTCAAATCCAGGGTATCTTTCCACCATATTGCCTCACAATTGCAGCCACCTCAAAAATAACTCGAGAAACTTTAAAAATACAGAGGAGGTCGAGTCTCTCTATTCTTATTTCGTAGAAATGGTCATCACAGACGGTTTTAGCTAAAAACTATCTGTGATAAGTCTCGGGCACATCACATACTGTTTTATGGCTAAAACCATTTGGGATGTGCCCCTCATCACAGATGGTTTTAGCTAAAAACCGTCTGTGATGGTCACCCCTCATCACAGACGGTTTTTGTCTAAAACCATCTATGATGTGCCCCTCATCACATACAGTTTTAGCCAAAATCCATCTGTGATGTGCCGCACCTCATCACAAACGGTTTTTGGCTAAAACCTTCTGTGATGTGCCCCTCATCATAAACGGTTTTAGCCAAAAACCGTCTGTGATATGCTCGAGACTCATCCCTGACGATTTATGTAAAAAAAGAGTCAGTGATGAGGTGTCTAATATAACCCCTTTTGTAATAGTGTGACCAACTTAATGACACAACAGCGTATCTTCACACAACAAGAACAACGTAAATATATCACAATTCAGATATAGACATGTTACAAGGTGACAACTGACACCAATTACACATTGTAGAACTTGACGAAGTGTAGTACTTCGGCTAGATTGCTCTATACAGAAACATTGATATAGCATTGTCAAATTTGGCATACAAAACCCTTTCCTGGTCAGCATGCCAAAAGCTCCTTCTACATAGCAAGAAAAGCTGAGAAATATTCCTTTGAGCTTCATGCACCATTATGAAGAAGATTGCCTCAATTTCCTCCATCATCTTGTGCTGTTTTTTGAGTGCTCTGAGACATTCCTTGGCATGGGTAGGTTCCAAGTGGACAATGGTGATCGTTGCTAGGAGGCCCGTTCCTTCCGTCAGTGCCGGACATCAGATTGCGGATTTCCTTGTGTGGCACAGTTGTACTATAAGATCCATCCTTCGCCATGTTCCTTGTCATGCAGGTGCCCAAGTTGATAAAAATCAACCCAACAACGATCAATACGCCGAGCTTCATCGTGACTAAGATTCATGAAAGCAAAGACAAATGGAACACATAAATAGGAGAATCGCAACAAAACATAACTCTACAAAATGGAAGTGGCAGTACCTACTGAATTCTGTTCGAATTGGTTGAACTGAGCGTTGTTTGTGCAACTTTCTTTCGTTGAACAAAATGTGATGCGATAAGCTACTTATAGGGCATAAAAGTGGATGTTTTGTCCGTTAGTTTTTTTTAAATATAATTACTCCTGTGGAAAATGGATTCTCCACTAATTAAAGATTGTGTGGGCAAATGGAGGTGGGGTGAGAAATACATCCTCCATGACTTGAAATGACTTGAAAGCTAACATAAATGAATACACTTCTTTTCCTGTTTAGGTCACAATAAGCAAGAAAATTTACTTGGGAAACGACTCTTCACTTGTCATATAGCCAATGAAAAAATAACTTGCAATTTAATTAATGACATAATGGGTGTGATTTTCAACTGTCTTGTCAAAGCATGATGGTGGAAAAGGTTTTTCCACTACATCATAGGACCTTTGGTAGTTTTCTCGATAAATCAAGTGACATTTGTTTCACATATCTGTTATAAAAAAAATGCACGCATTGAGCATAATCAACATCAACCTATACTACAGTGTGAATACTAAAGATTTGGAATAAATAGTCCCGTATTCACCGTAACTTCTCAAAGAAATAAAATTTTAAAATTCAGAAAAATAGAACCATGTGAGGACTAATGTAAATGGTGTATTTGCCAAACACTTAGCATGTAACATCCCATATTTCCAAAAACTTATTTATTGAGTTGCCAAATATTCTACTGCATTTACCATGAATTTTCAGAATTTTTAAAATTATTTAATAATTGTGCTTTCATAATTTTTGGGGTGCTTTATCTATGCCTAAAAATTTGGGCAAGAATTCTGATGAAAACAAAAATTCAAATCCCCTCCCCTCTCTTAGTGACAACTTGGGCCCATGCGCCATTCTCTTTTTTACCCGAGCTACTTTCTTTGCACAGAGAGGCTTTGTGCCAAAGTTTTCTTTTCTTTATGCCCTTCTCCCTCGCTGCTGACAGCCTAAGCCCACCAGCAGATCTTCGTCTCCATGGGGTGGCAGCCATGTTGAGCCTAAGCTTTCCCCCGCTATGTTTGATCATGTCACCCACCTGTAGGCTGACCCGTCCCATCGCCTTGAGCTCCTAGCCCAACACCACTGTTGTGCTGCTACCACACAAGATAAATCAAGGAATAGCCCAACACCACTGCTGTGCTGCTACCACACACGATAAATCAAGGAATCACTAACTCTGTCGAGAAGAACACAACAAAGGGAATCATTGTTCTCCTCTTATTTGAGCTCCCCCACCTTTTCATTTCCCCTCAACGTGCGACGATGAAACTATTTTGCCTTGTTGCAGCTCGTCTCCTTCATTGAACCACTCGGAACGCGTTCACCATTTTCAAGCTCCAAAATACGCTCTGTCGTGCTATGCCAAAGCAGCGCCTTATCCCAGTGAGACCTAGCCTTGACATCCACGTCCCTTTGCATCATTTTCCATTCTCATGGACATCCCTCATTTGAAATTACTGATTGTGTAGAGTAGCGACAAAGTCACGCCTTCTTCTCCATCTCTAGTCGTTGGTTTACCAGTGCACAGCTGCATCTCCAGTGAGCCCCAGCCTTGAACATGGTCTTTTATAGCATCTCTATGATCCTCTAAATATCACTGTGAGCTCCATTACAGCTATTTCCCTCAATGCTTGGCTAACACAATGAAGGTCACCGCTGCCATTGCCATTCTCCACTGTCTGGCCAACTTAGACCTCCTTTGCCATCCTCAACCCCTCCTTCATGACCATGGTGAGCCCGTAGTGTTAGTGCACCCTCACATTGGCATTTGCTAATAGCTTTCTTGGCTATCACAGTAGCTATAATATTCTACACCACTGCTTTTCATGCCGCTGGCGCTGTTCTAGTGACCATTGGTCCCCATGCCTATTACCTTAGCCTCACCCAAACCCCAGCTAGCTAGCGTGATGACCCAACCTCGCTGTTTCACTCTATCGCCTAACCCATCACCGACCTGAGAGGCCTCGCCTCTCGTCATTGCCATGCCATCGCCATCGGCCACCACTAGAGCCGCCGTCACCTCCGAGAGCTTCACCATGATACTATATTGTGCGTAACAGTAGAGCTCAGTGACTTCAATCTATTACTCTAAGGTGAGTGTGGCTCGCTTGGAGCTCTAGGGTTAGTGCTTTGGTGGTAGAGAGCACAGTAGTGCAAATCCGAGGCTTGGGCTCGAAGTCTGCAGTAGAGACAGCAGTGAAGGTGAGCAAGAGATGAACTCCGTAGAGACAACAATAGCAGCTTTTGACAGGTGGGACCCACAGGTCAGTACCTTGAACACACGGCGCAGCGACACTGAGCTGGGCTGCAGCTTGGGCTTGGTAGCGAGGTGGGCTACGCGCATAGGGAAAATAATAGAGCAGACTGTGTGGAGGGAGAAGAAAAGGGCTACCATGAAGAGTTTTGGTACAAGGGGTTTTCCAGATTTTTAATCTAGTTTTTATTTATTAGAAAATATAGAGAAATCAAAATAGCTCATTTAAAATAATTTTTGCAATCGTTTACTTGGAATTTAATCATATTAAAATATTTTTGTTTCTAAAATTCCCAAATTAAGCTCTAATTACTGGTGAAAAGTTTTGGACGATTAAACTACCCAGAAAGGTTTTGAAAAGGAAAAAAAATTGGGATGTTACAAACCTGGAGTACAAGATGATGTGAGTGGCGCGAGGCCAAAGTCATTGGAACAGTGGAGACACGATGGTGCAGAACGACGCACATACCGAAGAGGATGTCGATGATGGCAATGTAACTTCACATGGCTTCCACTTTAAAGGCATGCATGGCAAAGGTAAGAGCAAAGCTCAAGGAGGAAAATGATGCGTGTGTTAAGCATGAAATGCTTACTATGGCAGTGATGGGATGGGGTGAGGCGGAGGCGATAGCTTGCTAGGCGTCCGAAACCATAGGCAGATGCGGTCGGTAATGGTGGATGGATGGCTACAAGTAGCGGCTGCATGAGGTGAACAGCAAACATGGGCGGGTAGTGAGTGAAGAGTGGTGAGGTGGAAGGAGGCGCTTGCGACATGGGCCTTAACCCCACCGATCAGAGAAGGGGAGAGTGAGTAGCCGGTGCTCGGCTCTGTTTTTGGGCGTGCATAGTCAGACTGTCGTGTTGCGCGAGTGGGTGGTGGATGCGGGCAAAGGGTAATGGGCCAAGTCCGGATTTGGCCGAAAACAAGGGCGGGAAGAACTTTTTATTTGACATTGTAGATAAAGGCTGAGAGGTTTGAGGAATTTTTAAATATATCATACATGCTTTGGTAATATTTAAAAATTTACATCTACTTTTTTTTTAATAAAACTACCTTGATTCTATGGGGACCTTCCTTTATGGCTTGGAATACCAAGGAAGGTTCCATATGCATATAATACTAGTCCTATGATCAGTGGCTAATACGTACATTTACAACATTGATAATATATCCATACACAATATTATATATATGATAGTGTAAGATAATTATACAAATATGTCTTACAACCCAAAATAAACTGCAGTAGAAATTCAAAAGTCTTGTAGTATGCCCATACAACCCTTAGGAAACTGACAAGGAGTAAACCCTAGAAAAACTCGTTATTATATTCCTCGTAACTAAGGTTATCTTGCATAAAGCAAAGTTGAACATGAATATCAAGTAGTAATTTGCAAACGGAATTTGTAAAAGCATGTTTGATAGATATATAAATAAATAAGAGCAGCATAACATATCACCACTCACAGTCCTCCATGATTGTGAGTATCATACCATCCTTTGAGAATTCTAGGCATAAAATCTGAAACAAAGACTTTCCAACAAATATTCCCTATTCAACCATTTTTGAAAATATCAAAACTTCTAACTAGTGTTAGTGCACCAAGTTTCTTATAACCGCGGTAATGACTTTTCGAAAAGTTTTATACTCTACGAATGTGTATAGCTTTACCCACAAGACATGACCAGCTCTTTTTGCCAAGATATTATCACATTTCCTTTGGTGTGCGGCAAAGAGTTCACGACATAATGTTATATTACCAAGGCTTAAATTTTCACTAGTCCGATGACGACAAACCCTTACTATGGTGGTAGAAGATATTTCTACAATCACTGTACTCTCAACAGTCCATCCCTGTTGAGTCCCCACTTCTCCCTGTAGCAAGGCGTACATCGTTGTATTGGTACGTGTTTCACCCACACCTCTGTGTAGACACCCCTACGAGCAATCTGTATCATAAAGCTTGTAATACTCCAACCTTCCAATGTGCAAACTTAAATTTAAGTAACTTAATAAGTTAAGGCCATCCCATACTAGCGCTTGTAGTTGTACTGATTTACTTGGATTATACAACACTATGTTCGGTCCTTAATCCGACCTGGGCAAGGACACTCCCCCTACACTACTTGCTAGTCCCATGCACATTCGGCTATTGCCATAACTCACCCGTGTCAAATCATAGTTTTATTTCTATTTTTACCAAAATATCAGTAACCTTTAATTATGTCCAACATTGATAGTAAGAATAACAAGTCTAATAATCTATTATCCCTTTACTAAAGTGTGACTAAGCAAGTGCATATATAATCGACTATACCCATTTTTATATTATTAGATGTCTAACCCTAACTTAAGGTTACCAAAGGTGTCATGTCAATAATTATTAAGGAAGTTTCATAAAATGAGGGTCATATCCACAAATACCACAATATAGCATGTTTAACAAATTAACACATGCATAAATAGATTTGACAAAATAATATAAATTAATTGAAATAGTGGGATCAACATGATCAAGGGGTGCTTGCCTTGCTCAGTGAACTCTAGAACTGAGTTGGGGTTGAAGTTGATAGTGGTAGCCTCTGGAACGTCAGTATCTACACGTAATTAACGTAAAGCAGCAATAAAAGGCAAATGAAACAAATAAAACCAAATTCGAATTTGAGTTAAAATAGTAGGATCTGGTGATAAACAGATTTTAAGTTCTAGTTTCTCAATTTTGAAGTTTGTTTTGTATGTTATGAATATTTTAAGTTTTATTTATATAGGTTAAGGTTTATTTGCATTTACATTTTAGTGCAAGAAATTTTCTAATTAAGCAACATGTGCAAACTACATTTTATTTCACTCATTTTTATAGAGATAGAGGTTCATAATTTTAGGAAGTTTTAGGAACTGGTTTCACCAATTTTTGAATTTGTTTGCACAAGTTATTCTTGTTTGAACAATACGTGTATTGATTACTAAACTTATTTAAAGTTTAGATCAAACTAAGACTATATTTAAATTATTTTTGTAGAAATGGAGTGCTCTGATCTGGCTATTGTCCCTCACCATGATGGACATGGCTTCATTTCCTCGGACCATTCTATCATGGGTTTCCTCTCAGCGCTTTTTCATGCTTTTGCCATCCTGGGGGCTTCAGTCCGCATGGTGTTCTTCATCCCCCTAGCGTCAATGCTGATGTACCCTGCTAGCTCCAAGCCTAAGCGCACATGGGGTGTTGCCTTCAAGTTTCCAGGCCAATGGGAAAGACTGCAATGACCAAAAAGCTCAGTTATCATCAAGGAATTGGAACATCTCTAATGCTCTGGTGATGCGAATGGTGGCCCGATCTTCTGACAGGTGGTAGTTTATCGATTGATGGAGAACTCGACGTTGACGATCCGGCTTCCAATCAAAACTGATCTGAACCTTGCAATCGCTACACCACGGCTCCGTAAGTTATCAACCACGCACAAACACAGTTGACCTCACCAAGAAGGCTAACCCTGCAAGCGAATCAAGAACACGAGCAAGAACATAGAAGATGCAATCTGAAATTTTGATTAATATTAAGCACACGAGTTGGGGTCCCACAAACTAAAGTACGACGAAAAACTGACAAAGTGACTAGTTGTAATCTAAGAAAAACCCAAGTGTCTAAGGCCGAGGCTACTGAGTATATGAGAGGGAGGGACGTGAGAGGGTCGAGCAAGGGTTTGTGCGGCCGAGGGGGGGGGGGCGCACACAACCTGGGCTTGGGGCCCCACACGTTTACAAAGCCCGAAATAGCCCAAAACAGTAATATAATACATTGTTTCAATGCTTTCGGCTGATCCGCAATGAATCTGGGGATGGGACCAGATCCATTGGAAAGATCTCGTCGTTATATTTCTAACAAGCACAAGAACTCTTCCAATGGACTCAGTATGAGGGAGATATGCCCGTTTTAATGCAGTTCTGTCTGCTGACTCCGAACTGAACACAGAGCCCGAATTGTGGACGACTTCGAGTCCGGCGGCTTGATTTGGCGTGGCAAGGGTGGAGTCTAGCTGGGGATATGGTTGCGTGGAGGTGATGGCGCCCTTCGGAAAGTGCGCCAACTTGGAGTAGAAGTGGCCAGTTCAACTTGGCGTCAATCTAAATTGTGCCAACAATCTGAGTGCTTGTGGCTATCCTGGTGGTGCTTTTCTCATGTTCCTAAGTAGTGAAACATCACAAATATTTAGTAGCATTCCATCCTCAATATCATTATTATAAATAGTGAGAAACGAGCTCACCTCATGATTTAATTTACATGCATGAGCTCTTGTCATTGGACCATGATGTATGTCAGTATCCAAAGGAGTGATGTCCTCATCATCCGGTTAGTAGAATCAAACCCCTTCTCCCTGCCAAGCCCACCCCAAGTGGCGACATCCTGTGCACCCCGCTCTATCAGGACCAGGACCCCAATATCTTCGGTCGGCCTTAGGAGAAGCCCTAGGCTTAAGGAACTCCACAATGGAATCAATGTACATTTTTTAAGGCAGAGAATACAGGAGTAGATTGTGAAGAGGGCCCCAGCTAACCTTACCGTCCAAGACATAGGAGACAACCTCATCGACACTCTCAACGCAAAATCATAGAGCCAATCTTCGACTCCCCAGAACTGACAATCCAGATGATGCAAAGATGGACGGTGTAGCTGTGTGGTGTCCCAGCTGCGGAAGTTATGACAAGAAAGCTTCTCACTCCTTCTAATGACGACAGTGACAAAAATCATCACAACTCTAACCCGCATGGTTCTTCCCATTAATCGGGTGGCATGTCAAGGCCATGAAATCTTTCTCATATTTTGCTCAAACAATATTTTGCTTAACGTTAAGGTTGCTTATGTGGTTCGATCAGACTCTTATGGTTATGCATGCTGGTATATTTTGGCTTATTGCCTTCTGCTGTCCTTCGCTTTGTTGGTCTTCTGGACCTGCCTGTCTAGAGGATTCCCCTTGACACAATGTTCTCAAAATAAGGAATTTTTCCATCCTTTGTTGGAATGTCAGAGGTATGAATTCTGATATCAAACAGAGAGCCATTAGAGACAAGGTCAATGAAACTAAATGTTGTATTTTATGCATCCAAGAAACGAAAAGAGAGATCATCCAGCACTCTTTTCTGAGGGATTTCTTGCCTCGCCGGTTTGATAAGTTCGCCTTCTCTCCCTCTGTGGAAGCTTCAGCAGGGATTTTAACGGCCTGGTCTAACTCTTTCTTCCATGGAACCATTATATATCAAAGCTCTTTTACCATCATAGTTGCCTTCGAAACTTCCACTGATAACAGATCTTGGTCTCTCACCAATATTTATGGTCCGTGCGCTGGTCCGGCAAGACAAGAATTCATAACCTGGTTCTCTCAAATTGAGATTCTCCCTAATTCCAACTAGATCTTCATAGGGGACATCAACTTCATTCGTTCATCTCAAAATAGAAACAAGCTAGGTGGAAATATCCTTGACAATATTATTTTCAATAGCACCATCAACACTCTAGGTCTCATTGAGCTACCATTAAAAGGACGCAAGTACACCTGGAGCAACATGCAACAAGTTCTGTTGCTTCAACTAGACTGGTTCTTTACTTCTCCTGATTGGACTTCCACCTTCCCTAATACTCGTGTCATGACTCTCCCCAAAAATGTCTCGGATCACTCTCCTTGTCTCATTTCGATAGACTTAGGTATTCCTAAGTCTAACATCTTCAGATTTGAAAACTTTTGGCCAGATCATTCGGGGTTTTTTGACACCGTGCAATCGGCTTGGAACCTGCCAGTTAATGAATTGGAAACCCCTATAAGAATTGCCTTAAAGTTTACGAATCTCAGAAAATACCTAAAGAATTGGAGTCACCAGCTTTCGTGGCTCTCAAAGCTCATCAATAATTGCAAGGCTATTATCTTACTTCTAGAAGGAATAGAGGAGAAAAGAAATCTTCTCCTCACTAAGCAAAACTTCAGAATGATCATCAACAATCATCTTAGTAGACTCCTCCATTACAAGCAACTTTACTGGAAAAAAGAAGCACCATCAGATGGATGAAATTAGGGGATGAAAACGCCAAGTTCTTCCACTCAATGGCAAAGGATAGAAATAGACGGAACAAAATTGCCCACTTACAAGCTGATGATAGCACATATCACTTTGGTCATCATTCCAAGGCGACCATTCTGTGGTCTAGTTTCACAAACAGGATGGGGATCTCCACGCAGCTGGTAACGCATTTCCAACTTTCCCAGCTGCTTCAACTGGTTACGGACCTCAATGAGTTTGCCATCCTGTTCACGACATAGGAGATTGACTCGATTGTACAATCACTCTCCACTGATAAAGCGTCGGGTCCAGATGGTTTCAATGGAATGTTTTTCAAAAAATGCTGGCACATCATCGCAAAAGATTTTTATGCTCTCTGTGATCAGTTCTACTCTGAGAACATAAACATTCACCCCATCAATGACTCTTTCGTAGTCCTCATCCCAAAGACAGCTTCCCATCATCTTGTATCTGAATACAAGCCTATTTCTCTCATCAACTCAAGTGTCAAACTCATCACAAAGATTGTGACCAACAGACTTCAGAATTTCAACCTCCAGTTAGTTCACAGAAATTAGTATGGCTTCATCAAAACCAGAACTATCCAAGACTACCTTGCTTGGGCATTTGAATATATCCACCAATGCCATCACAGTGCAAGACAATGTATCATCATCAAACTAGACATTGAAAAGGCGTTCGACCCCATTGAACACACCCATTTTTACTTGACATGATGATGCACAAAGGCATTCCACGCAAATGGATTGCTTGGATAAGAATAATCATGTCTTCAGCGCAATCTTCCGTTCTTCTAAACGGCACACCGGGCAAGCCCTTCAGTCAGGCAGGGGGATCCTTTGTCATCTCTCTTTTTTTTCTTAGCTACTGATCTTCTTCAGGAGATTATAAACAAAGCAGCATAACTAGGGATCATCCAATTCCCCATTCCTAATACCTCAGGTACTGATTACCCAATTATCCAATATGCTAACGACACTCTTGTAATAATTCCAGCATGCACTAGACAACTTTTCTATCTTAAGAGCCTACTTCAAACATACACAGACTCAACTGGGCTCAAGGTCAACTTCCAAAAGTCGTCCATGTACCCAATTAATGTGCAGGTTGAAAGGTTCTCCATCCTAGCTCACACTTTCGGTTGTTCCGAGGGTATGCTCCCTTTTACTTACTTGGGCCTTCCCATGGGTACCTCTCGACCGAAGGTCAAGGATTTTGAGCCTCTCATCCACAGAATTGAGAACCGACTCTCAGGCATCACGAGCTTCCTCTCCTACGGAGGAAGACTCACAATCCTCAACTCGATTTTTTCTTTACTCCCAACCTACACCAAGTGCACCTTGAAGCTCCCAACAACGGTCATCAATAGAATCGACATGGCTCGTAGGCAGTGTCTCTGGAGGAAATCTGGGAACCTCCACAATCAGCATCCGTCCTTAGTTGCTTGGAGCAAAGTTTGTGCTCCTAAAAATAAAGGAGGGCTTGGTGTACTCAATCTAAGAATTCAAACCAGGGCCCTGCTCCTCAAGCACCTCCATAGCTTCTACAACAAAAATGATACTCCGTGGGATCAACTGGTCTGGTCAGCTTATTATCATAGCAGAATCCCTCATTCCTAGCCTTATGTCGGCTCCTTTTGGTGGAAGGACATCATATCACTTAATGATCATTTTAGAGGGGTTGCTTCAGCCGTCACCAACTCTAGAAAATCAGTAAGCCTTTGGAAGATCTATGGAACAATATCCTCCCGAGCTCTCAATACCCGGCCTTATTCTCTTTTTCCAAACACCCAGACATATCGGTTCATACCTTCATTCAACAGGAGGATTGGAAAAATCACTTCAACCTCCCTCTATCTGATCGAGCTTTTCAGGAACTTTAATAGCTTATCGACTCACTTTCAGATCCATGGTACTCACACATTGGATGACCAATGGTCCTACATCTAAGGCAAAGCAACCTACAGGGCATAGAGATAATATAGGCATTTATTCCAAGTTGTCTCAACGGAACCCATCTTCACGTGGATTTGGAAATCCAAGTGTGTACCCAAGCTTAGAGTTTATGCTGGGCTCATGATGCAAGACCGTGTCAACACCAAAGAAATGCTAACCTGAAGAAGGCTCTACACAAAACAGGACAACAACTGTGGCCTTTGCTCTCAGACAACACCAGAGACAACCAAGCATCTGTTCTTCACTTGCACATTCAGCTCATAGTGTTGGAATTCCCTCCACATTAATTGGGTTGCTGCCCTGGATATGCTCAGCATGATTCAACTTACTAAAAGAAACTCCAGCCTCTTCATGGAAATCTTCATTCTCGCAGCTTGGCACATATGGAAGCAACGGAATAATCTCATCTTCAACAATATCAATGCTTTGGTCCAATCTTGGAGGATCAACCTAATTGCTGAGGGTAGGTTACAGCTGGTCAGGATGAAATAACAATTTTTCACTCAGTTTATCAATTGGATTAACTCATTGTAATTTTCTTGTTTCCCACTTTTCTTGGTTTGCCCCTTCCAGGCTAGCTCAAAGGTTTGTGCTCTCAACCGCTTTTGCTATTTAATTCTGCTACCATGGAAGGCGCAGTGTATGGGGAAGACGTTGTCATGCTAGGGCATGATCACGGGGTCGTATACAGTGGGTTCACTTGGTTGATAGCTAGAGATAGCTCAGTTTGACCGGAGCACCGAGAGATTTGGCGCTCGGTTGTGGAGAAGAAAGAACGAGAGCATTTAGGGTCCAACGACAATGAAGCAAGCAAGTGAGGCTCTGCTTGGTGGCCCTAACCATGGGCAGACCCCACATGGCAGTGAAACCAAAAGAAGAAACTGGTTGAGGTAGGTTGAACCTCACTATGGATAGACTCATCCTTGAGTTGAGCAGCTTTGATTTCGGATTTTGAGGTTGGTTGCACCTCAAGTGCAGCAAGATAACCTTTTTCAACTATTCCTAAATTAAGCTTTTAAAATTCTTTCAATAACTCCGATTGACTGGTATGAGATGAAATGGAGAGGCAATGTAGCTTATAGCTTAGAGCATCTGCTACGACATTAGCTTTATCAGGATGGTAATGAATGCTAAGGTCGTAATCTTTTATCAGCTCTAACCACCATCTTTGTCTCAAATTTAGGTCTGACTAAGTAAAGAAATATTTTAGACATTTATGACCTGTGTAGATGTTGCATTGATTACCGATGAGGTAATGACGCCAGATTTTAAGAGCATGAACTATGGCTGCTAACTCCAGATCATGGGTAGGATAGTTGAGTTCATGGGGATGTAGTTGACAAGAGGCATAAGCTACAATTTTTCTTTCTTGCATCAACACACAACCGTGACCGTGTTGTGATGCATCACAATAGGTATCCAAGCTTTTGTGGACATCCAATAACACTAGCACTGGGTTTGTGGTTAACCTTTTCTTTAATTCCTGAAAGCTTGCTTTGCATTCAGGAGTCCACTCGAACTTCTTTTCTTTCTTTAAAAGCAAAGTCATGGGTCTGGCAATTTTGGAGAATTTCTCGATGAAGTGACGATAATATCCCAAAAACCGAGGAAACTTCGGACTTTAGGAACAGATTGAGGCAACTCCCTTTCTAGGATAGCTTGGATCTTACTTGGGTCAACTGCAATCCCACTGTTAGAAAGGACATGCCCAAGAAATGCTAGAGTTTATGCTCTTGGAGTTTTTCAAGTACTATACGCAAATGCTGCGTATGTTCTTCTTCGGTTTTGGAATATATGAGAATGTCATCAATAAAAACCACTACTAACTTATCCAAATACTCCATGAAGACCTTATTCGTAAGGCACATGAAACTGGCGGGAGCATTTGTAAGTCCGAAAGACATTACGGTATATTCATAAAATCTGTAACAAGTGGTAAAAATAGTTTTTAGGATATCTTCGGGCTTGATTTTCAATTGATAGTACCCATTTCTTAATTCAATTTTTGAAAAGACTTGAGCACTGGTTAATTGATCAAACAATTTGTCGATACGAGGAAGGGGATACTTGTTTTTGATTGTGACCTCATTTAAAGCACGATAATCTACACACATGCGTATACTACCATCCTTTTAAGGAACAAATAGCATGGGAATACACCATGGGGATGAGCTATGATGAATATATCCTTTACTCAGCTGTTCTTTGAGCTGATTCTTCAATTCATCCAACTCATTTAGGGGCATACAATAAGGGAGTTTAGAAATGGGTGCTATTCCAGGGACAAGATTAATAACAAACTCTATTGATCTAGTGGTAATCCTAGAAACTCATCTAGAAAGATGTTAGGATATTAAGAAACTATGGGTATTTGGTTGATCTCTTTAACTATGGCTAAACAGAGAAATGACTGTGGATCTGAGGTGTTTTGAATAGATGAGAAGTTTACTAAGGTTCCTTCTGGGTTTATGAGAGAGATGGATCGGTTAGCACAATCTATTTGTCCCTTATTTTTTGATAACCAATCCATACCAAGAATCACATCTAATCCTAGAGTTTCTATAAGAATGAGGCTGGCATGGAATAAGACTCCATTCAGGGGCAAACTTTTGTTGATTTCATGGTGGCTCCAGAGGAGTAGATCGACATTTTTTGTGGAAAGCAAATCAGTTTTGATGTTGTTTTGTTTAGTAAACTTTTTAAATATGAAAGAATGCGAAGCTCTGGAATCAAACAATACCAAAGTATCTACTAAGTGGATAGGAAATGTACCCAGCACCACGTCAGGTGCGTCTTTTGCTTCTTCAACAGTCACATGGTGAAGGCGATCGCTATTATCTCCTTGAGTTGGAGCAAAAGTATTCTTAGGAGCTTGTGGGCCTCTAGATCCCTGAGGTCGACCTGGGGGTCGCTGAGGTGCTCCTTGAGATTGTTGATGAGGTTGAGTCATATTCTTTTCGGGGCAGTGGTTAGCAAAGTGCCCATATTTCTCGCAACTAAAGCAGGTCACATTAGCTGCAATAGGCTGAGCTCCAAAGGTTGTCCACTCGCATTGCTAGGCAGGTGAACTTGAGGTTGTTGAGGTCGAGGGGCTTGACCTTGACAGAATATTGCATTGGCAGAGAAGAAGGTCGAGCACTGGATGGCTGCCCAGTGCAAGGCCTAGACGGACCAGTATTTGTGGACTTCCGTGCCATCCACTTCCTTTTTTACACTCCATGACAGCCCGAGTACTGAATTCTACTTGGATTGCCTTATCTACGAGAGTTTGGAAGTCATAGATGTCGTGGACAGCAAGGGTCCACTTAATTTCTGTAACACCCTGGCCCAAATTTCGCTCATGGCCCAGTCCACCGTGGGGTGGCACCACACATGCATAGCACCCCACCTACACTTTCGTCCTTGCTTCATGTAAAAGAGTTAACCTGGAGGTGCTATGTTTGGACCCAATAGGCATTATATACTACTACGACTCACTTTGTGCAACCAATGTGGGACTAATCCCACCACCGCTTCACATGGGCCACATGGGCCTTGACATTAACGGAATCATGGCTCAGCTCACCGTGGGGTGGGCCCACACATGCATAGCACCCCACCTACACTTTCGTCCTCGCTTCGTGTAAAAGAGTTAACCTAGAGGTGCTATGTTTGGACCCAATAGGCATTATATACTACTACAACTTAGTTTGTGCAACAATGTGGGACTAATCTCACCACTGCTCCACATGGGCCACATGGGCCTTCACATTAACGGACCGGGTTATTACACTTACCCCCCTTAAGAGCTGACGCCGTCGACAGCACACCATATATGCTCGTGCCCTTGTCCCACACGCGCCCGTGCAGCGAAGGTTGATGCTCTGATAGCATTTGTAACACCCTGGCCTAAATTTCGCTCATGGCCCAGCCCACCGTGGGGTGGGCCCACACATGCATAGCACCCCCACTTACACTTTAGACCTCACTTCGTGTATAAGGGTTAACCCAAAGGTGTTATGTTTGGACCCAACATGAATTATATACTACTACAACTCACTTTGTGCAAGCAATGTGGGACTAATCCCACCACCGCTCCCCATAGGCCACATGGGCATTCACATTAACGGGCCAGGGTATTACACTCAATGTAATATCTCACAAAGAATAGAGAGAATTAGACTGACATGGGCAGAATTTTTCCAATCATGGACTGAATTCTTCCTGTCGTGGGCCGAGTTTGGGCCAAGGGGGTAGGATTCCACCTCCTCAAACCCTAGACTCCCCTTTCCCCCACTCCCAGCAACATCCTCCCCCTCCCCCTCCTATGCTGCAACCGCCCCTCTCCCTCCTATGCACAGCCCCTTCCTCTCCATCGTATGTGCTGCCCCTAGAGACTTCTCCATGCGCAGCCCCAAGAGGCTCCACCCTATGCAGCCCTGGTGACTCCTCCCAATGGCTCCCCTACCTTCCCTAGCGCCCTTGCTGCTGTTGGTGGAGGATTGGTGGAAAGGAGGAGCGGGGATCACGCGAACCACGGGGAAAGAACCGCCGATGTTGTTGTCCATCGATTCTTTCGAGGGAAGGTATATTTCTAGGGAGTTTGTGATGGCTTTGGTTCTGAATTTTGGGGTTGCCTTGGTAGTTCTACTGGGTTAGGGTGCAGCCATGGATGGTAGATGTGGTTTGGTTGATTACTAATTTATTTTCGGTAAAACCTGTGTTAGGGTAGTTCTGGATCTGATCTTCAGATTGCATTTTGGGGCCCTTATGTTCAGTTTCGGATGGGTTGGATGTTGTGAAAAATGTAGATAATTGTCTTAAGTTTCATTAGAGACCAAGAACATGAAATTTGGTTAAGCGGTTTGAAGGTTATGGCTATTTGAAGCCTGCTGTCTAGAATCTGTTTCTGTTGAAAGCAGCTGCGGTAATTTGCTTATTAGGGCTATCTAGAAGCCAAATTAAATTATTTCAATAACTAGAGATAGCTAGGATTTTTCCTGTAGATTTAAAAAATGTCATCTTGTGCTTAATTTGGAGTTGTATAAAAATATTTACGAAATTGTGAATCTGCTGTCTAGGTTGACGACAGATCGGTTTTTTGGGTCAAATTCGAGGGATTAGATGTAGTCATTTATTTTTGGGCTATTGAGCTAAAAATTATGGTATTGTGACTGATAGGACAGCAAGGGGTTAATTAGTTGTCGAGAAGTATAGTTTAACTCAGGGTTGGTGCGTAGTTGCGCTATGGTTTTATCTGGTGTATGTACTGTTATGACATGTTTTTGAGGAGGTTTGTTTGATGTAGGTGGTGTGATTCCAGGTGTGGCCACAAGCTCTCGCCACTCCTCTTCATGTGGTAAAGAGGCAAGTATATTGTACCAACGAAGATGGTTGATATGAAATTCAGGTTCAATGAATAAGTTACTATTTTGCTGAATTTATTTATGAAATATGTTGTAGCTGTCATATTATAATCGAGATACCGACATGATGGTTTAATGCAGGTTGTGTATGGTCATTTGTTAATATGGTTTCATGGAAAATGAAAAATTGAATAATATGTGGCATCACTTGCATTCATGACATGAAAAGAATTCGAGTCAGGTCGGTTAGAAAGTCATATCAGGTAATACAACTAATCCGAAGAGCTCTTTTGTAGGATCTACCAAGTAGTCTCGTCCACGGGGATGAATGGGAGTGAGACCAACTTGTAGGCCCCTCCACAATGATGGTAGGGAATGAAAGGCTGCAACAACGACGGGTGTGCACTCAAGCTATACTAGTATAAGTTATGAAAGGTGCATTTGAGCATGAAAGCATATTGCATTGCATTGCTAATGGTGAATGATGACCAATATGATAATGGGTTAAGTCATTGAGTCGTGGACTCATCCAAAGGTGATCATGAGTGGAATTTAACAAATGGATATGTTATTACTGTTTTATGTACTTGCTAATTTTAAATAAGGAAGATAGTTATGTTATTGTTTTAAATGTGTTAAATGGTTATGATATTGTTCTATGATATACTTTGCTGAGTCTTGGACTCATGCGTTTTATTTAATGTTTTAGGTACAATGAGGCTGGCATGCATGGAAAGGGATAGTAGCACATTCATGACCAATGTTACCACACTATCCTCAAAATGATGTTTAGCTTTTGATCATGCTTAAGTCATTGGTTTAATTAGACAGAGTTAGTCATGGGACAATTTTAGTGTAACCAATCTTGTGTGATGTTTATTAGTTATGTTGTTGTTAAGTAAGGTGGCGGCGTTCGGCTATGTCTTGATAATTAGAACTTATGGCTTATGTTTTTGTCATGAGACAAACATATTTAGATTTGGTGTTATTACCTTTCACCATCTTTCCTTATGTCTATCATTTAGTTTTTGTTTAGTGATTAATTAGAAAGCTTATGTTGTTGCTTAAATTTATTGTGGAGATTGCCTATTTATTTGTTAGAAATGCTTATGATAGTAACATTTAGGGCACATAGAGTGCCAGGGTGTTACAGTTGGTATCAAAGTAGACTTTAGGTCCGTGGTGTGTGAAATTGGCAAATTACTCTAGAGTGAATTAAAATTTTGACTTGAAAAATTAGAAACAAGGCTTAGGTATATACTCTTTAAAATTTTGTCATAGGACAATAACCTTAAAAATATGATATAGATTGGTTAACTAACTTAAAACATGCACACTCTGATGCACAGTAGGAAGGGTATGGTAAATCATTGCATTGCGTTGTAATGTTTTATTTGAGTTATGATGATGAATGATATGTTTTGATCATGCATGATGTTCTGATGATGCATGCTGTTAGGATTATGAAAGAACTGAATGAATGAATGTGTTTATGTGAATTTGTGGTGTCGAAGGGTTCGGTCATGTTCTTTTTGCTGTGTTTAGGACCGTGGTTGGGGTGTGGCTAGATAGAGCCACCACCTAACATTTAGGAACTTCTCGTAGGAGAGAGTTGTTGCCTAATACGTCATAGATCGGAGAGTTTGTTGAGAAGGTTGATTTTTTTTATGCCTTCGATGGTCGGAGTCAAAGAAAAAGGGTTTAGTGAAAAGTCTTTATTGGTTGTTATTACTACAGTTCTAGCGATTGGTTTTGTTGGTTAGCGTTGGTTGTTTTATGGAGAAAGTACTGCCATTTTTATGTGTTTATCATTCTCCCAGTTTAAAAGAAGTTATTGAAGTTTTTATGCAAGTCTTAAGTTGCGTGGATTTATGTTTTATGACTTTACCAAAAATTGATTACTTGATCGTTTGTTTTTTCCCTTTTGTGAAAAATATCCTTGCAACCATCTTCCTTTATGTAAGTTTTAAATTTTTAAATTTGTTTTGGAGAACTTTTGCATATAAGAGTTTGGGTATTGAAATCTTGTGATTTAAGAGTCGAGTTCCTTTGTGTATTATGGGTGGTCTTTTCTAGAAGGAAAAAATGCTATAGACAAATTAAGTAATCATTTGTCTAAAATAAGTTATCGGTAGTAAGAAGTATTTTTAGCATGTTATTTAAAATGTAATTGTTATCTTTAGTTTAAAACTAAATAAATTTATACTATCATAAATTATTTGATAGTGAGTAATGATTAAATATGTTATTGTTCATGCTTGGAAACTGTTGCTTTAAGTGAAAGTAGGGCAACGCACCCCTTTTACTTTTTGGGTAGGTGACCAATGATAATGCTTCAAACTTTAAACTTTGATGCGTAGTTAGAATATTGAGATGGTATAAACTACTTCTATTGTTAAAGTAAACTTGTTGGTTGTTTAAAGACATTCTAATATTAGGTGTTGGTAGGGAAATTTTAATTGTGATGGTAAGTGACCCTAACGTGAATGTTGCATAGAGTTATTATGTATGTTGTTGTGAGTTATTGTCTGGGCACCAAAAAAAAATGAATCGAACCTCACTCGCGCATTGGACTAAGAGGTGACACCCATCTCCACTTAAGTGTATGCTCATTGGCACCAATAGTCCTGTGCATTGAGTATTAACCAGATGGCCCTCACCAAAACAAATATGAGCCACCTGGCTGCACCTTACACACTTACGCAACCAAGAGAGTTCTGATTCTTTTCTGAAAAACCATACCAGGGTTGAAACCAACTCTTTCGGGCGTAACACACGTTGGCCACCTCAGAACCTTGTTATCGCCCACACCCACCGAGAGGTGTGCGTCGCAATATACAAGGAATGACCATTGCACATGTCCACATGTCGAACGGTTGAGAGCAATTTCGGGTACCCGGATATGTGACTGGCGCTAGTTCCCAAGATCAACGTCTAGCACCCACATGTCCCACATTCGGGATGCATCATAACACATACATACATGACTAGGCATTTGGCATTGCATAAACATAAACTACAAGCTATTATAACTACTTGAAATTACAAGTATGTGGCTGACCAGACAAATATTACACACAAAAGTAATTCGCAGTGAAAATGAAGCATAAAACAAAATTAGGACAGCGGTACGCCCATCCATAAACCTATAGGCAACCGACTAAGAAGAGCCCAAGTTCATCCATCCAGCTAGTCATTGGACCCTGGTGCAAAGTATGAATCGTCGGGGATTTTTTCTATACCTTCGTCTATATATTATAGATTAAGAAACGGTGAGTACACGTATGTACTGGCAAGACTTTTGTGTATGGAAATATGATACATGCAGGGTTAGATCAAGGATAATATGCCACTACACTAAGTTTCATTTTCAGCATAAAGCAGATTTTGTTTTCAAGAGAATAGTTCATCAAACGGTAATGGTATTGAAATGAGCATTTGTAATGAAACTAATAACAATAAGTAAAGTTCAATATCATCATTTCACAACCCTCCTTGGCTGCGAACAGAGAGTAAAACCCAACAAACCTTGGCCCACAATTTTAACAACCCGCCACAACATCGTTTACAAAAGTTTTTCACAAAAACAAGACTATACTTGACATTATTTCTCTGAGTTGCTCATGAGTGCAAGTACGGCTAATTAATTAGATTTAAATCTCTATAGAAAGTGTATACTTTACCCACATGACATATTCTAGCAATCATGCCAACCATGCCTCGTGATACCTACAGTACCCGATTTGCTAGATTGTGACAGAACTGTTTGACTAGCTAAAGCCTAGCCGTGCACCAGCCCCCATGATGACAAACCCTTGCCATGGTCCGGAGATCTGGACCCGCACACACAGTACTAACAATGGTTTACGCCCCATTGCGTCCTCTCACCATGGCAAGGCATACACCGTTGTATTGAAATGCTTTAGCCCCAACACCTCGGTGAAGGGAGCACCTATGAGCGACACCGTACCCCGGAGTGCCCTTACTACTTCGGCCTACCAAAACGCAAGGTTAGAATTCAGCTAATCTACAAAGCTAAGGCTATCCCATACTAGCACATGTGGTTGCACCAATTCACTTTGGTGATAGCATCAAGTTCGGTCCTTAACCGACCCGGGCGAGAATCTCCCCCTAACTACGCACGATGTCCCTCCTCACGCCTCAAGTTTAAGTAGTAACTCGCCCGCGTCTAAACCATAAGTTTTGTGTTGGATTTTTACCAAAATAAACGAAGAACATAACTCGTCTCCGTACCTTTACAAATTGCTCAAGTTTGGATAGAAATGCGTCCCAACATTTAAAAGACGTTCTCAGTAAGCATGTCTAAGCTTGTACATGATATATTTTGCAATTATTACCCATAATGACACTAAGTAATGTCTACACCATAAGATAAGGCTACAATAGTAGGTAAATCAAGTGTCAAGGTAAGACCAATGCATTTACAGGAAGTAACTACTGGTACCTGCAACATAGCAAGTTGAATACCAACGTACACGCATGCATATATAGTTTGATAAAACAACATAAACTCCGCAAAATAATAGGATCAACCTGATCAAAGTAGGGTCCTTGCCTTGTTGTTCATCATCCGGTACGTAATCGGGGTCGTAGGTGAGGTCGTCATTGATGGATTCTAAAGCGTCGGCGTCTACGCGTTATATAACAAGAACCGCGGCAAATAGCAAACAACAAATTGTTAATAAGGGCAAAAGGAAATCAGATGTGAAAACCAAATGAAACTTACCAAAGGAAAATAGGGTGGTTTTGTTTTTCGGAGTTATCACTTTGTGCATGATGGTTTCATTAGTTCTTTGTTCGTGATTTGGCTCTTCTTATGTATTTGCTACTTTTATTTCTCGAATTCTAGAGGATAAAATTATAATCATGTATATGAATATTTACAAATTCAAGAGGCTAAAATTATGTATTCTTATATTTATATCTTTGAATTTAAGAGGAAAAAATCATTTAGACTTAAAATGTAAGATCACATTAACATGAAGTAGTGTATATGTGCATGTGTAAGGTATGACTTAAGGGTTATGCATAAGGTACCTTATAAGACCTCTTTAAAAAGAGATTAAGCTACTGTACAGGGACCCATTTGCATGGTTTTCATCAAGTTGGGCTCTAAGTCAAAGTGTATTAGAGTCTATTTGAAAACTACACTACTACTTTACAATTTAGTACCATTTGATCCTTCCTAGTTATGAATATGAGTAAACTGAGCTCAAATCTTAAAGGTTTTTACATAAACAGAGAGAGCATCATTTTTCAAGGTCATAGGTATTGATTTCACTAAATTTGAAGTTTATTTGTACAAGTTATGGTTATTGGAATCCTTGCACACACTGAAATTACCCTCTTTAAACATTTGACGCAAACTATGTCAAAATCTAAATATGTTTACATATTTTGAAATCATGTGATCTCAGGAGCATTGTAAAATTGGTTTCATCATTTTTAGACTTAGTTTGTGAAGATTTTGTGTCATGCACATATTTAGCCTAAAGCACGCATTTGAGCTCATTTATCGCACACTGACCAAAATAAAAATATTTTTGCATATTCATATTATACACAATTTTACAAAAATTTATACTTTTCTTCACTAAATTTAGAGTTTTCTAGCAAAAGATATTTAAATTTGAATTGCTCGGTTTTGGAAAAAGAAAGAAAATCACTGAAAATAGCAAAATGCACTTTCCAACTTGGAAAGCGTATTCTTTTTTATGTGGAATTTTTTGAATCATTAGCCGATTGATAGTGTGCTCCCACATGGCAATGATCGCGTGAGCGTGGGTCACTGACCGCCTAGGCCCGCTTGTTAGTGGGCCGAGACAAAGGAGCTCGGCGCGACGGCTGCCGGAGGCGGAGTAGAGCCGGAGGTGGGCGGCGAGTGGTAGCATTGGCTAGAGGGGAACTCGGGGAACCCATGGGACAACTCGGCGATGGCGAACATCGGCCAGTGGAGGTCGGCGGCATGAGGAAGCGGCGCACTATGGCGGTTGTAGCCATGAGTAGAGAAGAAGGTCGCTCGGCATCGGATGGGTGCAGGATGAGCTTGAGGTGGTGGAGAGGGATCGAATGCGCTACATCGGGGCAATGGTGAGGCTACGGGTTGGGCTGCCGCTATGAGGCCGGCGTTGGGGAAGAAAGAGGGGCCGCAGCGGCGGTTCATTCTGAAGAGGAACGCGGTATGCTACACTAGCACAAAAAAACCTACCGCATAACCAGAAAGATACTCGCAAGAAGAGGATCACAAATTAGATTACCACTAGACGCGCAGTTGCGGAATCCTTCGCGCGTCGATGTAGTGGATCGTCCTCCCCGTAGTCGTTGCGTCGATGGAGTGGATCATCCTCGCCTCGCCGTGGATCGTCCTCCCATGCCGCAGTCGCAGCAGCGTCACCGCAGTAGTCCACACGTCCAGGGATGGAACGCCGTGCGTCGGTGTGCAAGCACCTGGTCGCTCCGCGGGGGCAGCGAGAGGAGGCTAGGGTTTTGGGTGAATCACTTCTAAACCATGGGAAATCACACCCTGCGCCCACCCTCCTCCCCTCCTTATATAGCCACGAGATGAAACCCTAAACCAGGGCCTATCAGCGTGCTAAGCCCACGAGGTCCATTAATTACGGATCCAATCCAAATTAATGCGTCCTAGCCCATTAAGTGTGTGACCTGCAGGTTCACCGTACGTTTGGACATGGATTCGGAAAACTCCTTTTCAATCCAATAGTTGGTAGCGGCTCCTTGCAAAGTATGCCAACTCCCAAACATACTATGATCAAATCGGACAGAACCTATCAAAAGTACTCATGTAATAATCCCTTTGCCAAGTATATGAAGATTGAACTCAAGGCGAGAAGCATGCCATCCTTTGATGATTCAATCCATCTCTTGTATCCGTGATATATTAATAAGTTGTGATTGACTCCTCAATCACGGCATGGCCATGCACTTCCTTAATAATATCACACGAGTGGCCTTATCATATATCTCCGTTTCATTGGAGTGGCAAATTCCATCTTGACTGCTCACTTCCCTCTGCACGTTTTATAGTAAATATGAAAGCTACCTTTATAACTATCCGGTTAGGAAGTAGTGTTTGATATCCCCAAGGAAAACTATTACACATGTAGAGAATATGACAATCTCAGGTCTAAGGATCATACATCTACTATGTATGAGATACACTGATGACACATATGAATAAAACATTCTCGCAGTGTCCCATTGCGGGTCTATCTAAATCATGTTCTTCAACATGCGTCCACAATGTATAGATGATATCTCCATATCCCATGATCTATGAAGCATGATCATCGATCACTACATGTGCTGATCTATTCATCGTTGTCCTATACGATGATATCCGATCAGAGATATTTATCGAATTACATCAATAAGTAAAGAGCTTCATAAGCAAGTCACATACTTGTTAATCAATACAATGATATACATTCATTGGACCAATAATCATATTATTATTCATAAACATAGTCATGTTACAGTCATCTAAATGATTGCCTCAAGGGCATAACACTAACACATTCAGCGGAGCTACAACAAAGGGGAGGGGAGCGATTAGAGTGCCGATAAGTTACTTGAGGCAGGTGGGATTAGATAAAGAGCTCACCCGGTGATTGATTTTGCGTGAACACTCTCGTCAACCCGGTCCCCGCCCGTGCCTCCCACGTTCCGTGTGTAGAGAGAACTTGCGGGCAGCAGGCAAGGACATTGGTGAGCTGGGGAGGGAGATGGGGCTCTGGCTGGCTTAAATGCGGCGAGTGGTGGAGTGGGCGATGCTTAGCATGGGCGCACGATGGAGAGGCCGAGACACGGCTCGCTTCGACCGCGTGGCGTGAAGGCTCTGCCGTGGCCGCACATGCGGCATGGGCAGAGGGAGATGAGGGGGAGAGGGGAGAGGCTGGCCAGTGGGCCCTATGCCATGCGTGGCCCATCGCCAGTGACAGGCTCGTAGACATTAAACCGAACGGGTTGCAAGTGCACTGTAGCTTCACTGAATTTCAACAGAAATTGGTTGGGGCTTTTAAAGTTGTCAAAAGCAGCTCTAGGCATTATGAAAAATCATGACGAAATTCACAGAGGTAGCCCACTGATTGTAGTTTCCATTTTCTTTGGTTCCATTTCATTCCCTATTGTAGTTTTCAAACAAAAATTGTTGTTTTCAAACTATTTTTGAATTTTTAGGGCTCCTAAGCTGTTGTGCAAAATTCTAAAAAACTGATATTTATTCATCTAAACTGTTGTAGTATTTTATAATATTATTATAATTGAGATGATTTATTTTGGTAAAAGTTAGATGCATCTATAAAAGATTTGTATGGTGTTTCGCTTTTAAGTTGAGTTCTCTCCTATGTGAAGTTGAGCACTAGGATGTTGGGTGTAATTAAATTACCATTTCTATATTGTGTCTGAACATTTGGTTATGTGGGATGTAGCTAATGTTATGACAATCTGAAGTGAAATGTTTCTGTTGTGAACATTTATGTTGGGTAGTTGTCCCTTGGGGTGAAGTAGGCCTTGTAGAAGAAAGATTAAAATTTATATTGTGGAATTGTTGAGGAAAAAGAAATTGTACCATAGTTGGCTCTTCCTTTCGATGGTAATGGTCAATAATGGTCCTTTTATTTGAAGGCCAACCAGTTGGGAGTGTTGGGAATCTGTGCCTTAGTTTTTGGGGTACAAGTTTGGAACCCCGGTTGTTCAAGCGGATTGTAAGGGTGATTTGTTGAATAATGGTTTAGAGGTGTGTTAGAGTGAAGTGTGGTAGAGAGGTTGGGAGTGGATAGTAGAGTTATGGATTTGAGTTGAAGAGGGAAATTGGAGTTGGAGTTAAAAAGTCAGTGCCATGTTCACCTGAGAAGTATCTTTGGGATAAAAAGGGATCATACGCTTTAGTGACAAAAGGAAGTTTAGTCTATGTTACGTCAGACCGTTTTCGATAGTGGTATGATTTGAGAAAGCGGCCTATCATTTGGATCATTTTGAATCCATACATGGGATGCAATGTGTTTCTTTGTTGAGAAAGTTCTTGCAGTATTTTGAACGCGAGATATTGTTAGAGCCATTGGTCTTTGAGCCTAGGTACCTTGCCTTTGAGTCCTACCCAGTGCAAATATAGGGGGAGTCAAAGCGGATATTGAAGCATAGGACGCTAAGGTATGTTAAGGTGCTTGTTCTCATTCTTCTAAGCGGGAGGCGATTTGGGAATAGGAGTCTCATGTGTGTGAGAGATGTCTAGAGTTGTCCATGTTGAGTATGTGTTGTGATGGAAGGTGATTTAATTTTTCTGGTGGATTTTGTTTTCATGTTCTTGTCGTGCTAAGAATTCAGGGTCAAATTCAGTTAAGGGGGGAAGAAAGCAAAATCTCGGAAAGAATAGAGAGAATTAGGAGATCATGGGCAGAATTTTTCCTGTCATGGACTGAATTCTTCCTGTTGTATGCCGAGTTTGGGCCAAGGGGGAGGGTTCCACCTCCTCAAAACCTAGCCTCCCCTTCCCCCACTCCTAGCCGTATTCTGATGGGGATGGTGGCCCGATCTTCCGATAGGTACTAGTAAATAGATTGGTGGAGAACTCAATGTTGACGATCCGGCTTCCAATCAGAACGGATTCGAACCCTGTAATCACTACACCACGTCTCCTTTGGTTATCAATCACGCACAAACACAGTTTACCTTGCCAAGAAGGCTTATCCCTGCATGCGAATCGAGAACACAAGCAAGAACGTAGAAGATGCAATCTGAAATTGCGAATAATATTAAGCACAAGAGTTGGGGTTCCACAAACCGATGAACGGCGAAAAACTGACAAAGTGTCTAGTTGTAATCTAAGCAAAACCCATCTATTCTAGCGATGGCTATTGAATATGTATGAGGGAGAGGGCAAGGGAGGCGGCCAAGGAGGTGGCCATGAAACCCTAGGTCGTACAAGGCCTTTGAGCCCAAGTGGAGGTGTCGCAGCACCAGGCAGATTCTGTTCATCATATAGTTTTGATGATTCCCGTTGATATATAAGGATTTTGTTAGTGAAACCACTTCCGTTGGAAAGCTCTCTTCGTGGGCTTCTCCGTAGAGACCAAGAATGCCTCAATTGGACTTCGTATGACCCAGATATAGTCGTTTTATTGACATACTGTCCTGAGGCTCTAAACCGAAGTTGGAGTCTATCTTGAGCTCGACTTTGAGACCATGTAGACTTGGGCTTTGAGGGATGACGTCCTCGTAAGCTTGTGATGCTTCTCCCATATTCCTGGTTGTTTAATTGTCGCGCGCGTGCTCTTGTAATTGGACTTTGTATATCTTGAGGAGTCATGTTGCGCATATCCGAAGGAGTGATGTCCTCATCATCCTCCCCCTCTTGAATTGGAGTCGTCCTCGACTCAAGCTCATCTTCCTCTCCCAAGTATGGCTTCAAATATGAAATGTTAAAAGTGGGACTAACCCCAAAATTTGAAGGTAGATCCAATTTGTATGCATTGTCATTGATTTTCTCAATTATCTTAAACGGACCATCAGCTATAGGCATCAACTTTGATTTTCTTAATTCTGGAAACCTATCCTTTCTCAAATGCAACCAAACCAAATCACCTGGTTCAAATTTTATTTCTTTCCTACCTTTACTTCCAAAGAATCCTATACTATCAGGTCATGCGCTCTATATTCTCTTTAGTTGTTTCATGCAACTTAAGAATAAATTCAGCACGCTTCTTAGCATCCAAATTAAGTTTTTCAGAAGTGGGCAAAGGTAGTAAATCAATAGGAGCACGGGGATTAAAACCATACACTACCTGAAACGGACTTACCTTGGTGGTGGAGTGTTTTGACCTGTTGTAAGCAAACTCAATATGCGGTAAACACTCTTCCCACATCTTCAAATTCTTCTTTAAAATAGCTCGCAACATAGTGGATAATGTGCGGTTAACGACCTCAGTTTGTCCATCAGTTTGGGGATGATATGTAGTAGAAAACAGCAGCTTCGTCCCCAATTTGTTCCAAAGTGATCTCTAAAAGTGACTCAAAAACTTTGCATCTCGATACAAGACAATAGTATTAGGCACTCCATGTAGTCGAACGATTTCTCTGAAAAACAAATCAGCTATGTTTGTAGCATCATTGCTCTTGTGACAAGGTATAAAATGTGCCATTTTAGAGAAACGATCCACAACAACAAATATGCTATCCCTCCCCCTCTTTGTCCTAGGCAACCCTAAAACAAAATCCATAGAAATATCCTCCCATGGTACACTAAGAATAGGAAGAGGCATGTAAAGACCATGTGGGTTTAAGCGAAACATAGCTTTATTGCAAGTACTGCAGCGTAACACGTAGCGCTCGACGTCGCGTCTCATCTTTGGCCAAAAGAAGTGGGCGGCTAGCACATCTTCAGTCTTCTTTGCTCCAAAATGAGCCATCAAACCGCCTCCATGCGCCTCCTACAACAACAAAAGACGAAAAGAACTAGCTGGAATGCATAGCTTGTTAGCACGATAGAGCAAACCATCATTCAGCACGTATTTATTCCATGTTTTCCCTTCTTTACAATGTTCATGCACTTCTTTAAAGTCCAAATCAGCAGCATATAAGTCCTTAATGGTCTCTAAACCAAAAATCTTATAATCAAGTTGAGATAACATGGTATAACGCCTAGAAAGCGCATCAGTAATCACATTGTCCTTTCCTTTCTTATGTTTTATGACATATGGAAATGACTCAATATATTCTACCCATTTAGCATGTCGTTTATTCAGTTTAGCTTGACTTCTAATATGTTTTAGCGATTCATGATCAGAATGTACAACAAATTCTTTGGGCCATAGATAATGTTGCCAAGTTTCAAGCACACGAAGTAAAGCATACAATTCTTTATCATAGGTAGAATAATTGAGACTTGGCCCACTTAATTTCTCGCTAAAATAAGCAACTAGTTTACCTTCTTGAATTAGCACACCTCCAATTCCAATCCCGCTAGCATCACATTCTAGCTCAAAAGTCTTACTGAAATCCGGGAGTTAGAGCAATGGAGCGTCGGTGAGCTTTTCTTTCAACAACTTGAATGTTTTTTCTTGTGCAGGTCCCCATTTGAAAGCTACTCCTTTCTTTGTCAACTCGTTCAACGGGGCAGCAATGGTGCTGAAATCCCGCACAAAACGCCGATAGAACCCCGCAAGACCATGAAAGCTTCTCACCTGTGTGACAGTCTCAGGTGTTGGCCAGCTCTTTATGGCTTCAATTTTTGCTCCATCCACCTCTATTCCTTGTGGAGTAACAACATAGCCAAGAAACATGACTCGATCAGTGCAAAAGGTGCACTTTTCGTGGTTACCATACAAACGTGCATCTCTCAAAGCTTTAAAAATAGCACGTAGATGATCAAAGTGTAGTGCATGTGACTTGTTGTAAATCAAGATATCATCAAAGTAAACCACAACAAATCTTCCAATGAACGCACGTAAAACTTCTTTCATCAATCGCGTGAAAGTACTAGGTGCATTAGTTAACCCAAAAGGCATCATTAGCCACTCATATAAGCCGAACTTAGTTTTAAATGCAGTCTTACATTCATCTCCAAGTTTCATTCTAATCTGGTGGTATCCACTTCGCAAGTCAATTTTAGTGAAAATTATAGAACCACTCAACTCATCATGCATGTCATCTAGCCTAGGGATAGGTTGATGATATCTTATGGTAATATTATTGATGGCTCTACAATCAACACACATACGCCAATTACCGTCTTTCTTAGGAACCAAGATCACAGGAATAGCACAAGGACTAAGGATTTCTCATACGTACCCACGGTCCAAAAGGTCCTGGACTTGTCGCTGAATTTCCTTAGTCTCCTCTGGGTTGGTTCTATATGCAGCACGATTTGGCAAGGTTGCTCCCAAGATCAAATCAATTTGATCTTCAATCCCTCAAATAGGTGGTAATCCCAGGGGTATCTCATCTGGAAAGACATCTATGTACTCCTGCAAAAGGTTAGTAATAGAAGGAGGCAAAGAGCTAGATATATCCTCAAGTGAAACTAAAGCTTCTTTGCATATCAAAGCATAGCATGGCAGCTCATTCTCAGTAATTGCAGCAAGATCAGATTTTGTAGCAAGCATAACACCACCTTTCAATGTAATTCCCTCGGACTTAGAACTAGGTGCTTTCTTGTCTTTCTTAGGTGGGAAAACGTTAGTAGCTATTTGCTGATTTTCAGATTCTGATGCACTCTTTTTATTCTCATTTTGAGCTCTCTCTTTATCACATTGCACAATTTCAGCAGGTGTCATAGGAAGCAAAGTGAATTTCTTTCCTTTGTGCATAAGAGTGTATTTATTAGTTCTACCATGATGAGTTGCATCAGTATCAAATTCCCATGGACGGCCTAATAAAAGTGAACATGCTTGCATAGGTACTACATCAAAATCAGAAAAATCATGGTATGTTCTAATGGAAAAATGCACTCTTGCAGTTTGTGTTACCTTCAACTTACCACTATTGTTGAACCATTGAATATGGTATGGATGAGGATGTGCACGGGTGGTCAAGCAAAGTTTCTTAACCAGATCTGAACTCACCAAGTTATTGCAGCTTCCACCATCAATTATCACACCGACGGTCTTGGACGATGAAATAAATCTGAAACAAATTATCGCGTTGCAGGTTCCCCGCTTGCTCCACTTGAGCGCTCAACACTTGCTGCACAATTATGGTCCTGTAATTCTCCGTGGCAGCGGTCCCTAAAATCTCCTCACCATCACCGTTCGTCTCATGGTCATCTTCATTATCTGCAAGGTTAGCTGCAAGAGCATATTCATCCTCAACATCACTAGCACTAATGTACCCACCTTATTCTGTGGAGATGTATGCTCGCTGAGTTGGACAATCCTTAATGACATGTCCCATTCCCTTGCAACGATGGCACACAATGCCACTCGTACGACCCGTGGAAGTAACCGATGAAGAGATCTTTGTTGGTGCCTGCACATAGTATATTTACTCACCTCGGGTGCTCATGACGGTGGTGGCGGTGTTGCTGAATGCGCCCTACTCATGGAGGGGGCAGCAGGCCGATTAGTAGGAGACGGGGTTGATTTGGCTTGCCCCGGCATCGATTTTGGTGTAGATGCACTACCGAAGTTGCTTCTTGACCTTTGTTGTCTTCCCTGCAATTCTTTTTCTGCCAACATAGCAAGCTGAAACAACCTATTGATATTATTATATTCTTTGTAATCAACTATGTCCTGAATTTCACGTCGTAAACCTCCATAAAAACGAGCCATCTTATCTTCTTAATCCTCAAATACCTCACAACGCAACATGCCTATTTGTAGCTCTTGATAGTACTCCTCTACAGATCTATTTCCTTGATTCAAGCGTTGTAATCTCTTACATAAATCACATTTTTAAGATGGAGGAATGAATCTATTACGCATAGCTCGCTTTAATCTATCCCATGTATCAGGCTGTAAGCCAGAATTAACTACTTCATTCCACCACATGATAGCAAAATCTTTGAACTCACTAGTAGCTTGTCTGACTCTATGTACTTCAGGAACTATATGGGAGTTAAATTTTTGTTCAACAGTCATTTCCCAATCTAAATAAATTTCAGCATCATATGCACCAGAAAAAGATGGTATAGTAAATTTGACTTTCGAAAAAGGATCATCGTATCCACGACCATTGCGCTGATTAAGATTATTACCTCCCATACCATGACGATTGTGATTCAGGCGTTGTTGTTGTCATACATCCTGTGTAGCGGCTCGAGCAGCGAAGGCGTCGCGGTTTTCTCCATCCACATCATCTCCTACAATAGACACTTCATGATCGTGGGCTGCATCATGCTCCTCCACTCTTCAAGCCCCATTGAGAGGTGGCGGTCTCTCATAGTTCTCCATCCTTGCAAGAAGATTGGCGATGTTTCGTTCTATTCTCTCCAATGTATGCTCATTGTCTCAACTGATCTTTGCGATATTTGCATTAATGTCATTTAGCGTCTTATTTAGCTCATGTTTGGTAACACACTCCAATCCATCCTCAGCTTCAGCTTGCGAACCTGTCATGGTTAGTAGAAGATAAAAGACAACACAAGAGTATTATCCCTATCAACTACTAGGTGGTGGAAGGAGGAAACACTCACTCTCAAGCGTCTTACCGCTCTTACAAATGTTCTTACCGAAGTAGCAGGTGGTACAACCGGTGGCTGGTTCGTGATACCGTGAGGGCGTGAGCGAAGCGATTGCAAAGGAGAACTTGAACTGATAAGAAGTATGTGGAGCTCGGAAGACAATATTTAGTAGCAAGGAATAAGTAATATCGAACTCAGATTAGCAAGCTGAATAAATGTTCAATGTACTTGTCACAGTTGCTGGCCTAAACGTGTTCCTAGAACTAGTTCAACCTAGCAAGGGATATATCAAAGCACATAGGACTCAAAGGATGCAAGCAATTCTGATTATCAGCTTCTCTTTCCCTCTTTTTGCTTCTTTTTTCTCTGTTTTTTTTCAGTGCGGCTCTTTTTTTTTGCACTTGCCTTTTGCTTTCCTTTCTGTTAACTCAAAGGGAAAACAAAAACCTCACGTTTTGGAACAAGAGAAGACGTTAAACAGATGACTGAAACAACGGTAAAAACAGGAAAGCAAACTTCTAGGGTCAAGAACTCGGTCTTAGAGGTTGATTTTGAGGGTCAAAAATTGCACAGGTCTAAAGACGTGTGGATTTTTCAGATGCACGTTGTCGTCCTCTTCGAAACAAAAAAAACACCCTAATTGAAGTTCGTATGCAAAAGTTATGGCTGTTTTACTGAACACTGCGCAATTGCCTGCAACTTCACTACTTTCTTCCGGTTAGGGCTAAAATAGCAATAGGATTGCGGGTGAACAAGGGTGGCCAGCGGTGCAGGGCTATTGGTACAAGGCGGCTCGCAACCTATCTAGGGCTTTTGGAGTATAAAATACAATGTAGAGCGGCGGCAAGGGCAAACTGAGTGAGACTCAGTTCGGTTCTAGGGTTGGTGGTAGGATAGCGGAACCGATGACCACGATGGACATAAACTCAACAAGCAAAACTAAAAATGAAAATTGCAAAGGTACAAGGGGTTGTAGGATAGCGCAACCGATGAAGAACTTTTTGCAAGGCAAATTTTTTTTGGACTCTAGGATGATGGCAAAACAAAAGTGGGGATACAAGAATTACCTATCGGGCAACTAAAGCTCTGATACCACTTGATGGGGACGGTGGCCCGATCTTCCGATAGGTACTGGTAAGTCGATTGGTGGAGAACTCGACGTTGACGATCCGACTTCCAATCAGAATGGATTCGAACCCTGCAATCGCTACACCACGGCTCCTTTGGTTATCAACCACGCACAAACACGGTTGACCTTGCCAAGAAGGCTTATCCCTGCATGCGCATCGAGAACACAAGCAAGAATGTAGAAGATGCAATCTGAAATTGCGAATAATATTAAGCACAAGAGTTGGGGTTCCACAAACCGATGAACGGACAAAGTGTCTAGTTGTAATCTAAGCAAAACCTATCTATTCTAGCGACGGCTACTGAATATGTATGAGGGAGAGGGCAAGGGAGGCGGCCAAGGAGGTGGCCATGAAACCCTAGGTCGTACAAGGCCTTTGGGCCCAAGTGCAGGTGTCGCAGCTCCCGGCAGATTTTGTTCATTATATTGTTTTGATGATTTTCATCGATCTATATGGAGTTTGTTCGTGAAACCACTTCCATTGGAATGCTCTCTTCATGGGATTCTCTGTAGAGTCCAAGAATGCCACAATTGGACTTCGTATGACCCAGATATGGTCGTTTTATTGACGTACTGTCCTGAGGCTCCGAAATGAAGTTGGAGTCCGACTTGAGCTCGCCTTTGAGACCAAGTAGACTTGGGCTTTGAGGGATGACGTCCAGGTAAGCTTGTGATGCTTCTCCCATATTCCTGGTGGTTTAATTGTCGCGCGCGTGCTCTTGTAATTGGACCTTGTACATCTTGAGGAGTCGTGTTGCACACATCCGATGGAATGATGTCCTCATCACATTCTCTCCTTCCCCCTCCTCTACAGCAGTCACCTCTCTCCCTCCTATGCACAGCCCCTTTCTCTCCATCCTATGCGCAGCCCCCTAGAACTTCTCCATGCGTAGCACCTGGAGGCTCCTCCTTGTGTAGCCCTGGTGACTCCTCCCAGCGCCTCCCCTGCCTTCCCCAGTGTCCTTGCTGCTGTTGGTGGAGGATTCGTGGAAAGGAGGAGCGGGGATCACGCGAACCACGGGGAAGGAACTGCCGATGTAGTTGTCCAACGATTCTTCCGAGGGAAGGTATATTTCTAGGGGGTTTGTGATAGCTTTGGTTCTGAATTTTGGGCTTGCCTTGGTAGTTCTACGGGGTTAGGGTTCAGCCATAGATGGTAGATGTGGTTTGGTTGATCACCGATTTATTCTGTGTTTAACTTTGTGTTAGGGCAGTTCTAGATCTGATATTTAGATCGCGTTTTGGGGCCCTTATGGTCAGTTCCAGATGGGTTGGATGTTGTGAAAAATAAAGATAATTGTCTTAAGTTTCATAGAGACCAAGAACATGAAATTTGGTTAAGCGGTTTAAAAGTTATGGCCATTTGAAGCCCTGTTGTCGAGAATATATTTTTGTTGGTAGCATCCGCGATAATTTGCTTACTAGGGCTATCTAGAGGTCGAATTGAATTATTTCAATAACTAGAGATAGCTAGGACTTTTCCTGTAGATTTCAAAATTTTCATCTTTTTCTTAATTTGGAGTTTTATAAAAATATTTAGGAAATTGTGAAATCTGATGTCTAGGTTGACGACAGATTAGTTTTCTAGGTCGAATTCGAGGGATTAAATGTAGTCATTAAAAAAGATGGATAACTAGAATATTGTAGGTATTCTTGTGTAGTTTTTATAAAGTTTATGAGTTCCTATTTTGGGGCTTTTGAGCTAAAAATTATGGTATTGCGACTAATATGACAGCAAGGGGTTAATTGATTGTCGAGAAGGATAGTTTAACTCGGGGTTGGTGCATAGTTGCGCTATGGTTATATTTGGCATATGTATTGTTGTGGCTATGAAATGTGCATTTGAGCATGAAAGTATATTGCATTGCATTGCTAATGGTGAATGATGACCAATCTGATAAATGTGATAATGGGTTAAGTCCTTGAGTCTTGGACTCATCCAAAGGTGATTAAAGAGTGGAATTTGGCAAATGGATATGTTATTACTGTTTTATGTACTTACTGATTTTAAATAAGAAAGATGGTTATGTTATTGTTTTAAATGTGCTTAATGGTTATAATATTGTTCTATGATATACTTTGCCGAGTCTTGGACTCACGGTTGTTTATTTAATGTTTTAGGTACAATGAGGCCGGTATGCATGGAAAGGGGTAGTAGCACATTCACGACCAATGTTACCGCACTATCCTCATAATGATGTTTAGCTTTTGATCATTCTTAACTCATTGGTTTAATTAGATAGAGTCAGTCATGGGACAATTTTAGTGTAACCAATCTTGTGTGAAGTTTATTGGTTATGCAGTTGTTAAGTAAGTTGGTGGCGTTCGGCTATGTCTTGATAATTAAAACTTGTGGTTTATGTTTTTGTCACGAGGCAAACAAGTTTAGATTTAGTGTTATTGTCTTTTACCATCTTTCCTTATGTCTATCCTTTAGTTGGTGTATAGTGATTAATTAGAAAGCTTATATTGTTGCTGAAATTTATTGTGTTGATTGCCTATTTATTTGTTAGAAATGTTTATGGTAGTAACATTCAGGGCACATAGAGTGCCGGAGTTTTTACAATTTATTCATTCAGGTTATCCTTGAAGCGTTCAATCTTTCGTGCTTCAGAAGTAACCTCAGAGGTGGCGTAGCGGGACAGATAGTTAAAGTGATGAAGATACTCCATCATTGTCATGCTTCCTTGATGGAGGTCAAGGAATTCCCGTCTTTTGACATCCACTTGGCTTGCTAGGATGTGAGCCCTATGAAAAGCTTTCTTTAAAGCTTCCCACGTAATCACCTAACCTTAAGAGAGGATAACCTAATGGTTTTCCCACCAAGCAGCAGCAACACCTTGAAGTTGGTACAATGCATACAAGACTTTCTCCTGATCATTGCATTGCGCAAACTCGCCCAACATGGATTGGTGTGGAGCTTCTCCATTTCCTCCCCTGGTGATTGCTGCACCAAGGTTAGTGGTATTTTGAACCATATGTTGGATCAGAAGGGTATGAGTTTTTCAGCCATGCTCAATCATGGCAAGCATGTGTGTCATGGTTGGAGGTCCTCGCAATTGCTCCTCAGGAATAGCTTCTTGCTGAACTTGTGGAGGGGGCGGTGGTGATTCATGACGATTTACACATCGCGAAGAGGAGGCTCTAGCCGCTGAATGCAACATATTAGGTTGGGCTGGAGTAGTCAAAGCAACTATTGGAGGCTGCGTTTCCTGGGTAGCCTCACTTTCCAAAAGCTCATCCAGGGACCTTGTAGCAGGCATGTGAAATGTTATTTAGATAAGATTAATAGATATGGAATAGTTTTGGTTTAGTTCTAATGAAGTGTTGCTATTCATCTTTAGGATTACTCCCCTTTATATTTTTAAGAATTTCTTTAATTAATCATGAGTTATTATTATTTTCAAGGATCACGACATCGTAAAGTTTTAACCTAATGTTAAACATTCAGGAGTGCGAACCAATCACATAGAAAATTTTCACAAACAAAGACTTTATTCATAAACATAATACTTACAACAAAAGACCCATAGTAACTCTTACTACATAGCATATTATCGCATAAGGGAACACTCCTAATACACCTATCCTATGTTATTCCTTAACTTATTATTTCTAGCTATTCAATGCCCTTCATGATGACATCCTTACCCTCAGAAACAACAGTCTCGCTGATGGACCAGTGGTGTCCTCGACTATCGCGGTGGGAAAAGTATCATGTCATCGATACACCTGCATCGTTCGCAGACGAGGACTGCTAGTGCATCTAGGATCGATCCCTCTGCTAGTAGGGCGAGGGCGACTGCCAATCACTGACATCCTAGCTTGGCGGGTACATCTTGCGGGGGCTGCTGAAGTGGCAAAAGCTGTGGCACCATGCTCCCCTGGCGACGTTATTAAGAAGGGACCACCATTATATTCCGCTATCGAGAGTAACCACATGGCAACATATGGAGCCATAATGTTCTCCAAGTACGATACTTACCGGTGAGCTTCCATCAACTCTGCAACCGCCTGGAGATGGTATCTATCGGAGGCATTGGTGAACTCCATAAGGCTATGAAGATTCCTGTTGCAGACACTCGTGGGATCTGTATAGGTGGTCTCCCCTACTGGTGGGCCTGAGGGGAAAGCATGATACTTCACACCTAACTCTGGCAATGCATGATGAAGTCGAACAACCGCCATATAGGCTACCTCATTCATTGCGACGGTAATGGATGATCCGTAGCCATCAAAGTAGAGACCTCCTTCATCGAAGATTGCCCTCACTGGGATATAAACTCGAGCGTCAAACTCCAGAACCCTCTAACTTAGTGGTACTTGGAATACTACATAACGAGGATTGTCATCATATCATGCATGCTCCATCATATGGGCAAGTATGCCCATCATCCCGCTATATTCCTTTTGAGTAGATTCGTAACAGGGTACAAACCCGACCATCTACACATTCAATAAGGAATTAGTATTCCAAATTAAATGCAATATAGGAAAAGAAATTACTAAAAAGGAAAGACTATTAACAAATATATAATATGATGAGGGAAGGGTAATAAAAGATATAATAAGATTAGGGAAGAGTAAATACAGATGTACTAATTTCACATTTTTAGTTATAAGTTTTAGTTTCAAATTTACAAGTTTTATCTAATTAGTTTCAAATTTTAAGTTTTATATAGCGACGATGCTATCTAGGGTTTCCTACAATCAGTACAGGTCTGGAACCAACTTGTAAGGCCCCCATTTTTTTTATAATAAATACAATAATGGGTTCCATATGCATACAATACTAGTCCCATGATTAGTGGCTAGTACGCACATTTACAAATTGATAACACATCCATATATTTAATATTACATTCGATAGCGGAAGTAGTTCTTACATATTATTCTTACAAACCAAAAGAAACTTTGTAGTGGAGACAGTTATATCTTATATTATGCCTTTAACCCATTATCCCCACAAGCAACTGACAAGGAAAATCCTTGAAAATCTCATCGTTAACATCCCCAAATCTTGCGTCAAAGAAAGTATCATTGGGGTATTCTAATTCTTCACCTAAAACCAACAACAATAACAAGTTGAGTAGTTTACGTACTCACAAGACTTTTGTAAAACCTATAATGTATGCATGCTTGTATCAAGAGAAAGGCTACTACGGTTAATTTGCATAAAGCTAATTTGAATTGTAAATAATAAATAGTAGATTGCAAACAAAATTTCTGTAAAAGCAATTTGACAGATAAATAAATTAACAGCATGTAAGCATAATATAACAATTCACGGACCTCGTGACGTGATCAACACAACGAACCATTTCATGCCTACACATGGCATAAATTAGGCATTTTTATGAAAATAAAACATCTAACTATGTGATGACTTTACCAAGTGCCCTTGACCGTGGGTGCGGCTTTCGAAAAGATTTACACTCTGTAGAGGTGTACAACTTTACCCACAAATCATGATCGACTCTGTGCAATGGATATTAGCACACTTCCTTTGGTATGCCGCAGAGTCTCATGACATAACCATTACATTACCTAGCCCGAACTTTGCACCAGCCCGGTGACGACAAACCCTTGCTATGGCAGTAGAAACTCACAACAAAGACATGACAGTCCATCCCTGTCATTTATACAGTAATTCTGGTAATCCATCCCTACCACAAATGTTTCTCCCTATAGCAAGGCGTACACTGTTATATCAGCAAACGTTATTCCCAACAGCTCGATGTGGCCGTTCCTCCGAGCAAAACTATACCGGAATGCTCGTACTACTCCTGCCTTCCAATGTGCAAAGCTAGTTCTAAGTAACTTAATAAGTTAAGACTGTCCCATACCAGTACTTGTGGTTGTACGGTTGTCCTAGCTTGAAAACAACATAGTAGTTCGGTCCTTTATCCAACCCTAGTGAGAAATCTCCCCCTACACTACATGCAAGTCTATCCCTCACACATCTGGCTATTGCAAATACTCGCCTGCGTCAAATCAATAGTTTTATTTTCATTTTTATTAAATTACCATTGATCACATTAAACATCATGTCCAAATTTTTTCAAGTATATCATGTTATTTGTGTACTCATTTCTAAAGCATACAAAGCAGATGCATGCATTAACAAGTATAGCCATTTCGATATCATTTTGTGTCTATATGTATTCTAGGGTTACCACCTATCACTATTGATTAAGGAAAACTATTAATGAAGGTTATATCTACCAATATCGATAATATAGCAATGTTTATTCAACATAACACATATACAAAAGATTTCATAAAACATTTTTGAAAAGCTGGGATCAACATGGTCAAAGGGGATGCTTGCCTTGCTGATAATTGTCGAAGTCAAAATCGGGGTCGTTGATGACTGTTTCTGGGACATCGGGTTCTACACATCGTTCGATGGCAACATAGCAAATAATAAATTTCAATAAGGGAAAAAAATATAGACAGAAAATCAAATAGAAACTTGCTATAGAAAACAGGTGTGGTTTAGGTTAGGCTTTTATGATTTTATGTACTTTATATTTTAGTGTGCCTTTATTATTATATATTACTAACAACTTTAGGTAATGCGACAACACTAATTCTTATTTTCTATTGCAATTACCTATTCCTTTTTTACAAATTCAAGAGGGTAAAATTATATATTTTCATATTTATAATTTCGAATTCAATTGGTTAAAATTATTTGGATTAATATTAAGTTATTTTACTACCTCATGGTATATCATAGATATACTCAATAGTTCACCCTAATTATTTTTACATATTTAGGTAGTTTACTATCTTATAAACACATAGGAACTGATTAGATGTGATTTGAATCCTTTTTGCATAAGTTATACATAATTGAACAATCAACACATTGAAACTAACCTATTATAGAAAAAGATATAAATCAAGTTAGAATTTAATTATTTTTGCATATTTAAGTTGATTATGATCTAAGGATTCTAACAAAATTGGTTTCATTCAATTCAGAGCTTATTTGTAAAAATTTTGTGTGTAGCATATTTTAAACCCATTCTTCAAATTTGAATTTCAAACTTTCACAGAGCTCATTTTTGAAATATTTTTGCATATTTATAGACTACATGACTTTATATGAATTTATAAATTTGTTTCACTTCATTTGAAGCTATATTTCAAAAGTTATTGCAATTTGAATCTACTAGGTTTTGGAAAATCATCTAAAATGGGAAAACCCATTTTCACCGATTGAAAATGCCTTTTGGCATTTTGGCGTGTATGCGTTTTAAACTGGGGCACAACGACTGACATGTCAAGCCCTCTTGCCAGTGACTGCGCACGCGTCTATTGAAACCGTGCAACTCTCGCTGACAAGTTGGGTCCACCAGTCAGCGTCTACGGTCACGGATGATGCAACTGGCTGACAACCGTGGCCCACAGCTCAGCGAGAGGAAATAGGGGAGCTTAGGTTTGAGCTCGCCAGCGGTGAGGGAGTGCCAGCACAAAGAGCATGAGCACCTCACTTCGCACCTAGGGGTAGGCTTAAACAAGGCTATTGGTGGCCCGAGCACCATTCCCAAAGGAGAGGGGCGGTGGTACAACCGGCGATGAGCCGTGAAGGCAACCGGTGGTTCTCAGGCTCAGTTGAGTACAGTATGAGCTTTAGTGGACATAGGAGGGCCCATTTTAATACCTTGGAGAGTCGGGTGTTGACCAGAGTAGCTTGTCACCGGATGGCCGGAGTTGGGGAAGAAGGAGAAGTTGTGGTGGGACTACAAGTAAGAAAATCTATGACTAACTAGGGGAATATGATTGCTAGAGACTCACAATTGGTTAAATTGAATTGGAGTTTACCTTACCACTTCCATCAAATTGGGTTTCGGCTCCAATGGACAGAGCTTGCGGGTTTTGGCAAAGTCT